>OZ014427.1:43614142-44814142 GCA_963966015.1 Aphidecta obliterata
CAATTCAATTAGTAGTTTCGAAATTATCAGGAACAAAATATTTTGAACCGCCATACTTACGGAACCCCTAGTCTAATTTTGCTCATTGATGAACGTTGGCGCAAAATTCGCTATACAATCCTACCCTGAAAATTTCAAGTTTCTAGGTTATAATTTTCTATGGTTTCTGGTCGTGCGATCCGGACAAAATATTGCTTCAATATATCATTTTCATTTAGTATACAAAATTTCGTCACGATCGAATCTGTAGTTTTGAAATTATCAAGAAAACTCAATTTCAAACGACCATAATTACGGAACCCTTATTATAATTTTGCTCATAGATAAACGTGATGACGATATTCGAGATCCACTCCTATCCTGAAAATTTCAAGTCCCTAGGCGTTTCCGTTCAAAAGTTACAATTTTCTATGGTTTCTATGGTTCTGGTCATGCGATCTGGACAAAATTCCACATGTTGCTTGAAAACCTCTATCTCCATTTGAGTGCAAAATTTCATCTCGATCAAATCTGTAGTTTTCAAGTTATCAGGAGAACCAAACTTTGAACGGCCATATTTACGGAACCCCTAGTGGAATTTGGCCCATTAACAAACTTTAACAAGGCATTCGGGAACTGAACCCACACTGAAAATTTCAAGTCTCTAGGTTTTTCCATTCGAGAGTTATCGTTCTTACGGCCGGACGGACAGACTCGAATTTTTCGACGGATTCGTCATCAGTGAATCGAACATAGTCGATTGAGACCATTTTCGGCTCAAAATTCGAAAAATACAGACATCGTGACGAAATGATATAGCCCTCGTGTAAGTAGTACGAGCGCTAAGAAATAAATAAATATATGACTTGACATTTATGATGACTTCATTCCAGATTGAGAAGAAATATTTCAATAATCAAAAAATTGATTTCGATGTGAAATATTCAGAACATTTCTCTTTCAGAATTTTCATAGAGCTGAAATAGAGTTATAAGCATGGGTCGAACCGATGCTGATTTTGTATAGAAAACAGAGTATCTCCATCATTCCTTCTACTGATCACAATGTTACAATGTTAACTTGGTTCAATCATTGAACACAACTGGAGAAAATATACCAATCTACCCCCAGATTATATTTTTTCGCATTTCACGAAGGCAGTGTGATGAAGGAATATAATGGGAATGAAACCTCCTTGGCAAAACAAAAAAACTACACCTGAACCCTCATCTCAGCCGGTATGTAATGCGTCAACATCTTCACTAACCCCCTTTTTCGCATCCCCCCATATCTTTTCTCCGGCCCCTATGATTAGACTTCTTCAACAAAAACAGCCCCTACTCACCTGGCACTCGTAAGTACCGTTGTCCCTTTTTTGCACATATTTGATTTGTAGGGTCCAGTCGTCCGAACCCTCGCTGTGGAGGATCTGGAAGCGTTCGTCGTTGGTGTAAGTGAACACCCCTGACGACAGGATATGCCAATCCCTTCTCCTTACCCAGGACACTTGCTGAAAAGGAAATTAAATAAAGATTTTTCATTTCATTTCAGAATACAAGAGTTGAGGTTTTAATTGTCAACCTTCCGATTCAATATACTATTTGTCTGTTTCGTTTCATTATTTGACTGATGAATCCTCTCGTATAGTTTGAGAAAAAAAAATTTAAATGGGTGTTTTTTCGTTTCCTCGAATATAAATTTCAGTAAATGTTCAATATTTTAACATGCCCTTGATTCCTGTCAAGATTTCGTAGAATATCTTACTACATTAAAATTATAAAAAGCACTGCCGTGAGGTCATGAGCTTTTGAGCGCTCGTTCATCTACCTTTCAAGTTTTAGAAACGAATTCAAAAAATTTTTAACAGCTGTCAAAAAAATTTCCATTAAGGCGAAACTTTTGACTTCACGTCAGTGCTTCAGGTGATTTTTTCTCGACAATTCGCTGGAATTTTCTACGGTTGCTATGGCCTTGGTAATGCGATTTGGACAAAATTTCCCACGTAAGATGAATACATTATTCTCCATCTGTTTACAGAAATTCATTTTAATCCAGTAGTTTCGAAATTATCAGGAAAAAATATTTTGAACGCCAATATTCACGGATCCTCTAGTCTAATTTTGCTCATTGTTGAACGTGACCCCGAAATTCGCGATCCGAACCTACCCTAAAAATTTCAAGTCCATAGGCCTTGCCGTTCGAATGTTGTGGTTTTTGAGCGCTCGTACTACTTACACGAGGGCTATATCATTTCGTCACGATGTCTGTATTTTTCGAATTTTGAGCCGAAAATGGTCTCAAACGACTAAGTTCAACTCATTGATGACGAATCCGTCGAAAAATTCGAGTCTGTCCGTCCGTCCGGCCGTCCGTATACACGATTACTCTCGAACGGAATGTCCTAGAAACTTGTAATTTTCAGGGTAGGTTCGAATTCCAAATGCCGCGGTTGAGTTCGTTATTGGGCAAAATTCGCCCAGGGGTTCCGTAAATATGGTCGCTCGAAATTTTATTTTTCTGATAACTTCGAAACTACTGATTCGATCGAGGTGAAATTTTGCACTCAGATGGATAATTTTGTACTCAAGCTACATGCAGAATTTTGTCCAGCTCGCATGACCAGAACCATAGAAACCATAGAAAATTATAACTTTGTAATGGAAAGGCCTAGGGACTTGAAATTTTCAGGATAGGTGCGGATCGTGAATGTAGCGTTCACGTGTTTAAATGAGCAAAATTAGACTAGGGGTTCCGTAAATATGGCTGTTTGAAATTCAGTTTTCTTGATAATTTCGAAATTATGGATTTAATCGTGACAAAATTCTGTATTTGAATTGAGAATGATATATTCGAGCTACATTTTTTCCAGATCGCATGATCAGGACCATAGAAACCATAGAAAATTGTAACTTTCGAATGAAAAGGCCTAGGGACTTGAAATTCTCAGGATAGGTTCGAATCGCGAATTTCGCGATCACTATCATCAATGAGCCAAATTAGACAAGGGGTTCCGTAAATAATGCCGTTCAAACAATATTTTTTCTGATAATTTCGAAACTACTTATTGGATTGGAATGAAATTTCGTATATATAAGAAGAATAATGTATAATTTTATCCAGATCGCATTACCAAGACCATAGATACCGTAGAAAATTCTAGCGAATTATCGAAAAAAAAATGGTCACCAAGCACTGACGTGAAGTCTGGATTTTCGCGTTGGTTTGAAATTTTCTTTGACAGCTGTCAAAATCTGTCTAATTGGTTCCAAAACTGGAGAATGCGAATCTACCTACAAGGTGCATGTACGAGCGCTCAAAAGCTCCTGCCCTCACGGCAGTGCTTTTCGTAATTTTTTATGGTTTCTATGGTTCTAGTCATGCCACCTGGAAAAAATGTAGCTAGAATTTACCATTCTCCATTAAAATACAAAATTTCGTCACGATCAAATCCGTTCTTTTGAAGTTATCAAGAAAACTAAATTTCAAACGACCATATTTACGGAACACCCAGTCTAATTTGGCTCATTGGTGAACGTGACCGCGATATTCGAGATCTGAATCTACCCTGAAAACTCCCAGATTTTATTCTGACGAATGCTAGTAGTTTATTCTGGCTATAAAGTAATGCTTATGGATGAAAACGAATCGAATTATTGATCACCATGTTTTATCATAAAAAAAACACTAACAAAAAAATTCACAATATTTGGTGTTTAAAATCTAGCTTATCGTGTTCCCTATTTCGTCTTTCATTGCCTTCAGAAGAGGCCATAAAAAAAATTTCGCATGTAGCTTGAACACGTCATTCTCCATCTGAGTGCAAAATTTCACCTCGATCGAATCAGTAGTTTCGAAGTAATCAGGAGAACAAAATTTTGAACGGTCATATTCACGGAACCCATGGTTGAAGTTTGTCCAATAACGAACTAAACTGCGGCATTCGAGATTCAAACCTACTCTGAAAATTTCAAGTTTCTAGGTCGTTCCGTTCGAGAGTTTTCGTGTATACGGCTGGACGGACAGACTCGAATTTCTCGACGGAATTTTCATCATTGAGTCGAACTCTGTCGATTGAAACCATTTTCGGCTCAAAATTCGAGAATACAGACATCGTGATGAAATGATATATCCCTCGTGTAAGTAGTAGGAGCGCTCAAAAACCCCAATTCGAACTCGGACAGGCGATTGAGAAATGAAATTGAAATGTCATATCTGATGAACTTTAACTTTATTTAACTTCAACTTTATTTAACTTTAACTTTATTTTCTTTCACCACATACATAAGGAAAAAACTATCATACATGTGTAAAAGAAAAACCTCATCATCAAAAAATTACATGGTTTGTCTGAATATATAAATAAGTAAGTACATTTAAAGTTGTATATAACACACAATGAGATAAATATAATATACATTACATAAAATTTGCGAGTATCATCCGAAAAAAATCTACATCAGAAACTCATTCAGGTCGTAGATGGTGTTTTCGAGCAACAGTTCTCTCACTCTCCTACTGAATTGCTTTTGCGGGAGTGTTTTGAAGTCCTGGGGCAACCTGTTATACAGCTTGACACTTGTGTAGTTTGGCCCCTATTGGGTTTTTTTGATTCTGGCGTAAGGTTTAGCCAGCAGATTTCCTCCCCTAGTGTCATAACCATGATTGAATGAGTTCACCTGGAATCTGCCACGATGTTGGTGCACAAAGTTCACACTTGCAAGGATGTATGCTGAAGTGATGGTTAGTAAACCCTCCCTCCTGAAGACTGGTCGTCAGCTATCAGAGTTTTTCATCCCAAACAGAATCCTCAAACCTTTTTTTTGAAGCAGAAGAACTATCGAAGCATCGCTGTACTGACCCCAGAGGATAACACCGTACAATGCCATACCATAAAAGGCACAGAAATATATCAGTTAAGCTGTTTTCAAATCTGCTATTTGTTTCATCCTCCGGATCATTAACAACGACGTCGAAAGCCTCCTACACAAACCATCAATGTGCAACCTCCAGCTCAAAGTGGACGCGAACTCCAGCCCGAGGTATTTGAGTGAGCAATGTTGTTTAAAATGAGTTTTTGGGCGCTCGTTCTACTTACACGAGAGCTATATCATTTTGTCACTTCTGTATTTTTCGAATTTTGAGCCGAAAATGGTCTCAAACGACTAAGTTCGACTCACTGATGACGAATCTGTCGAAAAATTCGAGTCTGTCTGTCCGTCCGTCCGTATACACGATAACTCTCGAACGGAATGTTCTAGAAACTTGAAATTTTCAGGGTAGGTTCGAATCTCAAATGCCGCGGTTAGTTTCGTTATTGGGCAAAATTCGCCCAGGGGTTCCGTACATATGGCCGCTCGAAATTTTGTTTTTCTGATTACTTCGAAACTACTGATTCGATCGAGGTGAAATTTTGCACCCAGGTGGATAATAACATACTCAAGCTACATGCAGAATTTTGTCCAGATTGCATGATCCGGACCATAGAAACCATAGAAAATTATAACTTTCGAACGGAAAGGCCTAGGGTCTCGAAATTTTCAAGATAGGTTTGGATGAAGAATTTCGTGCTCACGTTCATCAATGAGTAGAATTAGATCAGGGGTTCCGTGAATATGGCCGTTTGAAATTCGGTTTTCTTGATAATTTCAAAACTATGGATTCGATCCTGACGAAATTTTGTATTTGAATTGAGATTGATATATTCGAGCTACATTTTTCCCAGATCGTATGATCAGAACCATAGAAACCATAGAAAATCATAACTTTCGAACGAAAAGGCCTAGGGACTCGAAATCTTCAGGATAGGTTCGGATCGCGAATTTCGTGATCACTTTCATCAATTAGCCAAATTAGACTAGGGGTTCCGTAAATATTGCCGTTCAAACTATATTTTTTCTGATAATTTCGAAAATACTTATTGGATTGAAATGAAATTTCGCACATATATGAAGAATAATGTATAATTTTGTCCAGATCGCATTACCAAGACCATAGATAACGTAGAAAATTCTAGCGAATTATCGAAAAAGAAAATGGTCACCAAAGCACTGACGTGAAGTTTGAATTTTCGCGTTGGTTTGAAATTTTCTTTGACAGCTGTCAAAATCTTTCCAATTGGTTTCTTAAACTGGAGAATGCGAATCTACCTACAAGGTGCATGTACGAGCGCTAAAAAGCTCCTGCCTCCACGGCAGTGCTTTTCGTAATTTTTTTGTTTCGGCTTTATTGAACCGCAAACCGTTTGCAGAAAACCAGTTTTTGGCCTCTATTTCAGCTAACTTTGATTTTTCATTAAGTTCCGCCTTATTTTTGAACCGTTCAAAAGTCCCGTATCGTCCGCATAACAACAAATTTCATCTGATGAGATATTGTCAAAAATGTAATTTATGAACAAAATGAACAATATCGGACCAGAACTGAACCCTGCGGGACACCTCGAGGCCTGAAACCTATATGAAAGATATGATCTGAATGTAGACTCCACTTTCCCTATTACGCAGTAAAACTAAGTTTCTCAAGAAGAACCTCGTGGCATACCGTGTCGAACGCCTTTCTCAAGTCCAGACAGGTCAACTCACCCCTGTTGAAAACTTCCAAAATGGTATCGAGCACATCGATCATAGCTGTTATCGTGGATTTTCTCCGTTGAAAGTCGTGCTGCGATTTATGTAGAATGTTGTTGGGAGCTCGTACTAATTACACGAGGGCTATATCATTTCGTCACGATGTCTGTATTTTTGGAATTTTGAGCCGAAAATGGTCTCAATCGACTATGGTCGACTCACTGATGACGAATCCGTCGAAAAATTCGAGTCTGTCCGTCCGGCCGTATACACGATAACTCTCGAACGGATCAACCTAGAGACTTGACATTTTCAGTGTAGGTTCAGATCTTAAATACCTCGGTTGAGTTCGTTAATGGGCAGAATTCCACCAGGGGTTCCGTTAATATGGCCGTTCAAAACTTTGTCCTCCTGATTACTTCGAAACTACAGATTCGATCGAGATGAAACTTTGCACTCGAATGGAAAATGAGGTGTTCAAGCTACATGTGAAAGCCAGATCGCATGACCAGAACCATAGAAACCATAGAAAATCATAACTTTCGAACGGAAAGGCCTAGGAACTTGAAATTTTCAGGGTGGGTTTGGATCGCGAATATCACGGTCACGTTCATCAATGAGCAAAATAAGACTAGGAGTTCCGTAAATATGGCCGTTCAAAATATTTTTTTCCTGATAGTTTCAAAACTACCGATCGGATTGAAATGAAATTTTGCACCTAGCTGAGGAATAATGTATTCAAACAACATGCAAAATTTTGTCCAGATCGCATCACCAAGACCATAGATACCGTAAAAAATTCTAGCGAATTATCGAAAAAAAATTGGTCAGCTGAAGACATGAAGTCTGGAGTTTTGCCCAAGTTTCAGAATTTTTTTGACAGCTGTCAAAAATTCCTTCAATTGATTTCTAAAACTGGAAGATGCAAAGCTCCTGCCTTCACGGCAGTGCTTTTCGTAATTTTTTTTTTCAATGAAATCCACTGAACGACTCTTCAACGCATGCTTAAAAATCTTCGAGAACACCGGCAGAATTGAAATTGGCCTATAATTTGCACAGACGGCAGAAATTCTGTTCTCAAAAATAGGTGTTACCAAAGCCACTTTTAGTTTACCGGGAAAGACATCCTGTTCAATGCAGTTGTTAAATATTTTGCATAGTGGTTGCTTTATGAAAGGGATCACTTTTTTCAATATCTCAACTGACATTCCATATATATCCATAGTGTTTTTATTTTTGAGCACTCGTACTACTTACACGATGTCCGTCCGTCCGCCGTCCATCCGCAAGCACGATAACTCTCGAACGGAACAACCTAGAGACTTGAAATTTTCAGTGTAGGTTCGGATCCCAAATGCCTCGGTTGAGTTCGTTAATGGGTAGAATTCCACTAGGGGTTCCGAAAATATGGCCGTTCAAAGTTTTCTTCTCCTGATTACTTAGAAAACTACAGATTCGATCAAGATGAAATTTTGCACTCAAATGGAGAATGAGGTGTTCGAGCTGCATTGTTCAGATCGCATGACTCGAATGTCATGATCACGTTTATCTATGAGCGAAATTATACACGGGGTTTCGTTAATATGGTCGTTTGAAATTTAGTTTCCTTGATAATTTCAAAACTACAGATTCGATCGTGACGAAATTTTGTATACTAATGGAGAATGATATGTTCAAGCTAAATTTTTCCAGATGGCATGACCAGAACCATAGAAACCATAGAAAATTATAACTTTCGAAAGGAAAGGCCTAGGAACTCGAAATTTTCAGGGTAGGTTTGGATCGCAAATGTCGCGGTTACGTTCATCAATGAGCAAAATAAGACTAGGGGTTCCGTAAATATGGCCGTTCAAAATATTTTTTCTGATAATTTCGAAACTACTGATTGGATTGGAATGCAAATTCACACCTAGCTGGAAAATAATGTATTCAAACTACGTGCGAAATTTTGTCTAGATCGCATCACCAAAACCATAGATACCGTAGAAAATTCTAGCGAATTATCGAAAAAAAATTGATCAGCTGAAGCACTGACATGAAGTCAGGAGTTTCGCCTGAGTTTGAGAATTTTTTTGACAGCTGTCGGAAATTCCTTCAATTTTTTTCTAAAACTAAAAAATGCGAATCTACCTACAAGGGCGCTCAAAAGCACCTGACCTCACGGCAGTGCTTTTCTTAAATTTTTATTATGTTCCTAATCGAAACGAAATAATCATTCATGTCTTGTGCAGTTATCTTTTCCTCTAAATTCATTTCTTTCTGTTTTTACTCGTTTCTTTTTTTTTTTCGATTTCCAGATCGTTCGGTATTTATTGGTGGAATTTTTTATTTTATGATCGTTTTTTGCTCTGATGTTCTGTGATATCGTCTCTCTCAATAGTTTTTTAAGCTGTATAAGTGTATTTTTACTTTCATCGTCCCTCTTAACTTTTATGATTGTTTCAGCAGCTCCAATTTTATACTTTCCCATTCAACATTTCCAACTGTTTCAACAAATTGGGAGATATTCCTCTTATTTATTTGCCTTATGACTTTATATGCGTTCTCTTTTGCAACATTATATACCTACCCTAGGAAAACTCAAGATCTGAGCTCGGTGATCGGATAGATTTGGTTCATATGTAATTTGTTTACATATCTCCCATGACTTATTCGTGAACACATTATCAATACAAGAGATGAAGCAAGAACCCACCCTGGAAGCATCCTCGAAAATATAATCCATATTGAAAGACTTGAAAATTTCTGTGAGTCTTTGTTTATTTTTCGAGTACTTCAGGAGGTCTATATTATAGTCGCCTGAGAATATTATTCGATGATCTGAATAACCCCTGCAGCACTCTTCCAACAACCGTATAGAACTGATAAAAACAGGTATACATCTGATGATGGGGGTCTATAAATCTGTACGACTTCTAACTTAAATTTTGGAACCTGTATTGCAGCTATTTCGATAGTTTTTTCCACAAAACGATCCGAAATTTCTGGAATCTCCCTGAATTGTAGATCGTTCCTCACTATTATAGCGGCTCCACCATGCCTGGACGATACACGACTGGAAGAACTCGTCACAACGTATTCCGGTATTTTAACTCTATGAAGAATTCCGTCAGATAGCCCGTGCTCTGTTAGGCAGGCTATGTCTTTATGTTGTTCATTTAGAATATGTGAATAAATGTCAACTTTATTTCCTAGTGACTGAATATTTGAATTCATCAGAGTCAAGACATTCTTACTTGTGATTTCTGGTGGAATCTCCTCTTTTTCGAAAAAACGGAAACCGTCTTACAGTTATTCCAGCAGGCCAACTCTCACCCCTGTAAAGAGTTTCTCTCAATTCAAAATTTCCACCCACCTTGAAGGACAGACTTCTGGCCTCCTCCTTAACCGGCAGTATACAGCCCAGCCTGCACTATGGAACAGTTCTTCCCCAGAGGGATAGCCTGATTGAAGCGAGGTCCCATGTGGAATTTAGAAAGGATTGCATCACTAGGAGATTTCCTCTTTGAAAACTCCGGTATCTCAGAAACTATTTTTCAGATTCCTTCATCCCATAATGAGATATGTAACATATTCAAATATTCTACTCAAAGAGAAAATGTCCGTTTTCTGATTTGGAACCAAAAAAATTACGAAAAGCACTGCCGTGAAGGCAGGAGCTTTTGAGCGCTCGTACATGCACCTTGTAGGTAGATTCGCATTTTCCAGTTTTATAAAGCGATTGAAGGAACATTCGACAGCAGTCAAAAAAATTCTGAAACTTAGGCGAAACTCCAGACTTCATGTCAGTGCTTTAGGTGACCAATTTTTTTTCGATAATTCGCTAGAATTTTCTACGGTATCTATTGTCTTGGTGGTGCGATCTGGACAAAATTTGGCACGTAGTTTGAATTCATTACTCCTAAGCTAGTTGCAGAATTTCATCCCAATCCAATCAGTAGTTTCGAAATTATCAGGAAAAAAATATTTTGAACAGTCATATTCACGGAACCCCTAGTCTAATTTTGCTCATTGATGAACGTGGCCGCGATAGTCGCGATCCAAACCCACCCAAAAAATTTCAGGTTCCTAGGCCTTTCCGTTCAAAAGTAACAATTTTCTATGGTTTCTATGGTTCTGGCCCTGCGATCTGGACGAAATTTCACTCAATCGAGGCATTTGGGAACTGAACCCACACTGAGAATTTCTAGTCTCTAGGTTGTTGCGTTCGAGAGTTATCGTGCTTACGGACGGCCGGACAGAAAGACTCAAATTTTCCGACGGATTCGTCATCAGTGAGTCGAACATAGTCGATTGAGACCATTTTCGGCTCAAAATTCGAAAAATACAGACATCGTGACGAAATGATATAGCCCTCGTGTAAGTAGTACGAGCGCTCAAAAATCGAGAAAAGCACTGGCGTGAAGTCAGGAGTTCTTGTGCGCTTTATCACCTTGTAGGTAGTTTCCAGTTTCAGGAACCAATTGAAGAAGTATTTGACAGTAGTTAAAGAAATTTCAAACTAAGGCGAAACTCCAGTCTTCATGTCAGTGCTTCAGGTGACCAATTTTTTTTATGATATGCTAGAATTTTCTGAGTTATCTATGAGATATCTGTAGTCTTGGTTATTGGATCTAGACAAAATTTTGCACGTAGTTTGAATACATTATTCTTCATATATGTGCGAAATTCCATTTCAATGCAATAGGTTGTTTCGAAATTATCAGGAAGAAAATAGTTTGAACGGCCATATTCACGGAACCCTTGGTTTAATTTTGCTAATCGATAAACGTGCCCGCGACATTCGAGATCCACACCTATTCTGAAAATTTTATGTCCCTTGGCCTTTCCGTTCGAAAGTTAGTTTTCTATGGTTCTGGTCATGCGATCTGGACAAAATGTAGCTTGAATATATAATTCTCCATCAAAATACAAAATTAAAATCCGAAAATCCGAAATAATCAATAAAACTAAATTTCAGACGACTATATTTACGAAATCCCTAATCTCATTTTGCTCATTGATGAACGTGACCGTGACATTTGAGATCCACACCTATCCTGAAAATTCTCTAGGCCATTTCGTTCGATAATTATAATTTATTTAATGGTTTCTATGGTTCGATCGGGAAAAAATGTAGTTTGAATAGATCATTCTCCATTAAAATTCTAAATTTCGTCACGATCGAATCCGTTGTTTTGAAATTATCAAAAAAACTGAATCTCAAACGACCATATTCACGGAACCCCTAGTCTAATTTTGCTCATTGATAAACGTGAATGTGACATTCGAGATCCACACCTAACTATTTCTCGTTCAATTTGTGACAAGATATCTTTCATTCCTTTTTCTCGGATGGGGCGCCGTTTTTATGCAAAAAAAAACATCTGAACGCATATTTTCCGTTTCTTCAATATATTATGCAGAAGCGACGCTAGTAGGCTAGTGTCAACATTATGTTTCAACGAAATGTCAAATTAGCGCCTCGTTATTTCAAGCTTTAGTTTGGTTTAAAATTGAAGTTGAATAAGTAACTGATCAATTTTTCGCTTATCGAAAAAAAAACCGTTTCTCGGGAAACGAAGCATTTGGGAACAACAGTTATATAGCAACTTTTCACTGTTTTTGAGCGCTCGTACTACTTACACGAGGGCTATATCATTTCATCACGATGTCTGTATTTTTAGAATTCTGAGCCGAAAATGGTCTCAATCGACAGAGTTCGACTCACTTATGACGAATCCGTCGACAAATTCGAGTCTGTCCGTCCGTCCGGTCATATACACAATAACTCTCGAACAGGACGACCTAGAAACTTGAAATTCTCAGGGAAGGTTCGAATCTCGAATGCCGCAGTTGAGTTCGTTATTGGGCGAAATTCG
This sequence comes from Aphidecta obliterata, assembly GCA_963966015.1. NCBI lineage: Eukaryota > Metazoa > Arthropoda > Insecta > Coleoptera > Coccinellidae > Aphidecta > Aphidecta obliterata. The sequence goes on from OZ014427.1 coordinate 43,626,546, forward strand.
ACCAGGGGTTCCGTGAATATGGCCATTCGAAATTTTATTCTCCTGATTACTTTGAAACTACAGATTCGATCGGGGTGAAATTTTGCACTCAGATGGAGAATGACTTGTTCAAGATACATGCACAATTTTGTACAGATCGTATGACCAGAACCATAGAAAACTATAACTTTGTATTGGAAAGGCCTAGGGACTTGAAATTTTCAGGATAGGTGTGGATCTCGAATGTCGCAGTCTGGTATATGAATGAGCAAATATGGTCGTTTGAAATTTAGTTTTTTTGATATTTTCAGAACTACGGATTTGATCGTGACGAAATTTTGTATTTTAATAGAGAATGATATATTCAAGCTACATTTTCTCCTTATCGAATGACAAGAACCATAGAAACCATAGAAAATTATAACTTTCGAACAGAAAGGCCTAGGGAGTTGAAATTTTTAGGATAGGTGTGGATCTCGAATGTCGTGATCACGTTCATCAATGAGCAAAATTAGACAATGGGTTCCATAAATATGGCCGTTTGAAATTCAGTTTTCTCGATAATTTCCAAACTATGGATTTGATCGTGACGAAATTTTTTATTTGAATTGAGATGGATATATTCGAGATAAATTTTTTACAGATCGCATGATCAGGACCATAGAAACCATAGAAAATTATAACTTTCGAACGGAGAGGCCTAGGGATTTGAAATTTTCAGGATAGGTTCGGATCGTGAATTTCGCGGTCACGTTCATTAATGAGCAGAATTAGAGTAGGGGTTCCGTAAATATAGCCGTTCAAACTATCTTTTTCCTGATAATTTCGAATTTACTTATTGGATTGGAATGAAGTTTCGCACATAGATGAAGAATAATATATTCAAACTACGTGGGAAACTTTGTTCATATCGCATTACCAAGACCATAGATACCGTAGAAAATTCTAGCGAAGTATCGAAAAACAAAATGGTCACCTGAAGCACTGACTTGAAGTCTGGATTTTCGCCTCAGTTTGAAATTTTCTTTGACAGCTGTCAAAATCTTTCCAATTGGTTTCTAAAACTGGAGAATGCGAATTTACCTGAGAGGAGGATGAACGAGCGCTCAAAAGCTCCTGACCTCACGGCAGTGCTTCTCTAAATTTCTTCTTCACTCTTTGAAAATCGCCCAATAGCTCTTCTATACAATATTACAGGATTATCTATCCTTTCGGAGGCACCCTGTATATGCTAGTTACCTATAAACTAATCTTCTCAATTTTTGTTAGAAGACGCACGTGCGATTATTCTGCAATATCCGCTGGCTATTTATTCATAACTCAGCCTGTATCCAATGCCTGGACGAAAGTTCAGTAAATGTGCTTCTTCAAATTTCCACCTGAATTATTCCAACATTTTCAAAGTATTTGATAAATCGAAGGTTTTTCAGACTCATTGCCTCAAAATGGAACATCAGAGGAATTATTGAGTTATTTCGGTGGTAGGCTAAGCAATGAAATATGGGGGATATCCGTCAACTTCCAGATTTAATCTGTACTCCAACCCAAGTTAGGGGGATATTTCATCGACGTCTTCATAATGCGATTATAAAAATCCATCACTTCATGAAATATAGATAAGACGTCTCAACAACGTTCTCGTTTTGCCCGTACCTCTGCTGATATCCTGTCAGGAGAAAATAATGTTCCGTCTCGTCCCTGGGCTTTCAGCCTCGAAAATCCTCTCTGTCTAGTCAGGGATCAGGACTCTTCCATCGATTTGACTTAATAGGTTATCGAAGAGTAAAGTTAATACTAGGAGAGGAATATATCGGTTGTCATAGAAGTTTTTTCATTTCAAACTAGCGTGCGTGGAGCTGAATACAAAAATGAAATATTCAGGGTGCAACTTCAAGTGCTTTACGAATGGTTTTTCAAGATGATTCTGTGATGTTGGGACAATTTCATATTTTAAATTATCACATTAGGTGATGTAACAAATGGCTGAAGAACTGAATGAGCCAATTGAAGAAATTTTTCACAGCTGTCAAATCTTAAACTAAGACGAAACTTCAGACTTCACGTCAATGCGTTAGGTAACCAATTTTTTTTTCGATAATTAGCTGGAATTTTCTACGGTATCTATGATTTTGGTAATGCAATCTGGACAAAATTTCGCACGTGGTTTGAAAACATTATTCTCCATCTATGTGCAGAACTTCATTTCAATCTAATCAGTGGTTTCGAAATAATTAGGAAAAATGATTTTGAACTGCCATATTTACGGAACCCCTCGTCTAATGTTTCATTAATGAACGTGACCGCGAAATTCGAGATCTATCCTGAAAATTTCAAGTCCCTAGGCATTTCCGTTCGAAAGTCATAGTTTTCTATCATTCCTATGGTTCTGATCAGGCGATCTGGAAAACAATTTTCATTTCAAATTTATTCTTTCGAACAGATCCTCTCGAATTTGATAAATTTATAATCCAAGGTGTTCCAGACATAAAAACCCGAAGGCGTAAGTTCGGGGCTCCTTGGCGGCCATCTTATCAGGCCGTACCTCCCGATCCATTACACCCCTAAATATTCATTCATGTCTCGCAAATTCAGACGTTGGCAGTCATGAGATGTGAACTTTTCGCACCTGTAGAACTTCCCGATCGCCTCAACGCTGAACAATTCTGTATATCAAACCAAAACAGCTTAACGGATATATTGGATAAAATGCCCCTGGCTAACAGACAAAATAGCTGGTTTCAAATGGATGGCTGTCCAGCTCATAAAAGCCCGAATGTACGGGACTTGGGTAATGAATGAATATTTTGGAGTGCAATGGATTGTAAGGTACGGTCCGGTAAGATTGGCACCAAGATGCCCCGACCATAGGCCTTTGGATTTTCATTTCTGGAAAAATTATATCTAATTCGCGTCCAGACTCGAGAAGATCTAATCGAAAGAATGAATTCACGTTGTGCAGAAATGCGTCAGAAACGTTGTGAACTTCACAGGGTTGTAGATTCAGTGCGGTAACGATGTGTGAAATGTATTAAATAAGGCAGTGGACATTTCGAACAATTGTTATAAGTTGTAGTAGTCTGTCTTTCTCACATGTTCTCATAAAATCTGTATTATTAAAATTCAGTTCATTCCTTCAAATTTTTTTCCATGAGAATAACTTCAATATTAAATCATAAACAGCATCAAAAAAGAGCAAATTTAGGTTGGGAATATTTCGACTTTTATCTTGTTGGCCATGATATTAGGACAGAAGACAAGCAGCAAGCACAAAAATTGATATGTCATTCGAAAGCCAACTAATTGGGGTATTTTTTTGCTGAAAAGAGAACATGTCCAAAATCAATGATTTTTCATCGATAAAACCATTGGAAAAATATGACTGGTTTTGTTCACTTCAGAATCGTGATATTCATCTCCTAACCACGCCGCAATAAGAATTTTTTGGCACACAGAAAATCTCATCTTGTAACAAATTTGATGTCATTTCCAGATATGTGGTCAATTTTGATAAGGCTACAAGGATAACAGAAGTATAATTGATTTAATGAAAAAACTTGAAATATTCCGTGTAATCGAGAAATGTTAGATTGAAGAATATCCGTCAACATTTCGGCCATGTGTTATATGACATTTTTTGTTTCAAATCTCATATTTAATCTTTCCCTGAAGTTTGGTCTTTTCAAAAGTAGACAAGTTTATTTATTGTATATTATTGTATATTATTTATATCCCGACTCTCCTAGGTCTCTGTGAGACCCCTCAGAAGCTCAGAGCTTGTGTGAGTTAGGAGACCCGGTTGTGTTCTGTGTAGGCTTTGTTACTGTGTCCTTACGCCACCTGAGGCACAGCACATAAATTCGTCAATTCTCGGCCAAAATCGAGAACTCGCCTTCCTTGGGCCATTAGGAAGCCTCTACGATATACGCGAATTTAAATACATAATAGGAAAGTCTAATGATAGGGCGTAACTCATCCAGTTGATTCAAGCAGTACTTCATGGGATCAAAAACAATATTGAGAACTATAACCGGGAACCCCTGACAGAGGATAACACAAGGTTGAAGTAACATTGGGATGCTCTGATGATTGCACTGTCTTTACGACTTCATTAATATAAACCTAATTTTTTACTTTGCACTCTAGTTATTAACTCATGCTTCAAATCACGATACTTCAAGAACCGTTATATTTATAAGATTCCATAAAGAATAAGAGAAAGAATTTCTAGTTACGTTTCAGGCACTTATGATTGATGGCCATTCGACTTATTCATGCCCTTGTGTAATTGAATTTTATTTTCAGAAATTCAGTCCACTCCACTTAAGCCATTTGATAATTCGTTATTGATAACTAAGTACTAAATACTCTCATGGCTAGGTAGAATCATTCAATGTCTTTTTAGTCGCTGTTGGTTAAGGAGTAAACTTTCGCCTAATTCGTCTAAAATACTCAGTTAAAATAGTATAGAATAACGTGGTTTCAATTCACATACCTCCGTAAAAGTGCCGATATGAGTTCCAGAGCGAGTTTTTCCTATTGGAGGGCCAAAGCCGGAATTTAACTTTAACCAGCTATACTTGCTGAGAAGTACTCATCTTCCTATAAGGCGGTGCCGCTCACCCCTCATTCTTCTGAGTATGATTGCTCATAAATTCGCTATGTACAGTATTTGCAGACAATAAGAAACTGTACAACATAATAACATAACATTGGAGTACGTCACAAGAATAACTGAAATGCATCTGCAATTATTGTTGCCAGGATTGGTTTCTACCGCTTAATATTCATTAATACTTGGTAAAAATCCAAGGATTCCTTATACTAGCGATGACTGCCAGTTTATCATTTTCGATATCGATTTTGACTATGGGCGATATATAAGGCCAAAGAGGTAGGTAGAGGTAGACTACATTGAGGTTAGAAGAGGAAAGGTTGACTTGATTGCGACATACCGAACTCCACACAACTTTTTCGGAGTCGATATCCAACATCTGATCAAGGGAAATCCTAATCATCGACGTGGTCCTGAGACTTATTGGGAAAATTTCAGCGAATATGATGTGCGGGGAAAGCGTTAGTACTTTCAAAAACAGTTTAGACATGTGTTCGGTGTCAAGTGTTGCCGCTTGTAAATAGATGCTCGTACATTTCCTCCATTCTGTATTTGTGGTTTCTCTGTTCTCATAATCTGCTGATTGCATGATTTTTATGCGTTGTAATTTTTTGTTGTCTTGGGTTTCATTGGTGTGAAAACCTCTACTGTTTGTTGAATACAATGTTATCAATTTTTGTTGGTTTCTGAATTCGACTACTTATTTGCCAAACTGGCTACGTAGTGATAACAGGGGTATGATTCCCTTTATTTGCATAGGATTAATTCAACAGACATCGCGGAAAGAATTTCCTTGGAGATATGCCTCACATCGGAAGACATCACGCTCCGAGTAACGAATGCTGATTCCTCCTCGAAATGGTCGCATCTGCCAGTGTATTAAAAACCGGTACTAGCGATTTATTCACGTCGAATATTCCATTTTCTCCAGAATGGAGGACCGTTCCCCGTCTCGGATTCAACAATATATGCTGTAATTTTTCTTCATCCCTCTGCGTCCGCGTATAACGATCTTAGCAGAATTGATTACGGGGCCGATGGAGTGTTGGGATAATTGAAATTCAGGAAACGTTTTGTTTTGTAGCTCGGATACGTTGTGGAGTTCTGCGGTTTCGAAATTGCTCAACCGAATATGACGTCGTATTTCTGATTTATAGATCGTTTTAATTCCGCGAACAAGAAATATCTCTCGTACTCATCTTGAGGCAGAGAATTTGATATTTTACCATTTCATTGTGCTCCAGACCTCTAATAAGTTATTTATTTACCTTCTTTGGAATAATATCTAAAAATTACGAAAAGCACTGTCGTGAGGCAGGAGCTTTTGAGCGCTCGTACATGCACCTTGTAGGTAGATTCGCATTTTCCAGTTTTGGAAACCAATTGAGGAAATTTTTGACAGCTGTCAAACAAATTTTCAAACTAAGGCGATAATCCAGACTTCAAGTCAGTGCTTTAGGTGACCAATTTTTTTTTCGATAGTTCGCTAAAATTTTCTACGGTATCTATGGTCTTGGTGATGCGATCTGGACAAAATTTCGCACGTAGTTTGAATACATTATTCCCCAGCTAGGTGCAAAATTTCATTCCAATCAAATCGATAGTTTCGAAATTATCAGGAACAGAATATTTTGAACGGCCATATCTACGGAACTCCTAGTCTAATTTTGCTCATTGATGAACGTGACCGTGAAAATCGCGATCCAAACCCACCCTGAAAATTTCAAGTTCCTAGGCCTTTTCCTTCGGAAGTTATAATTTTCTATGGTTTCTATGGTTCTGGTCATGCGATCTAAACAAAATGTTGCTTTAATATGTCATTCTCGTTTAAAATACAAAATTTTATCTCGATCGAATCCGTAGTTTCGAAATTATCGAGAAAACAAAATTTCGAACGACCGTATTTACGGAACCCCTAGTATAATTCTGCTCATTGATAAACGTGAACGCCACATTCCAGATCTACACCTATCCTGAAAATTTCAATTCCCTAGGCCTTTCTGTTCGAAAGTTATGATTTTTTATGGTTTCTATGGTTCTGGTCATGCGATCTAGAGAAATATTGCTTGAATATATCATTCTCCATGAGTATACAAAATTTCGTCACGATCGAATCTGTAGTTTGGAAATTATCAAGAAAACTAAATTTCAAACGACCATATTCACGGAACCCCTAGTATAATTTCGCTCATAGATGGAAGTGATCACGACAATCGAGATCCACACCTATCCTGAAAATTTCAAGTCCCTAGGCGTTTCCGTTCAAAAGTTACAATTTTCTATGGTTTCTATGGTTCTGCTGATGCGAGCTGAACAAGATTTTGCATGTAGCTTGAACATTTTCCATTAGAGTGCAAAATTTCATCCCGATCGAATCTGTAGTTTCAAAGTAATCAGGAAAACAAAATTTCGAGCGGCCATATTTACGGAACCCTTGGGCAGATCTTGCCCATTAACGAACTTAATCTCGGCATTCAAGATTCGAACCTACCCTGAAAATTTCAAGTTTCTAGGTTGTTCCGTTCGAGAGTTATCGTGCTTACGGACGGACGGACGGACAGACTCGAATTTTCCGACGGATTCGTCATCAGTGAGTCGAACATAGTCGATTGAGACCATTTTCGGCTCAAAATTCGAAAAATACAGACATCGTGACGAAATGATATAGCCCTCGTGTAAGTTGCACGAGCGCTCAAAAATATGCATATTATTGATTTGATTCATTTGTTCCACACGAAAAAGTTTTCATACTATTTTAACCCGTCTTCACAGGTTTGATGAATTATTGAAACTAACCATGTTCGTCAAATCATTAATCCAGGCGCTCCGCTGGAACTCGTTTGTGAAAAATAAATATAGCGGATGAAAAACCTCCTAACAACCAGAACCGTTGTTCTCGGTCGTTAGGACCTCATGCTGGCAGTGCTCTAAGTAATTTAAGATTAATGCAAGAAATGTTCCATGCCTACGTAGACTTTATGAGAGCCGATTATTGATGCCAAATTATAGCTTCAATCCCTAGAAAATTGATCAGACAATATGTTAAATTTCTAGTAGCCCAACACACCAAACGCCATCGGCAAACATTCGGCCGCCAGCCGGCACGCACGGTACTCTGGTGGCTGACGTAGCCAGATCTGGACCTCCGTCGGCCCAATTCCGCTATAGGTACCTATCCTAATGTACAGAGAATCGGCCATTACTCGGCAACTAAGCGTCAAACCGAGCACGGCTTTTATGTTTTCGGGCCGAAAGTGGCTACTCCTCGGACACCCGCTACCGGGAGACCATATTTCGGGCCGAAACCGATCCGCAGGATGTTTTGCCGACTATATGGTCCATTTTGCGGACAAATTGGGCGTTGGCCCTGTGGCATCATTTGATATTTTTGACCGACTGACATCCTATCAGTCATTCAAGCGCGCGGCCGTTGTGCATGTGTCGGTTCTGTGCGTTTGGTTCATCAGTTTTTCTCTTTCTTATTTAATCGCGTTGTTTGCTGTTTTTATATTTGGTGATTTGCGTGCCGTAATAATGATGATTATCAATTATTATATTTGATAATGTTTGTGTTTCTTTGTAAAAGGCTACTGCGACGGTTACTGTCCGATTTCAAGAAAGCGCAGGCGAAAGGCAACAAGTAAACAACGAAAATGTTCCAGTCCCAGACGATTAGAATCTTGTATTTATTTTTGAGCGCTCGTACGACTTACACGAGGGCTATATCATTTCGTCACGATGTCTGAATTTTTCGAATTTTGAGCCGAAAATGGTCTCAATAGACTATGTTCGACTCACTGATGACGAATCCGTCGGAAAATTGGCGTCTGTTCGTCCGTCCGGCCGGCTGGCCGGCCGTAAGCACGATAACTCTCGAACCTAAAGACCTAGAGACTTGAAATTTTCAGTGTGGGTTCAGTTCCTGAACGCACGGTTATGTTCGTTAATGGGCCAAATTCCACCAGGGGTTCCGTAAAAAGGGCCGTTCAAAGTTTTGTTCCACTGATTACTTGAAAACTACAAATTTGATTGAGATGAAATTTTGCACTCAAATGGAGAATGAGGTGTTCAAGCTACATGTGGAATTTTGTCCAGATCGCATGACCAGAACCATAGAAACCATCGAAAATTGTGCCTGTTGAACGAAAACGCCTAGGGACTTGAAATTTTCAGGATAGTTGTGGATCTCGAATGTCGTGATCACGTTCATCTATGAGCAAAATTATACTAGGGGTTCCGTAAATATGGTCGTTTGAAATTTAGTTTTCTTGATAATTTCAAAACTACAGATTCGATCGTGACGAAATTTTGTATACTGATGGAGAATGATATATTCAAGCTACATTTCTCCAGATTACATGACCAGAACCATAGAAACTATAGAAAATCATAACTTTCGAACGGAAAGGCCTAGGGACTTGACCTTTTCAGGATAGGTGTGGATCTGAAATGTCGCGTTCACGTTTATCGATGAGCAGAATTATACTAGGAGTTCCGTGAATACGGTCGTTTGAAATTTTGGTTTCTCGATAATCTCGAAACTACGGATTTGATCGAGATGAAATTTTGTATTTTGATCGAGAATGATATATTAAAATAATATTTTGTCCAGATCGCATGACCAGAACTATAGAAACCATAGAAAATTGTAACTTTTGAACAGAAAGGCCTAGGAACTTGAAATTTTCAGGGTGGGTTTGGATCGCGACTATCGCGGCCACGTTCATCAATGTGCAAAATTAGACTAGGGGTTCAGTAAATATGGCTGTTCAAAATATTTTTTTCCTGATAATTTCGAAACTACTGATTGGATTGGGATGAAATTTTGCACCTAGCTTAGGAATAATAAATTCAAACTACGTGCAAAATTTTGTCCAGATCGCATTACCGAGACCATAGATACCGTAGAAAATTCTAGCGAATTATCGAAAAAAAATTGGTCACCTAAAGCACTGACATGAATTCTGGAGTTTCGCCTAAGTTTCAGAATTTTTGTGACAGTTGTTGAAAATTCCTTCAATTGATTTCTAAAACTGAAATACACCTACAAGGTTCATGCACGAGCGCTCAAAAGCTCGCTCCTGCCTTCACAGCAGTGCTTTTCTCAATTTTTTTAAGTACATTTGTAGCTCCCATTCACGCATTCTAGTCATATGATGTGAACAACAAAAAAATATGTATGAATATTTTTTGTTGTTATTTCAATATATGGTTTCCAAGCCGATTATCCTAGAATATAATTTGTTGCTGATATTAATATAAATATAGTTTATTTTTGAGCGCTCGTACTACTTACACGAAGGCTATATCATTTTGTCAAGATGTCTGTATTTTTCGAATTTTGAGCCGAAAATGGTTCAAACGACTATGTCCGACTCACTGATGACGAATCTGTCAAAAAATTCGAGTCTGTCCGTCCGGCCGTCCTGCCGCCCGGCCGCCCGATTTATACACGATAACTCTCGAACGGAATGTTCTAGAAACTTGAGATTTTCAGGGTAGGTTCGAATTTAGAATGCTGCGGTTGATTTCGTTATTGGGCGAAATTCGCCCAGGGGTTCCGTGAATATGGCTGCTCGAAATTTTGTTCTGCTGATTACTTCGAAACTACTGATTCGATCGAGGTGAAATTTTGGAATCAGATGAAAAATTACGTGCTCAAGCTACATGCAGAATTTTGTTCAGCTCGCATGACCAGAATCATAGAAACCATAGAAAATTATAACTTTGTAATGGAAAGGCCTAGGGACTTGAAATTTTCAGGATAGGAGTGGATCTCGAATGTAGCGGTCACGTTCATCAATGAGCAGATTGAGACTAGGGGTTCTGTAAATATGGCCGTTTGAAATGCAGTTTTCTTGATAATTTCGAAACTATGGATTTGATCGTGACGAAATTTTGTATTTAAATTGAGAATGATTTATTCCAGCTACATTTTTTTGAGATCGCATTGATCAGAACCATAGAAACCATAGAAAATGATAACTTCCGAACAAAAAGGCCTAGGGAATTGAAATTTTCAGGATTGGTTCGGATCGCGAATATCGTGGTTACGTTCATCAATGAGCAGAATTAGACTAGGGGTTCTGTGAATATAGCCGTTCAAACTATTTTTTTCCTGATTTCGAAACTACTCATTGGATTGGAATAAAATTCCGCACATAGATGACGAATAATATATTCAAACTACGTGGAAAATTTTGTCCAGATCGCATTACTGAGACCATAGATACCGTAGAAAATTCTAGCGAATTATCGAAAAAAAAATTGGTCACCTAAAGCACTGAGGTGATGTCTGGAGTTTCGCCTTATAGACCAGGCAATATAGCAGCTGAAGGGTCATTCTGTGACAAAAATCGTAGAAGAAAACCGCGAGAGGGGGGTTACTTGGGGTGGTCCGTGGATGTTTAGTGATATGTTTTCGACTCGCAAATATGATTACTTTTCTTATAATTGCGAAAAACACCTCTTAGTTTTTTGCTTATAAAATCTGAACTAATGGAGCGGTGCTAATACTTTCAACAGACGAATTGAAGAGAATGGAAAAGGGAAGAAATTGAGTTCTAGTGCAACTCAATCGGGTCAAAATTACCGAAGGAAAGCCGGAAAAACCGTAAAAATCAGCGTTTTTTCAAAACTTCATAACTCGGCCAATTATGAAGAAGTAGCTCTGGCTTCCCGAATGAAAGTAGTGGTTAATAGGTACTTAAAGTGTGCACAATCCGGACGTTGTCGGATAAACAGTTTTTGCGTAATTGCGATTTGAATTATTTTAGGCACTATTTTCCGGAAAAGCTGGATGCGTCGGAAGTTTTCCGATTTCAATTTACAAAACGGATTTTGAAAGAAGAAGTATAATACTACGAAACGAAATAGGTGAAAAATACGTGTAAACATGACCGAAAACGGCTCAGTGCCCCATCTGGGACGGATAGTGGGGGTAGCCGGCAGACGCGGGGAACGAAAATCGCGCTGAGGCCGAGCGCGAATATTTACATATATACCCCCACTGGCGGATCCAAGGGGGGCATGGGGGCACGTGCCCCCCCTAGACGGAATTTTTGTGTACTGTGGAGATTCCATCACAGAAAATACTTAGAAAATTCTTTTGCCTTCCGCCCCTTGTGCCCCCCCCAGAATAAATTCTGTGCCCCCCTAGAAAGAAATCCTGGATCCGCCCTTGTATACCTCCACTACTTGACTACAATCGAGCATTCGGCTGATTTTGGTCATGTTTGCCGTTTCTTTCACCTATTTTGCAACATTTTGACAAGAAATCAAGATTGTCGTTTTTTAGTACTATACTTTTACTTTCAAAATTCGTTTTGAAATTCGGACAACTACCGACGCATCCAGCTCTTCCGGAAAATAGTGCCTCAAATAGTTCAAATAGCAATTACGAAAAAACTATCTATCCGACAACGTCCGGATTGTGCACACTCAAAGTACCTACTAGCCACTACTTTCATCCGGAAAACCAGAGCTACAACTTTGAAATTGGCCGAGTTATGGAGTTTTGAAAAAGCTCTAATTTTTACGGTTTTCCGGCTTTCCTCCGGTGGAGATGAACCGATTGCACTAGTACTCATTTTCTTCGTCTTTTCATTCTCTACAATTCGTCTGTTGAAAGTATCAACACCGCTTCATTAGTTCAGATTTTACAAGCAAAAACCTAAAAAAACACAGGTGTTGCTTCGCAATTACAAGAAAAGTAATAATAATTGCGAGTCAAAAACATATCACTAAACATCCACGGACTAAACATCCACGGACCACCCCAAGTAACCCCCCACTCGCGGTTTTCTTCAACGATTTTTGTCATGAAAAAATCTCTATTGCCTGGTCTATAGTTTAAAATTTTCTTTGCCAAAATTTTTCCAATTGGTTTCTAAAGCTGGAGAATGCTACCTACCTACAAAGTGGATGAACGAGCGCTCAAAAGCTCCAGACTTCACGGCAGTGCTCTCCGAAATTTTTCATTCAAATTTAATCCTACGAATTTTTGTTGCATGGTTTCCGAGTATAGCGATTGTTAGATGATAAATTCATGAAATGTATATTCACGAAATTTCTCTGTCGATATCAAAAGTGGCTAAAATGTCTTCGATGAAATTTGCATATTTCACTGACCTCTGATCCTGCTAATGTCCTATCGTTCCTCACATGGCAATGAAGAAACGCTGTCGCACCTAGCTGTACCGTGATGTTGGTGACGGTGTTGTTGTCTGACGAAATACTCGCTTCTGCCTTCGCCAGTTCCTCCAAGTTAGGGTACCAAAGTTGTTTCCATTCCGAGTATTTGTGAAGACTATTTTGTTCTGGAAGAAAAAGTTCAATCAAATATTGTTGGTGAAAAGCTCTCAAAATTCACAGATGTGACCCGACTTCGACCAACTACCCCGTGATAGGAAAAAATTCTCAATTGAGAATTCTTCATTAAGTGCTCGTTTAACTTAAACTTAACGTTTTTGAGCGCTCGTTCTACTTACAAGAGGGCTATATCATTTCGTCATGATGTCTGTATTTTCCGAATTTTGAGCCGAAAATGGTCTCAATCGACCAGGGTGCGACTCACTGATGACGAATCCGTCGAAAATTCGAGTTTGTCCGTCCGTATACACGATAACTCTCGAACGGAACAACCTAGAAACTTAAAATTTTCACGGTCACGTTTATCAATGAGCAAAATTAGATTAGGGGTTCCATAAATATGGTCTTTGGAAATTTAGTTTTCTTGATAATTTCAAAACTTCGGATCAGCTCGTGACGAAGTTTTGTATTTTAATGGAGAATGATATATTCAAGCTACATTTTGTCCAAATCGCATGACCAGAACCATAGAAAATCATAACATTCGAACGGAAAGACCTTTTATTACGCAGTTGTAGATGTAGACTTCTTCAGGACGAAAGATGTCGCTTTATGTCAGCGACAAGAAAGAATATTCCGAACATTTCTATTTCAACCTGCAAAGAATAAACTTGCTTCTAAAGAATTCTTGTGATTTTTTTCAAACATGATTCAAGAGTGAGAACTCATGGTTAAAATTCGTGGGTGCTTTTATTGGTCGGAATATTGGAAAGGGAAGCGAAAGCAAAAGAAAACTGCTGTGGACTCAATGTAATATTTATAATAATGAAGTGGCTTGAACCTACTGTTGACTTCATATTTCCGGTTAGGTAACCTTCCTTTATAGCAGCCCTAGGTGTTTTATTTGACGTAACATGCCAGTTTTCTTTGAGTTTAATGAATCCTATTCATTCTATATAAGCCTTCCTGTTTTATGTCTGAAAAATGATGGAAAGCACTGCCGTGAAGTCAGGAGCTTTTGAGCGCTCGTTCATTCACCTGGTAGGTAGATTCGCATTTTCCAGTTTCAGAAACCAATAGAAAAATTTTGACTGCTGCCAAAAAAAATTTCAAACTCAGACGAAAATCCAGTCAGTGCTTTAGGTGACCAATTTTTTTTTTTCGATAATTCGCTAGAATTTTCTACGGAATCTATAGTCTTGGTAATGCGATCTGGACCAAATTTACCACGTAGTTTGAATACATTTTTCTTCATCCATGTGCGAAATTTCATTCCAATCCAATGAGTAGTTTCGAAATGATCAGGATAAAAATATTTTGAACGGCCATTTTTACGGAACCCCTAGTCTGATTTTGCTCATTGATGAACGTGAACGTGAAATCCGCGATCCGAACTTACCCTGAATATTTCAAGACCCTAGGCCTTTCCGTTCGAAAGTTATATTTTCCTATGGTTTCTATGGTTCTGGTCATGCAATCTGAAAAAAATTCCGCTTGAATATATCATTCTCCATCAAAATGAAAAATTTCGTCAATATCGAATCCGTAGTTTTGAAATTATCGAGCAAACTAAATTTAAAACGACCATATTCACGGAACCCCTACTCTAATTTTGCTCAGTGATTAACGTGACCGCGGCATTCGAGATCCACACCTATCCTGAAAATTTCAAGTCCCTTGGCCTTTCCATCACAAAGGTATAATTTTCTATGATTTCTATGGTTCTGGTCATGCGATCTAGACAAAATTTTGTGAGTATCTCGAACAAGCCTTTTCATCTAAGTGCATAATTTCATCTCGGTCGAATGTGTAGTTTCGGAGTAATCAGAAAAACAAAAATTCGAACGGCCATATTTACGGAACCCCTGGTGGAATTCTGCCCATTAACGAACTCAACCTCGGCATTCGGGAACTGAACCCGCACTGAAAATTTTAAGTCTCTAGGACGTTCCGTTCGAGAGTTATCGTGTATACGGCATATTTTCAGTTCAAAATTCGATAAATACAGACATCGTGACGAAATGATATAGCCCTCGTGTAATAAGTACGAGCGCTCAAAAATGTATCAAAGTTTCAACATATACATATACACAGCGGATACGCAGAGGAAAACATTGAATAATAAAAAAGGGAATCAGTTAACTTTCCAGGCAGGCACCACCGGAAAGTTCTCAGAAGTATGCTCGTTTCCATTCGAAACGAACGATGCTTTCGGTTTTTATAACATATTTATAACCGTAAATGAAATGGATATGGATGCCGGATACGAGCTGCGGTTGGGTCTCTCTTGTTTTCGGTAGGGCCAGTTTTTGTCCGTCTAAACTCGGGGATTCGGGGTTCGAGGTGTTATCGTCATTAATATATAAAATCATCTTTCTCTTTGTGAAGAAACATTCATGACCCTCAAAGAATGGTTGGGTTAATATTGTGCAGATGAATGGGGTGAGAAAATTAATTTTCGCAGATGATATGACCTCATTAAATAAATCATTATAGTTAAGAATGTTTCAAAGGGAGATATAATTAATTTCCTTCTTACGTACCTCATTGGCAGGATTTGCAAAAACGCCCCTCCTGCAAGAACAGTTCCGAGTTTATCTTATAACGCCTGCAGTCGGACTGATATCGAAGAATTACTACCATTCAAAACATTCATAAACAAAGCTTCTTGAAAGAGAAAATGAAGTAATTCTGGTTCTTGTTGGTTCGGTTTTGTTATGGTTTAGAAACCCTCTCCAGAATTTTGAAAACGTCCTATGAATGCGTCATTTGACGATTAAATGAAAAAAATTTTCCGGATACTTTTCTGTTGAATCGGGAACAGTTCGTCCAAATTAAGGGTATTAAATCCTCAACTTTTTCTGCAGCTTCGAGGGTTCCGCAAGGATCTCTTTTGGGACCCCTTCTTCCTCTTTTGTTTGTGCATGATGTCTCTGATGTTATCAATTCGCTGAAACTGCTCAATCTTGGTAATGCGATCTGGACAAAATTTCGCACGTAGTTAAAATACATTATTTTTCATCTATGTGCGAAAGATCTTATCATAATTCATACTGTATCATTTCATTCACTTCCAATATTCTTGATATGACCAGCAGAAATGATGAAATTGGTAGATTAGAGATGAAGAATAATATTTCTATCGAATCAGATTCCTTACCCATGAACCTGACGGTTAAAATTTCACTTTTTCAAGGGAAATAAGAATATGAAATCAACAGAATGGAGATGTAACAAAGCTTCGGCTTTACCACCACATTCCTATGACCAAGCCGCACCTAGCCGTGAACAACCTCATCTATTGGCAGGCAACAATAGAGTATGAATCTCAACAATGAAATTGATGTTATCTTCGAAACGAGACTGCTCCGAAGTTTAACGAACCTCAGCGACCACAAATCTATTTGAGAGGTATGTGTGCTGAAGTGTGGGTTATTGGTTAATGTAGGAACAATAAACAATCCCGAGAAATGCATGCTAGGAGGCTTCAACGGAAGTTTCATCATATGTATCCACAAACCAATGAATATGGCGAACTTCAGTTGACTAGTGACAAATGAAGAGCACTTATTTAATACTTGGATGATGTCAAGAATGAAAGTATCATAAACATGGGTGCCCAAACGATTCGATTTCAAGATAACGGGTATTACAGTTTGAATTTTTCTCGAAGGTGTGTTCTCATAGCATCTGATTTTCTCAAGATATTCAATCGAAATTATGCAGAAATATTACTTCCTAACCACTAACCTGATGTGGTGGCACAAACCAATTCATTCGTGATACTACTTGATTAGAATTAGAAGGTAATCTTGTTCTTAATATCGATGATAAAAATATCTTTTCATCGCTTTATGTTATGTTATAAGGTATACGCTCAAAACCTTTCAAAGGATACAAAATTGCATGAGTCGAAGTGTCCAATCTTGCGTTCCTTCTCAGGGTAACCATTCTCAACATTTATCTGATTTTTGTTATCGATATGTATCGATTTGTACTTGTAATTTGGTTATTGTTATTTGCAGTACACTTATTATTCGATTTGTTGTCGTTTTATTATAGAAGTTGAATATTTCAGTCCCTTTCGAAACCTTTTTATTGGCATCAGTTATAATTATTCTGAATGCTTATAAAGCGGAGATGTTGAATAAGGAAGGTTAAGAGGAAGAAGAAGGTGATACACCCCACAAGAAAGTGTCAAGGGCCACCCTTTATTCGATCGATACTGTTCATCCAGTGGCAGCAAGTTTCAGAATGAAAAAAGTGTTTGAATTTGTGTTAATCAGAGTACCTGCATGAAAATAAGGCAAGAAAATCAGTGTTCCTGATTGAAGTGAAAATGAAACAAAGGAAAAACTCTGGATGGACGACACGTTGTAAATCGATATAAAAGAAGAAAATAGCAGATCAGCCTCTGAGTGTAACGTGTGAGTGTAATTTAAGGGTAACAAAAATAATTTAAGAGCAGTAATAAAATGTTGGATCAGGTGAAAAGTTAGTTTCAGGGGAAGAAGGGATTTCGAAATGCAGTGCTTTAGCAAGAAAAGCTATTCCATCTGAAAAGAGGAAAGAAGAAAACTTTGAAAGGTACGTGAAAATCAGATGGTGGAAGTCGCAACACATAATGGAAAGTACAGTAATGCTATACAACGTCCTTGCAGTTTTAGGAAATTTCAAAACTTCCACAATGTGAAAAATGTATCAATAGATGATTTCTCGTCTCCGCGTCCGTGTTGTGTCTAAAAACTTGGTAAGCTGAATTAGATTCCTACGGCATTATTGAACCTGTTTTTTCTTTCAAACTTCTGTAATGTGAGCATGCCAATTCATACGCCAACAACGATGAAAAGTTCCTGAATACACGTCGATTGCTTGTAAATCTTCCGAGGAAATTCATAACTCCTCTCTTCCATATATTCATTATGATAAGTCGGTAGCTCGGAACCTCCTGAGGAACCGCGAGAAACTTCCGAATTTCTGTTCGAATGAACTGGATCCGAGTTTGTGAATTCAATACGCCTAGAGCGCGACGCAATGGAGGGTTTTTTTTTTACTGTGCAAAATTCACTCTGTAATCACCAGAAACCTTTCGGTAATTAATGAAAACGTCTTCGACGAATTTCCCTACCAATTCATCTGGAATATCTTGGAAAGAATATTCACCTTCACTTTATACTCCGCCAGATTTGCATGGACGTGAATCAACAATAGTGAAACAAAATTTATGCTTCAATATCGATTTTCATAAACTATGGCTTTCGGTTAACGACGAATTACATACTCGAAAATAATAATGAATTCTAGTCCATACCGGCGAACGCATTCATAAAATTTGATAGAGTTTTCAGGACTAACAATAATTAATTATTACAATACCAATATCAATCTGAGGATATTTTCGTCCGAAACAAATTAATTTTGGAGAAAATCTCCTGAGTTATGGAAATTTATTCAGTAATATGAATGGTGGTGTCTGCTAAGTAGTGAGTGAAGAGAAGGAAACTAATAAAAAATTCAACCTTACCTCTGTGATTTATTTTCATAATAATAATAATAGAGCCTTTATTTTTGGCAATCTTAGGAGCGAAGTCTAACCTACTCAACTCAACCTTCGATAAAATAAGAATAGAAAAAAATAATAAAAAGCACTGCCGTGAAGTCAGGAGCTTCTGAGCGCTCGTTCATCCACCTTATAGGCAAAATGACAACGTTGTTAATTATGCCGAAACAGCTGTTACAAAAATTCAAGGATTTTTCATTCAATAATTCGGTGGATTTGGAATAGTTATGCGATCTGAAAAAAATGTAGCCTGAATATATATTTTTCCATTAAAATACAAAATTTCGTCACGATCGAATCCGTGGTTTTGAAGTTATCGAGAAAACTAAATTCAAACGACCATATTCCCGGAACCTCTAGTCTCATTCTGCTCATTGAAGAACGTGACTGCGACATTCGAGATCCAAACCTAGACTGAAAATTTCAAGTCCTTAGGCCTTTCCGTTCGAAAATTATAATTTTCTATGGTTTCTATGACTCTGGTTATGCAATCTGGACAAAATTCTACATGTAGCTGGACAAGTGCAATCCCTTGGAACCCCAGGTCGAATTTTGTCTAATAATAGTCGTGGCATACGAGATTTGAACCTACCCTGAAAATTTCAAGTTTCTAGGTGGTTCCGTTATCGTGTATACGGACGGCCGGCTGGCCGAATATACTGGAGTTTTTCGATGGATTCGTCATCAGTGAGTCGAACCCTTTCGATTGGAACCATTTTTTGCTCAAAATTCGAAAAATGGTGGATCCCATAAGTATTTCACAAAATAAAATCAAATCAATCAGAACCAGCAAAATTGAAAATGGAAATTTACATCGGAATATCCATTGCGAACGTACTAAACGATTCAAATGTTACCAGATTAACGTCATGCGTCAGCACGGATGAAAATAAGCTTAATGAAGAGCACATCATTTATCCTTCCACCATGAATACTCATATGAAGCATAAGGAAATTTTCAACCCTGAGCCAGCATAACCAATTTATTCCATCATTGATCTACCTATCGTACTTTCTCAAACCTGCGGCAGCACGAGTTCTGCATTTTCTGCAATCTATATCTCTGGCCATAATATAGACAAGCACAAAAAACTGTCAATCCATAACTCAGCTTTGACAATACACGCGTTTCGGCACTGTGTTTATTCAGCTCTCTCTTGTCTTCTTCTCTATGTGGAGTTCTGTTATTCTTCCTAAGTTCTATTTTCCTCTTTATAAGCTCTTTTATTGCTTTTGAGGTTTCGCCATGTGGATGCTTCGGGGCTGGCCTTTCGTTTCTTCTGGTATTTTCCTCGTAGGCTTCTTTCATTCGGGTTTCTTATTTTTCATTTTTCAACTTCTTCTTCAAAATCTTCTGGAGTTCTTATCTGTGGAATTTCAGTAATTTTCTTATGGAGTAGCTATTTCACTGTACTTTTTTCAGTCTTCGAAGTCTTTCATTCGAAGTTCTCTGTTATCGGTCCGCGTCCCAGTCTGCGTTCAATTGGGTTGTCTGGTAGGCCATTTCTCCTGGGCAGGTAGGTCGAAATATCAGGTCCTAACACGATGGCCCTTACTTTGTCGGTATACTTCTTAAGCTTCTTCCCATTTTGGTTTTCGGTTCTGCATTTTCTTGATTTCCAGTTCATATCACCGATAATGATGTTCGAGTTGTTTCCTTCAAGCATCTTTTTTCAGATCTTCATTTAGATCATTTTGAGGTGGTTTCTAGGCTGACGTAATTTTCATTTGTCCTCGATTTGTATTGACTATAATCGAGACACCTTATATTTGCCCATTATTCAGTACATCGTCAACATAGTGGTCCCTTTTGACTGTTAGGGCTACGCCCCCTCCTGTACAATTTCTGTCATTTCTGTATATTTTATGGTTGGGAGATGAAATTATATTTCTCGTGGAAAGTCTCGTCTACGTATTGAATGGCTATAATATCCGGTTGTTTCTGAGAGAATTATTTCTTCTATTTCAGATCTAGGAGCTCGTAGATTCTTCGTTTTTCATGAGACTATCTTGAGGGGGTTTTTATTTCCGTTAGTCACTAGCTCCATTGGCATTGGCCAAGTCCAATGCTTTTGTTATTCGGCTCTACTACACAATTTATACCGTAGAGCTGTTAATCTTCGAATACCTCTTTATTTTGGGTTTTTACCAAAAATAAGAGTATTGCTGCCCTTTTGGTTGGATGTCATCTTTATGACATCTTGGTAGTTGGCCCTCTTGCTGTATAATCTCTTTCGGTAGGTGTGGTTTTTGGCATCTTCTTTTGGGATTGAGGGGATTGACACTGTCTCTTCTGTCCCAGAAGAGAAGGCATTTTCTTTTTCTAAGCGCGTTTCCGCGGCTTCGACGACTGGGACATTTCTGCTTTCAAGGATTTCATCTCATCGGATAAAGTTTTAACGCTCTCCGTTAAAACTTTCAGCTGACTCATGAGGCTGTTGATATAGTCCTTCTGTTCTTTTATAATCCGATCTTTTTCGGATTCGTCATTAACTTCTTCTACTTCAATAACCTTATCGGATTTTTCTTCATCAGACAAGTTTTCTACGTCGGATTCTCTGTCCTCATTTGCAGAGTCGTATTCCGACATTTTGTCAGAATGATTCAATAAACAACACTTGAACACCTATTTCACTTTTCACTAAATTCACTTTTGTCTCTTCAATGTGGAATAATCTGTGGAACCATCGATCTAAATCTGGACTCAACACAGAAATATCTTCGATTCTTATCACTTCTATACGAAGCTATCTAGAACTCATTAAAAAACGATTTGTTTTCACTACGGGGAACATTAATAGTCGATTAGTCTTCTATAACGGAGCGTCACATAGGTACAATATACCCTATGTCAGTGTCTATGACTACACTACCTGCGTGATAAAATCCGTTAGTTCACTTGGCACACATGCGCACGTCTGCACTCCTCGTGCAGTGAATCGCTATAGTTCGCAATGAAGTTGATTAGACTTACCATATATAGGTTTTTTGGACTCGTCTGGGGTGCCTCTACCTCAGGTTAACGTATGTACATTTACCAATGAAACATCCTGCATATAATATGGAATAATTTCGTTTCGATTTATGATTAATGAATGTTCCATTACTCATGGAAATATATTAATTTGTTTTCGGAAATGTGGGCAGAATATGAGATGGTTTTTCTAAACTTCAATGATCACTTTGATGACGTTTCGGAGATTTCTTCAAAACAAACAGGACGAACCAAAAGAAGTATCCACATATTGCATTTACAATAACTAAATAATACATCGAGCAAAAATAAAAGTAAGACAATAACTCAAAACAGTAAAAAGTATGATAACAATTTTTTTTTTATTTTTTATTGAATTTTCAAAGATGTAGTCAACTCAACCAGCGTTATTGTTGAAAAAGTGCAGATTGGAAAAACCGAAACATGATGGTTCGAAACTTGTTCAATATGTCAGCAAAGTGTCCAACCCTGTCAACCGAGACAAATAGTTGTACGTCCTCATTGTTCTATGCAGAGAGGAATACAGGAAATAATAAGTACTAGCCTGCTCCAAGAAGAAAGTGCTCACGTGTCGTGTGTTATAGGGTGCGACAAAAAACCTAACCTGATGAACTATATCGACACAATCTAACATGTTATTAACGAGCTTGTGGGCAAACATTACGTCAGTCGTCAGTCATTCTTCTGCGATCCTCAAGTCAGTTGCAATATGGCAGACGAGAGTCATGACGCATCTGAGACGAACTCTCAAAAAATCACGAATTATGATTCAAATAGTGAACCAAAAGCAAAGAAACTATACTCCTGTTGTTCCAAAGGATGTAGCGTAATAGTGTGCATTACATGCGACAAGATTTTCCATATAGTTTGCGTGAAAAAGATGGAAAATGTTGTAATTATCGATGATTTCAACGTCAAGTGTTGTCAAAGTGAAGATTTCAAGATTGAATTATCGCAGGAAGGGAGAGGAGATACTACAGTAAGTTCATCAGAAATCATGAAAATGAAACTGTTGGAAACTGAAGTTCATTTCCTAACCCAGTTGTTGAAATCAGCAGATGAAAAAAATTGAATATTGAAGTCAAATAATATATTACTTCAACAGAAAATCGAGTATATGGAACGCAAATCAGGGTCGCACAAAAAAACTACTCATCTTGAGATACCGAGTAGGAGGGGGTACAACACTTCGGGCATCAGGGCAACTGGGAATCCGAGAGTAAACAAATCTGGGACGTATGAAAAGAAGCAACAACGAAAAATGGATGATATAAGGAACCTTGAGGAAAATGATACAATGAAAAGTACTGAAATGGATAAACAGAAAGAAGATAAATTAGATGGAACGTGATGGTCTACTGTAGTCAGAAAAAATCAATAAGAAGAAAAACACCAATTCTTTGCACTGGTTCGAAGCAGGTTGAGCCTGAATCAAGGTAAAAGGAGCAATGAGAAGAAAATAATAATAATAATAATACTTTATTATACCCAACAGGAAAATTCCCAATTACAAGGTAAAACTAAACAAATATATCCATAACCAAAAAAATAGCAAAATTACAAAAAACGAGAAAAAAAATCCTTCATACAACTATTGAAACATATTAGTACTGAGCTTATTAGCTGTTTCACAAGCTCGATACACAGGTGCCCGCTGGAGTATGTTGGTCCGAGGGGTAGGCAGGTTGAATGCTAGTGGATGCCTGGTCATCACTCTTGGAACATGGATGTTAACTCGAGAGAGCAGGAAAGGCCATGATGGCTATATGTAGAAAAAATTATCGGACAAGACGTAGGTGAAGAAGATATGACCGAATTTCTCCAAAATATGACAGGTGAAAGTAATTTTGAAATAAAAAACTTCCTACTAAAGGAAGCAACTCCGCATTTAGTATTGGTATTTCCTCTTAGTTTATGTTTGCAGAATTATCGAAGCCAGAAGCATGGTCAAATGGAATGGTTCAAAGGGAATTTAATTCCAGGAATTTTTTTCGACCAAAGAACAGTACCTAGGTGACAACAAAAAACCTAGAAGTCAAGATCTCCAATGCTTGAGTTTCTTTCATCAGAATCTTCAGTCAATAGAATCAGCTTTCAATAAAATTCACTACACTGTTTATATTCACCACATTGATTTTCTTGCAGTTACAGAACATTGGAAAAGCAGTGAAGAACTGAAATGTTATAGACTACAAGGTTACAATCTCGCTTCATACTTTAGTAGGAATGAATACGAACATGGTGGTAGCGCTTTATTCATTAAGGAAAACATGAAATACAAATCAAGACCAGATATTGATGAATTAAGTTTACCATTTGTAATTGAATGCAGTTCTGCTCAGGTACGTTTAGGCACTAGAAATATCATTTTGATCTGTATGTATAGACCTGATAGCTCTGCCCTGAATTTCGATATATTTCTTGAAAAGTTATCGCAGATTTTACAAATATGCCTCAATGAAAACGTTGAGTTATTTTGGCTGGAGATTTCAACATAAACATTCTATCTGATTCTCAAAAATCTAGGAATTTCGTATCTTTGATTGATAGTTTCAATTTGGAAATAACTGTGAGAGAGCCCACTAGATTTAGGAAAACCTCAGCCACATGTTTGGACAACATCATCACAAACATTGAAGGACTAACCACGGTAATAGCAGGACATATATCTGATCATTCGGGTCAGAAGTTTGTCTTCTGTTCAAACGAGCATACATCCAAATCATTCAAAACTATTCAAAGAAGAAACATAAATAAAGACACCATGAAAGTATTTATAGACCGAATTTCCACTCAAGATTGGTCGGGATGTGGAAGATTTTCTTCGGCAAGTTCGGCGGAGTATTTGAGAGTAGCTTTCCGATCAAATTAAAAAGAGTTAGGGGATCAAACAGTGTACCCACTTCTCATCGAATTCAATCATTGAAAGGAATCTTGGATGGTCTCTTCACAGTGTCTAGACTATCACCAGAATATATTCCATCATATAAAACCACTAAAATCCAATATAACAGAGCAATAATAAGAGAAAGGCAACAACATTTCGAGAATATCATTAAGAATTCCTCTAACAAATCGAAGGCTATATGGAAGATAATAAATAGATCTCTAGAAAAGACAAAGATATCACACAGTTTTGAAGATGAGTATGATCCCCAAAAACTGTTGGACAAATTCAACAGTTTTTTCATTAATGTTGCAACCAATATTGAAAAAACTCCAACTCCGAACTGTTGTTCTGATAGTACCCATCACCAAAAAAGGTCATTTTTCCGGTTTGAAATTACAGAGGCAAAAGTGAAGAATTTTGTGGAGAAAATGAAGAATGTAGAATATTCAGGATGGGACAAAATTCCGATAAGTATAATAAAAAACTGCATACATCATATAGTAAATCCACTAACTTACACTATTAATAGTTTTGTTAAAGAGGGAATTTTTCCGGAACATTTTAAAGTAAAGCCAATATTCAAGAGAGGAAACAAGAGTGATCCATGTAATTATAGACCCATAAGCTTTTTATCATCCTTCTCAAAGATATTTGAAAAAAATCATAGCGTCAAGAATGATGAATTTCTTCAAGAAATTCAAAGTCCTTTCTAGTTGTCAGCATGGATATGGTTAGGGTGAAGGCACTGAAACAGCTATTTTCGAATTGTACCAGTCAATACTATCTGCAATAGAAAGAAGAGAACTACCAACTGGATTATTTTTAGACCTATCTAAAGCGTTTGACTGCGTGAATGTAGACATACTACTGATGAAACTGAATAAGTATGGTATTAGGGACAAGCAGCTAAAATTTGTTGGAAACTACTTGAGAGGGAGAATTAAAATGGTTAAGATAACTGTACGAGGGGAAGAGTATACATCAACTAGACTTGAAATCAAAAAGGGTGTACCTCAGGGTAGTATCTTTGGTCCACTTTTATTTTTGATCTATATTAACGACCTTTCCAGCCTAGTAGTTGATGATGAAACTAAATACTCTGCTGAGCTCTTCACATTCGCTGATGACACTAACATCCTGTTAACCTCGCCTTCTCTGGAATTCACCATGAATAGGGCACACTGGATCTTGAAGAGTGTTGACAGATGGTGTATAGACAACCAGCTCATGATGAACATGACCAAAACGGAGGCAGTAGTGTTATGTACTGAACGCAACCAAGCTGAAATGCCCAGAATAATGAATAGGGAAATTCCAATATCCTCCTCGGTGAAGTTTCTTGGGTTATATTGAGACAAACACTTTAAATGGAATGTGGAGTAGGTAGGAATCACCTAGACTACTTGATCAAGCGCTTAAATTCATTCATTTATAGTGTCAATGTCCTTAGAACAAAGGCTGATCTCGCAACGCTAAAATTAATTTATTTTGCTAATTTCCAGCCTCTTCTCTCGTATGGAATTTTCTTTTGGCGAAGCTGCTTGGGTGTGGAAGTTATTTTTTCAAGACAGAAAGCTATGTTGAGGACTATGCTTCACCTGAGTGATAGAACATCATGCAGAGGCCACTTCAGGATCCACAACATTCTTACACTTTATCTCCTGTTCATATATAGAGTACTTTTATTTATGAACCAACATAGTAACTATTTCGAAGATTTCAGAATAAGAAGCAACACAAGACACACACAACCATATCTGTATCCACTACATTCCTTGACGTCAACAGAAAGATCACCTCTCTACATGGGAATAAAACTGTACAATGCTCTACCCAAAGATTACCACCTCATCAGCAATCCTTTAATTTTTTAGAAGAAACCATATTCAATGGAAGAATTTACAATATTTTGTAGAGTGACTAATTAATCATGAATATATTTTCATTCGTTTTTGACGGATTCAATTTTGTTTTATGTAGACATTTTTTGAATTAAATGTTATTATTATTATTATTATCAAATTCATCTGGCGGTAAATCTCCGTCAACATAGAAGGGAAAAACGTGCCTGGCAGCATCTAAGAAATCTTCTCTGAACACCTTCCAATTTATCAATATAAATTCCGTAGTGTGGATTCCAGATAAGCTAAGTGCTAAGTAGAGTGTACGCAGCACCATGGAACTCCCAAACTCATATGAGGTTCTAAAGATAAAACCAAGCATGCGATTCGCTTTTTTTGGTTATGTTGTAAAAATCAGTTTAGAATCCAGAGTAATCCCAAGATCTCCCACAGCATCTACATTTGAAATTATATGGGTGGAAATAGCATAGGAGGGCAACATTCTCTCAGATCTTCTAGTGAAAGTGATGGAGCAACACTTAGAAAGGTTGAGAAATAACTGATTTCTCTCGCAATATCAGTCCTCCTGCATGTTTAATCTATCTGCAATTAGCGAATAGAGTCGAATATCTTCAGATCATGAGAAATTTGAAAGATTGGAAGCAAGTAGCAATATCGTTATAAAGTATAAAACACGTATGTTGGCTTAAATTTATATAATTCTAAACGTAAAAGACAACGAAACTTGAAGGAGGAGAGATAATTTACCGAAACATCCGTATAGTCTTCATTAAAGTTCGAAAAAACCATCTCATATTCGTTTCACATTCCTGAAAACAAACCCTTGTATTATCAAACATGGATGTAACAAACCAACAAATATTAATCTTCTAGCAAACTCGGCCACGCGTTGCTGTGGCTAAGGTATATGTGTAATTATATTGTAGTGAAGTATTCAAACCAGTGAAAATATTAATATTATTTACCCTCACCTAACTTAACCCCACCCTGAACCTATCCTTGATTTTTTAAGAGTTATAACCCAGTTCTCGAACAGTTTCAAATTTCTTCAGTTTTGGAAACGTTTTATCGCTCTTGTCGAGTGCGCGATGACCTACTGTCGGTTTGAGACCTGCGTTGCTACGTAGATAATCATCACCCTTTGTCATATATTATGAACAAATAATTTGCAAAAAAAAATTGACGAGAATGCACACTGGGACGATTTCTATACTAAAAAAATTGAAAAGCACTAACGTGAAGTCAAGAGATATTGCGGACGTATTCAACTTCATCGCTATAGTGGGTAATGAAATTGGGTAAACCTGGAATGATGCGTAGTATGAGAGTGGAAATAATATTTGACCTCCATTTACAACTGGGAATAACTGAAATAATGTTCAGTGAAAAATTAAGTTCTCTATGATAATTTTCATTTGACATGAGGTGACTGACACTGTTGGGAGACTATTGAACAAAATATTATGAAAGAAACCCCAGATTCTGTGAATCAAACCGGCCGTCAGTATGACAAAAATGTCATTTTATTTTCATAAACGCCATGAGATGAATCACAGAATTATCGAATTTCTCAACATCAGATCAGAAAACTTTATTTCCTTATCTCGTGGTACAGTTGAGAACCTGGATTTCTATATGACTCATTTAATCCATGCCTTATATGCAGACACAAAATTTCACATCTCATTTTGTTATCTAGTGCTATAATCCGTACAAAATTTGACATGAACATTTGTGTCGTTGTTATACAACTAACTACGAAGTTTCAATTCGATCAGATCGATATATTTCGAACTATCAGGAAAAAATATCAGATAGCTATATCTATAAAATACTTCGGTGGATTTCGCCATTTTTACGAATTGACCGGCATATCAGACCTCGAACGTACTCTTGAAATTTTCAAAACTTTAGGTCTTTTCTATCGAAACTTATCGTTTTTACAGAAGGAAGTTGTCGTGTTTACACACGACCGTCGGCCCGACGGATAGAATTTAATTCGACCTCGAATTGTCCATTTGGAATTCGAAAATTACAAAATTGGCCAAAATTCTTATGCAACAAAACTGCAGTTTGTCGCCTCCACAATCCAGACGAATTTATTTCGGTTATTTACCTATGTTTTCAGTATATCGAGGGCCCCATACTTCACGAAGTCAATATGATGCGCCTGTCCAAAAAAGGCGCATCGTAACACACCACCGCGGTGACAGTCAGTGTACCTACATATAATCGTCAATTTGTCAGGACACTACATTCTACTCACATCACTTTACTTCTCCCTCCAGATATTGCGCGCCCCAAAAGTTCGGAGAACCTCGCCTCGATATTTTAACGATGAAACCTTTTTGCACTTATTCTATTTTGATTCTTCAAACCTAAAGTCTGATTGAATTTTCTTCAAAATATCCGAATATATGGGTATATTCTATTTCCTCTAATATTTTGTTGTGAAAAGTGCCTTGAATTCATAATAAGGTCTCAATTTAATCCTTCTCCCTAGATATATTATTGTAGTGGACGTAGAACTGCACCGGTCCTGGAAAATCCTTATCCTTTATTATTATCCCTATATCTTATTCCGATCTGCTTATTTGCGGTTGGGAACACGGGTAGATATTTTCACTTAGTATTATTTATTTCGTCATTGTTACCAGAGTTGAGCTTCGTAAACTACCTATAAGTACTGAGGGCATGCCCTATATCCCGAAATAAGGAGCTCTGCTGTCCGTTCAGAAGTATACTCTCCCCGTTCTTTCGGTCCAGAACACCACAAATTTCACCGAGGAACAGCAGACCCCGTTCTTTAACTTGCAACATATTTTTGAGCAAAAGGCATCGTGAGTGTTGGTAATCCCACAGCACGTGCTCGAATTGTTTCTTGAGTTTATCCAAATCTTTCAGGTTTAAACTCATTATTTCGAGCACCATTTTGAAGTTCTTCAATGCAATGTCGTAGTTGTTCTTATCGTCCTCGAATTTTCGCTTGAGTTCTTTCATATTATCGAAGCTCTCCATGAAGTTGTAGATGTTTGAGTTGATTTGGTTCCAAGAATCCAATTCTGGGTCTTGACATAGATCCTTCAGGCTTCTCGACATAGTTTCAGTCAGGCAGTTTTCACGTAGCGTCAAAATATTTAGGAGTACAGACAACTGGTGTGATGTTTTCATCTGCAGTTTCGTGCAGTCCACATATTGAACGACATTCTGATATATGCGTTCTATCAATTCACATTCTTTCCAGACCTGAGAAAATTTTTCGTACTCTCTGAATTCTTCGTTTTGCACTTCTAGGAGAGTGGTTTCGGCAGCCCCTATTTCCTGGAGATATATCTGGGATGAACAAGATAGTTTTCTGGAAAATGTAACAGTCTTTGAATGGCTTTTTTTTATCCTTATACGTTCCTCGAACGATTGATTCTCGCTTGAGAAATCGGAAACCGATGCACCGCTGTCATCGCTCATTTTCCTTGATTGGATTAATTGGATATTGGAAGTTTTATTCAATGAAATTCACAAAAAACTAAACGTCACTTCGAAAAAGTCCAAGTGACAGAGTGGAAGTATCAAATCAGGAGCTCGATACAATACAAGTTATTTGTATTAATGAATAACTATATGACTGTTGATTCCTCATTAGTTCATAGGTAGTGACGCGAAATACCTTCACCAATTGGTTCAACCGAATATAAAGCTTGATAAAATGAGTCGATGGAAAAATGAACCTTTACGATTATACTTGATGTGGGGAAATGATGAAAACTGAACTTGTGTGTTCCTGACAAAACAAAAAATTTCGAAAAGCACTACCGTGAAGGCAGGAGCTTTTGAGCGCTCGTACATGCACCTTGTAGTAAGATTCGCATTTTCTAGTTTTAGAAAACTATTGAAGGAATTTTCGACAGCTGTCAAAAAAATTCTGAAACTTGGGCGAAACTCCAGACTTCATGTCAGTGCTTCAGCTGATCAATTTTTTTTCGATAATTCGCTAGAATTTCCTACGGTATCTATGGTCCTGGTGATGCGATCTGGACAAAAGTTTGCATGTAGTTTGAAAACATTATTCCTCAGATAGTTGCAAAGTTTCATTCCGATCCGATCAGTAGTTTCGAAACTATCAGGAAAAAAATAGTTTGAACGGCCTTATTTACGGAACCCCTAGTCTAATTTTGCTCATTGATGAACGTGACCGCGATATTCGCGATCCAAACCCACCCTGAAAATTTCAAAATCCTAGTCCTTTCCGTTCAAAAGTTTTCTATGGTTTCTATGGTTCTGGTCATGCGATTTGGATAAATTATTGCTTTGATATATCATTCTCGATTAAAATACAAAATTTCATCTCGATTGAATCCGTAGTTTCGAAATTATCGAGAAAACAAAATTTCAAACGACCGTATTTACGGAACCCCTAGTATAATTCTGCTCATTGATGAACGTGAACGCGACATTTCAGATCCACACCTATCCTGAAAATTTCAAGTCCCTAGGCCTTTCCGTTCAATAGAAATGATTTTCCATGGTTTCTATGGTTCTGGTCATGTGACCTGGAGAAAATTTTACATGTAGTTTGAACACCTCATTCTCCATTTGAGTGCACGATTTCATCTCGATCAAATCTGTAGTTTTCAAGTAATCAGGGGAACAAATCTTTGAACGGCCATATTTACGGAACCCCTGGTGGAATTTGGCCCATTAACGAACTCAACCGAGGCATTCGGGAACTGAACCCACACTGAAAATTTCAAGTCTCTAGGTTTTTCCGTTCGAGTGTTATCGTGCTTACGGATGGCCGGACGGACGGACAGACTCGAATTTTCCGACGGATTCGTCATCAGTGAGTGGAACATAGTCGTTTGAGACCATTTTCGGCCCAAAATTCGAAAAATACAGACATCGTGACGAAATGATAAAGCCCTAGTGTGAGTAGTACGAGCGCTCAAAAATGCACATATGAATATAATTCTTTTTGTTCATATTGACTCTAAGGCCCACTCACCGATTTGAGGAATATTTTGCATAGTGATTCGTTATAATGTTTTCATTCAACAGTTTTGATTAAGACCCTGACAAATCTAGATTTTCCGAGAAAATCGAAAAAATAATTGATTTCTTAAGTTCATTTTTCCTGAATACTTGCCTGATATTAAACGCTTTATGATAGACTACTCCTTGGACTCAAACTGCCAAAATCCAAATCCATAGTCTAATTCTGCTGATTCTTAAACGTTACCGCAACATCTGATCCACACCTATCCTAAAAATTTCAAGTCCCTAGGCCTTTGCGTTCGAAAAATACAATTTTCTATGGTTTCTATGGTTCTGGTAATGCGGTCTCTCGTTCTCTCTCTCTCGCCGATCACAATAGGAATGTGCGCCAAAATAGAAAACTATATTTGTCTAAACTAAACTGATGGCAGTCCCGGCTTCGGGGTCGCTATC
This sequence comes from Aphidecta obliterata, assembly GCA_963966015.1. Classification (NCBI taxonomy): domain Eukaryota; kingdom Metazoa; phylum Arthropoda; class Insecta; order Coleoptera; family Coccinellidae; genus Aphidecta; species Aphidecta obliterata. The sequence continues at coordinate 43,658,196 of OZ014427.1, forward strand.
TCGATTAAAAATTACGAAAAGCACTGCCGTGAAGTCAGGATCTTTTGAGCGCTCGTACATCCACCTCGTAGGTAGATTCGCATTTTCCAGTTTTAGAAATCAATTGAAGGAATTTTCGACAATTTTCTGAAACTTAGGCGAAACTCCAGACTTCATGTCAGTGCTTCAGCTGACCAATATTTTTTCGATAATTCGCTAGAATTTTCTACGGTATCTATGGTCTTGGTGATGTGATCTGGACAAAATCGCACGTAATTCGAATACATTATTCCTCAGCTAGGTGCAAAATTTCATTCCAATCCAATCAGTAGTTTCGGAACTATCTGGAAAAAAATATTTTGAACGGCCATATTTACGGAATTCCTAGTCTAAGTTTGTTCATTGATGAACGTGACTGCGACATTCGCGATCCAAATCTACCCTGAAACTTTCAAGTTCCTAGGCCTTTCCGTTCAAAAGTTACAATTTTCTATGGTTCCTATGGTTCTGGTCATGCGATCTGGACAAAATATTCCTTTAATATATCATTCTCGAATAAAATACAGAATTTCATCTCGATCGAATCCGTAGTTTCGAAATTATCGAGAAAACTAAATTTCAAACGATCATATTTACGTAACCCCTAGCATTATTTTGCTCATAGATGAACGTGATCACGACATTCGATATCCACACCTATCTTGAAAATTTCAAGTCTCTAGGCGTTTCCGTTCGAAAGTTACAATTTTCTATGGTTTCTATTGTCTGGTTATGCGATCTGGACAAAATTTCACATGTGAACAGCCATATTTACGGAACCCCTCGTGGAATTCTGCCCATTAACGAAAGTAACCGAGGTATTTAGGATCTGAACATACACTGAAAATTTCAAGTTTCTAGGTTGTTCCGTTCGAGAGTTATCGTGCTTACGGACGGCCGGACGGACATACTCAAATTTTCCGACGGATTCGTCATCAGTGAGTTGAACTCTATCGTTTGAGACCATTTTCGGCTCGAAATTCGAAAAATTAAGACATTGTGACGAAATGATATAGCCCTCGTGTCTGTATTTATCACATTTTGAGCTGAAAATGCGCCGTATACACGATAACTCTCAAACGGAACGTCCTAGAGACTTGAAATTTTCAGTGCGGGTTCAGTTTCCAAATGCCGAGGCAGAGTTCGTTAATGGGTAGAATTCCACCAGGGGTTCCGTAAATATGGCCGTTCGAAGTTTTCTTTTCTGATTTCTACGAAACTATACATTCGACCGAAATGAAATTTTGCACTCAGATGGAAAATTTCGTATTCAAGATACTCACAAAATGTTGTCTAGATTGCATGACCAGAACCATAGAAACCATGAAAAAACATAACTTCCGAACGGAAAGGCCTAGGAAATTTTCAGGATAGGTTCGGATCGCGAATTCCGCGATTACGTTCATCAATGAGCAAAATTAGACTAGGGGTTCCGTGAATATAGCCGTTCAAACCATTATTTTCCTGATAATTTCGAATCTACTAATTAGATTGGAATGAAATTTTGCACATATATAAAGAATAATGTATTCAAACTACGTGGAAAACTTCGTCCAGATCGCATCACCAAGACCATAGATACCGTAGAAAATTTTAACAAATTATCGAAAAAAACCTAAAGATCTGACGTGAAGTCTGGAGTTTCGCCTTAGTTTTAAATTTTCTTCGACAGCTGTCAAAATCTTTCCAATTGGTTCCTAAAACTGGAGAATGCGAATCTACCTACTAGGTTGATGAACGAGTGCTCAAAAGCTCCTGACTTCATGTCAATGCTTTTCTAATTTTTTTTTATATCTTTTGCTTTCAGACTGTTGGAAACAGGTTTGAAGTTAGGTTAAGGTATAAACAAATTGAAGTTTTTTTTTTATTTTTGAGCGCTCGTACTACTGTCTGTCCGTCCGGCCGTCCGTCCGTCCGTAAGCACGATAACTCTCGAACGGAACAACCAAGAGACTTGAAATTTCAAGTGTGGGTTCAGTTCCCGAATTCCTCGGTAGAGTTCGTTAATGGGCCAAATTCCACTAGGGGATCCGTAAATATGGCCGTTCAAAGTTTTGTTCTTCTGATTACTCGAAAACTACAGGTTTGATCGAGATGAAATTCTGCATTTAAATGGAGAATGAGGTGCTCAAGCTACACTCAAGCTTTTGTCCAGATCGCATGATCAGAACTATAGAAACCATAGAAAATTGTAACTTCTGAAAGGAAACGCCTAGGGACTTGAAATTTTCAGGATAGGTGTGGATCTAAAATGTCGCGTTCAAGGTTATCAATGAGCAGAATTATACTAGGGGTTCCGTAAATACGGTCGTTTGAAAGTTTGTTTTCTCGATAATTTCGAAATTAAGGATTCGATCGAGATAAAATTTTGTATTTCAAGCGAAAATGATATATTGAAGCAAAATTTTGTCCAGATCGCATGACCAGAACCAGAAGGAGAAGAGAAGATGACCAGAACCATAGAAACCATAGAAAATTATAACTTCCGAAGGGAGAGGCCTAGGAACTTGAAATTTTCAGGGTGGGATTGGATCGCGAATGTCGCGGTCACGTTCATCAATGAGCAGAACTAGACTAGGGGTTCCGTAAATATGGCCCTTCAAAATATTTTTTCCCTGATAGTTTCGAAATGTCTGATTGGATTGAAATGAAATTTTGCACTTGGCTTAGGAATAATGTATTCAAACTACGTGCGAAATTTTGTCCAGATCGCATCACCAAGACCATAGATACCGTAGAAGATTCTAGAGAAAAAAAATTGGTCACCCGAAGCACTGACATTAAGTCTAGAGTTTCGCCTAAGTTTGAGCCTTTTTTTGACAGCTTTCGAAAATTCCTTCAATTGATTTCTAAAATTGGAAAATGCGAATCTACCTACAAGGTGGATGTACGGGCGCTAAGTTTTTTTGGATATTTTGAAGAAAAAAGCTAATAGGGGGTAATTTTTTTTCGAACTTCATGACAATGATGATGACATTTAGGGTTCAAAGATAAATCGGACTATATTCCCAGTGATATATAGATTGATTAGCCCATGAACGTTTACAGGTTTGATGACGATACACCTTGGTATAGTGAAAGAGATACGAGGAACAGAGAAGGAAGTTGAGGGCAAATCTCATTAGGTGAATTAAATTAAAATTTCGAGATTTCTCAGAGGGTAGGTACGGAGTGCGCAGGCATGTTTGAAAGGTTACTGCTGCTAGATGGCGTGCGTGTTCTCTTTCTTTTTTTTTCAAGTGGAATTTAGCCAATAGCCATGTTTGAAAAGGTCGCGGAAGGTGAAGGTCTTGTCATTCTCTGTTTGGCATTCGGCTTTCTGTACGCATTTCTTTCCATTCAATTATGCTATGCCAAAATATATCCTTGCTAGACCTGTACAGGTTGAGTAGACTCAGACCATTAAAGATCAGAGAGGCTGGTCATCTCTGGCCGAATACATTTATTCCCTGATAGTCCTGACTGAAATAATAATGTGTGCTGCCTCTTTCAAATTTTTCCTAGTCCAGTGTTGGATATTATGGGTTCCCTTTTTCATCACCACCTCAATAGCGAGGAGACCCAGAGGGAATACAATGGTAATCCCCTACATAAAAGAGAAAAACCAACTCGTCGTAATCCCAAAGGAAAATGCCTATATCATAAAAATCGGCAAGAATTATCCAATGACTGCTAATTTATTGATTCATCAAAAACATTAGCAGAATCAGTCAATCGCAGATAATTTCAATTCGAATGAATTATATTTCCAAAGTATCTTAATACACTATTTCGGTTCTCCCATCCGGTCTTACATTCACACTTAACAAGAATCATTGAAATTTCTGTTAGTGGCATCTAATTGGTTTGTGTTTTGGTGATCAGGGAATTCATTCACATTATTACATAATATTAATTATTTAATTAGAGGGAAGAAAGCTATTCGCCATTAAATCCGATATTTTTCCATTTTCTTCATAGAGTGAATTTCAATGTTTTTGGCTCTTAGACCTCCGCTCTGGAATAAGAAATAATCTGCAAGTGGGTGAAATTATACGTTCCAAAAGATATGTTCTCAATATCCTGGGAAAAATTTCACATTTTCATATCCCAAGCGAAAAGTAGAATTTCAGCTACGAGCTCAAATTTCATGTTTAATATTACAATAACTAAAGATAAAGTTATTTACCTATGAAGATGCTTTTATCTGAGAGCGGGAACTCCTGGCCCATTTGAAATCCCCGAGGAACCATACACCGGAAAATCACTATGTCTGCCTCAGCGCCCGTATCTAAGCTATTAATTTAATCACAAGCCAAGACAAATTGCTTGTTCTTACCCCATCCTTTTTGTCTTCATTTATGTTAATATCTGGTTAATTTTTCTCTCGACAAAAGCATATAGGCTCTTTTATATTTCCCTTCACATTGTGCGGGTGGAAATTAATTGAAGACAGGCGTTAACCCTCTCTTCTAATATTGAGTCCTCTTTTCGAATTTTTCCTTAAAAAGATTGACTCCACTGATTAATTCGCGATTAAGCTTCAAAATTCCACAGATTTTCTGAAGAATTGCCAGTCATTAGGGGGGCAAATAAAGAGAAATATTCCTATTGGCATATTTTAGGCATATCATGCGTTGGAGTACCTCATCAAATTTAATGCCAAGGAAACAATTAGCAAAGATTGTCAAAGAAATATTCAGAAAGAAAGACCGACTCGACAAAAAACTACAAATGCGAAAATGAAAAAAATAACCAAAAGAATAACCCAAAAAAGACCTACTCTACTTTCTGAGTCGGTGCCAAACCGAGTAAAATAGCTGTGATTTGGATGCATTGACACGACTAAGTTATAAGGATTCTGTTTCTGCTATGTATTTGAATTCGATGAGAAAAAATGATAAAAAGCACTGCCGTGAAGTCAGTAGCTTTAGAGCGCTCGTTCATCCACCTTGTGGGTAGATTCATATTTTCCAGTTTTAAAAACCAGTTGAAGAAATTTTTGACAGCTGTCAACAAGAAGGAAAGCAGCTCTTTGTCAATTATGCCTTATCAGCAGTTACAGCCGATATATAAGTATTTTTTTTTTCGATAATTCGCTGGAATTCAAAATGGCTCTATGCGATTCGGAAATAATGTAGCTTGAATATATCATTCTCCATTGAAATACAAATTTCGTCACGAATCCGTTGTTTCCAAATTATCAAGAAAACTACATTTCAAATCGAACGACCATATTCACTGTTCCCCTTTTTGAATTTTGCTCATTAATGAACGTGAGCGCCACATTTGGGATCCACACCTATGCTGAAAATTTCAAGTCCCTGGGTTTTTCCGTTCGAAACTTATAATTTTCTATGGTTTCTATGGTTCTGGACATGTGATCTAGACAAAATTTCGCATGTTGCTTGAACACGTCATTCTTCAACTGATCGAAAAATTTCATCTCGATCAAGTCTGTAGTTTCGAAGTAATCAGGTGAAAAAAAATCGAATGACCACTTTTACGGAATTCCTGGTAGAATTCTGCCCATTGTACTTCACTGCGGCATTCGGCAAGTGAACTACACTGAAAATTTATCTAGGTTGTTCTGTCTGAAAGTTATCGTTATCGGACGGACAGACTTGAACTTTTGGACGTATTCGTCATCAGTGAGTCGAACCTTGTCGGCTCAAAATTCGACAAATACAGACATCGTGACGAAATGATATAGTCCTGGTGTAAGTAGAACGAGCGCTCAAAAATGACTTTGCCCCTTCATGGCAAAATGCTCGTTAATCTTGAGCTCACGAACTGCAAAACAGCAAGCAAATTATTATTATGTTAAATGTCAAGTCTCTATTATAGAATGCAGTTACAGAACCGACCGACGCCTTCGCCATTCTGCGTCATTTTAGTTTCGAAATCTGAAGATCTATTTATATAGCGGAATAACATAAACTGAGAAGGCTCGTTCAATTTTTTGTGAACTGTTCAAAGTCAGTCGGTCTGCTGGTCTGCTTGTCGCTTCCCGTCCATCCGGGTGTCAATTCTTCGGATCACTCGTTCGAACGTATACATTCGTGATGTCATGAGCGTAGATTTGTGGAAATTGCAATTCTCGTGGAAAAATATGGGCTTCGAACCCGCTCTGGCATTTCCAAAGGTCATAACTTTTAGGATTTGAGCTTTGCAGTGAAAATTTTTCGATTAAGTATGATTGGATAACTCTACCTGGCATTTTTGAGCGCTCGTACTACTTACACGAGGGCTATATCATTTCGTCACGATGTCTGTATTTTTCGAATTTTGAGCCAAAAATGGTCTCAATCGACTATGTTCGACTCACTGATGACGAATCCGTCGGAAAATTCGAGTCTGTCCGGCCGTAAGCACGATAACTCTCGAACGGATCAACCTAGAGACTAGAAATTTTCAGTGTAGGTTCAGATCACAAATGCCTCGGTTAAGTTCGTTAATGGGACGAATTCCACCAGGGGTTCCGTAAATATGGCCGTTCAAAGTTTTGTTCCCCTGATTACTTGAAAACTACAGATTTTATTGAGATGAAATTTTGCACTCGAATGGAGAATGAGGTGTTCAAGCTACATGTGGAATTTTGTCCAGATCGCATGACCAGAATCATAGAAACCATAAAAAATTGTAACTTTTGAACGGAAACGCCTAGGGACTTGAAATTTTCAGGATAGGTGTGGATCTGAAATGTCGCGTTCACGTTCATCAATGGGCAGAATTATACTAGGGGTTCCGTAAATACGGTCGTTTGAAATTTTGGTTTCTCGATAATTTCGGAACTACGGATTCGATCGAGATGAAATTTTGTATTTTAATCAAGAATGATATATCAAAACAATATTTTGTCCAGATCTCATGACCAGAACCATAAAAACCATAGAAAATTGTAACTTTCGAACGGAAAGGCCTAGGAATTTCAAATTCTCAGGGTGGGTTTGGATCGCGAATATCGCGGTCACGTTCATCAATGAGCAAAATTAGACTAGGGGTTCCGTAAATATGGCCCTTCAAAATATTTTTTTGCTGATAGTTCCGAAAATACTGAGCGGATTGGGATGAAATTTTGCACCTAGCTGAGTAATAATGTATTTAAACTACGTGCAAAAGTTTGTACAGATCGCATTCCCAAGACCATAGATACCGTAGAAAATTCTAGCGAATTATCGAAAAAAAATTGATCAGCTGATGCACTGACATGAAGTCTGGAGTTTCGCTTAAGTTTCAGAATTTTTTTGACAGCTGTCGAAAATTCCTTCAATTGATTCCTGAAACTGAAAAATGCGAATCTACCTAAAGGTGCATGTACGAGCGCTCAAAAGCTCCTGCCTTCACGGCAGTGCTTTCCGTAATTTTTATATATGAATTTATTAATTTATTTGTATGTGAACATGAACATCTCTTCCTCATCAGTGAGAACGAAAATAACACCAGAAGAAATTTTTCAAGTTTTTCCATGAGATCAATTATACATCAGTTATCCTTGTAGCTTCATCAAATTTCACCACATATCCGGAAACGGCATTGAATTTTCTACAATATATGAATTTTTGTAAATTCTTATTATGGGCGCGGTAAGGAGATGAATATCACGAGTCTGAAGTGAACAATATCAGTCATATTTTTCTAATGGTTTTATCGATGAAAAATCATCAATTATAGACATATTTTCTTTTCAGCAAAAAATACCCCATTTAGAGGGCTTTCGAATGACATGTCTAGTTTTGTGCTTATTGTTCGGCCATAATATCATGGCTAATGGACCATGCAATAGAGATTTTTTCGTTACAAAAATCGTAGAAGAAAACCGCGGATGGGGGGTTACGTGGGGTGGTCCGTGGATGTTCAGTGATATGTTTTCGACTCGCAAATATGATAACTTTTCTTGTAATTGCGGAAAAACACCAAAAAAAAACGGTGTTTTTTTAGTTTTTTGCTTGTAAAATCTGAACCAATGAAGCGGTGCTGACACTTTCAACAGACGAATTGTAGAGAATGGAAAGACAAAGAAAATGAGTGCTAGTGTAATGCAATCGTTTCGTCATCACCGGAGGAAATCCGGTAAAACCGTGAAAATCAGCGTTTTTCCGAAACCCATAACTTGGCCAATTTCAAAGTTGTAGCGCTGGTTTTCCGGATGAAAGTAGTGGCTAAAAGGTGTGCTTAATCCGCACGTTGTCGGATATAGTTTTTGCGTACCTAATTGGTATTCGAAATATTTAAGGCACTATATTCCGGAAGTGCTGTATGCGTCGGAAGTTGTCCGATTTTCATTTACAAAACGAATTTCGAAAGTAAAAGTATAGAACTACAAAACGACGTATTATTACGTTTTCAAATGGATGGCTGTCCAGTTCATAATAGCCGGAATGTGCGGGACTCAATGGATGACTATTTCGGGTTGCAATGGATTGAGAGGCACGTTTCGGTAAGATGGCCACCAAGGAGCCACGACCTTACGCCTTCGAATTTTTATGTTTGAAACACCTGAAGAAAAAGTATATCAAAAGAGGATCTGATCGAAGGAATACATTTGTGTTGTGCAGAAATGCGTCAGAATCGTTGTGAACTTCGCAGGGTTGTAGATTCAGTGCGAAGACGATGTGTAACATTTAATTGACAAGGTGGTGGAGATTTCGAACAATTTTTATGAGTAGTATTAGTCTGTTTTCCTTACATTTTTTCATTCAAATCTGTATATTAAAGTGGGGTGAGATGGCCACCGTTTTGCAAAGTATGCGCCTGCAAGTTTTTTCTAATGTTTGGGATTATATCATATTTTTATTTAAACAGCTTATTTGTCTTCCAGGTAGGTAAATGAATGGGGTCAAAATACTTTTAGAAATATAAGTGTTATGTGGCCATCTATCCCAGTTCAGTGGGGTTAGTTGGCCATACAAAATGAAAATGAAAATTAACTAAAAAAATTACGACAAGCTCTGCCGTGAAGTCAGGAGCTTTTGGGCGCTCGTACAACCACCTTGTAGGTGGATTCGCATTTTCCAGTTTCAGAAATCAATTGAAAGAATTTTCGAAAACTGTCAAAAAAATTCTAAAACTTAGGCGAAACTCCAGACTTCATGTCAGTCCTTCAGCCGACCAATTTTTTTTCGATAATTCGCTAGAATTTCCTACTGTATCTACGGTCTTGGTGATGCGATTTCGACGAAATTTCACACATAGTTTGAATACATTATTCTTCAGCTAGGTGTGAAATTTCCTTCCAGTCCAATCAGTAGTTTCGAGATTATCAGGAACAAAATATTTTGAACGGGCATATTTACGGAATCCCTAGTCTAATTTTGCTCATTGATGAACGTGACCGCAACATTCGAGATACAAACCTACCCTAAAAATTTCAAGTTCCTAGACCTTCCGTTTCGGATTCGGAAGTTATAATTTTCTATGGTTTCTATGGTTCTGGTCATGCAATCTGGACAAAATGTTGCTTCAATATTTCTCGATTGAAATACAGAATTTTATCTCGATCGAAGCCGTTCTTTCGAAATTATTGAGAAAACAAGATTTCAAACCACCGTATTTACGGAACCCCTTGTCTAATTTTGCTCATTGATGAACGTGCCTGCTAAATTCGCGATCCGAACCTACCCTGAAAATTTCAAGTCCCTATGCCTTTCCGTTCGAAAGTTATGATTTTCTATGGTTTCTATGGTACTGGTCATGCGATCTGGAGAAATGTAGCTTGAATATATCATTCTCCATTAGTATACAGAATTTCGTCACGAACAAAACTGTAGTTTTGACATTATCAAGAAAACTAAATTTCAAACGACCATATTTACGGAACCCCTACTATAATTTTTCTCATAGATAAACGTGATCACGACATTCGAGATCCACACCTATCCTGAAAATTTCAAGTCCCTAGGCGTTTCCGTTCAAAAGTTACAATTTTCTATGGTTTCTATTGTTCTGGTTATGCGATCTGGACAAAACTCCACATGTAGCTTGAACACCTCATTCTCCATTTGAGTGCAAAATTTCATCTCGATCAAATCTGCAGTTTCCAAGTAATCTGGAGAACAAAACTTTGAAAGGCAATATTTACGGAACCACTGGTGGAATGTGGCCCATTAACGAACTCAACCGAGGCATTCGGGAACTGAACCCACATTGAAAATTTCAAGTCGCTAGGTTGTTCCGTTCGAGATTTATCGTGCTTACGGCCAGACGGCCGTCAGACATCGTGACGAAATGATATAGCCCTCATGTAAGTAGTACGAGCGCTCAAAAAACATTGGAATAACAAACTTGTTATAAGGGTGAAAAAATATTCTTCCTCAACAAATATTTTTCTTTTTGAGCGCTCGTACAACTTACACGAGGGCTATATCATTTCGTCACGATGTCTGTATTTTTCGAATTTTGAGCCGAAAATGGTCTCAATCGACTATGTTCGACTCACTGATGACGAATCCGTCGGAAAATTCGAGTCTGTCCGTCCGGCCGTCCGTCCGGCCGTCCGTCCGTCAGCACGATAACTCTCGAACGGATCAACCTAGAGACTTGAAATTTTCAGTGTAGGTTCAGATCCCGAATGCCTCGGTTAAGTTCGTTAATGGGCCAAATTCCACTATGGGTTCCGTAAATATGGCCGTTCAAAGTTTTGTTTCCCTGATTACTTCGAAACTACAGATTCGATCGAGTTGAAACTTTGCACTCAAATGAAGAATGAGGTGTTCAAGGTACATGTGAAATTTTGTCCAGATCGCATGACCAGAACCATAGAAACAATAGAAAATTGTAACTTTTGAACGGAAACGCCTAGGGACTTGAAATTTTCAGGATAGGTTTGGTTCTGGAATGTCGTGATGACGTTTATCTATGAGCAGAATCTATCTACAAGGTGCATGTACGAGCGCTCAAAAGCTCCTGCCTTCACGGCAGTGCTTTTCGTAATTTTTTTGAACGCGGTTTAACCACAATATTGACAAGTGTTCACAAAAGAAGAGCAATTTTCATGAAACCACATCTGGGATATCTAGAAATGCAACCAATCGCCTTTTTTTTTCGGGAGCTGTTGTTTTCCGCAGTAAACTCGAAGGGACGACAATCTGTAAAGAAAAAGACGTAAACACTAAATGGCCATCTACCCCTGCAGTTTGGTGGCCATCTCTCCCGAATGCTAGGGAGAGATGGCCATGTGAAAAAAAATAATTCATGCATGCTTTTAACAAGTTTTGGAGGTGAGAATTATAGATTGATTATCGTACTCACCTAATACGTTGAAATCACCGATAAATTTTCTTCCACTCACAGTAGGAGACAGTAAGAAACTATTGAATAATTTCACGAGGACGCGCTAGTATTTTTATTTTCTGGCTGCTCGAATATCAACTTGACGTGTTCGAAAACACAAGGGTTCTGCTCATACATAGAAGAAGATCGCCGGGGAGGAAAAGCAGCGCCACAGAACGACCAGTTCTGGAGATTTAAGCTGTTGGCCATTTCTCCCGGCTGGCCATCTCACCCCACTTTATCCTATTATTAGAATTTAGTTTAATCGTTCGAATTATTTTGATTCGACAAATGAATCCATGATTTCCATGAGAATTACTTCAATATTCAATCATCGAGATGTTAAAAAAAGAGCTGATTTAGGGTTGGAATATTTCGACCATTTCGTTATTATCTTGTCAGCCATAATATTATGGCAGAAGATGAGCAGCAAGCACGAAATTTGATATGTCATATGAAAGCACACTGAATGGGATATGCTGAAAAGAGAACATGTCCATAATTCATAATTTTTCATTGATTATTTCCTTCCTATTAATTTTGACCAATCGCTATCAAGAATTGGTATGTCAAATATAAATTTTGAGTGGAAAAATTACTTAACAACTGTCAACTTAGCTGTCAGCAGTTTTTCCGGAAAAAAAATTGGAAAAATTTCATGTAAGTTTGACAGGTTGCTTTGTGAAAACAAACTTGATGGTTTCTATGCTGTGTTGCTATGTACCGTTACCAACAACAAAGATCACAAACAACGCTTACGAATTATTAATTTTTCAACTGAAACTCAAAATGAATCGGTTTGGGAATGTTTCCGAAAGTGAAATTAATGCGGCTGTTGAAAATAGTGTTCCACTGAATACTCAGAAAATTCACACATAAAATGTTCATTCAACTCAGGAAATAATCCTACCAAATATCCCTCGGGTATCTAATTTTTCCGGAAAAATTAAATGCACTTGGAATATTACCCCCGATAAAACCACTGATTTTGTTCAATTCCGAATCGTAATATTCATCTCCTTACCACGCACGTAACGAGAATTTTTTGACAAACAGAAATTCTTATCTTGTAACGAATTCGATGCCATTTCCAGATATGTGGTCGAATGTGACGAGGCTTCAAGGATAACTGGACTATAATTGATTTTATGGAAAAACTTCAAATATTTCGTGAAATCAAGAAATGTTAAATTGAAGAATAACCTTCAATATTTCGACCATGCGTTAAATGATATTTTTTGTTGCAAATCACATGTATGATCTTACCTCAAAGTGTGGCCCTTTTGAAAGTATAGCATATAGATTCCAGAAAAAATTCAAAACCCTCATTTTAGCTTAACCCACCAAAAATATTTCCTTCCCGAAGTCCAGATTGAATAGTGTTTCTAGCGAGAGGCAACCTGATGTATCCAGGTGATTGGCTGTTAGAAACATTGCATGTTATGGGTAGTGAATTCAACAATCTACATGAGAATTTTATGAGCAAAAATCTGTATTAAAAAAATTATAAAAAGCACTGCCTCGAACTCAATGGCTTTTAATCGCTCGTTCATCCACCTTGTAGGTAGATTCGCATTTTCCAGTTTCAGAAAGGAATTGAAAACAGCTGTCGCAATTATTCTCAAACTGAGGCTCCAGACTTCACGTCAGTGCTTTAGCTGACCATTTTTTGTTGGATAATTCGCTAGAATTCTCTACGGCATCTATGGTCTTGGTAATGCGATCTAGACAAAATTCGCACGTAGTTTGAATACATTATTCTTCAGCTATGTGCAAAATTTCATTTCAATTCAATCAGCACTTTCCTTCCAAAATTTATAATGTTCTATGGTTTCTATGGTTCTGGTCATCCGATCTGGACAAAATGTAGTTTTAATGTATCATTCTCAATTAAAATACAGAATTTTGTCTCAATCGAATCCGTGGTTTCGAAATTATCGAGAAAACTAAATTTCAAACGAACGTATTCACGGAATCCCAAGTATAATTCTGCTCATTGATGAACGTGACTGCGACATTCCAAATCCACCCCTATCCTGAAAATTGCAAGTCCCTAGGCCTTTCCGTTAGAAAGATATGATTTTCTATGGTTTCTATGGTTCTAGTCATGCGATCTGGACAAAATTTCACATGTAGCTTGAACACCTCAATCTCCATTTGAGTGCAAAATTTCATCTCGATCAAATCTGTAGTTTCAAAGTTATCAGGAGAACAAACTTTTGAACGATCATATTTACGGAACCCCTGGTGGAATTCTGCCCAACTCAACCGCGGCATTTGGAAACTGAACTCACACTGAAAATTTCAAGTCTCTTGGGCGTTCCGTTCGAGAATTATCGTGTATACGGACGGACAGACTCGAATTTTTTGAGGATTCGTCATCAGTGAGTCGAACATAGTCGATTGAGACCATTTTTGGCTCATAATTCGAAAAATACAGACATCGTGACGAAATGATATAGCCCTCGTGTAAGTAGTACGAGCGCTCAAAAATTATAGAAAGCACTGCCGCGAAGTAAGGAGCTTTTGAGCGCTCGTTCATCCACCTAGTAGGTAGATTCGCATTTTCCAGTTCCAGAAACCAATTGAAGAAATTTTTGAAAGCTGAGTGCAAAATTGCATCTCGAATCGAATCGAATCGAATCAGTAGTTTCGAACTAATCAGGTGAACAATATTCCGAACGGCTATATTTACGGAACCCTTGGTGGAATTCTTTCTATTAACGAAATAGAACGAGCGTTCAAAACGTAGCTAATGCAGTCAGGCATAATACTGAATTTATTATCTTGAATAACAGCATCCCCGATGAAATACTAATTTTATGGCACGTACTAGAAGATAAATGAGATTGAGTAATGTGAATGGAAATGTCAGTTTTCAGATCTCCAACAGAAAATCAGAGAATGAAATGAGCAAGTTTACTGATAATTCTAGGAAATAAATTTATGGTTTTTATTTCAACATCCTCTACAAATAGGTAATTATATTGTTTTTGGAATATGATGTTATGGAAGATCCTCTGGGTTTGAATAAATTAGGCAATGCTTCAGTTCTTCTTAATACCACATAAATAAATTGCAAATTCCAAAAACTTTTAGTATTTTTCTTCACAAATATACTATTGAAGTATTGATGATACTCACTCCAAATCATCAGGAGCTTTGTTGAGAAACTTTAATATCAAATTCGAGATGAATAGGAATTATTCTAGCATTTGCCATATCGTCAATTGAAAAATATTGAAATATTTTCTCCTTTTCATGAAAAATGAAGGAATACAAAACAAGTAGAAATTATCTTATCATCATGTTCAGAATATACGTATTTCACACAAGATATTCGAATCAATCAAAACCAGCAAAATTGTAAATGGATAAACACGGAATATTCGTTGCAAACCTTCTAACCAATTGAAATATGTGATCAGATTGACTTCATAGTGTGCGACAAGGATGGGGGAATATGCGGGATATAGATGCGCAAGAACACACCATGTTTTCTTCCACCAACTAACGTATGGCACATCTGCATTTCTTCGCGTTTCCCATGCAATCTTTACGTCCAAAGCAGTGGCGGCTCGTCGGGTGAGGCAACTGAGGCGGCACCTCACCTATTATTTCATCATTTTCCATCTCAGAGGAATTAAAAAAAAATGGAGAGCAATTACCAGAATATTGAAATATTCATCAAAACAAATCAAAATCAACAATACTTTTATTCGGCGCCAATGCTCCACGGCCTCCTGAGGACTCAGAGGCGACAATCTTAGAGCCTCTGTCCAGAGCTAATTCGAAGGGGACGAAGATATCCGAACGACGGCGAACTACCGATAGGTTTCGCTACTTTTCGGATTCGACAGGCGAATCTGAGATCGCCTCTGGGCGATCACCCGATTTGTTTATGATGTTATGAAACTCCTGGTCCTCCTGTAACTTCGTTTGCTCATGCTCCTTTGAGTAACAGTTTTTTCGAACATTAGATTATTATTTCCTTGAATAACCTGATTCTTCTTGTGGTTTAATTGAGTGTGTTCGTGTAACGTGTTGATACCCGGTATGAATCCAGTGCACGATTCAATAATGACGCCATAATAATAATGGTCAATTTTTTGAGGACATTATTGACAAATGCGCGGCTTTGAAAGATAAACGAATAAATTTGATTCATTAAAAGTGAACCTATAGCGCATTTTCCAAATTATAATTTTTCGTATTTTTTTTCTACAATAAATCCGATAATGAAAATTCTACTCCACAGAGTATCCCTCTGAGTATCTTCTCATGAAAAAACCATCGCTATTATGCGACATGAAATTGCTGACCAATTATTTTTAGTCAACCCCTATACATTTATATCTATAAATACATATCTATCTTTGTGAGGATAGTGTGGAAATTTCTGGAGACCCCGTAGCTCTAGCATTCTGTCATGACGACGCTTCGTCCGACAGATGACTTAGCATAAGCCCGCGAAAAGAGGTGGAAAAAATAATTTATATATATTATATATCAGATTTTTTTTATATAATCGCCTCACCACCTGAAGAGGTCACGAGCCGCCACTGGTCCAAAGCGGTGGATTTACTCATATTATTATGTTCGACATGTATTCAAGAGTGGGACTTATCCATTCATATCCACTATAAATGGAAGGTTTCCTATTTTTGGAAGAAATTTTTTTCATTGAGATGACCATGGTTGCCATACCTATTACAATATAAGCACTACCTTCTTGACCACTGGCGCAGCCAGGGGGGGGGCTTTGGGGCTGCAGCCCCCCCCAAAGACACAAATTCTTTGATTGAATTTAAAAAATTAATAAAATTATTTAAAACCGATTTATAAATTGCTAACGATAGTAATTTAACAAAACCAGTACACGAATGGGTGAATTTTTGATGAAGATTTGTAAAATTTGGGCGAGACCGGTCAAAATTTATATTGTCCTGGTTTCAGGTTAGAAAAAATGGTCACCTTACTCTGGATAGATCTCTTCGTTAGGAGCCATATGCATGCGATGTTTGTTTTCTCGGCATTCATTTATTGCAAATTTGTATTCTCTTTCAACTTTTATTAGGAGATTTTTTCTAAACGGTATTATTGTTGAAGTTCAAACTGAGGAGATGAAAACTCACTGATTGAAAAGGATCACAAACTCACCTATATAATAAATTGATCCGAATTGTTCACAGAAATGGTTCGAAATGGTCACCACACCATTTGTTTGATGTGCACAAAGTCTTGCAGGGTGTAATTTCGAATGGTCACCTATACTCTTATTTTTTCAAATGACCCATGAAGAAAAAAATCATAGGGGTTTAGATCGGAAAACTTAGTCATCATACGCATCATATAAATTAATTCCAGTATACTGACCTCACACAGCTGGTAATATCTGAAAATTTAAATATCAATACGAACCTAATGAAGATCCGTGCTAGGAAATTCTCATATTTGCGGATAACTCTGATATGAATGAGTTTTGGTATATGGACTTATTTTGACGAGTTCTATTGCTGGTCAAAAAAAGCCTCACCTTCAAAAGGTATATTATGATTTCGAATCCAATATTGACGACGTATTAGATATATTAGGAACATCTGAAAGACGGCTGAATATTTGATATTATCAAAAAGGTCTAACCTCGTAAGGGAATGAGAAAAAAATCAATCGATTATAGAAAATTTAAAATTAAATATTGAGAAATTATGAATTCTTAAATTGGATTGTTCATTGATTCTTTGTTTTATTATTCCTTCCTTTTTGAGCGCTCGTACTACTTACACGAGGGCTATATCATTTCGTCACGATGTCTGTATTTTTCGAATTTTGAGCCGAAAATGATCTCAATCGACTATGTTCGACTCACTGATGACGAATCCGTCGAAAAATTCGAGTCTGTCCGTCTGGCCGGCCGTATACACGATAACTATCGAACGGAATGTCCTAGAAACTTTTCAGGGTAGGTTTAAATCTCGAATGCCGCGGTTAAATTCGTTATTGGGCAAAATTCGCCGAGGAATTCCGTAAATATGGCCGCTCGAAATTTTGTTTTCCTGATTACTTTGAAACTACAGATTAGATCTAAGTGAAATTTTGCACTCGGGTGGAGAATTGCGTGTTCAAGCTACATGCAAATCTTGGTCCAGCTCGCATGACCAGATCCATAGAAATCATAGAAAATTATAACTTTGTGATGAAAAGGCCTAGGGACTTGAAATTCTCACGATAGGTTTGGATCTTCAATGTTGCGGTCACTTTCATCAATGAGCAGAATTTGACAAGGGGTTCCTCAAATATGGCCGTTTGAAATTCAATTTTCTTGATTATTTCAAAACTATGGATTTGATCGTGATAAAATTCTGTATTTGAATTGAGAATGATATATTGGAGCTACATTTCTCCAGATCGCATGATCAGAACCATAGAAACTATAGAAAATCATAACTTTCGAACGGAAAGACCCAGAGACTGGAAATTTTCAGGATAGGTTCAAAACGCAAATTTCGCGTACACGTTCATCAATGAGCAAAATTAGACTAGGGGTTCTGTATATATAGCCGTTCAAACAATTTTTTTCCTAATAATTTCGAAACAACTTATTGGATTGGAATGAAATTCCGCACATACATGAAGAATAATGTATTCAAACTACGTGGAAAATTTTGTCCAGATCGCATTACCAAGACCATAGATACCGTAGAAAATTCTAGCGAATTATCGAAAAAAAATTGGTCACCAATTTTCTTCGACAGCTGTCAAAATGTTTCCATTTGTTTTCTAAAACTTAAGAATGCGAATCTACCTACAAGGTGGATGAACGAGCGCTCAAAAGCTCCTGACTTAACGGCAGTGCTTTTCGTCATTTTCGAATTTTTTTTCCCATCTTTCGTATATTTCTAGTTTCATTATTAATTGTTCAGTTCAGCCCCCCCCAAAACAAAATCCTAGCTGCGCCACTGTTCTTGACTGTCTGCCACTAACCAATTTTCGTTCGTCTAGAGGACACAAACATTGCGCGAAAATGGTCAATTTTGTTATTTTGGAACACTTCATGGCGTGCTCTCCTTCGCAAAATTAGTTGGTTCGGCTGCTCAAATAGGAAGAATCGATTTTCCCTAGAACGTAAACAAATCCGAACGTGAGACCCGATTGCCGATACCACTGTCGGCGTCGCCCCGTCATAGCGTTGGGCTTGGCGAGGGAGTGCATCCAGGAAACGATCGGGTTTCGAGACGTTTTTGAATCATGCACAATTTTGAAATCTTATTTTTTGAGCGCCCGTTTTACTTACACGAGGGATATATCATTTCGTCAAGATGTCTGCATTTTTCGAGTTTTGAGCCGAAAGTGGTCTCAATTGACATGGTTCGACTCACTGATGAGAAATCTGTCGAAAAATTCGAGTCCGTCCGTCTGACCGTACGTCTGGCCGTATACACGATAATTCTCAAACGGACCGAGAAACTTGACATTTCCAGAGTAGGTTCGAATCCCGAATGCTGCGTTATTGGGCAAAATTCGACCAGGGGTTTCGAAAATATGGCCGTGCGAAATTTTGTTCTGCTGATTACTTCGAAAATACAATTTTGCACTCAGATGGGTAATGATGTATATCATGCGTCTAGACAAAATTTTTGCATTTTTTCAACGGCCATATTTACGGAATCCCTAGTCCTATTCTTCATTGAAAAACGTGACCGCGATATTCGAGATCCAAACCTACTCTGAAAATTTCAAGTCCCTAGGCCTTTCCGTTCGAATGTTATAATTTTCTATGGTTTCTATGGTTCTGGTCATGCGGTCTGTACAAAATTAAGCTTTGATATTTTCCACTTAAATACAAAATTTCGTCACGATCGAATCCTGAACGAATTTTGCCTGATAACGAACCTAACCGCGGCATTTGACATTCAAACCAACCCTGAAAATTTCAAGATTTAAGATCGTTCTGTTCGAGAGTTATCCTGTATACGGCCAGATGGCCGGACAGCCAGCCGGACGAACATACTAGAATTTTTCGACGGATTCGTCATCAGTGAGTCTAACCTTGTCAATTGAGACCATTTTTGGCTTAAAATGCAAACAATTCAGACATCGTGACGAAATGATATTACCCTCGTGTAAGTAGAACGAGCGCTCAAAAAGAATAAAAAAATAATGGTTAATAGTAGTCGAGAATAAGAAACGGAATCTTTGTGGCAATTGGGAGTATGTTACATGCAAATGAACAGTCGTCCCACCTCAAAAGCAGAACAAATCTCAAAATTCTCCATTTTGAATTAATGCGCTTAATTATAACCTCGGTACCTTCGTAATAGGAAATTTCAATTTGAGTAGAATCGGCGCTTCGATGAAAATCTAAAGACTCCCGATGTAACAGAGAGTCGGAAAAACTTGACAACATCGGCTCTCATGAAAAGAATGATGTTGGATGTCGACTAACGGTAAGAAAAATTTCGAAAGTGATCCCTCATTATAAAGCGGTATTGAACAACCAAACATATCTCAAGGATGAAGTACCAATGGCTCAATAATTGATCTACCACCACAATTCAATTAATATTCCCTCACTTTCTACATTTTCTTGTAGTACCTAAACTAAAAACCCTAGAAATCTTCTTTGATCACATCATTTGAATTTGTTGCGCCGTCAATATTTGATTTTTGTGTTTCTTATACCAAGGATACCAAAAAAATGTTTGTGGGGAAAACCGATTAATCATGTTTTCGCGCATGAAAAAGAGCGTTCCCATTTTGGCGAAATTTCGGTAATTTTTGAGCCGAGGATGGTCTTAAACAATTAGGTTAGACCCACAGATGATGAATTTATGGTCAAATTCAGTTGTCCGTCCGATCGTCCCTTCGTAAACACAATAACTTTTGGAAGACAAAGCCAAGAGGCTGGATGCGCCGGTTAATTTTGTTAATGGTCGAAACTCGCCGAACGGTTTCCTATACATATATAACAATCTCTTTATTTTCTTCCGAAAAATACCGATCCGATCAAAATGAAACTTTGTAGATGGTAGAAAGATAACGAAACGGTGGTTCAAGGATTGTATCGCTAAAAAATTCGAAAATATCATTTTTTAAATCTTTGGTATCCCAGAAACTATATGCCATATCCTGCTGAAATTTTGTGTCTACATATTATTATTAAGATTGAATAAAATGAGTTATGTGGAAATCCAGCTCCCCACCAGTTCCATGTAAGGGGAAAATTAAGTTTGTCTGATCTGGTATTGAGAATATTTGAAATTCGATTACAGCCATGTTTTCAATTGGCTTTTATTTTATTCAAAGAAGTGAAGACTTGAGAAATGATGTTTTACACACCCATAATCCTTATCAGAATTTTTTGTTCAATACTTGCCTCTGTCGAAGTCGAAATCGACCTGGTTCGCTTTAACGAAGACTACCCGGTGTAATGAAAGCGTCTGCAGGCCTTAAGACGATGCAAACAGAAAGGAAGTGAGTTATTATTTCTTCGATGAACTTCTCGATAATGTACATGAAATTGCGGCGTGGAAATCAAGCTCCTGACCCATATGGAATATTCATGAAACTAATTTACGCCTCTTACTCTCGTTTACAGGCTGCTCGATTACGTTTTCATAAATTTTGAACGTAACTTCACGCACCACAAGAAAATCGATAACCATCAAGCAACATTGAGAAACGCGTAAACACCCTGCATTAAGTCCTCAGGAAACTTCATTTCTGATTCTCTGTGTTAACGCTCCCAGAATCTTCATTAGAAGTCCTCGAACTTTGGTCTGAATAAAACCCAAACACGATCGACTTATATATCAAGAGATAAGCATCCTCCGAAAGGTGCAAACAAGTATCGTCTACACGTGTAACTTGGTCGCCATCTTCAACAACTGCCATTAACCGCTTCTCTCTTTGGAATGTTCAAGAATGGCTGGCATGGCATCTGACGGAGAATATCTTCTATCCGCCCTTGTAAGACAAAAAAAGGTTACGTGTTGGGACTACAGATGGACCGTTATCTCTTTACGCTGACTCCAGATGAAGGAGCATGAAACGGGGATATTAATCCCACTTTCCAGAAGACTGAACTTCGCCTCGCCTTTCTCAAGACTTCGGTCATCTGAAGATTCTCAGGGAGACTGGCGACTTGAACCTCATGTCTCAAACTCTAACAACTAGAAGAATAAGCTTACGTACGCGACTTCGAGTAGATAAGATTCACATCATTTATATTTCAAAGCTTCGTACTTCAAATTCTCGAAATGAGTTGCTACCTTAGGGTGAACATACTGTAGCGTAACGTAAATATTGAACCGGAAATTTTATCACGAGTGACAAACAGGGTGAGCATATTATAATCTGTTGGATATTTGTGACGTTAACATTTGAGGAGCGCTTAAACCCTAGAGACTTTATGATAATTGTAGGACCAGGTTGTGGAAATATTCAAGGACCCGAATTTCCGGACAAAAAATAATTTCTTTGAAATTCCCAATGATAAACTCTTGGTATCGTTCGATGAATAAAACCCTCAAAACTTCCATAGCTCATCTAAAAATTTATTAGAACGATTGTTTTCCATAGGCTGAAGTAAACAAGGTGGTGAACCTCCGGTTTAACCATAAATGGCCGTAACGATTTTCTTATATGATGCGCGTATATTTCTGCATATCCGAAGTCTCCGTTGAATTCCGAGTGAAACTTCTGTTGATAAAGAAGGAAATACAATTTTTTTGTTCCAAGTCACATCGGTAAATTCAATGAAGTGATTTCTTCAGATAATTCATCTTCTGTTAATTTTGGTATATTGACTGTCAAACTTTGACAATCAAAGGATCTGCGCCGCCATGGTACATATCTGTTGCAGATTTGCTTCTTCTTTCACACTTCTCTTTCAATTTCTTCATAATGCGATTATTAGGAAGTTGATACTAGGTATACTTATTCAAGCAGAAAACACAGCATGAGCGCAGAAAGGATGTCACACCGCATTTTGAAGAAACATAAATATAAAACTTTTCAACTAGGTATCAATTACATCAACTCCTTTATGGAACAAATAATGAAAGGAGATTAAATTTTTGAGCGCTCGTTTTACTTACAAAAGCGCTATATCATTTCGTCACGATGTCTGTATTTTTCTAATTTTGAGCCGAAAATAGTCACAATTGACAAGGATCGACTCACTGATGACAAATCTGTCGAAAAACTCGAGTCTGTTAGTGCGGCTGGCCGTCCGTATACATGATAACTCTCGAACGACACGACCTAGAAACTTGAAATTTTCAGGGTAGGTTCGAATCTTGAATGCTGCGGTTGAGTTCTTTATTGGGCAAAATTCGAAATTTTGTTCTCCTGATTACTTCGAAACTACTGATTCGATCAAGATGAAATTTGTCACTTAGATGGAAAATGACGTGTTCAAGCTACATGCAAAAATTTTCCAGGTTGCATGACCAGAACCATAGAAACAATAGAAAATCATAACTTTCGAACGGAAGGGCCTAGGCACTTGAAATTTTCAGGATAGGTGTGGATTTTGAATGTCGCGGTTACATCTATCAATGATCGAAATTTGACTAGGGGTTCCGTAAATATGGCCGTTCAAAATTTTTTTTTTGATTGGATTGAAATGAAGTTTTGCACATTGATGAAAAATGATTTATTCAAACTACGTGCGGAATTTTGTCCAGATCCCATTACTAATATCATAACTAGATACCGTAGAAAATTCTAGCGAATTATATAATAAAAATTACGAAAAGCACTGCCGTGAAGGCAGGAGCTTTTGAGCGCTCGTACATGCACCTTGTAGATAGATTCGCGTTATTTAGTTTTATAAACCAATTGAAAAGATTTTGACAGCTGTCAAAAAAAAATTCAAACTGAGGTGAAAATCCAGAATTCACGTCAGTGTTTTAGGTGACCAATTTTTTTTTCGATAATTCGCTAGAATTTTCTACGGTATCTATTGTCTTGGTAATGCGATCTGGACAAGTAGTTTGAATACATCATTCTCCATCTATGTGCGAAATTTCATTTCAATCTAATAAGTAGTTTCGAAATTATCGGGAAAAAGATAGTTTGAACAGCTATATTTACGGAACCCCTAGTCTAATTTTGCTCATTGATGAACGTGACCGCACAATTCGCGATCCGAACCTATCCTGAGAATTTCTAGTCCCTAGGCCTTTCCTTTCGGAAGTTATGATTTTCTATGGTTTCTATGGTTCCGATCTGGACAAAATAAAGCTCGAATATATCATTCTCAATTCAAATATAAACTTTCGTCACGATCAAATACATAGTTTTGGAATTATCAAGAAAACTGAATTTTGAACGACCATATTTGAGGAACCCATAGTCTAATTTTGCTCATTGATGAACGTGACAGCAACATCCGAGATCTACACCTATCCTGAAAATTTCAAGTCTCTGGGCCTTTCCGTTCGAAAGTTATAATTTTCAATGGTTTCTATGGTTCTGGTCATGCGAGCTGGACAAAATTCTGCATGTAGGTTGAATACGTTATTCTTCATCTGAGTACATAGTATAGATAGAGTATAGTTTCGAAATAATCAGGAAAACAAAAATTCGAGCGGCCAGATTTACGGAACCCCTGGGCGAATATTGCCCGATAACGAACTTAACCGCGGCATTTGAGATTTGAACCTTCCCTGAAAATTTCAAGTTTCTAGGAAATTCCGTTCAAGAGTGAAGGCAGGAGCTTTTGAGCGCTCGTACATGCACCTTGTAGGTAGATTCGCATTTTTCAGTTTCAGGAATCAATTGAAGGAATTTTCGACAGCTGTCAAAAAACTTCTGAAACTTAAGCGAAACTCCAGACTTCAAGTCAGTGCATCAGCTGATCAATTTTTTTTCGATAATTCGCTAGAATTTTCTACGGTATGTATGGTCTTGGTGATGCGATCTGGACAAAATTTTGCACGTGGTTTGAATACATTATTCCTCAGCTAGGTGCATAATTTCATTCCAATCCAATCAGTAGTTTCGAAACTATCAGGAAAAAAATATTTTGAACGGCCATATTTACGGAACCCCTAGTCTAATTTTGCTCATTGATGAACGTGACCGCAATATTCTCGATCCAAACCCACCCTGAAAATTTCAAGTTCCTAGGCCTTTCCGTTCAAAAGTTACGATTTTCTATGGTTTTTATGGTTCTGATCATGAGATCTGGACGAAATATTGCTTTAATATATCATTCTCGATTAAAATAAAAAATTTCATCGATTCCGTAGTTTCGAAATTATCGAGAAAACTAAATTTCAAACGACCATATTTACGGAACCCCTAGTATAATTCTGCTCATTGATAATCGTGAACGCGACATTTCAGATCCACACCTATCTAGAAAATTTCAAGTCCCTAGGCGTTTCCGTTCAAAAATTACAATTTTTTATGATTTCTATGGTTCTGGTCATGCGATCTGGACAAAATTCCACATGTAGCTTGAACACCTCATTCTCCATTTGAGTGCAAAATTTCATCTCAATAAAATCTGTAGTTTTCAAGGAATCAGGGGAACGAAACTTTGAACGGCCATATTTACGGAACCCCTGGTGAAATTCGTCCCATCAACGAACTTAACCGAGGCATTTGGGATCTGAACCTACACTGAAAATTTCAAGTCTCTAGGTTGATCCGTTCGAGAGTTATCGTGCTTACGGCCGGACGGACTGCCGGACGGACGGACAGACTCGAATTTTCCGACGGATTCGTCATCAGTGAGTCTAACATAGTCGTTTGAGACCATTTTCGGTTCAAAATTCGAAAAATACAGACATCGTGACGAAATGATATAGCCCTCGTTAAGTAGTACGAGCGCTCAAAAAAGGTCTCAATCAACAAGGTTGGACGGACTGACTATCCGTCCGGAATGTCCGTCCGTATACACCAGAACTTTCGAACGGAACGACCTAGAAATTTAAAATTTTCGGAGTAGGTTCGAATCTCGAATGATGCGGTTAAGTTTGTTACTGGGCAAAATTTACCAGGGGTTCAGTAAATATGGTCGTTTGAAATTTAGTTTTCTTGACAATTTCGAAACTACGGATTCGATCGTGACAAAATTTTGTATTTAAATGGAGAATGTTATAGTCGAGCTTCATTTTTTCCAGATCGCAAAATTGACAAAGAGCTGCTGACATTTTTTTGACAGCTGTCAGAATTTTTTTCGATAATTGGTTTTCAAAACTGGAAAATGCGAATCTACCTAGAAGGTGGATGAACGATGAATGTGGCAAAAAGTCCTCAATAATATCACTTCATGGTTAAAATATTACTGAAATTATTTTAATCTATCCAGATACTGTATAATCAGAAAGTAGGTGTTCAAAATTTCATAAACCTAGACGCAGTATAATTAGACTCAGGTTTTCCCCTCGCAGTGGACTGAATAGAAATACGCGTAGCTTCAGCCCGAGTGGTCAATTTTGAGCGAAAACAAAAAATGTGAATGATTTGTGAAGACTGACGAAAGGGATTTACATAATTCCAATCGATTTGCAGTCAAAACAAACTTTTTTATATATTGAATATTTTTTTTCATTAAATTTTTTTTCGACGTATTTCACTCAAAATTCAATGTAGAATTCGAATATGCCAAAATATAAATCACATCAGAAATAAAATCGACAGTTAAGGCCATTTACGGTGTAACCGGAGGTCGTTGGCCACCTTGTTTACCTTAGTCGATGGAAAACAATCTGTAGTAGGTCCAAAATTTCAATTCGATATCTTAAAAAAAAATATTCCTGTGACTCATAGTATTTGGTGTTGCGAAAGTGCTTCGGAACAAAATAATTACTGAATTGTGGATGAAATAGGTTATTCTTTTCTTCCGATAATCAATAAACAGCAACCTCAGTTAAATATATGATTCAATAGAGGATATTTGAACTCACGTATATTTGTTGACTGGCTCAGAAGTGCTGGTGATATCCAGTACATGAAGAGGAGGAAACTGTGTCGAAACCACATGGTGCTTTCCTAAAAAAAAAAGAATTCTTCATTAAGTGAATGGTGGTTATTTAAAGAAAAAATCTCCTACATAATGAGCTGAAATAACTTAATAAGCTGAAAACATTATTAGCTATCTGAAAATTTTTCACTATGAACGGAACATGGGGTGGTATGAATAAAAACGAAGTGAATGCTAATGTTTGAGGATCTACTTCGAAGTATTTACCCTATTACAGAGGATCGTATGATTAAACAATTTTTTTTCGATAATCCGCTAGAATTTTCTACGGTATCTATGGTCTCGGTGATGAGATCCGGACAAAATTTCGCACGTAGTTTGAATATATCATTAACCAGCTGGGTGTGAAATTTCATTCCAATTCAATCAGTAGTTTCGAAATTATCATGAAAAAAATATTTTGAACGGCCATATTTACGGAACCCCTAGTCTAATTTGGCTCATTGATGAACTTGGCCGCGACATTCGCGATACAAACCTGCCCTAAAAATTTCAAGTTTCTAGTTTCTAGTCTTTTCCTTTGGAAGTTATAATTTTCTATGGTTCCTATGGTTCTGATCATGCGATCTGGACAGAATGTTGCTCTTATATATCATTCTCGATATTTACGGAACCCCTAGTCTAATTTTGCTCATTGATGAACGTGCCCGCGAAATACGCGATCCGAACCTACTCTGAAAATTACAAGTCCCTATGCCTTTCCGTTCGAAAGTTATGATGTTCTATGGTTTCTATGGTTCTGGTCATGCGAACTGGAGAAATGAAGCTTGAATATATCATTCTCCATTAGTATACAAAATTTCGTCACGATCGAATCTGTAGTTTTGAAATTTTCGAGAATACTAAATTTCAAACGACCATATTCACGGAACCCTTAGTATAATTTTGCTCGTAGATGAACGTGATCAGGACATTTGAGATCCACACCTATCCTGAAAATTTCAAGTCCCTAGGCGTTTCTGTTCAAAAGTTACAATTTTCTATGGTTTCTTTGGTTCTGGTCATGCGATCTGGACAAAAATACATATGTAGCTTGAACACCCCATTCTCCATTCGAGTGCAAAATTTCATCTTTATCGAATCTGTAGTTTCGAAGTAATCAGGAGAACAATATTCTGAACGGCCATATTTACGGAACCCCTGGTGGATTTCTGCCCATTAACTAAATTAACCGAGGCATTTGGGATCTGAACCTACACTGAATATTTCAAGTCTCTAGGTTGTTCCGTTCGAGAGTTATCGTGCTTACGGCCGGCCGGACGGACAGACTCGAATTTACCAACAGATTCGTCATCAGTGAGTCGAACATAATCGATTGAGACCATTTTCGGCTCAAAATCCGAAAAATACAGATAGCGTGACGAAATGATATACCTAGCCGTCCTGTAAGTAGTACGAGCGCTCAAAAATGAAGTACATACTAATGCTAGAATTATTGCCATTTGCTAATTCAAAACTAAGAAGAAACTTCATTTCGAAGTAGATTATTTTTTCGGAAACTATTATACTAAGTAGCACTCTCTTGGAAATCTCTGAAGTATTTACTACACTTTGAAGTACAGACTTCCTACAGCAGATACCAGATACTTCGATTAAAGAAGAAATTTGTAGTATGTATCGGACGTTAGCGAAGTTGGTGTAATAGCAGCTTCACTTACTTCTGTTGGAAAATGGATGGAATACGCAGAAGAAAATTATACAGTACTTGTCTCCAGTTGATTAATTCTACAATCAATTATTAAATTTCTCACATCCGTTATTTTCTTTGTTTTCCTTTTCGTGTCATCAATTTTTTTTCTATACTTGTTTAGTAGGTATCTAAGTATTGTTTTGTATTCGTGTTTTAACTATGAGTTAATTTTTGGAGGGCTTCGTCTTTTGCAGACTTGATGGCAGGTGTCATTTTTTCAACCAGAAGTATCTTGTAATCTTGTAGCATTATCACAAATGATAATTGTATTTTTTCTTTTGGGACTCTCCTTCCTGGGGCAATTCTTCGTCTCATGATATTTTTACAGAACCACGGATATCCTACCACTTCAATACTAACTTGTTACAATTCAACTAACAAGCACGATAAATTTTAAATGATTTCCAGGCTGACTTTGTCTGACAACAACGATGGAACAGAAAATCTGATAATTTTGTCATAGCCTGCTCCCGCGTTGACGGAGTGGGATAGATGCTGTACATGTCGAAGCGTATACTACGGACTTGTGTGAATAATACTAGAAACAGAGTAGTAAATAAATCGAAGTCGAGCAATTACTACTGGAACCGACTAGATGCTTTGTGGTAGAGTAAATACTTCGAAGAATGTAGCATTAGTACAGTACTTGGTTTTTATTCATACCACCCTTGGAAAACGCTGCAAGCTCCACACAGAAGTATATTGTTTTCACATCACTTCGTTTTCCCGAGATTAAGATTCTGAAAAAACCTATTCATTAAGAGCAAATTTTACCAAAAACGATAAAAAACGAGTTCAATTCGACATTGGCCGTTACAAGCCAACTCAATCGGTGCCCTTAAAATTATGGACCGAACATCTCTACGCATCCCTAAAATTTCCGTCACTGGCATTTGAAAAAGTTTAAGAAAGTATGTATGTAATTGGAATGATGAGTTTTGTATGGAGTTTGTATTGTTTCTACAACACTCTCTAATATATCATCGAAAAACTAAATGAAAATATTTCCAGACACCTTCATATAGAAAACGCGTTCGAGAATCCATGTCAATAGGAACTTTTTTCTCGGAAGGGGCCCATATGACATCCTTCATTTCAGGCTACTCATAATTTTGAAAACATTATACAGGGTATCTCAGTACTACGTGAATCTTTCTCAGGTGTGAATAAAGTATATAAAGAAGAGTCAGAAATTATTTTTTTTTTCACACGACGTCCCCATGCGAAGTGATGTGCCCCCTAATGGTATTTCCATAATTCACTTTTTTGGTAATAACTTCCGGACGACTTGACCGATTCTGGTATTTTTTTTCAATTTGAGTCAATACAAGTAGGATCAGTAATAATTTGTTTCCAACACCTTCTCCATGAATCTTCCAGATCGCCAAGAATGGATTGACCCTAACATTCACGTCGAAAACTTTTTTGGTTGAAGATATGAAAAGCAATGCCGTGAAGTCAGGAACTTTCAAGCGCTCGTTCCTCCACCTTGTAGGTCGATTCGCATTTTTCAGTTCTACAAACCAATGCAAGAAATTTTCGACAGCAATCAGAAAAATACAATCAGCTTTTTGTCAATTATGTCGAATCAGCTGTTACAGAAATATAAGAATTTTTGGTATCTACAATAGTTCCGATTATGCGATCTGGAAAAAATGTTGCTTGAATATATCATTCTCCATTGAAATACAAAATTTCGTCACGATCGAATCCGTAGTTTTAAAATTATCACTAGTAATACCACTAGAGGTCAAATTATTGCCGGAAATTTTTTCGAGCTCATGAATATTTTGAAAATTAATTTTCTAAAAATATTCATGAGTGAGAAAAAATTTCCGGATTTAATTTGACCTCGTGTGGTATTCGGTAAGAAAATTCCACACCAAATGCGTTTATTTCCAACAACATCAATTTTCGTCTTCATCAATTATAATATTCTGTCATTATAAACGTCAAAAAAATTTCCAGTATAATTCGCTGTTGGGTACCGTGAAAAAATTTCCACTAAAATTCATCAGTTGCGATGGTGATCTGTCAGAAATACACGTTCTGATTGGTTAAAAATCACATGTGTGGAATTTTCAAGAAAATTTAATTTCAAAAGACCACATTCATGGAATCCCAGTCGAATTTTGCCCAATAACGAACTTAACCGCGGCATTCAAGATTCGAACCTTTCCTGAAAATTTCATGTTCTAGGTCGTTCCGGACGGACAGACTTGAACTTTCAGTACTTCATTCTTCATCTATGTGCCAAATTTCATTCCAATCCGATTAGAAGTTTCGAAATTATCCGGAAAAAAATATTTTGAATGGCCATATTTACAGAACTCCTATTTTAATTTTGCTCATTGTTGAACGTGACCGCGACATTCAAGATCCACCCGGGTAGACGATGAATCAGTGGAGAGTGTTCATATGGGGCTAAGACCTCAGCTTCTCAAAGTACTTGCTTTCCAACCGGACTTTCTAAGATCGGAAAACCGAATTCGACCCTTTCTGTACGTCTGTTAAATGAAACTTGCCAATACATTTTTTTTAAAGCACTGCCGTGAAGTCAGAAGCTTTCGAGCGCTCATTCATCCATCTTCTAGGTAGATTAGAATTTCCAGTTTCAAAAACCAACTGAAAACATTTTAGAACAGCCGTAAAAAAAATTTCAAGCTAAGGCGAAACTTCACGTCAGTGCTTTAGGTGGCCAATTTTTTCTTTCGATAAATCGCTAGAATTTTCTACAGTATCTTTGGCCACCTGTGCAAAATTAAGCTCAATCGAGAACATTCATCCAACAGGATGTGATATCTTCTTAGATATCTAGAGATGAGTTTTTCATAACTCCACTGTAACTCCAATAGTTTTTCAGTTTGTATACCTTTGTAATCCCAAACATTTGCCTTTTCCTAACCTATATTTTCTTGGACATTTCATTAATTACAATTCTAAATTCAATATTTCATCCATAACAACTGTATAATCAAGTGTTTATCATAATATGTTTCAAAAGGGACGTTCCACACACGGCGAGCGTAGAGCAAATAGTACTTGAGAAGCACTGCCGTGGAGTCAGCAGCATTTGAGCGCTCGTTCATCCACCTTGTAGGTAGATTCGGATGCAAAACCCCAGACTTCAAGTCAGTGCTTTAGATAATTTTTTTCGATAATTCGCTAGAAATTTCTATTGTATTTATGCTCTTGGTAATGCAATCTGGACAAAATCTTCCACGTAGTTTCTTCATCTATGTGCAAAATTTCTTTCCAATCCAATGAGTAGTTTCGAAATAAGCAGAAAAAAAATTTTTGAACGGCCATATTAAGGGAACTCCTAGTCTAATTCTGTTCATTGATAAACGTGACCGCGACATTCGAGATCCACATATATCCTGAAAAATTCCAACGTGTTCTCGTAAAGAAAAACATCAAATATATTTGCGTTTCAGAATATATGTCTCGGAAATTAATTCCAGTAATGGTTCACCTCAACTTGGGGGGCGTTGACCGAGACATTGGTATTGCATCCGCATACTTCGCTGGAGACGGGCCAATAACACCGCCAGAGTAGGTACAGGAACTAGAACGTTACTGCAATAGTACATTCCACTTCCATTAATAATTGGCTGTGATGCGCATGAAACTGTTTGGGGAAGCACCAACAATAACCCAAGAGGTGAGTACCTACTTGAACATCTCTTAGCTAACAAACTCGAGACCACTAACATTGGGACAACACCAACATTCGTCACGAGAGCGAGGGAAGAAGTCCTTGACGTCCCAATTGCTAATCCTGTGGCCAGGTGGCCAGGAAGTACATTACGTCTTGGAGGGTGATGGACGAGCCATCACTCTCTGATCATAGGATTATCGAGTTTAGAATGGAGGGAGATACCACTTCTTTCCCCGAGACTCGAAACCCTAGAAAAACAGACTGGAACCACCTTAAGAAGAACCCAGATGAAATCGAAAATATCGGGTCAGAACACCGATATTTCGAGCTGAATTCAAGGGTAGAGCAGGTCAGCAGGGCAAAAATGGTGGGGTTTTACTCCAGCTGTCAACTCACCAAAGCTCGACCAAGTAAGGATGCTCCTTGGTGGAATGAGAACCTGTCAAACCTCCGAAAGGAGGTCCGTCGGCTCTTTAATAGGGCAAGACGGCATAACAATTGGCAGGGGTACACCGAGATACTTACTCAATATAATAAAGAGATCAGGAAGGCCAAAAGGCTTAATTTTCAAGCTTTTTGTGAAAATTTTACTTCCACTCCCACTGCAGCCAGACTTCAGAAAGTCATGGCAAATGGGGGTACCAACCCCACAATGTCGCTCAAAAAGCCGGACGGGTCATACACTGAGGGAGATGAGGAACGATCAATTCTTCTTCTCAAAACACACTTTCCAGGTAGTGAACCCATAAGTAGTTCCAAAACAGCAATATATCACACCAAGAAATCCCGTAAGGAAGATTGGGATATTGCTAGGAAAATATTTTCAAGACAACGACTCGAATGGGCAATTAGTACATTTCAGCCGTATAAATCACCAGGAGTGGATGGGGTGTTTCCTGTACTCCTGCAGAGAGGAGCGGAAGAGATTCTTCCCCATCTGCTGAAGATCACAAGAAGCAGCTTAGCATTGGGTCAAATACCTGACATATGGAGAAGGGCAAAAGTAATCTTCATTCCAAAAACAGGGAAGAAAGACGGGACTGATTCCCTAACTTTTAGACCCATTTGTCTTACCTCGTTTTTGCTTAAAACAATGGAAAAGGTAGTGGATAACTACATAAGAACGGAGAACCTGGAGAAAACACCACTTCACAAATGTCAGCATGAGTACAGGGCAGGACGCTCCACGGAGACTCCTCTGTATCAGCTGACTGAAGGCATCCAGAAGACGCTGAACAACAAAGAAATCGCACTGTGCGCTTTCCTAGAAATATCTGGGGCCTTTGACAACACGACACACGTGTCTGTCGGAGAGGCACTTGTAAAGCGTGGAGTGAACTGTACCATCATAAAATGGATGAATGAGGTGTTGACGACGAGGACACCTGAGACATTGGTGGTCGATCAGACCATCTCTGTCAAAACCACTCGCGGAACACCTCAAGGAGGAGTAATATCTCCCCTCCTTTGGAGTCTGGTAGTGGATGAACTACTGCACAGGCTAACGGAGCTTGGCTTCGAATGTATATGCCGATGACATAGTCCTGATAGTAAGAGGTAAATTTGAGGGTTCCCTCTGTGATCTGTTGCAGAGGGGCCTCAAAATTATCGAGCAGTGGTGCTTGTCAGTGGGGCTCAACATCAACCCAGCCAAGACCATAAGCTTCTATAGAACAAGCATGTTGAAAATACTGCTAGTAAAGCGACAAGAGCTCTAATGGCGTGCAGAAACCTATCCGGTAAAACCTGGGGCTGTAACCCTAAAATACTGCGATAGATGTATGTCATAATTGTGAGACCAATAATAACTTATGGGGCAGTAGTCTGGTCTGCTTAGACAGGGCAAACAAGCATCGACAAGATACAAAGGCTTGCCTGCGTTTGCATCACTGGAGCTACGAGAACGTACCCGACAAGAGCACTTGAGGTAATCACAGATCTCACTCCATTACATCCAGTGATCAACAGGGTAGCCCATGAGGCTATCCTTAGAATATATAGGGAAGGTACAGGGAATGAGAGAATTAAAAGTCAAGGAGCCTGGTCCTCTCTGAACAAGTACATCTCATCAGCGAACCTGCCTAGTGATGTTATAATTAAAAGAGTAAGCATTGAGAAGAACTTCAACACTATGCTATGTAAAAAGGAAGAATGAGAAAAAGAATACACTACCCAAAACTTCAAAGTGAATACCATAAAATGGTATACAAATGCTTCTAAAACCTTGATGGGGGCCGGCGCTGGAGTATACGGGGCAAGAACCAAGTGTACACTATCGTTAGGCTCCTACTCGAGTGCCTTTCAGGCAGAAATACTTGCAATCGAAAGATGCATAGATATAAACATGGACAGAAACTGTCAAGGGTGCGACATTGTGATCCACTCGGATAGTCAAGCTGCTATCAAAGCACTGAACTCCTATATCATCGACTCAAAGCTGATATGGAAGTGCCGGAGGAAACTTAATGAAGTCCAGAACCTTTCTGTGGCAAAGGTAAACGCACCTATAAGAAAGAGTTTCTGGAGAGGGAAGAGACTGAAAGAGAAGCACTCTGGAGGAACCTTCCGGCAATGGATCACTCTAAAAAGTTCATTCGGAACTTTGAAAGTTCAAGATCCAAAAAGTATTTGGATCTCAGTAAGAACAAGTTACGCCTTCCCACTGGATTCCTCACAGGACATTGTCGCCTTAGAAAGCATATGATGAGAATGAGCTTAACTGAAACAGACGAGTGTAGATTCTGTGGTGAAGAGGAGGAGACTCCTGTTCACCTGGTTACAGAATGCCTCGCCATTGCAAACCAGCGCAAAGGATGTCTTGAACAAGAGAATTACAGGAGGAATGAGGATCTAACCTCCTTGAAGCCCTCTCAGATACTGGAGTTCATTGGAGCTCTGGAGCTGGAGGGCGAGCTGTAGGTAGCGCATTCGCGAATACGGCTCTGATGGGGGGCACAATAGACCTTGAGGTCGCAGGGGAACGTAACCCCCTTCCTAACTATAAACTATGAACTATAAACTGAGCTGATAACTTGGAAGCCCAGTGAGAAACATTGAAAAACAACAGACTTTTCCTAAAACTGAACTATTTTAATAGCGGGTATGACCTCCCCTCGCCGTAATATCTTCCCGCATACGATAAGGAATACTTCTTATTAAATTCACTATTCTTTCTTGTGGAATGTTTCGCCACTCTTTCTCTACTGCAACACAATGCTCCGGGATCGACGCTGGAAAAGGCTCGTAGTTCTCTTCGTTTTAGTTCATTCCACATATTCTCAATGGGGTTTAGGTCAGGACTGCACGGTGGCCACACCATATTTCGTAAGTCGACTGCTGCAATGTAGTCTCTGACAATTCTCGAAGAATGTGTACTTTTTGTAAGTTTGTTTGAAAGTTTCCCCCTAGGCAGAAATAATAGAGATAAAGACACGATTAAAAGAACAAAATAACCAGAAAAGGTGGGACTTCATTTTGACTCCTTTTGCCATTCGTTGCTGCGGCTCCTTGTAACCAGGGTGTGTCAAAGTTGAAGGAAAAATCTTCTTATCAATCTTGCACCTCGTATATACTGAAATTAAAATGTAGACAAAAATATCTTAGGATAACATTATTATCGAAGGTTTAACCTGAAATTAAAAAAAAAAAACATCAATATCCGACTAGCGGCTCGCGAGATATCCATGTTTGAAATTGTGTCAAATTCAAGGTGGGCCGATTTCATTGCTCATAAGTGTATGTCGTCCCGTTCGAGAGTTATCGTGTACACGGACGGACGCACGGCCTTACGGACGGACAGACTGTATAAGAATTGATTGGAGTAACTTTCGCGATTAAGGCGAAAAAATATGAACTGATCAAATGTGCGTTGAAGTGGAAAGAGATTAAAATAGTTAATTTCCTAACAAGTGTGGAAAGTGATACTTTTCCGCAAGAAACTGTAGTTACGTCGAGTGCGGAAAAGATACTTTCCACATGAGTTAGGAACAATATTTTTCCTACTAGCGTAAATGAAACTCCTTCACGAAAAAATGTAGTACCTTTCTAGAAAGTTTTGGTAATATATCATGTCACACTCTGCGTTTTCCTAAAACCAAAAAATAATTTCTGATAACGTCAATTTCAGGACGGACATTTTTTGCTTACGTCAGTATCAAGACGAAATCTATCCGTGAAGAAGTTTCATTCACGCTTGTAGGAAAAATATTGTTCCTAACTCATGTGGAAAGTGTCTTTTTCGCACTAGCAACTACATTCTCTCGCGAAAAAGTATCACTTTGCACACTTGTTAGGAAAATAACTATTTTGGTTTTTAGAAAACGCAGAGCGGTACATGGCATATTTCCAAAACTATCTAAGGTCTAAAGTTATGAAGAAAGAAACTATTCTTTCACACAAAACTCCAACATCCTGTAGCTCAGAGGTTCGGGAAATTAGTTAATTTGAACTCTTCTTCCCAAAATTCCCAAAATATCAACACGCTACCCTCATGATTACCTTTTTATTCTGAAACACCTTGAACATAACATTGAAGTAGATACAAATTCTTCCATTGGATCCGATGTCTGATCTTACACCAGATGGAAACATGAACACATTCTGTAAAAACTACGAAAAGCACTGCCGTGAAGGCAGGAGCTTTTGAGCGCTCGTACATGCACCTTGTAGGTAGATTCGCATTTTCTAGTTTTGGAAACCAATTGAGGAAATTTTTGACAGCTGTTAACAAATTTTCAAACTGAGGCGATAATCCAGACTTCAAGTCAGTGCTTTAGGTGGCCAATTTTTTTTTTCGATAATTCGCTAAAATTTTCTACGGTATCTATGTATCTATGGTCTTGGTGATGCGATCTGGACAAAATTTCGCACGTAGTTTGAATACATTATTCCTCAGCTAGGTCCTTCGGATGTTATGATTTTCTATGAATTCTATGGTTCTGGTCATGCGATCTGGACAAAATGTTGATTCAATATGTCATTCTCGTTTAAAATACAAAATTTTATCTCGATCGAATCCGTAGTTTCGAAATTATCGAGAAAACAAAATTTCAAACGACCGTATTTACGGAACCCTTAAAATAATTCTGCTCATTGATGAACGTGAACGCCACATTTCAGATCTACACCTATCCTGAAAATTTCAAGTCCCTAGGCCTTTCCGTTCGAAAGTTATGATTTTCTATAGTTTCTATGGTTCTGGTCATGCGTTCTAGAGAAATGTAGCTTGAATATATTATTCTAGATAAGTATACAGAATTTCGTCACGATCGAATCTGTAGTTTGGAAATTATCGAGAAAACTAAACTTCAAATGACCATATTTACGGAACCCCTAGTATAATTTTGCTCATAGATGAAAGTGATCACGACAATCGAGATCCACACCTATCCTGAAAATTTCAAGTGCCTAGGCGTTTCCGTTCAAAAGTTACAATTTTCTATGGTTCCTATGGTTCTGGTGATGCGAGCTGAACAAAATTTTGCATGTAGCTTGAGCACCTCATTTTCCATCAGAGTGCAAAATTTCATCTCGATGGAATCTGTAGTTTTGAAGTAATCAGGAAAACAAAATTTCGAGCGGCCATATTCACGGAACCCCTCGGCGAATTTTGCCCAATCACGAACTCAACCGTGGTATTCGAAATTCGAACCTACCCTGAAAATTTCAAGTTTCTAGAACATTCCGTTCGAGAGTTATCGTGTATACGGCCAGCCGGACGGACGGACAGACTCGAATTTCCCGACGGATTCGTCATCAGTGAGTCGAACATAGTCGTTTGAGACCATTTTCGGCTCAAAATTCGAGAAATACAGACATCGTGACGAAATGATATAGCCCTCGTGTAAGTAGTACGAGCGCTCAAAAGTTTGAAGTTACGATGTTTAATAATTAGGCCCCGATATGATCGTTCTGCCACTCATTAAACGCACATGATACATTTGCAACCGCTCCAAAAAAAAATCGGTTCACAGTTCACCCTTCCCTACCTCGAACAGTTTCGACTGCCGTGCGCAATGGATACGTTACCGCGAATACGGGTATTAAGCGTTTCGGTACGCTACAAAACATACACGATGAGACCAATGAACGGACAATTTGAATTATTTCCTTCGATCTTTAGATTCTACCTTGCCTCAACCTTGAATGATTATGGAGTTCTTCCCATATATCTGAAATATATTTTCAATGAAAAACCATATCAGAACGAAGAATAATTAACCGCCTATACATGATGTTTTAAATTTGCACGTTCCGAAGAGACATCGTTATGGAAGGGAATGTAACTCTATAAACTACAACGTCCCTAGTTTATTTATTGTATATAAATCAAGAGGACAGCAAGGTGTATCATCTGCATATTCGCGGTTCAGCAGCTTCGCACGACTTCT
This sequence comes from Aphidecta obliterata, assembly GCA_963966015.1. Taxonomy (NCBI): domain Eukaryota; kingdom Metazoa; phylum Arthropoda; class Insecta; order Coleoptera; family Coccinellidae; genus Aphidecta; species Aphidecta obliterata. The sequence continues at coordinate 43,696,205 of OZ014427.1, forward strand.
GCATTATTCATGAATATTTTAAAATACACCTGAATCTTTCTAGTCGGCGACGAAAATTCTCGCCATTACTACTAAAACGTGGGCAAGCTATAAATTTTGTGGGACGTAATTGCGAGCTATTTTTCTCGAATAAGCGGTAGGTACTTGGAATTTATTTCCGAAGAGATTATTAAGTTACTGGTTTAATGTTGTATTAAATGTATGTACCGACTAATTAACCAGTAAATCCACATAGAAGTTAGATCAATATTTTAAGTGAATCCACATAATAAGTAGATTCAATGGCAGGTAAATCCACATTATATTATTATGTAGATCCAAATAATGAACGAATCCACAGAAGGGGTAGTAGGGGAAGATTGGCACCATTCGTACACGGGGAAGCTTCGTAGAGTCGATACTACAACTTGATAGAACAGCTTATTTATTTCGGTCTTGCATGTGTGGGTAGAAGTGAGTTTCCCTACTTGTCCACGAAGTTAGCCGCTAGTGCGGCCACTGCGAGCGACACGACAGGCGAAAATGTGTTTTTGCATGCTCAACGTAAATATAACGTCGATGTTTCTGGATGTTTCATTCTTAAGTGAAGTGTCAAATTCTATAGGATTACTACGCAATCGTAAGTTAATACGATTATAATAATAATAGTGTATCTATTTCGTGGTTTTTTTATTTTGAGTTATGTGTAGGTAAAAATCATATACATCAACAGAGGTTTCTGTGTTTCAGAAAAATTGCGAAAATGGTGCGGTATTACAAGTAAAAGGGAAAAAGATCCACATCAATTAATGAAAAAGCTATGTCTTTGGCAGTGGAAGATGTTTTAGAAAAAGGATTGTCTTACAGAAAAGCAGCGCTAAATATAACAGTAAACTAAAAAAAAAAATTTGATGATACATTGGGACCAGTGGCGGCTCGTGAGCTCTAAATCAGAGGAGGCCAAGCAAAAATACAGGGTATTTCATAATATATGCGCAGGATTTCCGGATGTGATAGCTTGTCCAAAAATATGAAAAAAAAGTTTCTATTAACTTACCCTCTGAAATGCACCCTTTTTCGAGTTGAAATTAAAAGAATATCACCAGAACCTCTTATCGTACCGGAAACAGCTTTCGTAAGCATTTTCTAATCATAATAAGCAATGTTTTGTGCGGATTTTTTGAGCGCTCGTACTACTTACACGAGGGCAATATCATTTCGTCACGATGTCTGTATTCTTCGAATTTTGAGCCGAAAATGGTCTCAATCGACTATGTTCGACACACTGATGACGAATCCGTCGGAAAATTCGAGTCTGTCCGTCCGGCCGTCCGGCCGGCCGTAAGCACGATAACTCTCGAACGGAACAACCTAGAGACTTGAAATTTTCAGTGTGGGTTCAGTTCCCGAATGGCTCGGTTAAGTTCGTTAATGGGCCAAATTACACCAGGGGTTCCGTAAATATGGCCGTTCAAAGTTTTGTTTCCCTGATTACTTGAAAACTACAGATTTGATCGGGATGAAATTTTGCACTCGAATGGAAAATGAGGTGTTCAAGCTACATGTGGAATTTTGTCCAGATCGCATGACCAGAATCATAGAAACCATAGAAAATTGTAACTTTTGAACGGAAACGCCTAGAGACTTGAAATTTTCAGCATAGGTGTGGATCTTGAATGTCGTGATCACGTTCATCTATGAGCAACATTATACAAGGGGTTCCGTAAATACGGTCGTTTGAAGTTTTGTTTTTTAGATAAATTCGAAACTACGGATTCGATCGAAATGAAATTTTGTATTTTAATCGAGAATGATATATTGAAGCAATATTTTGTCCAGATCGCATGACCAGAATCATAGAAACCATAAAAAATTCCAACTTTTGAACGGAAAGGCCTAGGAACTTGAAATTTTCAGGGTGGGTTTGGATCGCAAATTTCACGGTCACGTTCATCAATGAGCAGAATTAGACTAGGGGTTCTGTAAATATGGCCGTTCAAGATATTTTTTTCCTGATAGTTTCGAAACTACTGATCGGATTGGAATGAAAGTATGCACCTAGCTCAGGAATAATGTATTCAAACTACGTGCAAAATTTTGTCCAGATCGCATCACTAAGACCATAGATGCCGTGGAAAATTCTAGCGAATTATCGGAAAAAAATTGATCAGCTGAAGCACCGACATGAAGTCTGGAGTTTTGCCTAGGTTTCAGGATTTTTTTGACAGCAGTCAAACATTCCTTCAATTGATTTCTAAAACTGGAAAATGCGAATCTACCTACAAGGTGCATGTACGAGCGCTCAAAAGCTCCTGCCTTCACGGCAGTGCTTTTCGAAATTTTTTTTTTTGTCTCAATTGGTGAAGGTTTTGAAGGGGTAGTGGGTGTTTTTCTCCCCAACTTCTACGCTAATCTGAAAGTACGGTTTTTGAGACGCCCATTTTAATCGCCAATGTTTTCCTCACAAAAGAGGTACTCGTGGTCATACGCTCTGAAGTCGACCGTTTTCGAGAAAAATAAACTTTTATGTTGAAAAACATGGTCTCCAATAACTGTCAACCTTTTTTTATACGTCAAAAACTTCAGGTTCACAATTTAAAAATATTTCCTGAACCACTAAGCAATCTTTGAAAGAACTTAATACTGATTACACTAATCCTACTTCGATTTTTTTTTTTTAATTTCAACACTGTATCTCGAAAATGGTGCATTTTAGTGGATAAATTAATATAATTTTTTCTCATATTTTTGGACGAGCTATCACATCCCGAAATCCTGCGCATATATCATGAAACACCCTGTATAGGTATACCACTAGGACTAGATAGTTGATCTATGATAGTTTGCCTATGACTCTGATCAAGTGAATTTACAATATCGAGCTTTCCGAATAATTCAAATTTAATTGATGCTCCTTAATGAGATTTTTATCTGCTATGTCTTTCAATAGACCTCTGTAAATTTTTTAAATCCGAATACCCTAATTTTGACCACACATTGTTTTCTGAATCGTCGGAAAAAAGTGGGCAAAACCAACAAAATAATTTATTTCGAACTGTACTTCCTGTCAGCCACCCGCATTTATTGTACCATTGAACGCAGAAGGGACGATTATGTTTGGAATCGACAATTAAATTTTGCATAGCAGGCTGAGGTGTCTTTATAGTTTCGGTAATGAAAAATTTTATCATCGTAAGGCATTTGACTGAACTTTTTCTTCAGAATAAAATCAACAATAGAACAATATCTTCAGTTATTCTAAGTTCCCCACTGTAATTATACTTTTTATTTCTGGTTTCCGTTCCCATTTTTCTCGATAAAATATATTAATCTGAATAGCCATCCTTCCTCACCTACAAACTTCGCCGAATTGATAGTCTGTACATACGTTTAATATAATATTATGCATATATTATTAGGTATAGAATAGTGACCCATCGTTCATCGCCGAGTGACGCCGAGGTCATATTCGGGCCGATCGGGCTAAACGATATACTGGAGATCGGGCCTCCGTGCTTTACAGCTCGAATTCAGAGTGGTCGTTGCAATTATATCGGAAGATATTTGAAATTTTACATTGAAGCGTGGCCCAACTCGAGGAGCTCGGCCTCCGAGTCTCGGTCTGGACTCTGCTGTATTCTTTAGCCGCTTTAGCGCACCGCATGCCTGACGTAATACTGCGGAAAATAAATAAAGTTGTGAAAGATTGGGGTAAAAAATATCCAGAAATTTGAATATTCTATTGATTTTGGTTAACATAATATAGTTGAACTTGAACTCAGAATTAAATATAATGCAGTAAAATTTGGGGAGGCCCGGCCTCCTCTGCCTCATCTGAGCGGCCGCCACTGAGTGGGACCCGAACAAATTAAGAACTATTTTATTTCAGTAAAATTTTGCAAAAAAAAGTCGGTTGTCCATTCATAACTTTTGCTACGTAAAGGTGCGTACAGACATGCTCCGAATATCGTACCGAACCGTGTCGTGTACCCAAGTGTGGACGAAGGGTTGCAACCGCGTATCGCACATCTACGCGATCACGTAGAGGTGCGATGAATTTGATTCGCTCTCGCGAACTTTTGTTGATCGCGTCGGTGTACGCGACACGGTTCGGTACGATATTCGGAGCATGTCTGTACGCACCTTTACGTAGCAAAAGTTATGAGTCGATGTACTGAAACAGAATTAAATGTCTCGAATTTGTGAAAAAAAACAGGAACCGGGTCGTTCGTGTTTCTCATTAGGGAAGTCGAACATAGTGTGGATATTTCTGATGTCGCTTTGATTCTTCCTAACCCGAAATCTCCAGAGGCCTCTACTGCCAAAAGAGTTATACATACACATTTCCTGTTAATTTTGCAACGTTTAATGGGCAATAATTAGATGATAATTGCGTAGTGCACCATACCGTGCTTTTTCTCTTGAATGTTTTTTGAGCGCTCGTTCTACTTTCACGAGGGCTATATCATTTCGTCACGATGTTTGTATTTTTCGAATTTTGCCGTGAACACGATAACTTCCGAGCCTGATTTTTGAGCGCTCGCACTACTTACACGAGCGCTATATCATTTCGTCACGATGTCTGTATTTTTCGAATTTTGAGCCGAAAATGGTCTCAATCGACTATGTTCGACTCACTGATGACGAATCCGTCGGAAAATTCGAGTCTGACCGTCCGTCCGGCTGGCCGTAAGCACGATAACTCTCGAACGGAACAACCTAGAGACTTGAAATTTTCAGTTTGCGTTCAGTTCCCGAATGCCTCTGTTAAGTTCGTTAATGGTCCAAATTCCACCAGGTGTTCCGTAAATATGGCCGTTCAAAGTTTTGTTTCCCTGATTACTTGAAAACTACAGACTTGATCAAGATGGAATTTTGCACTCGAATGGAAAATGAGGTGTTCAAGTCACATGTGAAATTTTTTCCAGATCGCATAACCAGAACCATAGAAACTATAGAAAATTGTAACTTTTGAACTGAAACGCCTAGGGACTTGAAATTTTCAAGATAGGTGTGGATCTCGAATGTCGTGATCACGTTCATCTATGAGCCACATTATTATAGGGGTTCCGTAAATATGGCCGTTTGAAATTTAGTTTTTTTGATCATTTCAAAACCACAGATTCGATCGTGACGAAATTTTGTATACTAATGGAGAAATATATATTCAAGCTACATTTCTCCAGATCGCATGACCAGAACCATAGAAACCATAGAAAATCATAACTTTCGAACGGAAAGGCCTAGGGACTTGAAATTGTCAGGATAGGTGTGGATCTGAAATGTCGCGTTCACGTTCATCAATGAGCAGAATTATACTAGGGGTTCCGTGAATACGGTCGTTTGAAATTTTGTTTTCTCCCTAATTTTGAAACTACGGATTCGATCGAGATGAAATTTTGTATTTTAATCGAGAATGATATATTAAAGCAATATTTTGTCCAGATCGCATCACCAAGACCATAGATACCGTAGGAAATTCTAGTGAATTATCGAAAAAAAATTGATCAGCTGAAGCACTGACATGAAGTCTGGATTTTCGCCTAAGTTTCAGAATTTTTTTGACAGCTGTCGAAAAGTCCTTCAATTGATTTCTAAAACTGGAAAATACGAATCTACCTACAAGGTGCATGTACGAGCGCTCAAAAGCTCCTGCCTTCACGGCACGTAATTTTTTTAGTGTGGGTTCAGTTCCAGATACCGCAGTTGAGTTCGTTAATGAGCAGAATTCCACTAGAGGTTCTGTAAATATGGCCTTTCGAAATTTTGTTTTCCTGATTAATTCGAGAGTACAGATTTGATCGAGATGAAATTTTGCACTTAGATGGAAAAATTACGTGTTCAAGCTACTTGCGAAATTTTGTCCAGATCGCATGACCTTAACCGTAGAAAATTCTAGCGAATGATCGAAAAAAAAATGCGAATATACCTACAAGTTGGATGAGCGAACGCTCAAAAGCCCATGACTCCACGGCAGTGCTTTTAATTTTTTTTTCTGAGAAATATATGATTTTTGTTCATCAAAAGTCTTGTCATTCAGGATATTACAGGGTTGTTACTTTTGAGTCCAATCAAACAATTCTTGATGATTTATTTTCTATTTTATTCAACCTGTATTAAGGTACCCCGTACCGTATGAATGGTCCCCTACCCGTCTACGAATGCACCCCTACAGGGGGTCAATTCGTACATTCGACGGCTCTTACCAAAAATTGAATTCATTCATTTATTTGATAAGATATTGGCATCTTACTTTTTGACTAGGTAGCGGAATGTATGCAGAATGTTTCAATAACTGATTGAGCAATATAACTTCGATATCCAAATTTAGAAAAATCATATTCCAAAAAGTGTACGAATGGTGCCAACCCCTATAAGTAGAATCACATCGAAGGTATTATGGTTTTTTCATTTAGATTATACTAGCAGACCCGGCCACGCCTTGCTGTGTATACGTTAAATCAAATTGTAGTGAAAAATTCAATAAAGTGGAATTATTATTATAATTAAACCTAACCAACTCCTAACTTAAGCCTAACCTAACCCTATCCTAACCCTTTTTTTTCGGGTTGTGAAAAGAAATCGGTTGCCAGATTCAACCACGACCCGTGTAGTGGGATATGTCGGTTTGGCTTGATGTTGTTGCCGGCCGACTAAAGAAAAAACACAACTTGGGGAAATGCGAGGAGCACCGGAAAAGACATCCCGGTCCGTAATTCGATGATACCCGATGTATAGCCGTCTTGTCTCTTTTCTCCTCATGTATCCTGTCACAAAGCCGTAAACGCCTTCCAGTATCCTTCATGCTGTACCATTTTCTCTATTATATACTGAACTGGTGGTAAGCGGCCTATCTTTCCAACCTATGCGTTCCTTTCCTCCGTCCATCTGATTTGAGGCAGTGCTTCGGGTCGTCTACATCGTGGCATGCATGTCAGGTCATCCCGTCCTATTCTCTCAGTAAAGGTACCATAAGATCCATGCCCTGTTAAAAATTGAGTAAAATAGTACCCGGTCGTTTTATGCTCACATTGGATACACTGCTCCAAATTCCCGATCAGACTGCGCGTCCAAGCAGCATTTTGCCCTCCAGCATCCCATCTTTCCTGCAATATACTCAGTGTCTTCCTTTCTGCCATACCGTCGCTAACAAAACGAACTGGCGTAAAAATAAGACATTTTTTAGCATGATGTTGGAAATATTACTTCTGCCCAATTCGATCAAGTATTAAAGATTTCAAATTTCAAAATGAGACAAGAAAATATGTAATAGATAGACTAATAAAAGCAAGCCAACAAATCAATACATGTATCCCCATGAAAAATCGAAATTTATCCTTTGCATCTGCAGACCGGTTTCGCCGTATTACGGCTTGTCAGTATAGATCAGCTCAGGATAAACTCGATGTAGCAGACAGCTACCCAAACAACCTAACGCGATGACGGTCAGAGTTTATTTCTCTACTCACGCCACCTGTCGGCCGAAAGAGCAACTGAATGCAGTCCATGATGGTCCATGTAAAGATTCCTTGGCTCCTCTGACAAATACAATTAGTTATTAGTCTATCTAATACATATTTTCTTGTCCCATTTGAAATTTGAAAACTTCAGATAGACGACCAATATTCATTCATGTCAATTATTCTGGCGAATAAGGTTGTAGCTTAAACCCTTATTACCACTTGAGACTACTAGGCCGTAATGTTCACGGTCTTGTTGCTTGTTTTGGTTTTGTCAGGGGAGCCATCATTGGTTGAAGCCAGCAATTACCTGGACAGCCTCCGCTGACACAGTTCTGTATGCCGAAGTTACCCTTATCTCCCAAGTTGGATCAAACTACACACAGTTCGCAAGATATAATCAATCGCATAAATATTTGTCATATTTTGACAACAGATATATATGTTTATATATAAATATATATCTATAATAGGTATTATAATGGTGGCATAATGAGGAAAATTGACATAGGTGGACTTTCATTTCGTGACGTTAATATAGATACACTATTTTCTAAAATATGTATATTTCGTTATCGAAAACAATGAAATCAAACATAGGGAAATTATATTAATTAGATTAGAAATTAAAGGATGGTAGATTGATCGAATATGTTGGAAACAATTGAAGATAGATATGATTTTATGCGATTTTGAGAGAAAAAAACCATCGTATTAACGGCCTCACTCGCTATTTCGCTATGTCCGCGTACGCAGATAGCGACAGTGAGCGTTCATGAATTCAATATGGAAATTATATTTCACAGTGTCCTAAATCAATGAAATCTAACCCTACCTGAATATTTATTAATTTAAAGAACTATTTTCAACTAACTCATGCTAACCTAACCTCATTATTAATTCATTTCAAGAATTATTTTCAACACTGTCCTAATTAAGCCTTCCGTCTTCTTCTCATGCATATCAATTAATGGATGTTTATTGCGACAACATTTCCTATTGCTTCTCTTTCCATTGCGCCGGTATCTCGTGTAACCCTGTCCATGGCCTTATGTTTCGCAGCCAAGACATCTTTTCTTCCGATCCTCCATTCGCCTTCTATCAACAGATGCAAAAATTGATACGTCTTTATATGCCCCAGATATATCGCTTTCATTATCTTGAATAAATTCAAAAAGTTCACTTGTTTGTACGAGGTATATTGAGGATTCTAGATCTCAGAAGATTCCGATTTGTTAATGACTTTCGTTCAACGTTCAACCTGCCATACCAAAGAAGTATCTTCCGAACGTAGCGCTTCAAGAATCTTAAGGCCGTTTTCAATAACCTATTTATCCAGCGTTTCAGTTACCGACGAATGAATGCTAACCATCGGTTGGGTATGAATTGTTGCTGTTCCCTCTAGAATTCAGATCCGATCCAATTCTTCCAGGTAGCAGTTTTCCATTCAAAACCGCCAAACCTCTTTGATTTTCCCTGCTCAGGTCGGCCTCTAAGCCATTGAATGAAAATAAATGCACTCAGCAGAAAGCCAAAGCGAAGGCCTACGTAGCTTACTGAGGCTCGTCGGGCCGTTCCGCGACTTTACTCGTACGTTTGATTTTCGTCTTCCGACAAGGGATATCCTGAGCAGCTGATTGTGTGCTCCGGTCGTGTGCTAATTTACTTCCCCATTACAAAGCCCTGGCTCCGATATGTTAATAGTTAAGACGATGTTATCTATCGTCTGATGATCAAAGCATTATGGTGAATTGGCTACGAATATGGTTTCGCCCATGCAATCGAATGAATTGGAATTTTATTGGAGTAAGATCAACATCTGTAGATATAAAACTTACAATAGAATAACTAGTATGATTTCCACTACATTGGGTTAAATTCCTAGACACGTGTTTCGATGCGAAGCATCATCTTCAGGTGGTTAAGGTATATCTAAATTACTTCTCTAAAATTTTTAAGCTACCTAGAATACAAAGCTAATCTAATCAATAGGTGGGTATAATGGTCAACCCTATGCGCAAACCCCTAATGCGGGTACAATACTAATGATATATTAATGACATGCAATTATACTCATCTTACCGCCATTAAGTAGGGAGATTTGATGACGTTAGTTATTTTTTTTTATTTTTTTTTACACATACAATTCAGAAGAGAGACGAAAAAGAAATTTTCACCTCAAAAAAGATTCAATGATGGTGAATTATTCAAGTCTACTTGATCGTTCAATAAGAATACCGAGGATTTATGTTTATTTATCTCAAGGCTCTCTAAAAGATTCAATTTTCTGCTTTTATTTTCCGTATGCAGAATTTCGGAGTTAAACTTAAATGATTATGGATTTCCATCAAGTATCGGCTGATTCTATTAGAAAGCTGTAGATATATTCTTCACCCTAAATAATCCCATGCAAATAGTCAGGGAAAAAATGTTATATCTATTCATTGTTGGATCGAAAATCAACAGTGACGTGCCTTAGGTAGCGTGAGGCCACAGTACGAGATTCCGCGAAATCTTCAAGGAATTATCTTGAGAGTGACTATTCCATGGATCTGTTCATGCTATAGCTCCAATTTTTGAATACTGGGGCCAATTTACCACCTGAAGCATGAATCTGTGTCTTATAGGGGTCACTGAGATTTTGAAAATTCTTTAAATGGATGAATTTAGTCCAGATAACTAACCTTATATGTAGTCGTCTCAAATATGACACAAATTCATAGGAGTATTGTCGATAACACCACCTTTTTACGCGCTTATCTTTATGAATAATTCGTTATATTTTTGAGCGCTCGTACTACTTACACGAGGGCTATAACATTTCGTCACGATGTCTGTCTGATGACGACACTGATGACGAATTCGTCTAAAAATTCGAGTCTGTCTGTCCGGCCTTCCGACCGGCCGTATACACGATAACTCTCGAACGGAACGTCCTAGAAACTTGAAATTTTCAGGGTAGGTTCTAATCTCGAATGCCGCGGTGAAGTTCGTTATTGGGCAAAATCCGCCCAGGGGTTCCGTAAATATGGCCGCCTGAAAGTTTGTTCTCTTGATTACTTCGAAACTACTAATTAGATCGAAGTGAAATTTAGCACTCAGATGAAGAATGACGTGTTCAAGCTACATGCAATATTGTCCAGCTCGCATGAGCACATTCATGGAAACCATAGAAAATTATAACTTTGTAATGGAAAGGCCTAGGGACTTGAAATTTTCAGGGTAGGTTTGGATCGCAAATTTCGCAGTCACGTTCATCAATGAGCCAAATTAGACTAGGGGTTCCGTAAATATGGCCGTTCAAAATATTTTCAGGATAGGTGTGGATCTCGAATGTTGCGGTAACGTTCATAAATGAGCAAAGTTAAACTAGGGGTTCCGTAAATATGGCCGTTTGTAATTCAGTTTTCTTGATAATTCCACAACTACGGATTTGATCGGGACGAAGTTCTGTATTTTAATGGAGAATGATTTATTCAAGCTACATGTTTTTTCAGATCGCATGACCAGAACCATAGAAATCATAGAAAATTATAACTTTCGAATGGAAAGGCCTAGGGACTTCAAATTTTCAGGGTAGATTTGAATCGCGAATTTCGCGGTCACGTTCATCAATGTTCAAAATTAGACCAGGGGTTCCGTGAATATGGCCGTTCAAATATTTTTTTCTTGATAATTTCGAAATTACTCATTGGATTGGAATGAAATTTTGCACATAGATGAAGAATAATGTATTCAAACTCAAACGTGGAAAATTTTGTCCAGATCGCATTACCAAGACCATAGATACCGTAAAAAAGTGTAGCGAATTATCGAAAAAAAATCGCCTAAAGCACTGACGTGAAGTCTGGAGTTTCTCCCTATTTTGAAAATTTTTTTGACAGCTGTCAACAAATTTTTGAATTTGTTTTTAGAACTGGAAAATGCGAATATACCTACAAGGTGGGTGAACGAGCGCTCAAAAGCTCCTGACTTCACGGCAGTGCTTCTCAAATTTTTCTCACTTATTCAAGAAACAGCATTTTTGTTGAATTGAATCTGCCTAGTTCGTAGTAAAATAACGACAAAAAGGTCCATGTAAAACTTCTTGAGGATCGTACCAAACTGTCTAGATATGGGGCATCGATGAAACGCGTCATTTCTGTTTCCCGTTTTTCTGATTTGGTGCTGAGAAATTTGACATATTCGTTATAATTCTTCGATTCCATCTTCTCAGTGTCGATTTTATGGAACAATAATACTCGTCACACTGACGACTGGTTCCGTTTACAGAATCGTTCGTTTCATGATCTTTGATTCGCTAAAGTGTTACCACAGGGTTTTATGCCAAATAAAAAACAACTCAGATTGAATTTTCCACTTAACAACATTTCTGAAACCCAAATTTATTTAACGTCGCTAGCAAGTTGAATGTTGATTCAATTGAACTATAGTTTGATCAGTCTTTCAAAATCCGAGGGTGGGTTTGATAAGACTTAGAGCCAAGCAGCGCTGTACGAGTTCGTTATCTGGAAATATGCAATTCATTCAATTGCATTTGTATTGAGACAAAGAGACGGTGATCTTAATACAAATAAAAAATAAAAAGCACTGCCGTGAAGTCAGGAGCTTTTGAGCATTCGTTCATGCACCTTGTAGGAAGATTCGCATTCTCCAGATTTAGAAATCAATTGAAGAAATGTTCGACAGCTTGTAATGTTTTTCAGTTCTGAGATACCCATTCTATTATCTGAACCAGCTCGGAACACTTACTTACTTACTACAATATACGAACACGCGGGATCGTATACTGATTTTAACTATTTTGGCCAGCCCCATCGATCTAGTAGAAAAAACTATACATTTCGTAGAAACCAGAGAATTCTCTCAGTAGTACTTATGAAAATCGTGGGGAAGTCTCAAGGAATTCAAACAAAATGGTTAGAACTGAAAGAACAAGAATTTATTGGTTACGTTGGGGCGGTTCCCCAACTTCAGGTCGAATAATAAGAACCGGGAAAGACTTGCGAGAAAACCCGTTCTGTTCAATGAATAGTAATAATAGGAAGAAATATATCACATTCAAAGGAAAATACTCCAGTTACACTCCATAGGAGGTTTAAAATGGTGGATGCGGAAGTAATGCATATTAAATGAAAAAACAGTACCTAAAAGCATAGGTTATCAACAGGCATGGTATATGGTGAGGATTTAACAGTATATGCAGAAAAAGAGTTAGATTCAAAAGGATCCTTCTTGATAAAATCCGAAAAGGAAAACGAATATAAACAGAGAAATCATGAATCACTCAGGTATCATAATTTTCTATGCCAAATTTATCGAAGTAGGTGAATAAAATGTCCAATCAGGTGAACAAACTCAGGGTAGGTATCGGGTATCATCAGGTCCGTCCACAAATTGAATTACTGTTTGTATGTTTCATATTAGTTATTATCTATTACATTTTTTATATGGAGTCTTGTGTTATTACTCATCCAAGATTCAGTTGTCTTTTGAACGATTTTAAATTTTTTATATTTTTTAAGTCTCCGCTCTCAAATAGTGGCTTGATAATACCTATTTTCAGTGTGTCAGGAAAGCAACTAGTCTCGAAACATTTGTTTACTAAATAGGCCAAAGGAATTGATATTTCATGTTTTATCTCCTTTAAATGTTTCAGATTTGAGTGAGTCAAGAACTTCCGCTTCACCTGACTTGAATCCTGTTATGAGGTCTTCTATTTCCACTGGGTCAACAGGAGTCAAATAAAAACTGTTACATTGTGTCTCTTCACAAGGTTCATTATAATCTGATGGACAAATATATTTTTCAGCATAGACTTTCCCGATATTGCTGTAATGTTTATTGAATAAATTTGCTATTTCATTCTGTATGTGTTTTCCTTTATAACTTATGCTTGTTATGTCTGATTTAGAATTTTTGTGCTACCACATAAATCTTTCATGCATTCTCACACTGCTTTAGAGTCGCATTTACTGGCATTGATCAGGGGCGTAGCGAGTTTGCTCCGGGCCCTGTAGCATTCCGATAGCCCTATTAGCCTCAGCGTTTGTTAATTTACGTCTTGGCATTTTCAGAAAACTCGTTTCGAATCGAAGCCGTTGATAAACTGACTTCATTTCAAAATAAGAACATTCATGAAGCATATGCAAAGAACCAAACTTCAGAAAAAAATTACGGAAAGCACTGCCGTGAAGGCAGGAGCTTTTGAGCGCTGGTACATGCACCTTGTAGGTGGATTTGCATTTTCCAGTTTTGGAAACCAATTGACGAAATTTTTGACAGCTGTCAAACAAATTTTCAAACTGAGGCGATAATCTAGACTTCAAGTCAGTGCTTTAGGAGACCAATTTCTTTTTCGATAATTCGCTAAAATTTTTTACGGTATCTATGGTCTTGGTGATGCGATCTGGACAAAATTTCGCACGTAGTTTGAATACATTATTCCTCAGCAAGGTGCAAAATTTCATTCCAATCAAATCGGTAGTTTCGAAATTATCAGGAACAGAATAATTTGAACGGCCTTATTTACGGAACCCCTAGTCAAGAAGTTATAACTTTCTATGGTTTCTATGGTTCTCGTCATGCGATCTGGAAAAAATGTTGCTTCAATTTGTCATTCTCGTTTAAAATACAAAATTTTATCTCGATCGAATCCGTAGTTTCGAAATTATCGAGAAAACAAAATTTCAAACGTACGTATTTACGGAACCCCTAGTATAATTCTGCTCATTGATAAACGTGAACACCACATTTCAGATCTACACCTATCCTGACAATTTCAAGTCCCTAGGCCTTTCCGTTCGAAAGTTATGATTTTCTATGGTTTCTATGGTTCTGGTCATGCGATCTAGAGAAATGTAGCTTGAATATATCATTCTCCATAAGTATACAAAATTTCGTCACGATCGAATCTGTAGTTTGGAAATTATCGAGAAAACTAAATTTCAAAGGACCATATTTACGGAACCCCTAGTATAATTTTGCTCATAGATGAAAATAATCACGAAAACCGACACACCTATCCTGAAAATTTCAAGTCCCTAGGCATTTCCGTTCAGAAGTTACAATTTTCAATGGTTTCTATGGTTCTGGTGATGCGAGCTGAACAAAATTTTGCATGTAGCTTGAACACCTCATTTTCCATTAGACTGCAAAATTTCACTCCGATCGAATCTGTAGTTTCGAAGTAATCAGAAAAAAGAAATTTCGAGCGGCCATATTTACGGAACCTCTGGGCGAATTTTGCCCAATAACGAACTCAACCGCGGCATTTGAGATTCGAACCTACCCTGAAAATTTCAAGTCTCTAGGACATTCCGTTCGAGAGTTATCGTGTATACGGACAGCCGGACGTCCGGCCGGCCGGCCGGACGGACAGACCCAAATTTTTCGACGGATTCATCATCAGTGAGTCGAACATAGTCGTTTGAGACCATTTTCGGCTAAGAATTCGAAAAATACCGACATCGTGACGAAATGATATAGCCCTCGTATAAGTAGTACGAGCGCTCAAAGAAAGGCGACCAGATTGACGAAATGTCTCATACTGATTTTTATTGGATCGATTCAAGTTGTTATTGAGTTTTAAATGATTTTACAGCAATTTCGTCGAAGATTACATACTTTTAAAAACGATCGAATACGATATCCCTAACTCTTGTGGAGCTGTATATTTATGTGGCATGGAAATATTTCAACAAATTTTCTCAAAACCCAGGCCGATTATACCAGACTTATGAATTTTCCTGACGTGGAATACGGAGTTATCCGAGTAAAATTCCCAAAAATCGACGTAGAACATATAGCGTGGCCTATATATCTTCCGGATAAGAAATATTGAAGAATTCAAATAAATTCTTCCAAAAGCTTGCGTGAATTATAACGGATGACCTAGTAACGAAATTCACCTTGTTACAATTACTTATTTGAAATGTTTCCGTTAGGACTATAATATCAAACTTAACTGCAAGGTTTTCCAACAGAACTAATAGTTCGTCAAAATTTTTTACAGCACTTCCTACATTAATATGGAAAATTTTCAGTTCTCCATTATTAAAATTGTGTTTAAAAGTATTAATATTTTCAATTATTTTTGTCCCTAAGCCTTTGCGTTCAAAAGTTATGATTTTCTGTGGTTTCTATGGTTCTGATCATGCGATCTGAAAAAAATATAGCTCGAATATATCATTCTCAATTTAAACACAAAATTTCGTCACGATCAAATCCATAGTTTTGAAATTACCAAGAAAACTGAATTTCAAACGAACATATTTACGGAACCCTTTGTCTAATTTTGCTAATTTCAAGTCCCTATGCCTTGCCATTACAAAGTTATAATTTTCTATGTTTTCTATTGTTCTGGCCATGCGAGCTGGACAAAATTTCGAGCGGCCATATTACGGAACCCCTGGGCGAATTTTGCCCAATAACGAACTTAACCGCGGCATTCGAGATTCGAACCTACCTTGAAAATTTCAAGTCTCTAGAACATTCCGTTCGAGAGTTATCGTGTGTCCGAACAATTTTTTGACGGATTCGTCATCAGTTAGTCGAACATAGTCGTTTGAGACCATTTTCGGCTCAAAATTCTAAAAATACAGACATCGTGACGAAATGATATAGCCCTCGTGTAAGTAGTACGAGCGCTCAAAAAAATATTTTGAACGGCCATATTTACGGAACCCCTAGTCTAATTTTGCTCATTGATGAACGTGACCGCAAAATTCGCGATCCGAATCTACCCTCAAAATTTCGAGTCCTAAGGCCTTTCCGTTCGAATGTTATAATTTTATATGGTTCTAGTCATGCGATTTGGGAAAAATGTAGTTTGAATATATCATTCTCCAATAAAATACAAAATTTCATCACGATCGAATCCGCAGTTATGAAATTATCGAGAAAACTAAATTTCAAACGACCATATTAACGGAACCCCTAGTCTTACTCTGCTAATTGGTGAACGCGACCGTGTCATTTGAGATCCACACCAATCCTGAAAATTTCAAGTCCCTAGGCCTTTCCGTTCGAAAGTTATAATTTTCTATGGTTTCTATGGTTCTGGTTATTCGAGCTGGACAAAAGTTTGCATGTAGTTTGAACACGTCATTCTCCATCAGAGTGCAAAATTTCACTTCGATCGAAGCGGTAGCTTCGAAGTTATCAGGATAACAAAATTTTCAAAGGCCATATTTACGGAACCCCTTTGTCGAATTTTGCCCAATAACAAACTTGACCGTGGAATTTGAGATTTGAACCTATCCTGAAATTTTCAAGGTTCTAGGTCTTTCCGTTCGAGAGTTATCGTGTATACGGACGGACGGCAAATTCGAAAAATACAGACATCATGACGAAATGATATAGCCCTCGTGTAAGTAGTACGAGCGCTCAAAAAAGAAAACATGCAATACATACAATTATGTTCTGGTTGACTTAATACTGAGTCTCGTTGCCAGTCTATAATCTTTTTTATTCGGTGATTTTCTCTTAGACGGCTTCACGGGTTTTTGGATTTTTGGTGTCTTCCCAATATTATGAGGTATTGAATTTGCCGCTTTTCCAGCCGAACTTCCACAGGCCTTCCTGCAGTTTCCGAATCCGTCTCGAAATCGTCACTCTCTTCGGTTTTCTCGCACTCTCGTGGATTACTGGGAATTGAAGGTGTTGGGGGCGCGCTATGGGGCTTCTTTTTTTGACTGTTGTTCACCAGGTCGTCTAAACTATATTCCTTGTTGCCAACTATGAGACGATTTCCTCTTATGAATGATTTGTTAGATGTATCTTTTCTTGCCTCTATCAGATTTGATCTCAACACCCGGTATTCATTACGTTGAATTTCTGTGAAATCGTCTGCAATGCTAATATTTGTTTCCTTTAGTTGCTTAACCTTAGAGAATATACCTTTTTGTTCAGATGTGAAACTAACTCTACTTTGATAGGGGAAGTTTCTGCCCTTCCAAGTCTATAACAATCATTGACTTTTCTCTTATACAACTCTATTCCCAGCAATCGACGCAGTTCGTCACAAATCCAATCTGGTGTAGTTGCACTGATCGATTTATCCAATCCGAAAATTATTATATTATTTCTTCTATGCATATATTCAATGCTTCCCCTCAGGTTGGATTTTTCTCTCTCTAACTGATCCAGCCTTTTTTTTAAACAATGAACTTCCAGAACGAGTCTAGCCTCTGATGCTGCGATCGAGTTTTTCACTTCTTCTCTACTCCTGATTATTTCCTCATACGGGCGTTTCGGGCTGAAATCGTCTGTGTCATCAACTTCAATATTTCAGAGCAACATCACAATTAAGTTGGATAATGTATGCCCGTCTTTATGGAAATTAGTACCATAAATGATGTTTGGAGGTTATATTTGCTCAAATG
Source organism: Aphidecta obliterata (assembly GCA_963966015.1). Taxonomy (NCBI): domain Eukaryota; kingdom Metazoa; phylum Arthropoda; class Insecta; order Coleoptera; family Coccinellidae; genus Aphidecta; species Aphidecta obliterata. The sequence continues at coordinate 43,714,029 of OZ014427.1, forward strand.
CGATGCCAGAAAATCGAAATCACTTTGGCCCTTACCAAATTCAAGCGTAACCGGTCTCTCTTTTTATAATCCCTTGAACTACCCAAGCTAACATCTCAAAGATTCCCGACCATCGAGAAAGAAGCTGGACGACGGAGTACATCATATTCTTCTTCTGGTGTTCCTACAGTCAGTACATAAAATCAAAGTAATCTACTAGGAAATCGGTATTATAGGAAACTTCTGAAACTTTTGAAAAATTTGAAACTCAGGCGAAACTCCAGACTTCACATCAGTGCTTTGGGTGACCAATTTTGTTTTCGATAATTGGCTAGAATTTATCTCTTGGTGATGTGATCTGGACAAAATTTCGCATGTGATTTGAATACATTATTCTTTATCTATGTGCTATATTTCTATATTTCATTCTAATTCGATCAGTAGATTCGAAATTATAAGGAAAAAAATATTTTCAACGGCCATATTCACGGAAGTCTAGTTTGGCTCATTGATGAACGTGACCGCGAAATTCGCGATCCAAACCTACCCTAAAAATTTCATGTCCCTAGGCCTTTCCGTTCAATTTTCTATGGTTTTTATGGTTCTAGTCATGCGATCTGGGAAAATGTTGCTAGAATATATATCATTCTCCATTAAAATACGAAATTTCGTCACGATGGAATCCGTAGTTTTGAAATTATCGATAAAACTAAATTTCGAACGACAATATTTACGGAACCCCTAGTCCTATTCTGCCCATCGATTAACGTCTCCGCGACATTCGAGATCCACACCTATCCTGAAAATTTCGAATCCTTAAGCTTATGATTTTCTATGATTTCTGTAGTTCTGGTCCTGCAATCTTGAAAAAATGTAGCTTGAATATATCATTCTCCATTGAAATTAAAATATTGTCACGATCAAATCCGTTGTTTCGAAATTATCAAGAAAACTTGATTTCAAACGACCATATTTACGGAACCCCTAGTATAATTTTGCTCATTGAGATCCACACCTATTCTGAAAATTTTAAGTCCCTAGGCCTTCTCATTACAAACTTATAAATGTTCTATGGTTTCTATGGTTCTGTTTATGCAATCCAGACAAAATTTTGCGAGTAGCTTGAACAGGTGATTCTCCATCTGAGTGCAGAATTTCATCTCGATCAAATGTGTAGTTTCGGAGTAATAAAAAAAACAAAATTTCGAACAGCCACATTTACAAAATCGAGACTTCAAGAGATGGAATCCCAGAATTATATGGAATATGTCAAATTCCCCAACACTAAAACAGAAAAACTCAATTTTTTCTTCACGTGGAACAACTGTCGAGCTGTATTTTTGAGCGCTCGTACTTCTTCTTACACGAGCGCAATATAATTTCGTCACGATGTCTGTATTTTTCGAATTTGGAGCCGAAAATGGTCTCTAACGACTATGTTCGACTCACTGATGAAGAATCCGTCGAAAAATTCGAGTCTGTCCGTCCGTCCGGCCGTATACATAAAACTTTCAGGGTAGGTTCGAATCTCAAATGCCGCGGTTGAGTTCGTTATTGGGCGAAATTCGCCCAGGAATTCCGTAAATATTCGATCGAAGTGAAATTTTGCACTCAGATGGAGAATTACGTGTTCAAGCTACATGCAAAGTTTTGTCCAGCTCGCATGACCAGAACCATTGAAACCATAGAAAATTATAACTTTGTAATGGAAAGGCCTAGGGACTCGAAATTTTCAGGATTGGTGTGAATCTCGAATGTTGCGGTAACGTTCATCAATGAGCAAAGTTAGACCAGGGGTTCCGTAAATATGTCTGTTTGAAATTCAGTTTTCTCGATAATTTCAAAACTATGGATTTCATCGTGACGAAATTTTGTATTTGAATTGAGAATGATATATTCGAGCTACATTTTTTCCAGATCGCATGATCAGAACCATAGAAACAATGAAAAATAATAACTTTCGAACAGAAAGGCCAAGGGACTTGAAATTTCTAGGATAGGACGAATTTCGTGGTTACGTTCATCAATGGGCAAAGTTAGACTAGGGGTTCTGTAAATATAGCCGTTCAAACTATTTTTTTCCTGATAATTGGATTTGGATGAAGTTTCGCACATAGATGACAAACTACGTGGGAAATTTTTTCCAGATCGCATTACCAAGACCATAGATACCGTAGAAAATTCTAGCGTAGTAAAACGGAAAGCCTTTTTTTTTTTCGTACGGTTTTTCCGGAAATATTTCGTTGTATAAACTTTTTTCTGATAATAATGAGCACAACCAAAAAAGAATTATCGAATTTGGTGCAGTCGTTTGGACGTGATGCCCGAACATCGGTAAACCAAACTCTTTTATTGATATAGATTCCGCTCACTGATGTTTCTTTATATTTCTAGATCAAGGAAAACATTATAAAATATTCATATGATAATTGCCAAGCCCCAGTATCCAAATTTCATAGTCTTTTCAAACTAAGTTTCATTGAAGGCTCAATATTAATGGAAAATTTTTTTTATCAATTCTTTTTGGCCAACATGAATCATTAATATTCAGTATTACAATTTCACGACAAATACTGAATGAAATATGTGTACTTCCGGATGGAAAGAAACGAAACATCCATTTCAAAATTGAAATGCGCGACTAGAATCCTGACTGACGAGGAGAACGTCGGAAAAAAACGACAATTTATTCCTTGAAATTGCTTTCTCTCTGACCGCTTAGTAAAAATAGAGTTTTCGGATGTTCAGTGGAATCTTCTCGCTTCTTGAGAGGAAGTTGAAAAAATAAATTAGTGAAAAGGAAATATTGCGTCACATTAATTCCACGTTTCTTGGAACTCCGAAGTTTTCACTGTCGAATGTTGAACTGTTAAAAAGCGGCGATGTAAATTTTTTTCGAGACGAATATTATGGTAGCTAATAAGAGTTTCTTTCCAGGAATTAATACTGAATGAACCAGTTTTCAAGTTGTTCATCATAGCAGGAAATTTGATTGGAATTTCTATGAGAATAAATATTCTTGTCTGAAGCTCAATTTCTCAACGAATATGTGTTTTCCCACAAGCCCAAAAGCAGAAACCAAAGCCCCCTTTTTGGTTTGACCGCAAGTAGCTCCACAAGCGCATCAGAAAATCTGTTTTAGAATAGTTAGAATACGTAGATCTGCGATGTGTAGAATGCCTATTGAAGGTGGTTGAAATAAGAAAGGCTGTACAAAAAAAAATCCAGATTTTCCAATTTTTTTCAGGCCGCAATGTTTGGGGAATCGATCCAATACGCCTCTGCAACCTGACAAAGCTTTTCGAAACTGATGTGATGAGAGTTTATCTGAAAAATTGCGACGTTCTCACGTTCCTATTTTTTGAGGAAATTATCTGGCCAATTGAAATTTGGAAAAAAACCATCTAAATCGTCGGTTTATGAGGAAGACCCCTTATATGAAGCACTTTTTTGATTTTCGCGACAGTTTCCGAGTAAAATGAAAAGGAACATAATGGTGAATATGCCTTTGCAGGGCAAGCGATTTTATCTCAAGGAACTCCATATAAGCGCCTTGTATCCGACTTCTTTGATAATTAAAATAAAATATTTCTGAATCGTAATTTCGATGAAAATTTGTTTGAATATGGATTATGAACGAAAAAAAAATTTATCAATTTTTGGGAAAATGACCCCCACCACTTCCTGCACAGGACGATTTTTTGACGACAAAGTGATTTTGCATTGTTATGATGTAGGGAATGATACTAAGAAGTCCATACATTTTAGCAATGAAGTTCACACGAAAATCTGTTTAAGAGCTCTTTTCATGCCTCGCGAACTCTACTATATTATACTAGACCGCAAAATAAACCGGACAGAAAAAATTTCGCCTGAATTCAATCTTGAATAACTTTTAAGTTTTTCGACCAATTTCGATAATTTTTTGACATGTAGCTGATGCTTTTATCTTCATCATGTCCTGATACCGATTCTACGAATAGGATGAATAGATACGTTGAGATACATGGTAGCACAGAAAAATTGCATTTTAGGCGCAACTTCTGAACATACTGTGAAAAATTCAGAAACTGAATGATATTTCTGAGTACGACACATATTATCTGAACAATTTGTTATTTCATTAATACCGATACCTCCATTCTTGAAGAATAAACACATTAATTTCTGGCTTTCCCTGGAAATCTAGAGGGTGAATTCACGGAAATACTATGACTATCATTAAAACCAAACTGATGAACAAAATTTATTGAAACTTTGAACTTTGTTGACACATGCTGAAGTCAAGAGAACCAGATATCAATTTGTTCGATACTCCAGTGCCGGACTCATTATTTCTCATTCAGTTTGTCCAGGATAAAAACATCACTTTGTATGTAGATTTTCGAATCATTATTCTACTTTTTGAGAGCTCGTACTACTTACACGAGGGCTATATCATTTCGTCACCATGTTTGTATTTTTCGAATTTTGAGCCAAAAATGGTCTCAAACGACTATGTTCGACTCACTGATGACGAATCCGTCAAAAAATTCGAGTCTGTCCGTCAGTCCGGCCGGCCGTCCGTATACACGATACCTCTCGAACGGAATGTCCTAAAAACTTAAAATTTTCAGGATAGGTTCGAATCTTGAATGCTGCGGTTATGTTTGTTATTGGGCAAAATTCGCCTGGGGGTTCCGTAAATATGGCCGCTCGAAATTTTGTTTTTCTGATTACTTCGATCGAGGTGAAATTTTGATCTCAGATGGAGAATTACGTACTCAAGCTACATGCGAAATTTTGTCCAGCTCGCATGACCAGACCATAGAAACCATAGAAAATTATAACATTGTAATGGAAACTATGGATTTGATCGTGACGAAATGTTGTATTTGAATTGAGAATGAACTACTATTTTTCCAGATCGCATGATCAGAACCATGGAAACCATAGAAAATCATAACTCTCGAACGGAATGGCCAACGGACTTGAAATTTTCAGAAAAGGTTCGGATCGCGAATTTCGCCGATCACTTTCATCAATGAGCAAAATAAGACCAGGGGTTCCGTAAATATAGTCGTTCAAACCATTTTTTTCCCGATAATTTCGGAACTACTGGTTGAATTGGAATGAAATTTTGCACATAGATGAAGAATAATGTATTCAAATTACGTGGGAAATTTTGTACAGATCGCATTACCAAGACCATTGATACCGTAGAAAATTCTAATGAATTATCGAAAGAAAAGTTTGTCTCCTAAAGCACTGACGTGAAGTCTGGATTTTCGCCTAAGTTTGAAATTTTCTTTGACAGCCGTAAAAATCTTTCCAATTGGTTTCTAAAACTGGAGAATGCGAATCTACCTACAAGGTAGATGAACCAGCGCTCAAAAGCTCCTGACTTCACGGCAGTGCTCTTCATCATTTTTGAGCGCTCGTACTACTTACACGAGGGCTATATCATTTCGTCACGATGTCTGTATTTTTCGAATTTTGAGCCGAAAATGGTCTCAATCGACTATGTTCGACTCACTGATGACGAATCCGTCAAAAAATTCGAGTCTGTCCGTCCGTCCGTCCGTCCGTCCGTCCGTCCGTCCGTCCGTCCGTCCGTCAGCACGATAACTCTCGAACGGATCAACCTAGAGACTTGAAATTTTCAGTGTAGGTTCAGATCCCAAATGCCGCGGTCAAGTTCGTTAATGGGCAGAATTCCACCAGGGGTTCCGTAAATATGGCCGTTCAAAATTTTGTTCTCCTGATTACTTCGAAACTACAGATTCGATCGAGATGAAACTTTGCACTCAAATGGAGAATGAGGTGTTTGAGCTACATGTGAAATTTTGTCCATATCGCATGACCAGAACCATAGAAACCATAGAAAATTGTAACTTTTGAACGGAACCCCCTAGGGACTTGAAATTTTCAGGATAGGTGTGGATCTGGAATGTCGTGATTACGTTCATCTATGAGCAAAATTATACAAGGTGTTCCGTAAATATGGTAGTTTGAAATTTAGTTTTCTTGATAATTTCAAAACTACAGATTCGATCGTGACGAAATTTTGTATACTTATGGAGAATGATATATTCAAGCTACATTTCTCCGGATCACATGACTCGAACCATAGAAAATCATAACTTTCGAACGGAAAGGCCTAGGGACTTGAAATTTTCAGGATAGGTGTGGATCTCGATTGTCGTGATCACTTTCATCTATGAGCAAAATTATACTAGGGGTTCCGTAAATACGGTCGTTTGAAATGTTGGTTTCTCGATAATTTCGAAACTACGGATTCGATCGGGATGAAATTTTGTATTTTAATCGAGAATGATATATCAAAACAATATTTTGTCCAGATCTCATGACCAGAACCATAAAAACCATAGAAAATTGTAACTTTCGAACGGAAAGGCCTAGGAACTTGAAATTCTCAGGGTGGGTTTGGATCGCGAATATCGCGGTCATGTTCATCAATGAGCAAAATTAGACTAGGCGTTCAGTAAATATGGCCGTTCAAAATATTTTTTTGCTGATAGTTCCGAGAATACTGAGCGGATTGGGATAAAATTCTGCACCTTGCTGAGTAATAATGTATTCAAACTACGTGCAAAATTTTGCCCAGATCAAGACCCAAGACCATAGATACCGTAGAAAATTCTAGCGAATTATCGAAAAAAAATTGATCAGCTGAAGCACTGACATGAATTCTGGAGTTTCGCCCAAGTTTCAGAATTTTTTTGACAGCTGTCGAAAATTCCTTCAATTGATTTCTGAAACTGGAAAATGCGAATCTACCTACAAGGTGCATGTACGAGCGCTCAAAAGCTCCTGCCTTCACGGCAGTGCTTTTCGTAATTTTTTATGTGGAGGATATTGATAGCAAAATGGTTATAGCTAGATAAAGAAATTAAATGGACCCAAGGCGCTCTTCTGTGGGACTCATACCAGCACATCTCATAAGACTAGAGTTAAAATATCCACTTCACTTGTTTTTATTCAATAATACTATCATAATTGGGTGAAGATAATCTTTATCTCCCCCACCTGATCTTGCTTTCGTTAGAAAATCACGTATAATAGTTTTTCATACTCTGTTTCGTATCATTCAGTTCGAATAGTGATATAACATCTTCAAGGTTCTTTGTAAGAGTTTATTCCACCCTAGAATTTGACCACGAATTCTTCATGTGTGAGTCCAACATAATCATTCAAGGACATCTCGGCTCAAAATTCTGAAATTACAGATTTGGGCAAAATTATAAGACTCTTGTGTGAAAAAAAAATGGCCAACCCACATTTATTGGTCGTTATTCAGATATACCCTCCTTTATTATGTGATCTTCTACTTTGATATATTATCATATGATACGTTATGTATTTTAAAATTTTATTTAGAATCAAACACTCGTTGTTCAAATTTTTATTGCCTCCACATGGCCGCAGAATCCTCATGTCTGCATCAGATCATCGCATCAAACGGATCGGCCGCGATCGCAATTACTAGCAATCGGATCGTCAATGCCACTTCATTCGATTCTGTCTTCGCTTACGTGCGGAATGGGTTTGTGAGAAAATGGAGGAAATTGAAGAGGAAAAATTTGTCGTGATTGCTTGCTTGTTAGCGAAAAGGGAATAAAATGCTTGAACATCCAAAAAAAAGCAACACAATATATTGACATATCAAAGAAGAGATCGCAACATGAAGAAGGGAATCGAAGAAAGAAATCTCTTGAAATACTTGGGAGTTATTCTGGATAAAAAATCAACCTTTTCCGCCCATAACCAAAAAATTATTGAACAAACAAACATTAATGCATGTAAAATGAAATAATGTTCGTTTGTTTAATAAATTTTTGGTTATGGGCGGAATAGGTTAATTTTTTCCATCTACTCTAATGTTTGTTTCTCGATCTTACATAGTTGGATATTCTTTGTTGGTCCTCTTCCTTCTCTTGAAGTCAACAATTCACTATGTGTCTTGGTGGTTTAGTAAGGTTATTTTATGGGGAGTTGATGTTTCCATCATCTATTGCTTGTCTCGTATATTCATTTCCCTATAATTTTTTTCGTATATTCTTCCATCTATTATTTCTTGAAGAATACAATGCATGTGGAAACCCATCAGCTCTGGGATCATAATATTCCTCCATAATGAATCATCCACTTCAATCCTTCCTACATAAAAATTTTCATCTGAGAATATGACGAAATCACAAAACTTTTTTTTACATAATATTATATTCATCTGTCCTTGGATTTGGTAGAAATAATTTCTCTTCAGTCTAAAAAAATGTCACAATGTTTCGAGGATAACAACTGAGTTCATCACCTTATTCCATCTTCCTAGATGGAACAGTGTGGTTCAGTTTTCCCTTTATTGATTAGAGACATGACCTCTATGAAACCATCATCCCCAACCAATCCATCTGCAGATGCTCCCAAGAATGGATATTCAGGATCAGTGAATAATTCGCAATTATTTTCATAGAGTTGTATAGCCCTACTCTAATTTATTCTTCCATAAAGGACTCCGGAAGTATTCAATGGCTTTTTATAACGAAGAATTTTCACAAAACTGTGGCAAGGAATAGTCGGTTTTCTTCCACTGCACCAAAAGTTGAAGCACTCAAAAAGTCTGGTCTGTATTGCCTCCAAAGTGCATTGACATGCTGCCCACGAGATTTTTTTTCCATATCCTTCAACTTTGAAATATCAGAAATTCTATTTCTGAGAACATCCAAAAATAGGGACTTCTTCAAGGACAGCTCTTTTTCTGTAATATCAGGTTGGGCAGCATTTGAATTCTTCGATCTTTTGTGGATTCCTGAGGGATAGTGATGCTTCGCCATACTTGCACATTAAAAATAATATATAAAGCACTGCCGTGAAGCTGCGGGAGCTTTTGAGCAATCGTTCTTTTACCTTGTAGGTAGATTCGCATTTTCCTGTTTTAGAAAACAATTGAAGAAATTTTTGACAGCTGTCGAAAAAATGACAGTAGCTCTTTGTCAATTATGTCGAATCAGCTGTTACAGAAATATAAGAAATTTTTATTCGATAATTCGTGGGACTTTAGAATGGCTCTGATTATGCGATCTGAAAAAAATGTAGCTTGAATATATCATTGTCCATGAAAATACAAAATTTCGTAACGATAGAATCCGTAGTTTCGAAATTATCAAGAAACCAAAATTTCAAAAGACCCTATTTACGGAACTCCTGGTCGAATTTTGCCAATAACGAATTTAGCCCAATAACGCATTCGAGATTCGAACCTACCTTTCGACCTTTCTAGGTCGTTCCGTTCGAGAGTTATCGTGTATATGGACTTATGGCAGGGTAGACAGACTAGAATTTTTCGACGTATTCGTCGGTGATTAATGTGACCAAAATTTTCAAAATTCAATATTCGATCATATAGGAAAATAGAAGAATAGAAACAAAATGTTTTTGGGAAATTTATTTTCATAAAAAGAAATATGATATATTCTGAGGGGTCTCACAAAGACCTAGGAGGGTCGGGGTATAAACAAACAAACAAAAAAAGAATTCCCTGTATAACTGGAAGTGTAATTTTCCTCAAAAAAACAATGTACTGGGTTCAGATATAGAGATCGAGGAGGCTATGAAACCTCGTCCTATCCATCTATTTGGATAAGTATTGTTGAGGTAATTCCTTACTTCTAAGCCAAAATGCGATCCAGCTCCTCACATTTTGAACAGCTTCGAAAATAACAATAACTGAAAATCAAATTTTGTGATTGTTATTAGGAATTAATCTTTTTGTGATTGGCAAAATCCTATTTCCCCTATCTATTGTTGTTTTATTCATATTTCAGCAAACTACAAGTTCAGTATGTTCATTAATTTCACGTATCTTATTCATTCATTAAATATTTCAGTCCCGCTCATATGATTAAATTAGATTTTTCGAGATTCGTCCAATTTCAAAAATTCATTTAAAAAAATTACGAAAAGCACTGCCGTGAAGGCAGGAGCTTTTGAGCGCTCGTACATGCACCTTGTAGGTAGATTCGCATTTTCCAGTTTCAGAAATCAATTGACAAATTGACAAATTTTTCCTCTTCAATTTCCTCCATTTTCTCACAAACCCATTCCGCACGTAAGCGAAGACAGAATCGAATGAAGTGGCATTGACGATCCGATTGCTAGTAATTGCGATCGCGGCCGATCCGTTTGATGCGATGATCTGATGCAGACATGAGGATTCTGCGGCCATGTGGAGGCAATAAAAATTTGAACAACGAGTGTTTGATTCTAAATAAAATTTTAAAATACATAACGTATCATATGATAATATATCAAAGTAGAAGATCACATAATAAAGGAGGGTATATCTGAATAACGACCAATAAATGTGGGTTGGCCATTTTTTTTTCACACAAGAGTCTTATAATTTTGCCCAAATCTGTAATTTCAGAATTTTGAGCCGAGATGTCCTTGAATGATTATGTTGGACTCACACATGAAGAATTCGTGGTCAAATTCTAGGGTGGAATAAACTCTTACAAAGAACCTTGAAGATGTTATATCACTATTCGAACTGAATGATACGAAACAGAGTATGAAAAACTATTATACGTGATTTTCTAACGAAAGCAAGATCAGGTGGGGGAGATAAAGATTATCTTCACCCAATTATGATAGTATTATTGAATAAAAACAAGTGAAGTGGATATTTTAACTCTAGTCTTATGAGATGTGCTGGTATGAGTCCCACAGAAGAGCGCCTTGGGTCCATTTAATTTCTTTATCTAGCTATAACCATTTTGCTATCAATATCCTCCACATAAAAAATTACGAAAAGCACTGCCGTGAAGGCAGGAGCTTTTGAGCGCTCGTACATGCACCTTGTAGGTAGATTCGCATTTTCCAGTTTCAGAAATCAATTGAAGGAATTTTCGACAGCTGTCAAAAAAATTCTGAAACTTGGGCGAAACTCCAGAATTCATGTCAGTGCTTCAGCTGATCAATTTTTTTTCGATAATTCGCTAGAATTTTCTACGGTATCTATGGTCTTGGGTCTTGATCTGGGCAAAATTTTGCACGTAGTTTGAATACATTATTACTCAGCAAGGTGCAGAATTTTATCCCAATCCGCTCAGTATTCTCGGAACTATCAGCAAAAAAATATTTTGAACGGCCATATTTACTGAACGCCTAGTCTAATTTTGCTCATTGATGAACATGACCGCGATATTCGCGATCCAAACCCACCCTGAGAATTTCAAGTTCCTAGGCCTTTCCGTTCGAAAGTTACAATTTTCTATGGTTTCTATGGTTCTGGTCATGAGATCTGGACAAAATATTGTTTTGATATATCATTCTCGATTAAAATACAAAATTTCATCCCGATCGAATCCGTAGTTTCGAAATTATCGAGAAACCAACATTTCAAACGACCGTATTTACGGAACCCCTAGTATAATTTTGCTCATAGATGAAAGTGATCACGACAATCGAGATCCACACCTATCCTGAAAATTTCAAGTCCCTAGGCCTTTCCGTTCGAAAGTTATGATTTTCTATGGTTCGAGTCATGTGATCCGGAGAAATGTAGCTTGAATATATCATTCTCCATAAGTATACAAAATTTCGTCACGATCGAATCTGTAGTTTTGAAATTATCAAGAAAACTAAATTTCAAACTACCATATTTACGGAACACCTTGTATAATTTTGCTCATAGATGAACGTAATCACGACATTCCAGATCCACACCTATCCTGAAAATTTGCAGTCCCTAGGGGGTTCCGTTCAAAAGTTACAATTTTCTATGGTTTCTATGGTTCTGGTCATGCGATCTGGACAAAATTTCACATGTAGCTCAAACACCTCATTCTCCATTTGAGTGCAAAGTTTCATCTCGATCGAATCTGTAGTTTCGAAGTAATCAGGAGAACAAAATTTTGAACGGCCATATTTACGGAACCCCTGGTGGAATTCTGCCCATTAACGAACTTGACCGCGGCATTTGGGATCTGAACCTACACTGAAAATTTCAAGTCTCTAGGTTGATCCGTTCGAGAGTTATCGTGCTGACGGACGGACGGCCGGACGGCCGGACGGACGGACGGACAGACTCGAATTTTTTGACGGATTCGTCATCAGTGAGTCGAACATAGTCGATTGAGACCATTTTCGGCTCAAAATTCGAAAAATACAGACATCGTGACGAAATGATATAGCCCTCGTGTAAGTAGTACGAGCGCTCAAAAAGGGAGAATACTGCTCTATCTGAAACATACGTTTTGTAATGTTGTGACTGTTGCATAAAACAATCAAATCGCTTTGTATTTATAATTCTACTTTTCTAGAGATTGAAAACTTTCCGAAGATATCTGTCTGAAATTATATAACCTATATTCTAACGAAAATATCCGTAATTGGGAATTGTTTTATAAATAATCACTGAGTGATTATTTCAGAAAATTAGCGTCAGTTGGAATCGACTAATTCCTCTCCCCCTTAAGCGAAAAATTAGGTATATAATAAAATAAGTTATTATTAGTATTTTTGATTATTATTGTATGAATTTCATCTGCTTGAAAATATTCTGCGTTACTCCGTAAAAATTGTAAATGACTCAAAAATTACGTTGACTCAAAAGATTACTCACAAATGTTAGTAACAACTCACAGACCGGCAACCCTGTTAACCCATCATCCCTTCAGGTACTTCACAGTACATACTCTCGAACGAATGAGAAGCACGAGAAGCTTGAAAGCATCCTCGAATAAATGCAATTTTTCATTTTCAGTAATATTTTCAGCGGCATCAACCGGAACACGCTCAATGAATACCAAATTGAAATAGATACTTCTGTAATCCCGGCTTCTTCTTGTTCCGACTCTCGAAAACTCAGGGAGCTCTTTTCATCCGAATATAAAAGCTTTCACGCTTATGAGCTTCCGTCGGTACATAAATGAGCGCTGTTGAAGAACATATTCGAAAGTTCTAATTGCCCGAAGACTTCCAATTCAACCAGACGAAAAACTGGCGGTGGCTATAAACTAATCTACTTATTCTGGGCCATCCTGAACCGTCGAATAAGCTTGCTTTCAATTCGTATTGATGAGAAGAACGGAAAATTCACGAGGTTTCACCGAATTGTGAAAGTTTGGTTGAGACTATAATACGGGAGATTTCTCTATCCTTGAGAATCCCTATGTGGTTTTTATCGTTCTGGTAATTGAATGAGGGTTTTGACAACGAGATCCAGGGATTTTCAAGAAGGATTACACGCTGCCTAACCGTTGAAATGTGGGCTTTTGTTTATTCCCTTCCCTAGACAGTTAAAAAACATCGTTCTGCCACATGAGTTAACCTCACTTCAATTAATTCGTCTTACTTTCAATTACAAAAGGCCATGCCGATAACTGAAAGGTTTATCTTCATGTGAAATTTTTCGGAAGATCAGATAGCTTCTTATTGACAAAGAGGCTTGGAATATGTGAATAAGGAGAATATAGGCACTAAACTATATGATGAAATTCGAAAGGCTATGAACCGATATAGATTAGTGAAGTGAAATAACGAAAAATTTTTGCCATTAAGGTACCTAGGGAATAAAAGATCAGTGCACATAAACGTGTTTATGTTATGTTATTTATGTTTATGTTTATATCCCGACTCTCCTAGGTCTCAGAGAGACCTCTCATATGCTCAGCCCGGTTGTGTTATGGGTAGGCTTTATTACTGTGTCCTTACGCCACCTGAGGCACAGCACTGTTAATTGTTAACCCAACAGTGAATGGTGGAACCGCACTCCAGGTCAAAAAAATTCTGACTTATATTAAATATGTCAAAAATGGTACGAAATTATGAGGATTAATTCTTCAGATGATTTACTTGTTAGGGAGATATGAGCTTCGGAAGTCGTCGAAAGCGTGAATCCTCCTCTAATTTTTTAGTAATTGGGTGGAGAATTCTGAAGAAAGTCAGAAAAGTCGTCACGATCGAATCCGTAGTTTTGAAATTATCAAAAAAAATAAATTTCAAACGACCATATTTGAGGAACCCCTTAGTCAAATTTCGCTCATTGATAAATGTGACCGCGACATTCGAGATCCACAACTATCCTGGAAATTTCAAGTCCCTAAGCCCTTCTGTCGTAAGTTATGATTTTCTATGGTTTCTATGGTTCTGGTCATGCGATCTGGACAAAAAATCCAACATCCGACTAAATTTTTCTGCTGGTTTCCTCTTGTTCAACCTAGAATGATTCCGTATCTAATGTATAATAGTAATTTACGTAACAAGTCCGGAAAATACTGTTTCTTTAGAACAGTAGACAGAATTCTAGGACGAGCGTTAGCGAGTCTTGGAATTCTGCGAGTCCAAAAAAACTGTTTTTGGACGTGTTGCGTACACTATTTTTTCGGCAACCGTGTAGAAGAACAAATCAACGAGACACATTCCTTTATTGCGATAAATGCGACCAAAAACACTCCAAACTTTCAAAAATCAAAATGGCACTCATTTCATGTTGTTATTTCGTTGCTATGGTAATGATCAATTGTATTTATCGAAATCAGACCCACCTAGCCAATGATAACAAAGTAATAGGTGTCAGTCGTAATTTCGTTGCTACGAGAAACGTACATTCCGGCCTAGTCCGGAAAGTACGTACTTTCCGGACTTGGCCTAGGGAAATGTTACTTTCTCAAAGGAAAAGCGTCTGTGAAGTGAGTACTTCCTGGACGGTTGCCGAAAAAATTCTTTTTCAAAGCCTGCGAATCCAACATAACATATCTAAAATGTGATCCTACCAACCTCAAAACAAAAAGTTGTCAAATATGTCTTTGGAGATGTACGAGAAATGCTGAATATCAATTGGTCTCTTAATCGTCTCATCATCCTCTCCGCGAATATGAGTATTAGTAGAACCGAAATAATTGAAAATATTAATTTTCTAACGACAATCCCCTCTTTGCCTTAATAGCTTCGTGGAAAAACTTAATGGAAGATTTTGGAATAATGAGACTTCCGAAGTTTCTCAACACACAATACCATGAAAAAATCCATGTTTTCATGTTCTTATTCTATAGAGACTGCCTGATTGAATATATTATCTGATTCTTGAGTTATATCCCGATCCAATAAGATGAAAAGTTAGACGCCTGAGTGTGGAAGTATCCACGCATAATTTCGTCAATAATTCAATGAATAGTGCTTACATGTTGTCGCATCTGTTGTCCAAATCTCTTTAAAGGTCTTCACTTTCAACAGTTCCGAAATCTTAAGGACAATCTAGAAAATCATCGATTGAATAATTTCAGTCAATAGTTCGTTAACTCTTACTTTTAGAGTCGCTCAAATGGTTCTGATTGTTTCTGAATTTCTATGTGACAGAAACTTTGCCTGTTTATCCTAGAGGATACTATGTATACACACAAAATAGAAGGAATTATAAATTTAATTGAAATTCGCAGCGTTTTAGAAATCTTAGTCGCGAAGTTCCAAAAAACAACAGTGAATTGTAGGTGTTGCATTTCATCAAAAAAACTATTATCATTTGGTTTGTGCGGAGAAGGTTCAACTATAAATATATCGAAATGGCTTTCCGAAACAACTGACGAAAATATAAACTTGACTGACATTTTCAATCAAATATTCTCCGAGTTGAAATCGGTTGACGCCTCCGTTGCCGCACCAGACCGCTTGTTTTTCAGGTTTTCCTGTTATCTCTGAAAATTTATATTGTTATACGTGATGGCTGAATGTTTTTTTTTCAGTGCCATTATTCTTGTTGATTCTGCCTAACACTAGGACGGAATTATTTACAGAAAATTACGAAAAGCACTGCCGTGAAGGCAGGAGCTTTTGAGCGCTGGTACATGAACCTTGTAGGTAGATTCGCATTTTCCAGTTTTGGAAACTAATTGAGGGAATTTTTCACAGCTGTCGAATAAATTTTCAAACTAAGACGAAAATCCAGACAGATCTGGACACAATTTGCCAAGTAGTTCGAATATATTATTCTTCATCTATGTGCGAAATTTCATTCCAATCCAATAGGTAGTTTCGAAATTATCAGGAAAAAAATAGTTTGAACGGCTATATTTACGAACCCCTAGTCTAATTCATCTCATTGATGAACGTGAACGCTAAATTCGCGATCCGAACCTATCCTGAAAATTTCAAGTCTCTAGGCCTTTTGGTTCGAAAGTTATGATTTTCTATGGTTTCTATGGTCCTGATCATGCGATCAGGAAAAATTTCTCGATAATTCGCTAGAATTTTCTGCGGTTTCTATGGTCTTGGTAATGCGATCTGAACAAAATTTCGCACTTAGTTTGAATACACTATTTTTCATGTATGTGCAAGATTTCATTCATTCATTTATTTCTATTCAATAGAAGAAATTCCTGACAGCTGTCAAAAAATATTCGAATTAAGGCGAAACTCCAGACTTCACGTTAGTGATTTAGGTGACCATTTTTGAGCGCTCGTTCTACTTACACGAGGGCTATATCATTTTGTCACAATGTCTGTATTTTTCGAATTTTCAGCCGAAAATGGTCCTAATCGATAAGGTTCGCCTCACTGATGACGAATCCGTCGAAAAATTCAAGTCTGTCCGTCCGTAAGCACGATAACTCTCGAACGAAACGACCTAGAGACTTGAAATTTTCAGGGAAGGTTCCATTCCCCGTTTGAGTTCGTTATGGGGCAAAATTGAAACAGGGGTTCCGTGAATATGATCATTTGAAATTTTGTTTTCTTGATAATTTCAAAACTACGACTTCGATCGTGACCAAATTTTGTATATAATAATAATAAAATGTTCATTGGATCAACCAAAGGGCTATCGGCCGAGGTCTTTCTGCCCCTTAACATTATTCAACATTTAACAATATAATAATTCTATGTGAAGAGTAAAAAGTTAGTTCAATTGAAAAAAAAAAAATAAATATTCATGATCTGAGTTTCTCCAATTCCGAAATGAGAATTTTCGCTGGATAAATTCTTCTGTTGCCTTGGGCGTGATTGTTTGTCGTCACCGGTTGAAGAATCTCCATGTTGTTGCGGTTGTTTGCGAATTTTATATTCAGTTTGTGGAATCTTATCGCTATTGGTTCAATTTTGTTTTTTCCATAAAGAAATGTATTTGATGGATTATGAAGTGGATTTCTAGGATGCCTCAATTTCGTAATTGTTCGTAAGCTGCTTCCCTCTGCCACTTCTATATTTTTCAATGTAGGGTTTCTTGCGTTTATCCATAGTTGGTGACCATATTCTATGATTGGTCTGCAAAATCATTATATACATGTTTGTTGCCAAATTTTGTATTTTAATGGATAGTGATACATTTTTTCCGATCGCATCAGAACCGTTTTGAATTTCAACGAATTATCGAATAAAAAAACCACACATTTCTGTAACAGCTGATTCGGCATTATTGACGAAGAGCTAATGTCATTTTTTGAGAGCTGTCAAAAACTCCTTCAATTGGTTTCTAAAACTGGAGACTGCAAATCTACCTACAAAGTGGATAAACGAGCTCTCAATTCGCTAGAAGCTAGAATTTTCTTCGTTATCTATGGTCTCGGTAATGCGATCTTGACAAAATTACGCAGTGTGAAAACATCTATTCGCAAAATTTCATTCCAATCCAATCAGTAGTTTCAAAATTATTAAGAAAAAAATATTTTAAACGGCCCTATTTACGAAACCTCTAGTCTCATTCTGCTGATTGATAAACATGACCGCGACATTCGAGATCCATACCTATCCTGGAAATTTCAAGACCCTAGGCCTTTCCGTTCGGAAGTTATAATTTTATATGGTTTCTATGGTTCTGGTTATGCGATCTGGACAAAATGTAGCTTCAATATATCATTCTCCATTAGTATACAAAATTTCGTCACGATCGAATCTGTAGTTTTAAAATTATCAAGAAAACTGAATTTCTAAGGACCATATTCACGAAACCTCTGGTCTAATTCGGCTGATTGATGAACATGACCGCGACATTCGAGATTCATACCTATCCTGGAAATTTCAAGACCCTAGGCCTTTCCGTTCGGAAGTTATAATTTTTTATGGTTTCTATGGTTCTGGTCATGCGATCTGGAAAAAATGTAGCTTGAATATATCATTCTCTTTTAAAATACAGAATTTCGTCACGATCGAATTCGTGGTTTTGAAATTATCAAGTAACCTGAATGTCAAACGACCATATTTACGGAACTCTCTTGTCTCAATTTCAAGGTCTAATTTCGCTCATGAATAAACGTGATCGCGACATTCGAAATCCACACCTATCCTGAAATTTTCAAATCCCTAGGCCTTTCTGTTCGCAAGTTATGATTTTCTATGGATTCTATGGTTCTGGTCATGCGATCTTGACAAAATTTTTCATGCAGCTTGAACAAAATTTCATCCTGATAGAATCTGTAGTTTCGAAGTAATCGGAAGAACAAAATTTTGAACTGCCATATTTACGGAACCCTAGTGCAATTTACCAGATGCAATTTTACCCATTAACGAGCTCAACCGTGGCATTTGGAAACTGAACCCACACTGAAAATTTCAAGTCTCTAGGTTGTTCCTTCCAGGATTTATCGTGCTTACGGCCGGATGGACGGACAGACTTGAGTTTTCCGACGGATTCGTCATCAGTGATTCGAACCTTGTCGGCTGAAAATTCGAAAATACAGACATCGTGACGAAATGATCTAGCCCACGTGTAAGTAAAACGAGCGCTCAAAAAGGGGTATTTTGGAGTTCATCTAGAAATCTAGACAATGTTTTCTTACCACTGGTTATTTCATTCAACATATCAGAATAAATAGTTCCTTTGTCCATAACTCATAGTATTAATATGTTTATTTGAAAAATCCAGTTTTTTCGCATTTAAAGAAAGGTTCTGAATGTTCGAAATTGGAAAACAGTGTTTCTCGATAATTATTGGTGTATATTCGCGCGCTTGTTTCTATGAACAAGAGCAATAATTATCATTTTGACCAAATGTCTGTTTTTTTTTCGAATTTTGAACTGAGAAATGCCTTAAATGATTAGTTTGGACTTAAAAATAAAGAATTCAAGGTCATATTCAATTCTGTCGATAACTCTCGAAAGAAAAGACCCATAATTCAGAAATGGTCAATGGGCGGAATCAGACCAAAGGACGTAGATATAGCCATCCGAATTTTTGCTTTTTCAATAATTCGAAAAATACCGATCCGATCGAATTCAAACTTTTTAGGCCCGATTGTTTTAACTGAAAATAATCCTTATCCTCCCAAGTGTTTCACGTCGATCGAGTCGACAATAAGGATTTTATGGACAGATATAAGTGTCAGTACGATATTTTGGTTCATGTTCTCATCGACTTTTCACGTTTGGTGAATTATGTTGTGCATTTTCCGGAAGAATTCGTTGTCTCCTGACGAAATTTTGTATTACGTTTAAGACATAAAAGGCATAAAGGCTTTGCGATTTGACATCGGCGGTGTGGATTTTATGATCATCGACAAACGTGATTCCTGAACACTGACAAGAATATGCGATCGTTTCTGCTAGGTGAATCATCCTCAATCATTCAGTTCAAAAAAGGTGATTCATTATGATCAGTCACTCAGTGGCCAACTATAATCGCTACAGTATGACCTCATGTCAAATGATCGATGATTAGTTAAGGGTGATCACTCTGGCGATGAATTATAAGTGTGCGAAAGCTCCTGACTTCACGTCAGTGTTCTCGAATTTTTCTACTTCATTTGGTACCTACTATAGTTCTTGTCTCCATTCAATATTGAAAAAGAAGCAACCTAAAAATCTTTTATGCTCCCTTTCCTAGAATTAGAAGGCTATATCCTTGAGTATTCAACTAGATAGTTGAACACTTAATGGTTATGTTGAGTGATACAGCTTCTAATTCTGCTCCTTTCTACTGATCTGGTGCACTTTTCTTGACATCCTCCGCAATTGAGGAATGCGATGCGCATCTCCATGCGAACGCACGAATTGTCTAAGGAATCGCGATCAACAAGACCCACTCGCTTGTGGGCTTCGAGTGGCGATCGGCCAAGAAATGGAGGGGGGGGACAAAGCATTGTTCTTGTTTAAATCGAATGAGGGTTTGTTATTTTTGTTTGTTATTCTTACTCTTAGCATTAATATTCCTCATTTTATACTAGATCTAACCTCATAATGAGTTTTCTTAATGGCCTCATCAGAAATCTGGTCAGACGAATAATTTGATTTTACTGATCTCCGACGGATTTCAAAAATGAACATTTAGTGTTCGAAAGTTGTAGTGCTGGTATTTCAGCTGTCGGTGTAGTATCCATGGTAGTTGTGTATCAGTGAATTCACCATAATTTTGATTTGAGATGATTTTTTGCTTATGTATTCTTCTTAATATTGGTTCTATTTTTATAGTTTCATTTGAAAGTTTATTCGAAGTGTTGTTGTTGTTTTTGGGATGTTTTTTTCATTCATTGGAATAAATAATTATAGGATGGGTCAGGATTTGATGTTGAAATGATTTCAACTGGGGTAAACACTACAGTTATTGACACCTTAAGCCAACTGTCCCAATAGAATATAAATAATCTGTTATTTGGGTATGAAATGAAAATATTTCTTTTTCGAGGTTATGTGTTGGTTTATACTCGATTCAAATTAACAACCGAAAGTGGAAAAACCTTTTCAGAAGAAGCTTTAAAACACATCGTTAACATCATGTGTCAATTTTCAGTGATTGACACTGTGAAATCTATTGTTGACACCACCTGATACAGTTATTGACATACTGTTGTCTCTCATATTTTCAATCAGCTGAACAAGGATGTGGATAGGTATAATATATAGTAATGGATCGTTCATTATAAGATTTAGTTATTTATAAGTTTTGCATTGAAAAATATTTGAAATGGAAACCTTCTCTATGAAGACATATTTCAATAAACATTAAACATGGAATTTTCATGCACAAGAACTGCATTTAATTATTTAATACCATTTAAATCCAAATTCTTTTTGCAAATAGGACACAAGCCCTGGCAGTTGGTTCTCCAGTAGCCGTTTATAGCAACTTGGTTTTCATTGTTATCACAGATTGTGTCTTCAGATGTACAATCCATGTCCATATTGGACTGTTTCATGACTGTATAAAGGATTCTTCATGAATTCCATCATCAAGCTTAATGTTTGAAATAATTTTTTTTTTATTTTTTTTGGCACACCCGTCTATTCTATCACATAATTTGAGATCTTCTTCATAGGTTAATTCAGGGCAAGGTCCGTGATTTGTTGAGCGCTCGTTGGACTTGCACCAGGGCTACATCATTTCGTCAAGATGTCTGTATTTTTCGAATCTTGCCGTAAGCACGATAACTTTCGAACGGAACGACCTAGAGACTTTAAATTTTCAGTGTGGGTTCAGTTTCCGACTGCCGTAGTTGAGTTGGTTAATGAGCAGAATTCCATCAGGGGTTCCGTAAATATGGCCGTTCGAAATTTAGATCTCCTGATTACTTCTAAACTACTGATTCGATCGAGATGAAATTTCGCACCCAGGTGGTGCGAATGACGTGTTCAAGTTACATGCAAAATTTGTCCAAATCGCATGACCAGAAGAAAATAATAACTTTCGAACGGAGGGGCCTAGGGACTAGACATTTTCAGGATAGGTGTGGATCTCGAATATCGCGGTCACGTTTATCAATGAACAAAATTATCAATGACCAAAAGTGGAGGTTCAAAAAAATTTTTTTTAGGAAGATTCTACCTACTAGGCAGATGAACGAGCGCTCAAAAGCTCCTGACTACACGTTAGGGCTTTTCATTTTTTCAACAAGTTTTCCACTCAACCAAAAAGTTATTGTAGAACGAGGAACGCCATAGGTTTGGGAGGCAAGTTTTCTGGACATTCCTTCTGATTTTACTGCTGATAAGGCAGAAATAATAGCATCCTCCGTGTAATTTTTCTTATAATTGCTTCCTTCTTTTGCTTTTGCCATGTTGTTGAGAATGAAGCGTGGAAAATCGATTCAGGGGGTAGGGATAAGAAGTACGAACTAGTTGAACTTGCAATATATGTAGTTATTGACACGTGGAAATTCACAGAGATTGACACTGGTGTCAACAACTATCTAGAACAAAATTAGATGAAGTTCAATCATTTTTCAGTATTCATTGAGAAATTGAGGCCTGAATAGTAGGCAATACGGACTAATTTTTCAAAATTTGAATACGACATTTATTGACATAGTATGTCAATCACTATTCATCCACATATTTTCAAAGGCAATTATTGACAACTACAAAAAAAACGCGAAACCTTCAACCAAATAGATTTTAAGTTATGAAAAAGTATTTATTGAAGAGTTTCAATAATTCAAACAAAAATTATGCTTCAGACAAAAATTAGAACAATTAAAAAAATGTTATGAACTTGAGTTGAGTACCTTGAGAAAATGGCAGTATTTTTCTAATTGCAATGATCGTCAGCACGCTGCACATTGATAAATATATGGTGAATTAGGAATGCAAACCTAACCCAAATTAATACTAACAGTCCAAACTTGAAAAATTGAAATTTTTTTTCAAAGCTCCATGTTTTTAAGGCCTCCATCCAATTCTTATAATTCAAATATGAAAATGAGGGTGTCAATCACTGATAGGGTGTCAACAACTGTACCTTTTACCCTATGGTGTTTTCGTTGTTTTGAGCTAGCATTAATCAAACTTTACCCACTTTCAAATTAAAATTATTATCATGTGATCAACATCACAAAACAGTTGAACGTTCACTTTAGGTCACTTCTCTGATTTCGATGTTTTTTCGTAGATGTACTTTTTCTCCTTTTTTTTATTCGTAAGATAAAGTCACGAAGAATTAATTTTGTAAGGATCGTGTTACTCGAATATTCATAAAAAGTAATTCTTTCAAACTTCGGTATTTCAGATGGGTACTAATCTCCAATTCTGTTCGAATTTTGTGTCCATACTAAAGGCATCGATTCAAAGAGTTATGTGGATATTTGGCTGTCTAGCTTCTCCATGTGAAAACAAATCAATTTTTCTTGTATTATTCATTCGTTGTTTCCAACCATTGAATTTTCTCGAAATAAATTGACCGTATTTCTCATACTGACCATGAACACTGAAGGCCGTTTCAGCACACAAAAACTATGGAGGTTTTCGATTATTTTGATGTAACTGGATCAGTCCCCGCTTCGGTGGAGAATTTTAACTTCACGTAAGTGCTTTTAAATTTTTTTTATAATAATAATAATAATAATAATAATTTTTATTCTGTAAATCAACATACAGTAGTTGTTCTCACAGAAATATCAATAAAATATTACATTAATCGGCTATATAATCCACTACAAGTCCAAGTATATTACCACATTAATTATATACCGTCATCAAAAAAATCACACAATCAGATGTGCCCGCACACTTGCACGAAATGTCCCCAGCGATGTAGACGATCTGATGGTTCTGGGTAGTGTGTTATAGAGTTCTACAGCGGCATAGCTAGGTCTTCTTCTTCCATAGTTTGTTTTGGTGCTCTTATCTAGATGGAATCTGTCCCTGTTTCTCGTATTATATTGATGGATTATGTTGTTTTCCACAGTTATGCCATTTTTTAGGAGATTGTTGGTGATCTTGTAAACAAACATATATGATTCTCTTAAATAGAGCCTGTGTATGGGCAGAACAGGATAATTACTGTACAGTGATGAAGTAGGTGTATCAAATGGCAACTTGAATAGAAATTTCACTATTTTGTTTTGTG
The DNA here is from genome assembly GCA_963966015.1 of Aphidecta obliterata. Lineage (NCBI taxonomy): Eukaryota > Metazoa > Arthropoda > Insecta > Coleoptera > Coccinellidae > Aphidecta > Aphidecta obliterata. Next base: position 43,737,775 of record OZ014427.1, read on the forward strand.
ATCGTTGTAACCTATTTGTGTTGAACTTAGTGGTATTGCCCCAAATGACTAGAAGATAAGTTAATACGCTGTTTATCTGTGCGTTGTAGAACATAAGTTTTTTTTTATCCGACAGGTAGTCACGTATATGAGAAATAGGGCCAATGAAACTACTGATTTTATTTATAACCGCGTCAACGTGGTTGTTCCATCCAAGTTCATCATCAACAACCAACCTCAAATATCTGTAGGAGTTCACACGCTTAATTGGACTTTTGTTTATCCTCAGTGAGATATCTTTTTTTTTTTATTTTTTATGGATCTAAACAACATGTAGACGGTCTTCTCTTCGTTAATTATGAGTTTGTTGCAACACAACCATTTATAAAAAGTAAGCAGCGCATTATTCGCTATTTTTTCGAGTTCCTTCAGGTCCCTGTGGAAAAGTATAAGAACTGTGTCGTCTGCAAACAAATTATTTATGGCCTATAGACTGACACAGTTCCCTATTCCTGGATGGTACTTCATCAGAAAATACCAAGTAACGAAGTTTGCAAAAAATTAATACGTTATACCGTCAATTGAAAGAATCATAGTTTTCCTCTTTTATTTTGCATCATAAAATGGAAATCAATAAACCTTTATTCCTTTGGAGGCACAATTGGCATTCAGGTTACTATTTGTACATACGTCACATAAACAAGAAGAAATAATTCAATGAACTTTCCGCCCCCAAAACTTCACTGTGAACTCGGTCTACCAAAGTGGTTTTTAAAGCGCAAAGGGACGGAATGAAAACATTCTACTACCAAGTTACTTCAAACACTAATCCGAAAGGGATTCTGGGAACAAACGATGACAAAGTGTTGAAATAGTTTCGACGGCTCTTCCACTATATTCAATGTTTACATGGCACAGTAACGCTCCCTTCTGGACACAAGAAAATCGAATTACCTTACTTTTCCCTAGTAATGGGGCGAACGGATGTTCTGATAACTGTACCGCCTGTCCGGTTTTGCCTTTAATCCAAAAATAAGCATCCACCGAAATTCCATGAATCGATATCTACATTTTATCAACAGAATTTTTTCGGATCATTTTTTTGGTTATATGTGTTACATGTTATACCAATTCAAAAGTTTTTTTTCCATCCAAAATTCATTCTCAAGTGATATATTCATTCTATAGAAAAGCTATTTGTGTATTAAGAGCGCAAAATGATATATTGTCGATTGAAAGAGACCCTCGAAATCGACAATGAATTTGCGCTGGAATTACACACAAGATTTTTTCTACAACAGTTCACATATTTCCAAGAATTCATTCAATTTGTTGATTGAAAATTAAAAGTAGGGTTTTACAATTACAATGAAAGATGTCATTTATTCGTTGTCATTGGACACTCTGAACGATGCATATTTGATTGACAGTTGATAATTGGGAGAGCGACCGTTTTCTTTATTTTGTCGCTTATAAGCGACAAAGTGACATTCCTTCAAAAAGATGAAGTTTGCGTTGTCGAATACGAGCGCAAATGCCTACTTTGGATATCGATTGTAGAAAAATTATTTTTATTTTGAGTATCAGGGAATATGAAGGGTGTACTCATGCGGGTTATTTTATTGCTTCCATTCTGTTTTTTCATAGCCAATTTTCATTCAGCAGGCGTAAGAAGGCCCAGAAAATATTTGAAAATCAAGTCAACACCCAAATGATGAGCTAGTTGACTACAACCCCAAAGAAAATGTGCTTAGGATACCCACCTATCACATCGAGCCAGAGATCAAATATCAAGATGGAGAGACTCTCCTATGAAATTCATAGGTAACACGACAACGATCGTGAAAGATATACAAACAACAAGATTCAAAAGTTTAATAGGTAATAAATGCCGGAATCTAAAACAGCAGGTTAGGTTCAGTTAAGGTCGTGCTTCGCACGAAGTCTCATACTGTTCTATATATTGGAGATAGTTCGTCTCTGAGGATTTTCCCTGACTAAACAAAAGAAAAAGAAAAGGAGTATAAATTATTCGAGGAGATAATGGTATGTACTGAAAAAAAACAATAGAGACTTAATAAACATGGGTAAGCAAAAGAATGGTTTGGAAGGTGTTTAGATTATTTCTATTCGATACATTTCAGCAGTTATTTATTACTTATTTCTAATGTTTCACCTATTGAAGGAATGAAATACAGAGTAATACGTACTGGCTTACGCCTCTGCGATTAATGTTCATGACTGTTTCGGAAATAAACTATTATTATTATTATTATTATTTTCGGGAGCCCCTCATTTCATTTCATAGCAGGCATGACATCTCTGCCTGAAGAATATTCGAATTTTTTTTGGACCCCCGCATTTGCCGCCATTTTTGATTAATCTTTTACTGCAGCTCTTCACCATGAAATAATATTTCAAAGTGTCCTCAAAGGTTGAAATCGGGCAGCCACCGGGCCATAAAACAAGTCCGCCTCTTCCTTAACCTCAGCCTTAACTTATGCAGTGACAACAAATTTGATTTTCTACATGTTTACTTATTTTCTGTCTACCATCAGTCCATTCTAATGAAAATATTTGCAAAAAAAGAAGAGGACGAGAAGAAGAAATATAATTCCACATCTCCGAAAACATTATTGACTTGCGGACCCATATTTAATATGTTCCTCGAAAAGGTATTCGGTGGTAGAATAAAGTATGTTTCTAAAGCTCTTATGACACGGTATGATAGAAATTGGTACCATTTCTCTATAGAAATTTTTCTGCATCGCGTAATTGGAGACTGCATATGATCACATACAAATTATGTCTGAGAATAGAACCCGTCCTATATTTCTTGGATATAATATTCAGGTTCAGTTTTTTCGTGTCCGAAACCCGTATGACATGGTGCAGAAATTGGTACAATTTCTCTATAGAAATGTGAATGCCAGTTCTTGTGCATCGTGTAATTGCACACTGCGCATGATTACATACAAGAAATGTGTCTGAAGCTCCCGATTTCTGTCCTTGTCATACGGACTTTACACGATGCATAAAAATTTGTATTCACATTTCTGTGGAGGAATTGTACAAATTCCTGCACCGGGTCATACCGACTCAACTCATTTGTAAAATGACTATTGACTGCGTGCCCTTGAAGTCCGCTCTACGTCGTTCGGGTTCGACAGTCGTGTGCGGGAACGTATCACTTTCCGCACTTCCGGCACTTCTTAGGAAAAAAACTATATTTCCAAGGTTTTCTCATAGATATACTAAATAATATGATAATTTTTCATGATTGCTATTGGGCCTCCTATTTGAGCATCGGTTTATGTCGTTGTTTTTCTGTGCGGGCATCCATAACCCTCAAAAAAATTGAACCAACGATTCAAATTTGAAACGAATTGTCACAGAATGTCAGATTTGAAGATTTACTCGTTTATTTTGTTGCCTTACAAAAACACTCATATAACTTAAAACTGTCCATGAAACACAAACTCCATGCCGGAACCGAAGCCATGATTGCAAAATATGACGTTGGAATGCATCTCTCGCATGTATAAAACCTCATTCGTATGATGCATTATGGAACGTGACAGCAAGCGTACCAACTTGCGGAATGTTCCAGCGCACAGCAAAAATCACAATGGGGATGATATACAACTGGATGGAACATCGACGTGTGCTGCGAGAAACAAAAGAATAATTTATAATGCAGTCATCGAGCCATTTTGGACGCTATTGCGAACGGCTTCCAATACGGTCCTCGGATTTTCCATGCAGAAATTGGACGATAATACCGGTATTGATGGCTGTAATGAGCCATGGAGAATGCATGAGATAAGATATTTGTTTTGGGCCTGTTCCATCATCGATTTTCACGATTCTCCTTTATGGATGGAATGGCGCTTTATAGGAATATTTAACGTGAACATATTCATTATAGTTTTCTTCATGGAGGGACACCGTTATGAACTTCCACCTTTTTTTTAAGAAATGTTGGGATTTTTTTTTAATATAAGTATTTCAGAGTGAAGAGTCCTCACAAAATCGGGCCCTAGGCCTTTCCGTTCGAAAGTTATGATTTTCTATGGTTTCTATTGTGCTGACGTGCGATCTGAAAAAATTTAGCTCCAATATATCATTTTCAATTGAATTACAGAATTTCGTCACGATAAATCCATAGTTTTGAAATTATCAAGAAAACTGAATTTCAAACGACCATATTTACGGAACCCCTAGTCTAATTCTGCTCATTGATGAAAGTGACCGCAGCATTAAAGATCCAAACCTATCCTTAGGGCAACGATCTATTACATATAACGCGCCAAAATTATGTCGTCGGTAAATTGACAAAGGGGCGTATCTGCAAATTTTTATTTTCTGAGCTAGCTTCACTTTGGAACCCATAGCTCTCGTCTCTATGAAGTACTGCTAACCTCATGTCGCGTAATTCATTGGAAACCAGTGGAAGAAACAAAATAATGGGTTGAAAATTTTAATCAGGTTATTTGTAGTACCCGTGTGGGGTTGCTAGTCCCCCATCGGGCGCCTCCCCAGGTGGCGTATAGGGGAATGCTTCCCAGATATGGGTAGTACCGGAGAAATGAAATATTCAGGGCGCACCAAAACTAGCATGTAGTTTCTGACTCAGAATGAGCGATTACCAACAGCGTCTGACCCAAAAATGGGCGGCTGAAACCAACACTCGCCAACACGCTCGGCAAGCGTGGCTTTTTATATGCCAACAACCTTTCATTAACTTATGTTGAATGTCGAATTTAAAGAAAATACCCCAGGTGAGTAATGCGAAATGCGCAAAATCAGAAAATCATCAACGCTATCCGTACCGCGACGAAAAAGATTTGCTCAAAAACAAAAAGGAATCCAGAATAAAAATTACTACATTGCAACTTATAGAGCAACGAAAAAGCACTCCTAGAGATACATCCAGCTATCGAGAACTAAATAAGAAGATTCATAAAGAAGTGAGAAAAGATATTCGAGCTCACAATACTAAGATAATTAAAAACACAATAGAGGACAATGCAAACATGAGGGTATTAAGATAAAAGCTATCCCCAGGCAAACACCAAATCACATAAATGAAAGACGAGCAGGGCAACCTCATTATAGAGAAGGGAAAAATTGTTAAACACATTGAAGATTTTTATACCGCTCTGTACACTTCTACTAGGCCGGAACCTAAAACAAAAAGGACGAGCCCGACAATATGCAATGTAGGCTCTGAGGACATCCCAGAAATATCAAAGCAAGAAATACACGCTGCCCTTAGACAAATGAAAAATGGAAGAAGCCCAGGTAAGGACAAGATTACATGCGAAATGCTAAAAATGGGTGGAACGGCTATTGAAGAACCATTAAAAATTCTCCTTAATAAATGTCTGCATGAAGGTAAAATTCCCAACACATGGCAAAACGCAGAAGTTATATTGTTGTTCAGAAAAGGAGATAATAGCAATATAGAAAATTATCGCCCAATTAGCCTTCTGTCCCATTTGAATAAGCTGCTCACTAAAATAATAACTAATAGACTAACAAACAAATTTGATGCATATCAGCCAGTGGAGCAAGCGGGATTCCGCAAGGGGTACAGTACTATAGATCACTTGCAAGCCATTAGGACGCTTATTGAAAAAACAACAGAATAAAACGTGCCTCTTCACTCAGCATTTGTGGATTTCCATAAAGCCTTCGATTCTATAGAAACGTGGGCCTTTATACAGGCTATGGACGATGCTAGAGTGGACTCCAGATATAACAGCCTATTAAAACATATATATAAGAATGCCACTTTCCACGTTAAGATAAACGAAGACCTTAATACAGATAAGATCGCAATAAACAGGGGAGTTCGTCAGGGGGACACAATATCTCCCAAGTTATTTACCCTGGCTCTAGAAAATAACTTTAAGAGCTTGCATAACGACATTAATATTGACGGATCGTACTTAAACCATCTCAGATTTGCTGACGAAATTGCCCTGATAAGTAACGATGCTCAGGAACTGAGTAACATGTTAAAACAACTCAATGATGCTTCGAAAAACTTCGGACTGAAGATGAATATATCAAAGACCAAAATTATGAGCAACACCGAAGAACCAATATGTATAGATGGTATAACTTTGGAAAACGTGGATGCGTACATATACTTGGGACATACAATATGAATAGGCAAAGAAAACCAAACAGCCGAGATAAAACGGAGAATACGTCTAACCTGGGCAGGATTCGGAAAGATGAACTATGTGTTTAGAAACACCAGCATACCTATCAACCTAAAACGAAAAGTTTTTGATGTTTGTATATTACTTATAGCGACCTATGGACTAGATACTATGGCGATGACCAAAAAGACAGCAGATCAATTGAGGGTGATGCAGCGAGCGATAGAGCGGGCGATGCTTGGTATTAGTCTCAGAGATAGAGTGAGAAATGAATATATCCGACAGAAAACAAAAGTCGTAGATGTAATAGAAAGGATTGCAGAACTGAAGTGGCGATGGGTGGGGCATGTGGCTCGGCAAGATCAGGGTAGGTGGACGACTAGACTCACACACTGGCGACCGAGACAGACAAAGCGTAGCACTGGGAGACCCCTGAAAAGATGGCTTGATGACATTCAAAAGATACGCAGGCTACAGATGGTTCCAAAAGGCGCAAGACTAAACAATATGGGGGAGTATAAAAGAGACCTATTTCCAGAAGTGGACGAGAGATGGCTGAAGAAGAATAAGAAGAAGAAGATTTGAAGTACACAGGAGAAATTTGATCGCGGATATCTTGAAAAAACCAAAATTTGCAGATACGCCCTTTTGTCATTTTACCGACGATATAAAAACCTTCCGGAAAATATAAGCTGCATCAAATCAAAACTGTTTTATGAAACTGCCGTGAAGGCAGGAGCTTTTGAGCGCTCGTAGATGCACTTTGTAAGTAGATTCGCATTATTCAGTTTTAGAAACCAATTGGAAAGATTTTGACAGCTGACGAAAAAAATTCAAACTGAGGCGAAAATCCAGAATTCACGTCAGTGCTTCAGGTGACCAATTTTTTTTCCAATAATTCGCTAGAATTTACTACGGTATCTATTGTCTTGGTAATGCGATCTGGACAAAATTTCCCACGTAGTTTGAATATATCATTCTCCATCTATGTGCGAAATTTCATTACAATCCAATAAGTAGTTTCGAAATTATCAGGAAAAAAATAGTTTGAACGGCTATATTTACGGAACCCCTAGTCTAATTTTGCTCATTGACGAACGGGACCGCACAATTCGCGATCCGAACCTATCCTGAAAATTTCAAGTTCCTGGGCCTTTCCGTTCGGAAGTTATGATTTTCTATGGTTTCTATGGTTCTGATCATGCGATCTGGACAAAATGTAGCTCGAATATATCATTCTCAATTCAAATACAAATTTTCGTCACGATCAAATACATATTTTTGAAATTATCAAGAAAACTGAATTTTGAACGACCATATTCACGGAACCCATAGTCTAATTTTGCTCATTGATGAACGTGACCGCAACATTCGAGATCTACACCTATCCTGAAAATTTCAAGGCCTTCCTGTTCGAATGTTATAATTTTCTATGGTTTCTATGGTTCTGGTCCTGCGAGCTAGACAAAATTTTGCATGTAGGTTGAATACGTTATTCTTCATCTGAGTACAATATCACCTCGATCGAATCTATAGTTTCGAAATAATCAGGAAAACAAAAATTCGAGCGGCCATATTTACGGAACCCCTGGGCGAATATAGCCCGATAACGAACTCAACATTCGAGATTTGAACCAACCCTGAAAATTTAAAGTTTCTAGGACATTCCGTTCGAGAATTATCGTGTATACGGTCTGTAGTATGTATCAGTACGAACACTCTGTATATTAACGATATTGAGTTGCAATATCTGTTACCTCGCTTTGTCATCAAAACGTGCTGGAAACATAAATAGTGTGTTTACTATAATATGTATAATGTTATCAATCATGTTATCGATTCTCGAAGGTGTTTTCATACAATCGATTAAACATGTAACAATCTTGAATATATAAACTTATTGACATCTTGGCTAGGAGGAAGTCTTCAGATGAGAGTCCCGAGATGTTACCAATAAACCTTTGACGAGTGTTAGTGTTTTATTCACCATCCCTCGACTGCATAACGATTGAGCGAACCTACCCTAGCTGGGTACGTTACATGGCGATCCTGCCAGTCCTATGCAGTCAGAGGGATGGTGGTTTTCACCGCCAAGCCGAGATGAGCAGATCCGTCCGATGCAGTCGAGGTCCAATGGTTTTTCACCGCCAAGGCGAGATGAGCAGAACAGTCGATTGCAGTCGAGGTCCAATGGTTTTCACCGCCAAGCTAAGATGGCAGACCCCAAGAAGACAGTCAACCCCATCACCCCAAGAAGGAGCCCGACGCCCTACCCAAGGCACCCCAAGAAGAAAAGTGCAGCTGGAAGTCAGAAGAAGCCACCAAGATTAAGTGTAAAACAAACCGTAAGATTTTTTTCTCTTTGGTTATATCTGAGTATCCATGGTATATAATGAACTATTTAGCAAATGTCTGAACGAATAACTCAAGTTATAATATTAATTCAACACATTGAATGAAATTGTCAAGTCAGAACCAAATTTTCTCAAAGCATTAAGTCCTCACCAAGGAATCATAGAGGATTCAATTTTAGAATCGAGGAAATCGCTTCAAGAAAGATCTAATTGAAATTTTAAATCGAAATCGTAAGGTATAAACATTCATATCGAGGTCGTGACCGCAGAAATTAGAACTTCAATTCAGCGAAAAAGAATTTCGAGCAAGGTCGAGGTCACCAGTTCGCGAATCATGAGTAAACAATAACTTATATTGTTTATATAGACGGGAATTTGAATTAGCTGACTAATCCTTCTAGTGGATTAACCAAATTCCGTTTTATTTGAGAAGAATCAGATGCCTTATCGCGAATGCCTCCGATGGCAAATGGATTGATCACCCTGTTGTTGTCGAAGTGTTAAAACGTCCAGCAGAAAGTGTTGAGTTAAGACCGCTTTCAGAAAAAGAATTTCTCAATTTGAAAAATCAACATTCAGAGGATTACAATGAGAATTTAATATTTAATGTAAATTCACAAATTATTTTCATTAACCAAGACATCCGATCAACGTAAGACCTAGGTACATCGTTGAGGATACTGGGAAAAATATGCGCAGAAAATAATATATTAGAATTGTTCCTCATAAAGCTGGCCAGCAATATAAAATTTTTGAATATGTTGACAAATTGTAAAAATGAAATTCTAGGAACATCCTTAAAGATTAACATAATAAGAGATGTAACGCGAATAGAAGACACAGAATTAAGGCAAATTATTCTGAACGACTTTCATATGCTTCCAACCGGTGGACATGCAGGTATCGAACGCATGTTCAACAATATAAAAAGAGAGTATTTCTGGAATGGTTTAAGATCTGACGTTGAAAAATTTGTAAAGAAGTGTGACGATTGTCAACGTCATAAACATTCCTTACCTAGAAAGGAACCTTTGGCAATCACCACCACAGCTTCGTCTGCTTTTCAGAAAGTTTTTTTAGATCTCGTAGGTCCATTACCTACGGATATCGGAAATAATAAGTATATTCTCACTATTCAATGCGACTTGACCAAATTCGTAGAGTGTTACCCCCTACCAAACAAAGAGGCAGAAACAGTTTCGAAATCTTTTGTTCAAAACTTTGTTTTAAGGTATGGTATACCTTCGGAAGTTGTTACAGACCAAGGCACAGAATTCTTATCAAGAATATTTAGTGAATCGTGCGAATTGCTCAAAATAAAGCAATTCAATTCAACAGCTTATCACCACGAAACACTAGGTGCGCTTGAAAATTCGCATAAACACTTAGGAGCATTCCTTCGTATGTACGCAGCTAAGGAAAGTAACAACTGGAGTAATTGGGTTCCATATTGGTGCTTTGCATACAACAATACCGTGAACTCTTCAACTCGCTATACTCCTCACGAACTTGTTTTCGGAAAACCTAGTAGATTTCCACAAAATTTAAAAAGCCAAGTAGATCCAATCTACAATTTTGACAACTATCCTCTAGAACTAAAATATAGGTTGCAAACGGCATGGAAAGATGCTAGAGAAAACTTGGTGATGACAAAATTAAAAAGAAAAAAGAATTTCGACAGAAATTGTAATGAAATGAACTATAAAGTAGGAGATAAGGTGCTCGTGAATAATAAGAACAGTGACAATAAACTTGACCCCTTATTTAACGGTCCCTACGAAATAGTGAAAGTGCGAAACCCGAACATTATTGTGAAAACGGACAAGAACAAACTCAAAGAAGTTCACAAGAACAGAGTGAAACCGTATTTTTCATAACGAGTAACGATTACTAACCAGTTATTAGAATTAAAAGACTGATGTAAATTTTAGATAAGGTATTAAAACTTTGTATATGTAAGTCCATTAAAATTATGTATAAAGTATATATAGATATTAAGCTATAGATAAGTCAAAAAAAAAAAAAAAAAATTTTTTATACTTGTATAGAAAAATTTTTTTCTCTCGAAGGGGGAAGGTGTAGTATGTATCAGTACGAACACTCTGTATATTAACGATATTGAGTTGCAATATCTGTTACCTCGCTTTGTCATCAAAACGTGCTGGAAACATAAATAGTGTGTTTACTATAATATGTATAATGTTATCAATTATGTTATCGATTCTCGAAGGTGTTTTCATACAATCGATTAAACATTTAACAATCTTGAATATATAAACTTATTGACATCTTGGCTAGGAGGAAGTCTTCAGATGAGAGTCCCGAGATGTTACCAATAAACCTTTGACGAGTGTTAGTGTTTTATTCACCATCCCTCGACTGCATAACGATTGAGCGAACCTACCCTAGCTGGGTACGTTACAGGTCGGACGGCCGGACGGACAGACTCGAATTTTCCGACGAATTCGTCATCAGTGAGTCGAACATAGTCGTTTGAGACCATTTTCGGCTCAAAATTCGAAAAATACAGACATCGTGACGAAATGATATAGCCCTAGCGGTAAAAAAAATGGACCTTGCAACGTGGAAGGGAATACTTTCGTTCAATTATTTATTAAAAGAATAAAATAGAATGAATTCAGATCATCCTATTCAGTATATTCTACATCTTATTGATTATGTATATCACGTAGACTGGGTATGTTCTCTATACTATATCTTATATTGTTGTGTTCTCTGTTATTTGTCTTGTATAGTTAAGTTAGAAAATAAATCAGCAATTGGAATATTGCACATGAATTTATGAAAGCAAATAAACATAAACCTCTCCATAGACAGTCCTCCCCAGGACTACATGGCGTTTCTGTTTGTTTACTTGGTATTTATGCATATTTTGTCCTGAAAACTTTTTTGTAACTTACCTAGTGAAAAAACATATTTTATTATTATTATTATATTATTATCCTGAAAATTTCATGTCCCTAGGCCTTTCCATTACAAAGTTATAATTTTCTTTGGTTTCTATGGTTTTGGTCATGCGAGCTGAACCAAATTTTGCATGTACCTTGAACACGTAATTCTTCATCTGAGTGCAACATTTCATCTCGATCGAATCTGTAGTTTCAAAGTAATCAGGAAAAAAGTTTTGAGCAGCCATATTCACGGAACCCCTCGGCGAATTTTGCCCAATAACGAACTCAACTGCGGCATCCGAAATTCAAACCTACCCTGAAAATTTCAAGTTTCTAGGACATTCCGTTCGAGAGTTATCGTGTATACGGGCGGCCGGACGGACGGACAGACTCGAATTTTTCGAAGGATTCGTCATCACCGAGTCGAACATAGTCGTTTGAGTCCATTTTCGGCTCAAAATTCGAAAAATACAGACATCGTGACGAAATGATATAGCCCTCGTGTAAGTAGTACGAGCGCTCAAAAAACACAACTTGGGGAAATGCGAGGACCACCGGAAAGACATCCCGGTCCGTACTTCGATGATACCCGATGAAAAGCGGTCCTTTCTCTTTTCTCCTCATGTCTCATGTCACAAAGCCGTAAACGCATTCCCGTATCCTTCGTGCTGTATCATTTTCTCTATTATATACTCAACTAGTGTTATGCGGCCTATCTGTCCAACCAGTGCGTTCCTTCCCTCCGTCCATCTGATCTGAGGCAGTGCTTCGGGTCGTCTACAACGTGGCATGCATGACAGATCATCCCGTCCTATGCTCTTACCATAAGATCCATGCCCTGTCAAAAATTGACTGAAATAGTACCCGGTCGTTTTATTCTCACATTGGATCCACTGCTTCAAATTCCTGATCAACCAGCGCGTCCAAGCGGCATTTTGCCCTCCACCATCTCATCTCTCCTGCCTTTTTCTCAGTGTCCTCCCTCCTGCCATACGTCGATTGCCTGGTAGTGCTCCTCCTATGGCATGAAGGAAGCACCATTAGGTCAATTGGTGGGAAGCCAGCAATCACTTGGACAGCCTCCGCCAACACAGTTCTGTATGCCGAAGCTACCCTTATCTCTCAGGTTGGATCTAACTGCACACAGTTCGCAAAATAAAATCAATGGCATAAATAATAATAATAGCTCTTTATTTCCATTCATACATAATGTACAACAATATGAAAACGAAGTGGAATAGTGTCAAGATACTAATTACATGGCGAACATATAGTCCTCTAAACTGTATGATTCTAGCTCAATTAGATATTTGAAAAATTGTTTTTTGAAACATTTCATATTTTTTATTTTTCTTATATTTTTGGGAAGAATATTATATTTTTTGAGAAATATATATTTCGCCTGCTTTTGAGAGATGGTTAAATTATGTCTGGGATATATGTAGTATCCATTCCTGGTTTCGTAGAAAGTTCTTCTGTTTTCATATTTTTCAAATAGGTGTTAATTGTTGCTAATGAAGAGGACACATTCCTGAATGTAGAGTGCATATATTGTTAATAATTCATTTTTCTTGAAGATACTCCTGCAGGATTATACTTCATGTTGTTTAGTATTCTCATTGCCTTTTTCTGTAAATTGAACAATGGTTTTATGCCTCCCGATCCATAAAATACTATTCCAAATCTCAGTTTTGCTTCTATTATTCCGTGATAAACCATTCTCAGGTAATTTTACTATAGATATATCTAATTATTATTCTTAGACCATAAATCGATGATGTAATTTTCTCACATAGACAGTTAATATGTTCTTTCCAATTGAGGTTTTTGTCTATATGGATGCCCAGGAATTTCTTGTATCTGGTATATTTCTTGACTCAAATTAATTGTTAAATTTCCTTCAATTCTTGATTGTGTTGGTGTGAGAAGTATGAACTCTGTTTTTTCTTTGTTGAGAAGTAAATTATTATTTTTGAACCATTCATCAGTCTTATCTATTAGATAGCCTTTCCAACATTGAAAACAGTTTTCTAACTGAAAGCAAATGTGTGTCATCGGCATAATTGACTGTATTTACTCTTTTTTTGAGCGCTCGTACTACTTGCACGAGGGCTATATCATTTCGTCACGATGTCTGTATTTTTCGAATTTTGAGCTGAAAATGGTCTCAAACGACTGAGTTCGACTCACTGATGACGAATCCGTCGAAAAATTCGAGTCTGCCCGTCCGGCCGTCCTTCCGTAGACACGATAACTCTCGAACGGAATGTCCTAGAAACTTGAAATTTTCAGGGTAGGTTCGAATCTCGAATGCCGCGGTTGAGTTCGTTATCGGGCAATATTCGCCCAGGGGTTCCGTAAATATGGCCGCTCGAATTTTTGTTTTCCTGATTTTCTCGAAACTACAGATAAGATGGAGGTGAAATTTTGCACTCAAAAGGAGAATGAGCTGCATGTGAAATTGTGTCCAGATCGCATGACCAGAACCATAGAAGCCATAGAAAATTGTAACTTTTGAACGGAAACGCCTAGGGACTTGAAATTTTCTGGATAGGTGTGGATCTCGAATGTGATCACGTTTATCTATGAGCAGAATTATAATAGGGGTTCCGTAAATATGGTCGTTTGAAATTTAGTTTTTTTGATAATTTCAAGACTACAGATTCGATCGAGACGAAATTTTGTTTACTAATGGAGAATGATATATTCAAGCTACATTTCTCCAGATCGCATGACCAGAACCATATAAACCATAGAAAATCATAATTTTCGAACGGAAAGGCCTAGGGACTTGAAATTTTCAGGATAGTTGTGGATCTGGAATTTAGAGTTCACGTTCATCAATGAGCAGAATTATACTAGGAGTTCCGTAAACACGGTCGTTTGAAATTTTGTTTTCTCGATAATTTCGAAACTACGGATTCGATCGAGATGAAATTCTGTATTTTAATCGAGAATGACATATCAAAGCAATATTTTGTCCAGATCGCATGACCAGAACCATAGAAACCATAGAAAATTATAAGTGCCGGTCGTATACACCGTAACTCTCGAACGGAACGGCCTAGGAACTTGAAATTTTCAGGGGAGGTTTGGATCGCGAATATCGAGGTCACGTTCATCAATGAGCAGAATTAGACAGGGGGTTCCGTAAATATGGCCGTTCAAAATATTTTTTTCCTGATAATTTCGAAACTACTGATTGGATTGAATGAAATTTAACACCTAGCTGAAGAATAATGTATTCAAACTACGTACGAAATTTTGTCCAGATCGCATCACGAAGATCATAGATAACGTAGAAAATTCTAGCGAATTATCGAAAAAAAAATATTCAGTTGAAGCACTGACATGAAGTCTAGAGTTTCGCCTAAGTTTAAGAATTTTTTTGACAGCTGTCTTAAACTCCTTCAATTGATTTCTAAAACTGGAAAATGCGAAACTACATACAAGGGGAAAGTATGTAGCGCTTCACGGCAGTGCTTTTATAATTTTTATATATAAAGATGAAGAAAGTCGGTAACAATTTCAACTTATAATGGGTGATTTTTTAAGAGCTTGAGAACTTTTTTTAAAAAAAAAACGCATAAAATTTGCAAAATCTCATCGGTTCTTTATTTGAAACGTTAGATTGGTCCATGACATTTACTTTTTGAAGATAATTTCATTTAAATGTTGACCGCGGCTGCGTCTTAGGTGGTCCATTCGGAAAGTCCAATTTTGGGCAACTTTTTCGAGCATTTCGGCCGGAATAGCCCGAATTTCTTCGGAAATGTTGTCTTCCAAAGCTGGAATAGTTACTGGCTTATTTCTGTAGACTTTAGACTTGACGTAGCCCCACAAAAAATAGTCTAAAGGCGTCAAATCGCATGATCTTGGTGGCCAACTTACCGGTCCATTTCTTGAGATGAATTGTTCTCCGAAGTTTTCCCTCAAAATGGCCATAGAATCGCGAGCTGTGTGGCATGTAGCGCCATCTTGTTGAAACCACATGTCAACCAAGTTCAGTTCTTCCATTTTTGGCAACAAAAAGTTTGTTAGCATCGAACGATAGCGATCGCCATTCACCGTAACGTTGCGTCCAACATCATCTTTGAAAAAATACGGTCCAATGATTCCACCAGCGTACAAACCACACCAAACAGTGCATTTTTCGGGATGCATGGGCAGTTCTTGAACGGCTTCTGGTTGCTCTTCACTCCAAATGCGGCAATTTTGCTTATTTACGTAGCCATTCAACCAGAAATGAGCCTCATCGCTGAACAAAATTTGTCGATAAAAAAGCGGATTTTCTGCCAACTTTTCTAGGGCCCATTCACTGAAAATTCGACGTTGTGGCAGATCGTTCGGCTTCAGTTCTTGAAATGTCAAAGCATACTGAGCAAATACTAATGCATGAAAATCCTAACCTCAAAAAAATCTGAGCAAATACTAATGCATGAAAATCCTAACTTCAAAAAAATCACCCGTTACTTACTTTAAGGGTTGTCACCTAAACAGCAATCACAGTAAATCTCGATTAATTCATCCTGAAAATAAAAGAGGAAAATGAGAATAAACTCAACTTCAAGGCTTCAACAGATATGCAATGCCAAAACTTAATAATGCGAAGAACTCATCATCACAAATATTCCGACCGATATTATTGAGCGCGCGTTCTACTTACACGAGGGCTATATTATTTCGTCACAATGTCTGTATTTTTCGAATTTTGAGCCGAAAATGGTACCAATCGACAAGGTTTGACTCACCGATGACGAATCCGTCGAGAAATTTGGACGAGTCTGTCCGTCCGGCCGCATACACGATAACTCTCGAACGTAACGACCTAGAAACTTGAAATTTTCAGGGGATGCCGCGGTTAACTTCGTTATTGGGCAAAATTTGACCAGGAGTTCTGTGAATATGGCCGTTCAAAATTTTGTTCTCCCGATAACTTCGAAACTACAAATTTGATCGAGATGAAAATTTGCATTCAAATAGAGAATGACGTGATCAAGCTTCATGCCAAATTTTGTCCAGATCGCAGAACCAGAAACATAGAAACCATAGAAAATTATATCTTTGGAATGGAGAGGCCTAGGGATCTGAAATTTTTAGGGTAGGTGTAGCTCTCGAATGTCGAGGTCGCGTTTACTGAGGAGCAGAATAAGATTAGGGACTAGGGTAAATATGGTCGTTGGAAATTTAGTTTTCTTGATAATTTCAAAACAACATATTCAAGCTGAATTTTTTTCAGATTGCATGGCCAGAACCATAGAAACCATAAAAAATTATAATTTTCGAACGGAAAGGCGTAAGGACTTGAAATTTCCAGAATAGGTGTGGATCTCGAATGTCGCGGTCACGCTCATCAATGAGCGAAATTGAGTTTTCTTGATGATTTCAAAACTACGGGTTCGATCGTGACAAAATTTTGTAATCCAATGGAGAATGATATATTCAAGCTAAAGTTTGGCCAGATCACATGACCAGAACCATAGAAACCATATAAAATTATGACTTCCGAACGGAAAGGCCTAGGGACTCGAGATTTTCAGGATAGGTTCGAATCTCGAATGCCGGCGTTGAGTACGTTATTGGGTGAAATTCGAGCAGGGGTTCCATAAATATCGTCGTTTGCAATTTAGTTTTCTTGATAATTTCAATACTTCTGATTCGATCGTGACGAAATTTCGTATTTTGATAGAGAATGATATATTCGAGCTATTTACTCCAGATAGCATAACCCGAACCATTTTCAATTCCAACGAATTGTTGAATGAAAAATCCTTAAATTTCTGTAACAGCCTATACAGCATAATTGAAAAAGAGCTGCTGTCAATTTTTTTGTAAGGTGTCAACAAATTACTTCAATACTGAGTTCTTAAAACTCGAAAGCGCTCCAGAGCTCCTGACATCACGGCAGTGCTTTTCATAAATTTTTTTTGTGTACTCGATATTGTTTTCATCCCGATTCTACGTAGTCCTTGCGATGGAAAAACAGTTGAATGCAGAACTTCGTTAAAGAATCATGGCTCACTATAGATAATAATATAATTGTGGTAAAATTTATGGGTTCATGCGTTTGAACTCTTCAATGATGATCGAGAAAATAAATGCTCCATTAAATTGAATATTCTATCATTAAAAAACCCTAGAAAAGTCCGCAAATGTGAATTTCTTTCCTGAAAAACTTCAAAAAACTTTTCATATCGCTTGTCTTCTTGAAGATTCCCAATTTTTACGTGTGTGGCAAAATCGGCAAGACTGATGCTGAGTTCAACCATGATGAGAGAATTCCATCACCAAGATTAATTGAGCTTCATACTCTCTGAATGTTGTATATTTTTCAACAAAAACGAAACGTTACTAGCAGTTCCTCATCCGGACTATGAGATTTCGGTTCCCAAGAGTTTTTCTTGCACTTATAAACAATTTACTATGTGGAACACCATACCAGCTATGTAAATTTCCCAGGAGATACTCCACTCCACTCGGCCCACTAGATGTTCAAGCTCAAAATGGAATTTTCCACGGAGAAGCTCGGAAACCCTCTTTAATTATTTACACAAGAATTCTCTCCAAGAGATCTTCGCGAAGTCCGCTACGGTTGATGATGTTTTATCATCGATGAAATTGTTCGAACTTTTCGGACAAAAAAAATTGGGAGAACTTGGATGTGAGACTTTCAAGGAGAAATTGATTCAACGAGAAGTTTGTGAATGTATTTCCATGTATCAAAGCGATCCTTTTTGGATACATTTACATTACGTTGTTGAGACTGATGAGAAAGCGACCTAATTGCGGAAATGATGAGGAAAATTATTTATTGGTATCATATTGAAGTTATCAAACCGTCTTATAATTTTACGATTGTATATTTCAACAGAAGATTTTCAGATCACTTTTTTTTATTCCAAATTTTCTCAGACACAATGTGCGGCAGAAGAACCCTCCCTATTTGAGGAACAGGTAAAAAATTTACTGGTGGTGTACGGATCATTTTTTTTTATGATGAATGTGAAATATTGATATAAATGAAACATTTTACACCACCAGTACATTTTCGAAAAACATTTAATATTAAATTGAATTTTTAGTAATCAATTTATGAGAACTCAAATGTTGATACATTTATTGAACCTTTTTCAGTGGTTTCTCAGAACTTTGACGTTCATTTCAAATTTTGATCAATTCTTCTTCCCGAGTATTCTCGAGCACCACCATTTTGTAGGGATGCCTCTTGAGAGGTACAGATTTTTCCGAAAGCTTCATTCAGATAATCGCATCTCTCCTGAGAACTTTGTCGTTCTCCCTCATGAAGTTTGGGAAGAATTTCCAAGGAAGATTACCTATTCTGTACCAGCCTATGAATATTTTACCCTGGATAAAACCATGAAAGAAAATATTTTTTTCTTCTGGGTGCATTTGAATAGAAGCTGGCAATGTATTTTTTATGGAAGAATGTTTTTTTTTTTCAAAATTAAATTTATTTCTGTCTTATTTTGATTTAATTTCACGTGAACTTTAGATGTGGAAACTAGGGTGAATACGTGGTGCTACATTTTTTTTTCTCTCGAAAAAACTTCATAATGCAATCCTACCGAAATTATGTACACCTGCCAAATTTCAAATCAATCGGACGATTAGAGGTGGGTTCAAGTTTAACTTGCAAGATTTGATTACACACCAACACCGCGATAAGTAAAACAATAACAATAAACTAATTGACCCTCGACAGTACGGTTTTCAACAAAACAAATCTACCCAGGATGCTATAAATTTCTTGACAAATAAATTATAAGATTATAAGATTTTCTTGGGGGAGTGCTTTGAAGATGGTCTATAGCTCGTTGGTGGAGTCAAGAATTTCTTATGGAATAACTGGATGGGGGTCGGCTGTCAAAAAACGCACCCACAACATAGAAATTTTACAAAAAGCATTCTTGAGGATCAAATTGAATAAACCAAGACTGTACCCCTCCAGCCTCCTTTTTTCCGAGTCTGGACTCCTCGATATAAGACAACTCTATTTTGTGAGAGTATGCTGCTCTGCATTCATACATAGATCCAACCTTCGAGTAAGTAGAAATAAGTTTAATACAAGAAAAGCGAACAACTATTTCGAAACGCCCTTTGCATTGAAGTCAATAGGACAGAGAGGATATTCTTACCTGGTTCCGCGTTTCTTCGACTACTTGCCGAACGATATAAGGCTTTCAAACAGTTTGAGTGTGTTCAAGAGAATATAGAAGGCCTTTGTGAATACACGTGATAGATATGAGATACATCGTCTGGTTAAGAGATGATCTAGGAATGTTTTAACGTTGGGAGTTTCGCAGTTGAACATTTGGTAGTACATTGCTTCTGGAGGTGATGATAGAAATGACCACTGTTCTCTTATTTTCAAGATATTTTAGCCACAGACAGTCTCTGACTTTGTGGTTCTGTTAACTTTATTTGGGGTATGTTAATGGTGGAGAATTCTATTGTTATTGTTATGGTTATTGTTATTGTTATTGTTATTGTTAATGTTATTGTTATTGTTATTGTTATTGTTATTGTTATTGTTATTGTTATATTATATAATATTATATTATATTATATTATATTATATTATATTATATTATATTATATTATATTATAATATATTATATTATATTATAATATAATATATTATATTATATTATTGTATTATGTGATAATTTTAGAGATGCAATTAAAGTATATTATTATTATTATTATTATTAATAATGAAAGCTTGTTCAAATCTAGCTGTTTCGAAATGGCCACGAAAAAAATTGATAATAGAGCAGAAAAGACTGCCTCTCAAGAGTGGAACCTAGTTAGGATGTAATTCGTTGATCCAAAAAAGAAATGGTCTAATCCATTTTTTGTAATTTTATTATTGATATACAAGTGAAAGGAGGGGTGAACCCATCAACCCTAGAATTGATGAACATTTTTTGCTACAGTACTAAACAATCAAAATATGATTCTGACAAAATGAAATACAAACTGAGCCCAATAAACCAATCGGAACAAAGTGTCACATTCACATATCCAATTTATTCTTGAATGTAGGTATTAACCGAATTTGCACTGACAATCTCTGCAGGTAAGGAATTCTACAATGTGCACACTCGATTCTCCAAAAAATTTTGCGACACCTGACAGAAAAGTCCTCCTTTTTCAACTTGAAATGGTGTCCTCTCCAACGGGTGTCAGAGTTCAAGTCAAACATATCCCTCAGCATAATTGTAGATACGGAAGTTTATGATTTCTACAAGAATTGCGAGGGATATTCGTGTTGACTACTATTCCTTTTGATAATGCTCAAAATCTTTGAGGAACAGGAGGAGATGTTTCTTTCCACCGCGTAACAGAAAATATATAACAATTTTCCGAAAGTTTAGGTAGACTGGGGCAGTTTCATGACCAGATATAATTCGACAGTGACAATGGTTTTATAAGACTGTTACTTACGTTCACTTCAATAGTTGCGTCGCTTTAAATGAAGGGATATTGCTGGCGGTAAGTAATGATAAGAAACACACTATTCGAAGTTTTTCAATTTTCATTCTTCGGCGATTGATTTCGGTTTTTACACAACCATCATTAGGCCAGAAGAAAATACATACAATAATCAATTTTTTCTCTATTCACAAATGTAATTAAAACGTGTTCAAAGTAATAAGAGCGAGCAATCTTTTTCTCTGATTTCTTACCGTTAGTTGGGGTGATACAGGGTGTCTTCTACTTGTAACAATTGTTCAAAATGTCCACTGCCTTGTTCAATATCTTTCACAAATCGTTTTCGCATTGAATCTACAACCCTGCCAAGTTCACAACATTTCTGACGCATTTCAGCACAACCCAAATTTATTCTTTCGATCAGATCCTCCCTAGTCTGAACGCGATTTTGGTATACTTTTTCGTCCAACGTGTTCTAGACATAAAAATCCAAAGGCGTATGGTCGGGGCTGCTTGGTGGCCATCTTATACCTCCCAATGCTTGCACCCCTAAATATTCATTCATCAAGTCTCACAAATTCCGGCGTTGGAAGTCATGAGATGGGAATTTTTCGGACGAGTAATACTTCCCGATCATCTCAACTCTGAAGAATTCTTTACATCAATACAAAGCAGCTTAACAGACAAAATATCTGGTTTCAAATAAATGGCTGCCTAGTTCATAATAGCCGGAATGTACGGGACAGATATGTGGTCAACTACGAGTCTACGAGAGTAACTTAAGTATAATTGACTTTATGGAAAAACTTGAAATATTCCGTGAAATCAAAACTGTTGAATTGAAGAATAACCGTCAACATTTCGACATTTGTTATATGACATTTTTTGTTGCAAATCTGTAGTATGATCTCTCCCTGAAGTATGGCATTTTTGAAAGTAGCCACCCTGTATTTTCTCTCTCATGAATTTGTTCGGTTAACATCAGCAATATCTCAATCAGTAGTAATATAATCTTAACTTTCGAAAATTTTGACTTTAAGAATCGTCTCTGGAGATCGTGGAAACGTCATTAGAAGTGGAATGGAAACAGTAAATGAGTTGGCGTAAGTCAGCTGACTTAGTGTGAGGGTCTTCTTTGTCATTGTCGGGGATTCATCAGTTTAATTATACTGATTTCGCATGTAGCTTGAACACCTCATTTTCCATTAGAGTGCAAAATTTCATGTCGATCGAATCTGTAGTTTCGAAGTAATCAGGAAAACAAAATTTCGAGCGGCCATATTTACGGAACCCCTCGGCGAATTTTGCCCAATAACGAACTCAACCGCGACATTCGAGATTCGAACCTACCCTAAAAATTTCAAATTTTTTAGGACATTCCGTTCGAGAGTTATCGTATATACGGCCGGACGGACGGATAGACTCGAACTTTTCGACGGATTCGTCATCAGTGAGTCGAACATAGTCATTTGAGACCATTTTCGGCTCAAAATTCGAAAATTACAGATATCGTGACGAAATGATATAGCTCTCGTGTAAGTAGTACCAAACTCGAGAAACAGAGCGGAATTTATAAAATTAGTTGTTTCCGACTGCCCCTTCTTCTACATTCGCATGACCACATGTAACATGAAAAAGCGCTTCAACGAACACCGGAGAAACCAACCTAAATCTGCTCTAGGATGCCATCTGGATGAACTGGAACATATTACCGACTTTGACAATTTACAGATTTTACATAGAGGAGATAATTATTACAAATTAACATAACTAGAACAATTAGATATTTTAAAGAACAACGACAGTCAATTTTTATTGAACGAAATATCAGATTTCAATATTCGCGGAAACAGTATATTTAAACTGATAAATCTCCAGAGAGTCAAGATTTTCGAAAGTTAAGATTATATTACTACTGATTGAGATATTGCTGATATTGAAATTTATGAGAAAAAATATATAGCCCCAAATAACGGTAAGAAATTAGAGAAAATATTGCACGCTTCTACTACTTCGACCACGTTTTAATTCCATTTGTGAAGAGTGAAAGAATTGATGATTGTATGTATTTTCAGCTGGCCTGATGATGGTTGTGTAAAAACCGAAATCGATCTTAGAAGAATAAAAATTGAAAAACTTTGAATAGTGTGTTTCTTATCATTCCGACAGTGAACTGTGACCGCCGGGATCTCAATGCATCGGATATGTCTGAATACACCGTCTTTTTCCTTTGCTTCAATTACATACGCACTTCTTGTATCTTATGATGATTTTTCTTCATTGAATGCCACTCTATGGTACGTCACTGAAATGTGTGAATCGACCCCAATTCATCATTTTCTAAAGGTAGTCGATCAAAATGCTCTTATAGAGCTGAAATGCTGTGCAAAATACTTCATTGCCTAATGGGTTTCAGATTTCGGCCGCTTCCGGCCGCTCCGCGGCTTTTTAAGCGATTTAAGAAGGTAGTTATTGTAGATACATAAATCAGGACTAAGTGGAGGGTGTTCGGGTGTAGCCCGTTTCAATTCACTGAAAACGTTTCTGGTTAAGAGGGCCCTGAAGACTACTGAGAAGTCATTTTTATCGTTGTGAATAATGATGTTTCGAAGCTGGAACTTTTATAGGGAATTCTAGATCATATTTGCCTTCGAATGCACCCGAGCTATCTAATGTCGACATAACTTAATGTAGTAATAATTACCGCTGATGGAATTTGAAGTTATTTCTTGTGGTCAGTTACTAGATTGAAATGACCAAATGTTCCTTGCAAACATCCTATATTCACCTCCATCTTTTTCAGAATTATTCTCTTTTAAATCAAACGAGTTAAAAATAATCTTAATGATTTGAAATATTTTTATTTGGCAAATATTCGACTCAGTTCTATCAAAGAATGTTGTAAGATTACAGAATTCTACTTCGTTTCGAAGATATCGAAAGAAATTATAAAAGAGTTGGTGATGAACGGAAGTACTTTGAAGAAGTCAGTTTTGTTGAATTCATCACCTGCATGTGATGTTTCAATGTTTTCATCTTGGCTCTCCTAGGACTCTATGAGACCCTTCATAAGCTCAGAGCTTGTGGGAATTATGAGATTCGATTGTGTTCTGTGTAGGCTTTGTTACTGTGTCCTTACGCCACTTGAGATACAACAATGTTAATTGTTCAACCGACAGTAAAAAGTAGAAGCGATCTAGGTCAGAAATGTTTTCATCCGATCAGAGGATTCGTTCTGGGACATTTCCGTCACGCATCGATTGCGCTTACCACTGCGCTACGACAGTCCTTGATCTTTGTAATCTCCCCATCAACAAGTCCTTAATTTTTTTGGTGAACCGGGAGGATTGGATGTCATAGCCATAATTTCTATTGTTTATGTTTCTTATGTTTCTTATATTTCTTATATTATTGATTCATCTCTTCTCAGTAGCTCAGAGCTGGTGCGAGTTCGAAGAGCCGGTAATATTCCGTGAAGACTTTTCCACAGGCTCCTCACAAGACTTTGCAGCACTGTTAATTGTTCATCGAATAGTACTCCAAAGGACATTCATACAATTGTACAAATAATGAAAGGAACCAGACCATGGTAATCACCTTATTAAAATTTTGTCAGAAAACTGAGAAGGATTAGCAACGAATATACAGGATACGTATATATCGTCTTCAATTATAATTCCTTTTTTTTTTCGGAATCTAGAATATTATAGAAGCTGGTTTGTCAGATGCTGGGACACTCTGTTCACACAATCCTATTTTGAGTTTTTTTATCTTTAATCACACGCCGATTCACCTCTACCTTTTCCTGAATAAAAATGGTTCGGGGTGAAAGAATAATTTCGTTTGAGACATATCTCATTCCCCGAAACGTTTAAGCTCATGCCGTTATCCGCTTCCATCATCCCCTTCTGCATACTCTGTTTTTTCTCTACGAGCAAATAGGGACGCATATTCCGAATAATTTCGCCCCTTGTTTGCTGCAACTCATTGGAATTTGAAATTCTCTTCTTCCAGAATGGGGATGCATTAATATTCTCTCGATTTAGAATCCAGGAGCATCACTTAGATAGGTATTCATGATACCTCATTGATTTTCGGGAGTTTAAACGAATAACACTGGTGAGTGTCAAAAAGCAGCAGGTCATAAAGTTTTTGGAATTATACTGGGTGGAGAAAACTATTTGCTTTTCGGGCCAGTTATGATATAAGGGTAGAACTGATCAGAACTATTTTTAATGGATTTGAGGTTTGTTCAAGAACCTAATAATAATTGATATATGTATAGTATTTATCTAGACTTTTAGCTACGTGGGTTCACGGAATAAATGACCGTTGTGGAATTCTGAGAAAGTAGCGAAACGAGACGAATTGCGGATTTTGCTTCCACACAAACATCGATGAAGAGAGGATGATTTCTCTGAGTTTGCAGTGAGAAATATAGGTATTTAGACAACATAGTAAAGTAACCGTAACGGAATAGAGCAATGATACCGATGTAGGCAGATAATAGATGGAAAAGAGTACATAATGATTGCTCTCACTGGACCCATCTTCGGCTCCTGGTCCCGAGAACATCACGACGAAGCTGCTGAAGACCACTGCGAACGAAATATGTCAACCGCTAACAACATTATTCAAGCTATCGTTCAACTCAGCTAGGCTACCGTCGTCATGGCTGTCAGCAAAGGTTACACCTGTGTTCAAAAAGGGGGACAAGTTATCTTCATCTAACCACAGGCCGATAAGCTTGCTTTCCATAGTATCTGAGGTGGCGGAGAAACTCGTGGCGAAGCGGGTGCTTGACTTTATGATCGCTAATGGTGTAATTCCGGATGGTCAACACGGTTTTGTGCCTGGTCGGTCCGTTATTACATGCCTTCTCGAGTGCGTTGATACATGGACACGGTTTGTGGACGCTGGTGATGCTATCGATGTACTCTATTTAGACTTTGCACGCGCGTTCGATAGGGTGCCATTCAGGAGACTTCTCCACAAGCTGGAACACTTCGGGATCCGCGGTCGGTTTCTCGAGTGGATCCGAAGTTTTCTGCATGGTCGATCTTTTTCTGTCAGAGTCGGTGAATCGCTCTCGTCGGAAGTGCCTGTTTCTAGTGGAGTTCCTCAGGGGTCAGTGCTTGGGCCCATACTCTTCACTCTGTATGTTGCCGATATTCCTAGTACCATTAGATCCAATTATGGTGCATATGCTGACGATATAAAATTATATGGAAGTGCATTCACTCAGTCGAGGCAGCTGCAGCAGGATCTCGACAATATCGTCGCCTGGTCGGAGATCTGGCAGCTACCATTGAACGTTGACAAGTGTAAGGTGTTACACATTGGGAGGAATAACCCCATGGTTGCCTATTTTATTCGTGGTCAAGCACTGGCTCCCACTGATTGTCACAATGACCTTGGAGTATTAGTTACGAGTGACTTATCGTGGTCTCGTCACGTGGATATCGTTGTGGCCAAGGCTAGTAGCATGAACTTCATAGTGCGGAAGGCTTTTTCTAAGTGTTCGCCTGAAACATGCAATTTGGTGTTCACCACGTATGTCCGTCCAATGTTGGAATTCGCCGGTCCTGTATGGTGCCCGGTCCTGGTGAGGGATAGAGAGCGCCTAGAGTCCGTCCAGCGCAATTTCACAAGGATACCCTATGGCCTTTCTCCATTGCGTCCCTCTTACGGGGAGAGGCTGCAGATGTCTGGTTTGACATCTTTTATACATCGTCGCACCAGGGGAGATTTGATTTTCGTTTACCGAATTCTGCATGGCTTACTGGGCTGCGACCTGAGTAGTTTAATTCAACTCTCCAGCTCCAATCTACGCGGTCATGCCTTCAAGCTTTACCGCGAGAACTTCCGCTCGACCCCTAGGGAGCACTTCCTGAGCAATAGAGTTTTTCATCTATGGAATTCACTGCCCAATAACATCGTGTGTGCCACGTCAGTGAACTCTTTCAAGAACCTGCTGGATGTGTTTTTTGCTTCTAGTTGATTTTCATTTGGACTTTTTCTTATTTTGTTCAGTTATTTTTTCGGGACTTTACTTGATGATGATGATGATGATGATGATATTTATTCATCCATTCAGACACAAATACAGTGTATTGGACAAGTCATAAAAAAAAATTCAATAAATGAACAGACAAGTAGAGAAACAGTGAAATTAACTAATAAAGTTATCATTCAAATATTCATTAACACTGTAATAGCATTTTGATAAAAGTAAATTTTTGATTTTTTTAGAAAAACTAGACAATTTCAATGTCTTCATTGAATCAGGTAGATGATTGAATAAAATAACACTTTGATATTTAGCAGATGATTCATATTTTGTTGTTCTATGCTTCGGTATGAACAAAGTATTAGCATTTCTCGTATTGTAATTGTGGAAACTAGACAGTTTAGTGTTGCTCTTCTCATTTTTCTTGATAAACAAAAGACATTTGAATAAGTATATACAAGGAACAGTCAATAGTTCATGCTTCACAAAAACAGGCCTACAGGATTCTCGAGGTTCTAGCGCAAATATCATTCTAAGAATGCGTTTCTGGGCTATAAATAGCCTAACGAGATCACTAGAGCAACCCCACACCATAATATTATAGACAAGCTGACTATAAACCAAGCTATAATAGACATTCAGAACAGCCGTGAGGGGAAGGTTATTTTTTATTCGTCGGATAGCATAGTAGGAAGAACTGAGTTTACCACTAATATAGGCAATATGATCAGTCCATCTTAAGCATTGATCAATGTAGACACCTAGAAACTTCGTGGACTCCTTGGCAATTAAGGTGTTACGGCCATAGTTGAGAGTTAAAGGACCACCTTTTCTCAATCCAAATTTGATCACTACGGTTTTTTCCAAATTAAGAACCAGTGAATTCATTCTACACCAATCAGCAAAAGCTTCCAACAATAATTTGCATAATTCAACAAGATCTTTCAGACTACCAGCGGTAACTAAAAATGATGTATCGTCAACGAATATTATGATCTTCATCTTGATATGATATGTGAGGTCATTTATAAAAAGAAGAAAAAGGAGCGGACCCAGTACTGATCCCTGAGGAACACCAAGATGAATGTCATACTCATCAGAGTAGAAGTTATTTATTTTGACATGAAGTTTTCTATTTGTTACATAGTCATTGATCCAATCAAGGAATATACCTCGAAAACCAAGGTTGTATAGTTTATCCATTAGAAACTCAATCAAAAAATAGTCCAGCAACAAACAATCCCTTATCTAGTGCACACTGAATGGAATGTACAAAGTCCAGAACAGCAGTCTCAGTTGACCGCCCTGTTCTAAAACCATGTTGACTATCAGTAATTAAATTGAACCTGTCAAGAAATTTCACCATTCGATCCGAAACAATTCTCTCGAAAACTTTAGAAAACACGCTCAGCATTGATATAGGTCGGTAGTTAACAATATCCTCAGGATTATTTTTCTTGAAAACAGGTAATATTGTGGCTTTTTTTAGAATATCCGGAAACACACCGGAACAGACTGATTCATTCATGAGATGAGCAAAGTGATCCGCTATATATTCAGAAATTAGCTTTATAACTCTCGCAGATATGAAATCAACTCCAGTGCTTTTTTTATTTTTTAAAGAATTAATGGTGTTTACCACTTCATAGCCATCTACAGGTTGGAAATAAAACGTTCTACTATGTAAGGGGGAGGAGGTACAAAATTTTATTTGAGTATTACCATAAGCCTGTTTAACGGTATGTTCAGCGATACTTGAAAAATACAGAGCAAACGCATTTGTTACTTCATCAGGTTTAGAATAAGAAATTCCATCAGCGCGCAAAACAATTTTAGAATTTTTATATGTGATCCTACCAGTTTCTTGATTCACGATTCTCCAAATCGTTTTACTCTTATTTTCCGAGTTACCCAGCAGCTTTGAATGAAAAGCCAGCTTTGCAGACTTGAGAAGTGAGTTATAATTGGCTTTAGCTTGTTTATATATTTGCAACAAATTTAAGGATTTTAGGTTACATTGGAGCCAGAATAAATTTTTCAACTCAACACCTGCACTTTTTATTTCAGCTGATATCCAGCCCTTCGACCTGTTCAAAGCAATATTTCGCTTTATCAAGGGGCAATGCTCATCAATTAACGATATGATGTTGTTTACAAAATATTCAAAACCATCATCCACAGTTGAAAATCGATACATATCATCAAAAGAGCCATTAATGAAGGAATCCACAACTCTACCAAGGTTACTTTCCGTCAAATTCCTACACAAAATTATATCAGGGGGATTACTGAAGGATGTCTCAGAATGATCAACAAAAAAATAGTCAAGTGAAAAAGCCAAGTGATCAGCAATATGGGCAGTAAAAACTCTTGTACTACATAAATTCAGGTTACCATTTGTAATAATATAGTCAACCTTCGTAGAGGAAGATCTACCTAATGAGTCAGTAAATATTCGAGTAGGACAAATTGAAGTAATTCTAAGGTTGAAACAATTCAACAGATCATCCAAGAGTTTTCTTGCCTTTTGGCTGTCAACCAAGTAATTTACATTTAAATCACCACAGAGAAATATCAAGGCCTTTTGCTTTTCACAATGTTGCAAAATGAAAGCCATCTTGTTTAGGAAGGTCTCAATTCTACCTGAGGGTGGTCTGTATGCACTTATAATAGTGAAATAGGTAGTACCAATTTTCAGCCCGACCGCACAGCACTCGCACTCCATCTCTTCCGACATCCAGTAGACTTGAAGGTCCTTTACCTCCAATCCAACCCTGGTGAATATCACTGTACCACCATGATCACGTACAGAACGACAGAAACTAGCTGCTCGCACATAACCCGGAAGATTCACTACACTTAGAGCTTCGGCACTACACCAGTGTTCAGCTACACTCACAACATCAGGATTTTCATCGTCCAATAATACCGTTAAGTTATCAATTTTGTTCATGATGGATTGAACATTCAGTTGGAGAATTCTCAGTCTTATAATATCGCTATTTATGGCTTCCGATTTTTTATTTGACCACCGTAAAAATTGTTGACACTAGCTCTATTTGGCCAATTGGATTGAACCATAACTTTATCGTATTCATCACTAGGTATCAGAACCTTAAACAAAGAATAGCTATCCGGGTAACGTGACTGAACCGATTCACATTTTACATCAGAGAAATTGGTCAGCAAAAATGATCGAAGATCCACAGCACTCGTTTCTGGTTTTAAGTTGGATACATGTAGGGCTTTATACTTCACAATTTCTTCTACTTTAGATGTACCAGAATAATTTCCAACAACTAATGCTTGACGTTTTCTTCCCTTTGGCTTTTTATTAGAAACAAGTTGCCAATTATTTGTATCATTTGTTTCACTGTGAGGATTGACCTGTTTATTTATTTCAGAATTAATTTGAAGATTGACCTGTTTATTTATTTCAGGATTAATCTGAAGATTATTTAGCACATTCGCCTCTAACGGAGTAATTGTTTGTTTATTTCGTGACGATTTATTTGCATCGGGTATCTCGAGTGATCCTGAAAGTAGGTTAGAATCTTCAGTTACAGTAGTACCCATCGCCATATCATTCTTGTGAGCGACAGTTACACCATCACTAAATGTGAACTTCGGATTCGGTCTTGTAGTGTTTATTATGTTAACATCATGTTTATCTTTTTTTAGCTCTTTTTTTAATTCAGAAATAATGGAATCTCTATCAGCCAGCTCTCTTTGTAAACAAACAATTTTCTCCCTCAACAATTGAGAGTTTTCAGAAAGTAGTTTGTTTTTATCCTCCATTTCGGAAATTATCTTCATCAATAGATCTTGAGATGATGAGTCTTTAGTCACCATGATTTCTTCCGATTCGCCTCCAATTTCAGGAGACACTTATTGCATTTAATACTGTTCTAGCAATATTTCTCTTACACTGAGCACATTTATTGACACTCGCAAGCGGAGCATCTATCGCAACTTCTTTACTTGACGAAAACATAATGTCGAATGAATGAATGAATGAATGGTTTCCATTTTTGTTTCATACATTTTGTTACATACTTTCAAATTTGTAAATGAGGGTCATAGGTGTTTACCCTCCCCTCTTCTCATTTGTATAATAATAATAATAATAAAAATGATTGATCCAAAAAATTCAATTGAACACCCAAATAGGGTGTTTATTGGGTGCATGAGATCTTCCGATGGAAATATCTTTTAAATTTTTCGAAGTTTCTTTGCATTTATGTTCAGAAAAATTTACCATCGTAACCATGAACAGATTAACAACCAAACTGTGGAAATTTTCTCAAAATGAGAGTTCAATTTGCGAAACCTATCGAGGTATTCGTCCAATTTGTGGTCGATATAATCGTCCATCTACGGAAGCTATTCGTGCATCAATGAATAAATCCGTACCACTAATTTATTGCATGATGAAAGACGAAGAAATGTGCCAACCGAAGAAACTATTGCTGTTGTGGGTGAATGTGTGCAATAGGACTCAGAAGTCTCATTTCGCCATCGTGCTAAACAGTTTGGGCTTTGTCCATCCACAACGTGGAAAATTTCACGAAGAGATCTCACTTTTCGTCCTTACAAGATCCGGTTGGTTCAAGAATTCAAGCCTCATGCCCTGTTTACATGTGACGAGTATTTGTACATCTAAACACAAGGTACAGTTATCAAATTCAGAAATGAAATTAGAAAAATTATACTAGATAAACTAATAGCGAGCCGACAGATTCATCATTCCATAATTTTTCTAATTTCATTCCTGAATTTGATAATTTCAGATAAACAGCCTTATATTATTCTAGTCAATTATTTAGACGAATAAGGTTGAAGCTTGAACCCGTAATTTCCATGTTTGACCATATATGTTCGTAATGTTTACGGCACTTCGAACATATGTCTTTGTCTTAGGGAGTTGATAAAGCGATTCATTATCTAAAGATATTTGAGACAGTTGCTTTTGGAACGGACAAGTGGGGTGATTGCAGAAATTTCACCGTTGCGTTAGGTTTCAAAGGTCTTCTGTTTCTTACATCGAGTTTATCCTTTTGCTAACTATACTTATGAGATTTGATATGAATAGAAACCGTTCTACAGTAGCAGATGGTAAATTTGGTGGTCTCTGGGGTAACATGAATTGTTTGGTTGGCTTGCTCTTGTTTTATCTAGTATAATTTTTTTTTAATTTCATTACTGAATTAGAAGAAGTTAATTAACTGCTGAAAATGTCATCTATTCATATAATTTTGAGGAAACAGCCCCTTTAAACGGTTAAATTATTGAATAAGTGTGTGCCCTTCTTTACGCATTACTGTGTCTTCCAATTCATGAAGTTCTGCGATATGAATTTGACATTTTGATGTGGGAAATTGGGGATTTCGGAATTGCAGATGGAATTTTGAATACCCTATGACATTCTTCTCTGCTGCGATCGTTGACTGAAATCGTCACCATATTTTGGGGTTATTCTGCCGTGTACACATTGTGAAATCGGTAAATCCGAAATATCGGCTTGATTATTGTGGGGTTCCTCCGACCTCTCCATTGTAGCTGCAACCTCGGAGAACATATTCCTTCGCCTACTCTGGGGCCCTATTCCAGAGACAGTGCTATCTGCTGCGTGCCTTTAGCCTCGTCGAGAACTTCCATTGAAAAGAACTACAGAGTCTTACAACGTTTGAGTGAATTATAATTTATACCTCGATTATTTCAAGACTTGATCTGATCAAGTTAAAATTTGTACCAAAATAATACTAAGCCTGGGATGAGTAGGCGAGTCAGAGTTTGTGTCTGAATAATAGAGACTGGATTTACTTAGAATTTGTATCTGAATTATTCCAAAAGTTGCGTAGGCTCAAGTTTCGACCAGAATGATTACAGAAACATTTCTTCATATAAATTCAGCATTGAAATAGTTATATTTCAAATTTCAAACGAGATTGTCGAATGGTGGTATGCAAAATTCAAACAGTCCACCCTTTCCAAAAAAAAACAAATTGAATTTAAAAGAGGTTACAAAATTCCACCTGAAACCACGCATTGCATTCAATTGAAAACATTAATTCGAAAACTATGAAATCGTATGACCAAAATGAATCGAACTCTACCCTTTGCGGTGCGAGTTGGAAGACCGCAGATTTAGGGATATGGGTGTAGACTCAGCAACCGTTCAGTAAATCAATTCAACCACAACAAGAGTTATAACTCATCCGAGGGTACAGAAGTGCTGACCTCATACAATTGATTGGAAAATTGTTCTCCATAATAACTCACAGTAATTGTGGGTGTCTCTGCTGTTTCTGATTACATGTTAAATGAATTGGTGATATGGAATAGAGTCTTGAACGAACCGCTGTAGAAAGTTTGCCGCTCACCGAGAGGTTTTTAAAAATGCTTGAAAAAAGAAATTGAATACACAGTTTGTTCGGACTATAATGATTGAAAATTCATTTCGAAGGGACAAATAGAAAACAGTAGGGGAAATTCGAATCCAGAAATATTTTGACATTTATCACCTTTTTTGAATATCATCCATTATTTGAGTTTCTAAACACTCGTGCAAGTTGAATTAAACAAGGTACTGAAAGACTTACTGAAAACGGAAATAACAAATGCTGTCAAATCGAGAAATATCATGCCAATAAACATCACCAAAAACATACGTCAAGCAATGTGAAACTTAATAATGGAAGA
This sequence comes from Aphidecta obliterata, assembly GCA_963966015.1. Taxonomy (NCBI): domain Eukaryota; kingdom Metazoa; phylum Arthropoda; class Insecta; order Coleoptera; family Coccinellidae; genus Aphidecta; species Aphidecta obliterata. The sequence continues at coordinate 43,771,361 of OZ014427.1, forward strand.
AACTGAAAGAAATAAGACTATTTCAACATCAGATACAGGTATTAGACGGTGGTACATTGAACAACTTTTTTTCATCTATCTCTGAAGCGAGCCTTACACGGTCAATATTATTGAAGCAATATCGATATCGATCAATATATTGAACGTGTAAGGCACGCTTTACAAGCATTTCTTAGTTAGATTATCTCGGAAGTGTCTAGAGTAGGCATTGCTTTTATTCAGACGCCCTCCATATTTGAAGAATTATACATTGAATCAAACAAGAAACTACAGAATACAATGCAAAATATTAAAGGGACACTCACGCTGCGCGATATTTCGAAGGTGTTCTTCGAAGTTCAAAGAGAGGTTAATTACTAATCAGGTACTACTTCAAATATGCATCTAGTATTGTCCGTCATCGGGAGGTGTCCGTTAAGTAAAGGTGTCCGTTGTGGCCCTTATCCATGGTCAAATAATTTGCGCAAATTCGGTGTGTGTGCAAATAATTTGATCGTCGATGGGACTGTTGGATGGTTGTGCAAACTGTTTGAGTAAAATCGATCTGGATCGAAATCTTTTGCGCAAACGACCCCTGTTTGAGCGTGGACGGTAGTATTGTGCAAACTTCGGATCAGTCTACGCCTTTTCCCCTTCGTAAACAGATGCCTTTTCGCCTCTTCGTGGACCAGAGCGTCACAAGTTCCGAAACATGTGGGTGAAGAGTTGGCTTTTGAAGAGGAACAAATTTGGTCATGACCGCATGGTCACAGAGCTCAGGGTTACCTCAGCTGCGGACTACAGAAACTACCTAAGAATGGACGCAGCTACGTTCAGCGAGTTACTCGAAATGGTTTCTCCCTTCATACAGGAAATCACCAAGAACATGAGAAAAGCAATATCTCCAGAACTGAGGTTATTGGCAACTATGAGAAACCTTGTAAGCGGGGCGTCCTTTGAAGAGCTTAAATTCCAAACTGCCATCTCAGCTCAAACGCTTGGAAGAATAATAGTGGAAACTTGTGACGCTCTGGTCCAGGAAGAGGCGAAAAGGCATCTGTTTACGAAGGGGAAAAGCCGTAGACTGATCCGAAGTTTGCACAATACTACCGTCCACGCTCAAACAGGGGTCGTTTGCGCAAAAGATTTCGATCCAGACCGATTTTACTCAAACAGTTTGCACAACCATCAAAAAGTCCCATCGACGATCAAATTATTTGCACAAACACCGAATTTGCGCAAATTGTTTGACCGTAAATGGGGGCCTTTAGTAGAGGTTTCACTGTATCTCAACTTCTGAGGTGTTAGTTAAACCTTTCATGCATAATATTTTGTTGATATTCTCGATTGAATCTTATTTCTTTGAATAATTTTAGGCCAATGTTTTACCGAAAATATTCAGGAGCAGAGGAGGTTGATAGAAATTTTTTTCTCGGCAAATTCTGGAAGTGATTCATTGAAGGGGAGCGAGAACGTTTTGATAGAATATAGGAGATTATTTATCAATTGGTCCAAAGATATGACTCCATGAACTCTCCTTGGGCGATCTTAGTGTAGACACTTGATTTACACAAAAATAAATTATAAAACGCAGTGACTGAATAACCTACATCTGACGTTCTAGTACTATTCCGTCTAATCCGTCCTCCTTAAAAAACTCCGGCGGTCGGATCCCCAATTAGACAGAAGTAGTCGCTATGTATCTCTCAGATAGTTGTCCATATTTTAATTATGTAAACATATAAAAATCAAAATCTTTGAGTTTTTCGTCTTTCAAGTTTTAATCCTGTCTTTTAGATTTGATTGAATCTGTAGTGAGTTGAATATCTATAAATATATGCGCCTACAGAATATCTAACAACATTGGTATATGTATATCACATACATTTTCCTGTAACTTATAAAAAAAAAATTTTACAAAAATTATGATACAAATGAATGAATAACCAACAGATGAAACATATATCTATGAAATTTAAACAAAAAAGCCAACTCAAAAATACAAATTGAATCAGTCTCATTGTATGTCACAAATTCAATTACCGAGGGGTAAATATCTGGTGATTTATGGTGTACAGCCCCGAGGATGTATGGTGGTTTACTGAGGATTTACATATATTTACGAGGATTTACGGTGATTTAAGGTGATTTACGTTGATTTATGGTGATTTTTCGAGGATTTACGAGGATGTATCAGTGATTTACAATGATTTATCGAGGATTTAAATCAGCTGTTTATGCAAGGTGCATGCGCATAACAAACAGTTATCATAACCTACAATTGAACATAGACGTCCTTCCGGCCATCCGTCCGTATACACGATAACTCTCGAACGGAATCTCCTAGAAACTTGAAATTTTCGGGGTAGGTTCGAATCTCAAATTTCGCGGTTGAGTTCGTTATTGGGCAAAATTCGCCTAGGGGTCTCTTAAATATGGCCGCTCGAAATTTTGTTTTTATGATTACTTCGAAACTACAGATTCGATCGAAGTGAAATTTCGCACTCAGATGGAGAATTACGTGTTCAAGCTACATTCAATTTTGTCTAGCTCGCATGACCAGAACCACAGAAACCATAAAAAATTATAACTTTATGATGGAAAGCCCTAGGGACTTGAAATTTTCAGGATAGGTGTGGATCTCGAATGTTGCGGTCACGTTCATCAATGAGCAGAATTAGACTAGGAATTCCTTGAATATGGCCGTTTCAAATTCAGTTATCTTGATAATTTCAAAACTATGGATTTGATCGTGACGAAATTTTGTATTTTAATTGAGAATGATATATTCGAGCTACATTTTTTTCCACATCGCAGGATCAGAACCATAAAAACCATAGAAAATTATAACTTTCGAACGGAAAGGCCTAGGGACTCAAAATTTTCAGGGTAGGTTCGGATCGCGAATTTCGCGGTTACGTTCATCAATGAGCAACATAAGACATGGGGTTCCGTAAATATAGCCGCTCAAACTATATTTTTCCTGATAATTTCGAAACTACCCATTGAATTGGAATGAAAATTTGCGCATAGATGAAAAATAATGTATTCAAACTACGTGCGGAATTTTGTCCAGATCGCATTACTAAGACCATAGATACCGTAAAAAATTTTAGCGAATCATCGAAAAAATCACCTAAAGCACTTAAGTGAAGTCTGGAGTTTCGCCCTAGTTTGAAATTTTTTTTGACAGCTGTCAAAATCTTTCCAATTGGTTTCTAAAACTGGAGAATGCGAATCTACCTACAACGTGGATGAACGAGCGCTCAATAGCTCCTGACAGTCCTGACTTCACGGCAGTGCATTTCTAAAATTTTTTTCTTAGAAAACGGATACAAAATCGGAGAGCATTTCATTTCATCGAACTGCTATACTTGTGTTGAATGAATATTATCAGGAATATCCGTAATAATCCAGTTATGTCGAACGAAATGTTTTTGGCCGTTCTTTTTGGAATCCAGACGTTTAGAACTTTAAGATGTCATGCATCTTAAAGTTCTCAACATATTCGACGGTTGTTAATTTCAGTGTGAAAGATATTATAGGACGTTTAGATAGAATAAGGACAGTGAATAACATTATGCACGATCTGAAAAATGTCATTGTGTTTCCAATGAAGACGAGAAAAAATTAGTATTGAAACGAAGTCGCACAGATTTGAAAAATTGTACAGATATGTACTATGATAGCCGACGCAGTAGAGAATGCGTTGCAAGATGCACTCATGCATACGCGTGAACTCGGCATTTCTGTCGAAGTAAACACTTTATTTTATAGGTACTACGATTCAACTCATGAGAGAGATCGCAAAAGACGAAAGTCTAGAAGATGAAGAAGATGTACAAATAAACGACAATCTGATTGACACAATGAGTGATAATTCTGGGGATAATTCGGGCCATAGTCCGTCTAATCAATTCCGACATTTCACATCTCTACCAATTGAAAGTGACGAAATCGATTGCAATGACTTAAACGATCCAAGCAGTAACTTGTATAGAGATTTATGCGATATATCCTATGCCGGAGTTATCGATAACTTGATTATGAGAAACTATGACCACAAATTAGTGGACGAAACAATTGAAGAAGGTCCATATGTCCGAGTCTCTGTTGGTAACAAATCAAAAATCATCAGAAAGTCTCCTCTCTGCTGGCTTCTGTAGGAAACTAAGAATAGAGTTAGTACAGACAGATTAAGAAGATTTGTCACAAAAACCACAAAACGGAGCCAAAAGACCGGTGCACTACTTGAAAGTCAACGAAATTTAACCTCCAAAACAAAGAACAAAAAAGGGCCAACTAATAAAATCGCAATTCCATCGGATAGTTCTGCAGATAATACAATAGTTAAATATGATGTCAGTACAGACACAGAAACTTTTTCCAACTATGATGTTGACATGCAACTTGAAGGGAATGAAGAGGCAATTGAGAAAAAAAATTTCATTCATCACATTTCATCATTTTTAATTCCAATAGAGGTAAATAATTTCTATGCTGTTTATTATGACGAAGGATGGTTTGTCAACAAATTTGTCAGAACTGTTAATGATACTGTCGATAATCCAATAATTTAGATGAAATTTTTGCGACAAAACAAACAGAAAAAATGCGAAATTGGCCTGTGAAACAAGACACATCAAATATAGAGACTCAATATGTCTTCTTTGGGCCTATACCGATGAAAGACAATGAATCGCATATTTACAACATTGATGAAAACTTATTAGCTATGATTAATATAGCTTACATTAATAAGAAGCAAACTTCATGAATTAAAATTAATTAGTTTGTATGTATTCAATATACGTTCTAGTCGATTTGTTATGTTCATGACCTAATAAATTTTTTTTTTTAACTAAAATTATGAACATTATGAACCCCCGCCTGACATCTTCAATTAGATTTACAGGTGAATATTAATGATAATTATAATTGAAATAAAAATTTTTCAGTTTGTTTCGAGGGGATTTATAAGGATTTACGATGATTTATGGGGAATTTACGGGGATTTATGAGGATTTATGGTGATTTATGAGGATTTATGGTGATTTATGAGGATTTACCGTGATTTACAAGGATTTATTGGTGATTTATCGTAATCAATGGTGATTTATGATGATTTCAGAGGATTTATTCATCAAAAAGGATTTATGGTGTACAACATTTGGGTCAGATATTCACCCCTCGTCAATTACTCACTATCAGCAAAATCCGCAAAGCTTCGATGATCTAATGCAAATACCACATGCACTGTCGTGTGTTAGAAGAATACAAAAAACTGTACTTTTGTTTACGTTCTGTCTAAAATAGCAATTCATGTATCTCACAGATACGACGCGACCGACGGAGTGTTAATTGGATCCTCTGCACAATTCCTACTGCACTCTTCTCCCTTCATCTCTAACCATAACAAATCGACTTCACTTTGCGCTGTATAGGTATGTTATAATCTTCACAAGGGTAGCGTAGTGGAAGAAATTCCAGTTCCTAGAATTTAAGGGAAGTTCCATGTGAAATATATGTTTCACAACCTCATCTCACTTCACCTGGTATTGAAAGTCCTACTTATTGTAACACTAGAACTATCTGATGTTATCTCTTTACGTATTCCAGATACATGTTTGTACTGTCAATTCTACAAATAGTAAATAGTAGTAGTAGTGTATGGTACGCACAAGATCGCATTATTATTGCAGAGAGTTCTGAAATTGGCATCAGATAATCTAGAGTCTAGACATTATAGACTAGACGATGGAGATCTTTTGGACGTTAAAGACTTGGCATATTTATATTATGGGAAACACAATTGGGTAATTCAGTAACTAGCTACTTAAATACTCTGCTATCGACTCAAATACTGTCGTAGTCTGAACTAGGTTGGGCGCTATGCATTTTTGAGGGACCCATGATCGAGAGACTTTTATTCTTGATATCGTCTAATTAATCTTTTGCTTTCGATTGTACCTCCAAATCAGAAAAATCCTGTAAATTACATTGTTAATTTCAGCATTTTGACTACATACTCCAAAAATATAAACTACAGAGTAACGCTGTATAATAATACATCAGGCTTAGATGTGGAATCCTACTTAAGCGAAAACAGAATTGGCATCTTGTATAATATTTCAGATCGAAGAGGAAATTTGAATCAAGATTCGATAACTACGAGAAAACAACTTTTATTTGAAAAAAAATTTAATCTCTTCTCATTCAAATCATCAACCATATCTGAAGAAATGAATTATGAATTATATCACAGGGTAGCCATATGTCAGTGAAGACGTGGTTTTCGATTCTCCGTATTTATTATTGATTGTCTGAAGTTTAATATTGATACAATTCGCACAGACTCATTCAGGGTGGATAATTATTGACACTGCGGGTTCTTTTGTGGAATTTTTCATTGTTCAGCCGTTTTTGAGCGCTCGTTCTACTTACACGAGGGCTATATCATTTCGCCACGATGTCTGTATTTTTCGAATTTTGAGCCGAAAATGGTCTCAATCGACTATGTTCGACTCACTGATGACGAATCCGTCAGAAAATTTGAGTCTGTCCGTCCGGCCGTCCGTCCGTAAGCACGATTACTCTCGAACGGAACAACCTAGAGACTTGAAATTCTCATTGTGGGTTCAGTTCCCGAATGCCTCGGTTGAGTTCGTTAATGGCCCAAATTCGACCAGGGGTTCCGTAAATATGGCTGTTCGAAATTTTGTTCTCCTGAAACTGCTCCTTGAAACTACTGACTCGATCGAGGTGAAATTTTGCACTCAGGTGGAAAACGACGTGTTCGAACTATACGCAGAATTTTGTCCAGATCGCATGACCAGAACTATAGAATTCATAGAAAATTGTAACTTTTGAACGGAAACGCCTAGGGACTTGAAATTTTCAGGCAAAGGTGTGGATCTCGAATATCGTGATCACGTTCATCTATGAGCAAAATTATACTAGGGGTTCCGTAAATATGGTCGTTTGAAATTTAGTTCTTGATAATTTCAAACCTAAAGATTCGATCGTGACGAAATTTTGTATACTTATGGAGAATGATATATTCAAGCTACATTTCTCCAGATCACATGACCAGAACCATAGAAAATCATAACTTTCGAACGTAAAGGCCTAGGGACTTGAAATTTTCAGGATAGGTGTGGATCTGGAATGTCGCGTTCACGTTTATCATTGAGCAGAATTATACTAGGGGTTCCGTAAATACGGTCGTTTGAAATTTTGTTTTCTCGATCATTCCGAAACTACGGATTCGATCGAGATAAAATTTTATATTTTAATCGAGAATGATATATTAAAGCCATATTTTGTCCAGATCGCATGGCCAGAACCATAGAAACAATAGAAAATTGTTACTTTTGAACGGAAAGGACTAGGAACTTGAAACTTTCAGGGTGTGTTAGGATCGCGAATATCGCGGTCACGTTCTTCAATGAGCAAAACTAGACTAGGGGTTCCGTGAATATGGCCGTTCAAAATAGTTTTTTCCTGATAGTTTCGAAACTACTGATTGAATTGGAATGAAATTCTGCACCTAGCTGAGGAATAACGTATTGAAACTACGTGCAAAATTTTGTCCAGATCGCATCACCAAGACCATAGATACCGTAGAAAATTCTAGCGAATTATCGAAAAAAAATTACGAAAAGCACTGCCGTGAAGTCAGGAGCTTTTGAGCGCTCGTACATGCACCTTGTAGGTAGATTCGCATTTTCCAGTTTTAGAAATCAATTGAAGGAATGTTTGACTGCTGTCAAAAAAATCCTGAAACTTAGGCAAAACTCCAGACTTCATGTCGGTGCTTCAGCTGATCACTTTTTTCCGATAATTCGCTAGAATTTTCCACGATATCTATGGTCTTAGTGATGCGATCTAAACAAAATTTTGCTCGTAGTTTGAATACATTATTCCTGAGCTAGGTGCATAATTTCATTCCAATCCGATCAGTAGTTTCGAAACTATCAGGAAAAAAATATCTTGAACGGCCATATTTACGGAAACCCTAGTCTAATTTTGCTCATTGATGAACGTGACCGTGAAATTTGCGATCCAAACCCACCCTGAAAATTTCAAATTCCTAGGCCATTCCGTTCAAAAGTTAGAATTTTCTATGGTTTCTATGGTTCTGGTCATGCGATCTGGACAAAATATTGCTTCAATATATCATTCTCGATTAAAATACAAAATTTCATCTCGATCGAATCCGTAGTTTCGAATTTATCGAAAAAACAAAATTTCAAACGACCGTATTTACGGAACCCCTTGTATAATGTTGCTCATAGATGAACGTGATCACGACATTCAAGATCCACACCTATGCTGAAAATTTCAAGTCCCTAGGCGTTTCCGTTCAAAAGTTAAAATTTTCTATGGTTTATATGGTTCTGGTCATGCGATCTGGACAAAATTCCACATGTAGCTTGAACACCTCATTTTCCATTCGAGTGCAAAATTTCATCTCGATCAAATCTGTAGTTTTCAAGTAATCAGGGAAACAAAACTTTGAACGGCCATATTTACGGAACCCCTGGTGGAATTTGGCCCATTAACGAACTTCACCGAGCCATTCGGGAACTGAACCCACACTGAAAATTTCAAGTCTCTAGGTTGTTCCGTTCGAGAGTTATCGTGCTTACGGCCGGACGGCCGGACGGACAGACTCGAATTTTCCGACGGATTCGTCATCAGTGAGTCGAACATAGTCGATTGAGACCATTTTCGGCTCAAAATTCGAAAAATACAGACATCGTGACGAAATGATATAGCCCTCGTGTAAGTAGTACGAGCGCTCAAAAAATTGGTCAGCTGAAGCACTGACATGAAGTCTGGAGTTTCGACTAAGTTCCAGAATTTTTTTGAGAGCTGTCGAAAATTCCTTCAATTGATTTCTAAAACTAAAAATGCGTATCCACATACAAGGTGGATGTACAGGCGCTCAAAAGCTCCTGACTTCACGGCAGTGCTTTTCGTAATTTTTGAAATTTGTTTTTGGCTGGCATTGATCGATTTCTGTTTGTGTTATCTCGATTCCCATTTCAATCGTGTTCGCGCATCTGCTACCATCGTCACGTCGTCATGGCCGTTAACGCGGATTTATCTAGATTTTTAAAGAGTGAGTTTGTCAACCAAACTGCTGCTCTGAAGGAGGAATTGGCGAAGGTGAGAGAGGAAATTAGGCAGGTGGGGTTGACTACGGGATTGAGGTTGGAATCTTGTGAAGAAAGAATCTTCAAAGTGGAGAGGGAAATTCTCGATATCAAGAGAAGTGACCTTAGGACCAACGTTATATTTTTTTGATTGAAGTTGGATGACTCGGATCTGCTGCACTCTGTTATTACCCAACTTAACTCCCTTCTTGATATTAACTTGAAAGAGACCGAGATCAACAACATTTATAGGCTGGGAAGGGGCAGACCAGTGGTGAAGATAGAATTATTGGCCTTTTTGACCAAATCTAAATTGCTTAATAATCGGCGTAAGTTAAAGGGGTTCTCAAATTTACATAAATGTGGAGAGGATCGGGATGATAACAGACTACTGAGACAACAGCCAAGTTCAGCCAAAGCGAAGAATTATAAGGCATACCTATATTAAATCAAAGTGCTTGTTTGTCAACGGTGAAAAGTTATCTGTAAAACAACTTAAGAACCAGGTTGGTTCAGATTGTATATCCCTAACTGAAAAAGACCAACACAGACATAATACCTGGTCTGGTAGAAGTCCTGAGTTTGTGACAAGTGCACCAAATAGCCCCTATAGCTCGGTATAAAAAACTACTATCTGAACACGAACATTTGACAATAGTAGAGGATTCGAGACTGAACAAGGAAATTTCATCGATAAATCAGGTGCTGCAAAAGGAAAAGGACTGGGAAGAATTGGGTAGAACACGGTCACAGTCACAATCTTCGGGGGGTGTCAATAAGGAGCAGGCAACAGTCAAATGGAACCAAGATAAAGAGAGGCGGCTGATATAGTTTAGTTCTTTGTTGTTTTCTCTCTGTTGATTGTAAGTTGAGAATTGGCTGATTTCTGTTTCTTTTATTTTTGAGCGCTCGTACCACTTACACGAGGGCTATATCATTTCGTCACGATGTCTGTATTTTTCGAATTTTGAGCTGAAAATGGTCTCAATCGATAACTCTCGAACGGAATGTCCTAGAAACTTGAAATTTTCAGGGTAGGTTCGAATCTCAAATGCCGCGGTTAAGTTAGTTATTGGGCAAAATTCGCCCAGGGGTTCCGTAAATATGGACGCTCGAAATTTTGTTTTTCTGATTACTTCGAAACTACTGATTCGATCGAGGTGAAATTTCGCACTCAGATGGATAATTACGTACTCAAGCTACATGCAGAATTTTGTTCAGCTCGCATGATCAGAACCATAGAAACCATAGAAAATTATAACTTTGTAATTGAAAGGCCTAGGAACTTGAAATTTCCAGGATAGGTGTGGATCGTGAATGTAGCGTTCACGTGTATCAATGAGCAGAATTAGACTAGGGATTCCGTAAATATGGCCGTTTGAAATTCAGTTTTTTTGATAATTTCAAAATTATGGATTTGATCGTGACGAAATTTTGTATTTGAATTGAAAATGATATAGTCGAGCTACATTCATTTTTTCCAGATCGCATAATCAGGGCCATAGAAACCATAGAAAATTATAACTTTCGAACGGAAAGGCCTAGGGACTCCAAATTTTCAGATTAGGTTCGGATCGCGAATTTCGTGGGCATGTTCATCAATGAGCAAAATTATACTAGGGGTTCCGTAAATATGGTCGTTTGAAATTTTGTTCTCTCGATTATTTCGAAACTACGGATTCGATCGAGATAAAATTTTGTATTTTAATCGAGAATGATATATTAAAGCAACATTTTGTCCAGATCGCATGACCAGAACCATAGAAACCATAGAAACTTATGACTTCCGACGGGAAAGGCCTAAAAACTTGCAATTATCAGGGTAGATTTGGATCGCAAATTTCGCGGCCATGTTCATCAATGAGCAAATTTAGACTAGGGGTTCCGTAAATATGGCCGTTCAAAATATTTTATTCCAGATAATTTCGAAACTACTGATTGGATTGGAATCAAATTTTACACCTAGCTGAAATATTGTCCAAATCGCATCACCAAGACCATAGATACCCTAAAAAATTCTAGCGAATCATCGAAAAAAAATTGGTCAGCTGAAGCACTGACATGAAGTCTGGAGTTTCGCCTAAGTTTCAGAATTTTTTTGACAGCTGTCGAAAATTCCTTCAATTGATTTCTAAAATTGGAAAATGCGAATCCACCTACAAGGTGCATGTACGAGCGCTCAAAAGTTCCTGCCTTCACGGCAGTGCTTTTCGTAATTTTTATTATTGTTATTGTTGTTACTTATTGTTTGGGTATTAAATTTTATTGTTTCAATTATTGAACAATTTGTGAGAGATTTTGAGGTGGAGGTATACCGGTCTGGATATTTGGATCGGTTGGGTGATTTGTATAACTACGATGTAGCTAGCAAATTCAAGATATTGCATAACAATATCAGAAGTATGGAGAAGAATATTGATGAATTTAAATTATTACTGAGAACGCATCCCGAGAAGTTTCATGTGATTGTATTGACGGAGACTTTCACAATTTCTGATGTGGGTCCTTTTAAGATCGAAGGTTACATATGTTTGTATAACTATGGGACTTTAACAAAAATGACGGTTTTGCTATGTTTGTTCTGAAGGATATACAGTATAGTCAAAAAATAGTATCTATTGGAGGTATTCAAAAATGAAAATTGAAAAATTTCACGAGACAAACTAATAAGCAAGCTAACAAGACAATTCATGTATCCCAGATACCAACGAAATTTATCACTTGCAATCGTAGACCGGTTTCGATCCATTTCAGATCTCATCAGTACGACTATGCAACGTGATAAACTCGATGAATGAAACAAAAGATCTTAAAACATAAGGTAACGTGGCACTGAGAAAAATTTCCCGAACCACGCCACCTGTCCGTCCCAAAGTCAACTGTCTCAAATATCTGTAGATCAAAAACTGTCTTATCGGCTCTCCTGATACGAAATACACATGTATGACAACGCCGTAAACATTACGAGCGTAAATAGTCACACATGGAATTCAACGGATTCAAGCTGAAGCCTTATTCGTCTGAATAATTGACTAATGAATAATAATGGCTGTTTATCTGAATTGAACGAATTCAAAAATGAAAATTGAAAAATTTCACGAGACAAACTAATAAGCAAGCTAACAAGCTAACAAGAAATTTTTCAATTTTCATTTTTGAATTCGTTCAATTCAGATAAACAGCCATTATTATTCATTAGTCAATTATTCAGACGAATAAGGCTTCAGCTTGAATCCGTTGAATTCCATGTGTGACTATTTACGCTCGTAATGTTTACGGCGTTGTCATACATGTGTATTTCGTATCAGGAGAGCCGATAAGACAGTTTTTGATCTACAGATATTTGAGACAGTTGACTTTGGAACGGACAGGTGGCGTGGTTCGGGAAATTTTTCTCAGTGCCACGTTACCTTATGTTTTAAGATCTTTTGTTTCATTCATCGAGTTTATCACGTTGCATAGTCGTACTGATGAGATCTGAAATGGATCGAAACCGGTCTACGATTGCAAGTGATAAATTTCGTTGGTATCTGGGATACATGAATTGTCTTGTTAGCTTGCTTATTAGTTTGTCTCGTGAAATTTTTCAATTTTCATTTTTGAATTCGTTCAATTCAGATAAACAGCCATTATTATTCATTAGTCAATTATTCAGACGAATAAGGCTTCAGCTTGAATCCGTTGAATTCCATGTGTGACTATTTACGCTCGTAATGTTTACGGCGTTGTCATACATGTGTATTTCGTATCAGGAGAGCCGATAAGACAGTTTTTGATCTACAGATATTTGAGACAGTTGACTTTGGAACGGACAGGTGGCGTGGTTCGGGAAATTTTTCTCAGTGCCACGTTACCTTATGTTTTAAGATTTTTTGTTTCATTCATCGAGTTTATCACGTTGCATAGTCGTACTGATGAGATCTGAAATGGATCGAAACCGGTCTACGATTGCAAGTGATAAATTTCGTTGGTATCTGGGATACATGAATTGTCTTGTTAGCTTGCTTATTAGTTTGTCTCGTGAAATTTTTCAATTTTCATTTTTGAATTCGTTCAATTCAGATAAACAGCCATTATTATTCATTCTTTTGGAGGTATTATCGTTCCCGCAAGTGTGTCAGAAAAAATTTAATAGGGATTCATTTGAATATATTGAAAAAACACGAAATTGGGACTTTTGTGGGCGACATGAACATCAAACTTTTATCTAACTGTGAACTTGTTGAGGAGTATAAGAATTAGTTCAGTTCTTTCGGGTATACTTCTTATATAAATGATGTAACTAGACCATCTAGTAGTAGCTGTTTAGATCACTTCTTTCTTGGATGTCAAAATCCTGCCGAAGATAAGAATAAGGCATTCATTGTTCGTACGAATATAAAGGATCACTATGCAATAATATTGTTTTTTGATATTGAAAAAATACAAACGGATGATACTCACAGATACAATAGAAGTTATATTGATTACGACAAATTGAAAAATGATCTTGGAAAAATAAATTGGGGTGATATGATCAAAAACAAAAACGTAAACTCTTTTGCTGAATCTTTCATTGGTTCTCTAACTTATTACACAGAAAATAACACAACAACAACGAAGTTGACCTAAAGAAAATCTGGGAAAAAGGACTGGCTTACACCAGGCCTTTTGAAGGCTATTAATAGAAAAAATAGTTCATACTAGGAAATGATTAAGGACTCAGGCAATGAAAGATTGAAGGTAATTTATAGAAGATACCGAAATGAATTACAGAAGTTGATAAAGGGTGCAAAAGAGGATCATATGAATAGTTTTACGAAACAAAATACTTCCTAGACGAGATCCATCTGGTTGTATGTCAATGATCTCTGCGGAAGATCTAGGCCTGAAATAAAAATAGATTTTGGTCAAAGATTCTGAAGGAGAAGTACTTACATCGAGAGGAGAAATTGTGGAGGAATTCGGGTGATATTTTGCGGGGATGGGAAGACGACTGGCGGAGAACATAGATGAAGTTCCAGAAATGGAGGAGGGAGAACGCTATTGTAATAGCACACTTTTTTTATTAAAACGATAAAAGAACTAAAAGTGGTGGAGCTCCGGGAAAGGATGGTATCCGGGCAGAATTTCTGGAAAATATTCAAGATGTAATAGTGGAACCTCTGATGTTATTGGCGAATCTTTGTTTTGGGACTGGTGAATTTTCGGAAGTCTTCAAGGTGGGTGTCATCAAGCTTTTGTTCAAATCAGAAGATAAAACTATATTGTCGAATCACAGACCAATCTGTTTAACATCAAATTTGTCCAAGATAATAGAAGAATTACTGAAGGTTCGAATTGTTAAAAGTTTTAAGAAAAGAATAAAATTATGTCTGAAAATCAGTACGGGTTCAGGAAGGGCAAATCTACAGAAGATGCTATTAAACAACTAGTGGAAAAGATTTACGAATGGATGGATGGGAAAAAAGTGGGCTTGTGCGTGTTTATAGACCTCGCGAAGGCCTTCGACACCGTTTCTCATAAGAAATTCCTACGTAAACTTTACCTCAATGGCTATCGAGGAAAATCGTTCAAATTAATGAAAAGCTACTTATCAAATAGGACACAATTCGTGAAAATACATGAGCATTCAAGTGGAAGGAAAAATGTTTAATATGGAGTACCACAAGGGACAGTATTGGGACCCATTCTCATTATCATTTATGTGAATAGCTTGTTACTGATGAGAAATAAAGCGGAGATGATAAGCTTTGCAGATGAAACTGTCATAATGTACGAAAAAAGTTATTTGGGAAAAGCTTAAACAGGAAGCAGAGAAAGATCTCTTCGTTATAAACCAGTGGTTCATTGTGAATAAATTAACGATGAATATGCAGAAGACAAAATATTCACCATTTGCTGCTCACGAATCAGGGCTTCCTCATATGGGCAATCCAGAAGTAGACAACTAAACATCAATCCCTGAAGCTGAAAACATAAGATATATAGGTATAACGATTGACCGGCATCTCAGATGGGATAAACATATAGATATTTTGCTGGCCTAACTGAGCTGTCTACTGACTAGGTTTGAATATTTCAAAAATTACCTAGATTTGCCAAACTTGAAGATGGTATCCTCTGCTCTATTCCAATCCCAGGTGAGATATATAATAATATATATATAATAAATAAGCTGGGGCGGTGCATATATTTGTCATGTGAGGAGGGTTGAAATAGTGCAGAAATGGTTGCTCCGTGTCATTTATGGGAAGCCTCTACTATTTCCATCGGATGATTTATGTAATATCTCAAAGATTATGATTCCCTACCAACTATTTGTGACACAGATATTGCTTGGCATAAGTGCGGGGAAAGTCCAACTTACACTTTCGGAGCATGAATATGAATCAATCAATATCTTACGCCTAGAGCAGGAAAACGCATTGGCCAAAGATGCTTTTCCTACCTTGCCCCGCGAATATATGCTGTGATTCCAAAGGAGATGAAAGACATTGAAAAACCAATTGCAAGAAACACAAGATTCAAATTATGGGTGACTGAAAAGGGGAAGAAAATATTTTAAGTTGATAATTAATCCCCAATGAATTGAACCATCCCTCTACTTAAATTACAATACGTTATTATTATTTACTCATCTCCGCTTGTAGTCTTCGGATGATATTTTCTTTTGGTATTGTTGTATTTTCTTCACTTGTTTGGGTTGTATTCACTTTTATATATTTCTGCTTTTTTCTTTTATCTTCTAATTGTATAGGTGTGTATTACTTTGAATTTCATAAAATAGTTTTAATATTGGCTACTGCAATTATATTATTTCAAATAGTAGATCACGTACAGGCTCACGCCTCTGTGATAATTGTTTATACCGGTAGCTTCACGGAATAAACCATATTGTTATTATTATTAATATTATGAGCTGATGAAATGCAGAGATTGAACGAACATGTTAGCAATGAATGTAGAAAATGCCATCGAAATTGCGGCCAATATAAAATTCTCAACTCCCTTAAGCTGAAAGTAAACCGCATCCATCGTAATTAAATCAATTTCTCATTCTTCAAGAGAATGTTATATAATGAACACCAATCTGGCTCGAAGACGCCATTCGTTCGCCACATATAAAATTCAGTTTAACGAAGTGGGATTCAAGTCATTTGAATTTTATGAGGGCGTTGCTATTGGGAGACGGTGCACCGGTCGAGATGTCGCGATATAAAATAGACATATTATTGAATAGTTCAACATAAATAATTCTTTATTGTTTCTGCAATCTCACCGGTTTTTATACAGCGATATAAGCTCCTATCAGAGAAGTGATGAATAGTATTAATGTAAGAAAAGTTTTCAGTCGACTGAGAGGTTTGTTTCTAATTTCTACTCGTCTACTTTGGCCGTTCACTGCATGGTTCCATATATTGGATTGGATTGGATTGTTTATTGTTTATATCCCGACTCTCCAAGGTCTCTGCGAGACCCCTCAGAAGCTCAGAGCTTGTGCGAGTTAGGAGACCCGGTTGTGTTCTGTGTAGGCTTTGTTACTGTGTCCTTACGCCACCTGAGGCACAGCACTGTTAATTGTTTACCCAACAGTGAATGGTGGAACCGTGCTCCATGTCAGAAAATTTCTTTCCCGACCGGAGGATTCGAACCCAGGATCGATCAAGGAGACCGGCACCAAAGTCGAATGCACTAACCACTGCGCCACGGCCGCGATTGTTTGTATCTGCGCAGGTCCATGTTATGTGCGGTTTTGGTGGCCTGTCCATAATCTGGTGTTGTTGGAAAAGTTTTTCTGTATAAGTTGGACGATTAGAGAATAATAATAATCATAGATTATAGATGCCCGGAATCTAAAACAGCAAGTTAGGTTTAGTTCGAGCAGGTGCTTCACACGAAGTCACACACTGTTTCATGTATCGGAGATAGTTCGTCGATGAGGATTCCCCCTGACTGACACAAAAAAATTATTCAGAATTGCTTCGTAGACAATGTTTATGGAATAAAAAGTTATATATTTTAAACTGCATTTGAAAAAGGAAAGAAGGCGAAAATACATTTATTTCATAACTTCATGTCTCAGATACGTATATTACTATAGTCTAGTATGATACCAGATGCACATCATGAAATGTGGGTTCAGTGCCCGAATGCCGCAGATGAGTTCGTTAATGGGCAGAATTCTTCCAGGGGTTCCGTGAATATGGCCGTTCGAAATTTTGTTTTCCTGATTATTTCGAATTTACTGATTCGATGGACATGAAATTTTGCAATCAAAAGCTTCTGACTTCACGGCAGTGCTTTTCAATGTTTTTCAATCTTTCGAGGAAAATTGAAGCCCTGTTCCTCAACATCGATAAAATGTGACATCAGGGGCTACTGTACGTAACGAAGAAGATTGAATTTCTAGGAAAAATTATGAGGATTGTAAAATCATAACTGGGGGAGCGAGATAGGAGACACTTCATCAACAACAACAGGGATAAAAGCAGGAGTACTGCAAGGATCAGTCTAAGGAACATTTCTTTTCAACATATACATTGCAGGTATACCAAAAATGAAGAAATGCAAGTTGGCACAATTTGCTGATGAAACTGCATTATATCTACTGCTCAGAAGAAGAACTGAAGGAACATACCCAATAGTCTTCAGCGGGACATGAACACGATGATGGAATACATCAAGATTGACACTAGTAAAACAATAAACATTTTCTTTGGAGCGACAAGACACAAGAAAGCAGAAGAAAAGATAGACGATAGAAGACCAAGAGATAGAATGGAAGAAAGAAGTGAAGTATCTTGGAGTTGAACTGAACAAAAATATTAACTTCAGAGAGCAGATAGAATAAAACAGAGGAAAGAGGGGCTATGGAAGCCTCTACCTGCTATTGAATGTGAATAGCACACTATCATAAGAGAACAAGAAAAGAATACTCAAAAGTATAATAATCTCCACCATCACTTTTGCAGGTGTTATATGGTACAACGACGAAGCAAACTAGAAGAAGAAAGAACTACATACTTTGAACATAGTAGTGAGATAGATGCCCCTTGGTATATAACTCACGACCAAATGATAAACAAACAGAAGCAGAATTTGAAAGGAGCCTTACTGCAACACAAGAATAGAAAACTGAGAAACAATATGACGATTTCTGTTAGAAAAGCAGACAGGACGAGATAACTCATGAAATAAAGGAAGAAAGAAGAATGAAAAATTACGAAAAGCACTGCCGTGAAGGCAGGAGCTTTTGAGCGCTCGTACATGCACCTTGTAGGTAGATTCGCATTTTCCAGTTTTAGAAATCAATTGAAGGAATTTTCGACAGCTGTCAAAACAATTCTGAAACTCAGGCGAAACTCCAGACTTCATGTCAGTGCTTCAGCTGATCAATTTTTTTTCAATAATTCGCTAGAATTTTCTACGGTATCTATGATCTTGGTGGTGCGATCTGGACAAAATTTTGCACGTAGTTTGAATACATTATTATTCAGCTAGGTGCTGAAATTTCATCCCAATCCGCTCAGTATTTTCGGAAATATCAGCAAAAATATATTTTGAACGGCCATATTTACAGAACCCCTAGTCTTATTTTGCTTATTGATGAACGTGACCGCGATATTCACGATCTGAACCCACCCTGAAAATTTCAAGTTCCTAGGCCTTTCCGTTCAAAAGTTACAATTTTCTATGGTTTCTATGGTTCTGGTCATGCGATCTGGACAAAATATTGTTCTAATATATCATTCTCGATTAAAATACAAAATTTCATCTCGATCGAATCCGTAGTTTCGAAATTATCGAGAAACCAAAATTTCAAACGATCGTATTTACGGAACCCCTAGTATAATTCTGCTGATTGATGAACGTGAACGCGACACTTCAGATCCACACCTATCCTGAAAATTTCAAGTCTCTAGGCCTTTCCGTTCGAAAGTTATGATTTTCTATGGTTTCTATGGTTCTGGTCATGTGATCTGGAGAAATGAAGCTCGAATATATCATTCTCCATTAGTATACAAAATTTCGTCACGATCGAATCTGTAGTTTTGAAATTATCAAGAAAACTAAATTTCAAACGACCATATTTACGGAACCCCTAGTATAATTTTGCTCATAGATGAACGTGATCACGACATTCGAGATCCACACCTATCCTGAAAATTTCAAGTCCCTAGGCGTTTCCGTTCAAAAGTTACAATTTTCTATGGTTTCTATGGTTCTGGTGATGCGATCTGGACCAAATTTCACATGTAGCTTGAACACCTCATTCTCCATTTGAGTGCAATTTCATCACAATCAAATCTGTAGTTTTCGAGTAATCAGGGGAACAAAACTTCGAACGGCCATATTTACGGAACCCCTGTTGGCTTGCTCAGCTGGGTGGATCGACCATTGGGGGCACAGGGCACAGGGGATGTCCGCAGGGCGGGGTTCTGTCGCCGCTATTGTGGAATCTTGTCCCGAATGTGCTCCTGGTCGATTTGGCGAAGCCTAGGTTCGTTGTGGTGGCCTATGCGGATGACCTTGTCCTGCTGATTATAGGTAAGGTAATCAGTGTCATTGTGGATCTGATGCAGCAAGCTCTGCGTTTGATTGAGCGATGGTGCCTGGAAAACGAGCTCTCGGTAAATCCTTGTAAAACAGAGATGATTCTGTTTACCCGGAGGAGACTGCCGGACAACATGAGACTTCCTAGTCTGTGTGGAGTTGGGCTCACTCTATCCGAACAAGTTCGATATCTCGGGGTGATATAGGACCGCAAACTCTTGTGGAACAAACACGTCGAGTCCCAAACGAATAAGGCTAATGTGATATTTTGGTCTACTCGAAGGGTGATTGGTAATGGATGGGGCTTCAAACCGCACATTATGCACTGGCTGTACACTGCTGTGGTGAGGCCTATCCTTACCTATGCCTCATTGGTGTGGTGACCGTCTATGGAGAAGGCCTGCAATCGTATCATGATGAAAAAATGCCAGAGAAAAGCTTGTCTACGTATTACAGGCGCTCTGAGATCTACCCCCACGGCAGCGATGGAGTGTTGGCTGGGTCTTCCACCATTACATCTGGTTGTGAAGGAGGTAGCTATGAAGACAGCTCTCAGAGTCTGGGAACGGGGACAATGGCGTGATGCGGGACTCTTAAGGGGGCACGCGAGGGCTCTCAAAATGGTGGAGGATGTTAACGCATCCATTCTCCATAGAGGGGACCACGCGGGCACTAGTTTCTGTTTTGACGAGCCCTACAGGGTAGTTGTTCCTGATAGAGATCTACCAAACAGGCTTCTTTTGCCTGAAGGTCCCACTTGCTTCACTGATGGCTCTATGTCATTAACAGGGTCTGGTGCTGGAATTGTGGGACCTCGCTTCAATCGAGCTATCCCTCTGGGGATGAACTGCTCCATAGTGCAGGCTGAGCTGTATGCGGTTCTTGTCTGCGCGCTGGAGTGTATTCGCAGAGGATACTCTGGGGAACACATTCATATGTGCTGTGACAGTCAGGGAACGCTGAAATCCCTTTCTGACGAAAGAATTGACTCCTTGCTAGTAGGAGAATGCAGGGAAGCTCTGCGTGAGCTTGGCTCAGGCAATTTTGTGAAAGTTGTTTGGTGTCCGGCTCATGCGGGGATACCTGGAAATGAGAAGGCAGATACACTGGCGAAGCAGGAGGCCCGATCAGAGTTTGTTGGTCCGGAACCCGCACTGCCAGTCTGTCGGAAATCTGTCAGGAACTTCTTCAGAAGTTGGCTGGACAGGAAGTTTGCCTCGTAGTGGAGCACGGGAGTTGGTCTCAGGCAGTCGAGGCTTCTCATTGAGATACCTTCATCTGGACCTGAGGTCCGGAGACTCCTGGCACTAGAGAGAAGACAGCTCAGTCTGGTGATCGGTACTTTGACTGGCCACCTACTGAACAAACATTTGAAGATAATGGGACTGACTAGCTGCTCTTTGTGCCGGTGGTGCAGGAGCACAGATGAAACTGCTGAACACATTTTGTTCAGTTGTAGTGACCTCACTAATCTGAGAACAACACACCTAGGAAACCCACTATTCCTATGGTGAAAGGGACTCCTCCTGGTCGACTTGCGGCATTTATGTCTGCTTGTCTGCGGGACTGAGTCTCTCAAGCAGTATGCGGAGGAACAATGGGCCACATGGCCTCAGTTCAGCCCGGAGTGGGCACCGCGCAGAGAAGAAGAAGAAGAATCCCTAGTGGCATTGTGCCCATTAACGAACTCAACCGAGGCATTCGGGAACTGAACCCACACTGAAAATTTCAAGTCTCTAGGTTGTTCTGTTCGAGAGTTATGGGGCTTACGGCCGGCCGGACGGACGGACAGACTCAAATTTTCCGACGGATTCGTCATCAGTGAGTCGAACATAATCGATTGAGACCATCTTCGGCTCAAAATTCGAAAAACACATACATCGTGACGAAATGATATAGTGTAAGTAGTACGAGCGCTCAAAAAGCAAGACACCGAGAAGAGACAAAAATATCGATGAAATAAAAGAAGGAAATGTTCTCACTATCCGAATTCAGAAGAAACAGGAGAATGGAGATGGGAGGCATGTAGAATAAATTCCGGTCCTCGTACAATGCCAAAGATCTCTGGTTGGTATTCACCGTCAACTAAGTTGTGCGGTACTGTTTCATTAGTTGTTTTCACTCTTGTTTTCAATTTTTCAATTTCAATTCGTTGCTTTGTTCTGCTCTTGTGTTGTCACCGACTATAGTTGTTTGATGCTATAACATTCATGTTAATACGTGAGTATTGTGTTGAGTTGAAATACCTGTTACTATTCCCGCGAACAGTAATAAATAATAAAAATATGAATATACACCAAGAAAGAACAGTTCGAGAAGAAAGGGGGGACTGACAGAGGAACACTCTGGCAGAATCAATCAGGTTTAGAGCATTCCAGAAAGTTACTTGGAACATTAGCACTAAGAAGTCAAAATCTTATCTTGAACTCTGCAAGAATATGCTACACCTCCCTACGTAATTTCATACGGGACACATGGTCAGTAAGCTGAGTGGACAGATGAATAGATTATCAAAAGTGGTCAGATGGCGTTATTAGTTCTTCTGGGGAAAAAAAAATTCTCTTTCGCCTGGATATTGCACCATGTCACTAGTCAAGCGTAAAGATGGCGAAATGCACAAATTTCTGCGGCATTCACCGTATTTCTAAAAATGCTATATAGAAAGATAAATTGCTTTTATGAAGTGGTCATTTTCGAAACTGGAACACCTATTTTACTGGTTGGAATAATCGATCTATAAGAAAGGCATATTAGTGCTGGAGCGTAGCTGGGTAGATTGTTTCGATCTGAAAATGTTGATGAATGCTTTTATTTCTATATGTTTTTTTGGAGACTTCTTGAACCATCTATTCAACGAAGTTAATAGGAAAATGAAAATGTTCAAGAATTCTAGCGGTGGCATTTTCATAAAGACCCACTTAACGAAACGAGGATGCTTCGGGAGCATGAATGTACTGCATTCTCCACATTCTCATTATGTATGAACGAAAAACGCATACTTCAAGTTCACGAAATGTGAAATCATATTCAGGAAGATGTAAATTTGAAAAGTTACCACCATTAATTTCTCGATCCCTATGCAAAATAACAAAAAAATGCAAAATTTGATTGCCTCTTAAAAAATTTTGAATAGTTACAATAGCGAAGCAAGAGAACATAAAAATTTTCTACTTTGAAATATTTTGAAAATGTTGTTCATCATTTTACAGAGAAAAATATATCCTATTTTCAAATTACGGATAACATGAACTTGAATTTCTCGGCATGCTGTGCGTATTCTTAAATTCAATTCCATTATATCTCGGGGTACTAACAAAAAGGTCGAGCTCGAGGTCGAGCATATGGCATTTTTCAGAAGGCATTCGGATAACCTTCTGAAAGGGGGTCACTCAACCCCCTTACCATTAATTTTAGGGGTTGCTGTCAGCACGCTCACATGGTTAATACAAATTGTCTGCAACCAACCGTATAAAATGTCCCCCTACGAACCAGAGTTTACATCTTGTTGAATTTTTTCTGATTCTGGATGGGGGCCGAGTTATTAAGGGTGGCACCTTTTCAAATTAACAGATCGTATAACTACCTTTCTATATACAATATTTCACAACCTTTCTAGCAACATAATATGTTATGTTTTTCTGAAAATCCGATTAGTTTGTCCTATATTCACAACACGAACAGATTTCTATACGGAAAATAGTGGAAACCTACATACAAATATATCAATATCTTAATGAATATCCTAGTCTTCATTTCTATATCCTGCACCAAAGAAAAAATTGTGGAAGTATCTGATTTAGTAGTTGCGAAATACGAAATCTAGATTGAGTTGAGCCTGAGTTTTCATCCTCTATCGACCACTCATCCCGTGGGCATCTGAGAATCTAATGAAAGGACAGTCTTGCGACCTTTCCTGAAATGAAAACGATTCAAATCACCAAGAAAGAAATGATAAATGAATTATTATGATTTCTTACGGTCATTAGGTAAGACTAGTAGAGATCACTATAAATACATGTGAAACGAAATTTCTGCTTCAGGTATTCACAATTCCAATAACAAGAAAAATCTCTCTAATAACGTTTCCCATCGTTTTTTCCCCATTACTACGCTGGTGATTGATTACAGGTGTCGACAATTCGCAGCGTTCGATACAGATCCGATAAAAAATATTATAGGCTGCTTTTAAGTATCATTCGAGTTTAATTACTTTATCGATTCTGCTCCCAAAAAAGCAATTGAAACTTCTCATATTCTTGGAAGTGATGGATGACTTCCAGGTGAGTCGCTTCATTTTGTGATACATTGTGTCTTTTTTCTTTCAGAGACTCCGAGACCCTAAACGAGAAAATTGCCTGTCGGTAATTATTCACTTCACTCTCAGGAACATTCTTATAGTTGCTTTCACTATCGTAAGACTGAAAAAATGTGTTTGAAACTTCTGGTGCACACTCTTTACTTACGAGCCTTTAGTCACGATCCACACAGATGATGAAAAAATTGTTAGTTCATTTCACGTTGTTTGAAACAGTGCCAAGTCAATCATGTTCGATTTAGATTTCAAGGGGATTTCATTGCACTGCGACCTTGAGGTCTATTGTGGACCCTATCAGAGCTGTTCTCGACATTACATAGTCTACAGCTCGCACTCTATTTCCAGAGTTCTAATGAACTCCAGTATCTAGAATGGCTTCAAGGCGGTTACATCCTCACATCTACAAGTTGGATAGCGATGGCGAGAATTACCAGGCGATCCGTAGTTTTCTCCCTCTCCCTCTCATTTTCTACAAGACTTATTCTCATGAGGTGATTCTAATGATTTGCTTACTGAGGCGGCAATTCCCTGGGAGGAATCCAATGAGGAGGTGTTATTCTTGCTAAGTTCCAGATACTTCTTACATCTCGCAATATCAAAGTTTCGAAGAAACTTTTCGAAATGTTCCACCCCAGGACGATTCCGCCAGAGTGTACATTTACCTATAACACATAAAGGTTCTGGGCCAATGAAAAGAGTTTGTTCTCCTTTTCTGGCAAGGGTGTTAGCCTCTCAATTTCCTTTGATTAGGAAACAAGACTAAATATCTCTTGTTATTCTTGCCAATTTCGTTGAGTTTTCTCCGGCACTCCAAAAACATCTTGGAATCGATGATATGAGAGCTCAATGCTTCAATTGCAGCCTGACTGTCAGAATATATCGCTAAGTCACATTTCTGATAGTTTCTTACTAGGTTCATTTCCACACATATTTCTATTGCAAGTATTTGGTGGAAACACCGGGGAAACCCGCGATATCTCGTTACTTCTAAACAAGAAACAAAAATAATCTTCCATAAACTTTTTGTGGGATACTAACCCCAATCCAATCGAGCGGTTAATTGGATAGAGCCTTGGATTCGAGCCTTGAGCAAAGTAAGGACTTCGAGTTTACTGCATTTTCCCTGAAAACCCCAACTGGTGAATACAAATGAAAGAGTGATGTGTTTTCATTGAATATATATTAAAAAAAAATAAATGATTCTTTACAAATTACATATATACACCAATGCATCAACACACGCATTCAATATTCACCAGAATAAATAAATCTCGACCAATTTATCAAAAAAAAAAAACTGTCAAATCAAGGTTTGATTAATTATCTCAGAATAACAATTCTAAACTCATAACTAAAAGAAACTGAATTTCAAGAGTACCTAATTCAATCTTGTGTGAGAGATTTCAAGACTCGGGACTAGTGAGAACTGAAATAAAACCATGCGTAATTTTAGAATTACCTTTTCTCATGCTCCGCCCCTGGAGGGTTTAATCCTGTCACTGTATTGTTCGCACTTAATAAAGCCGAGATTTCACTGCGCTACAAAACACACCCGTGTTTTATTTCGGCTTTTCGATATGATTTTACCCACTTCTTAACTGCCGATAAATGAATACTCAGGTCGAACAAGTTCCCGAATTACGAATTCTTTTCCGTTGAAACAACCTTTTTCGTCCGATTCTCCCGAATCCACTCCTGATAGAGTCTCCCAAAAACCTTTTTCTACCAAGTCCCGAAAAGAAAAACTACCGCTTCGACTGAGTTCCCTGAACTCTCTACTTCTTTTACCGGGTTCCCCGAACCAACTGCCTTACTCCGATCTTTTTTCGTCTCAAGCAAATTTTCAACCCTACCATTCTAGGTGGTTCCAAATGATTTTTTTCGTTTTCGTTAAACCAATCACCCCCTTCAATCATCTTTTTTGAGGCGGTTCGTAAACCAACCATCGGCAATTATTGGTCTGAAAATTCTGAACCAATAACCTATCGCATTTTCGAAAGTGGTGGTATGGTGTGAAATGTTTCCATCTAAACCCTAATCAAGTGTTTCGTGGAATCGATGAGGGAGAATTATAAATCTCCCAACGCTTCATTTTTTTTGGTCAATATATGCGCGATAAGGCATTTATATTTATGGGTCCCTAAAACACTTGAGTTTGGGTTATCAACATATTAACACTCTCGAATAAAACTAAACAGATGGAAAAATATATGCGCGATAAGGCATTTATATTTATGGGACCCTAAAACATTTGAGTTTGCTTATCGACATTTTAACACTCTCGAATAAACTAAACAGATGGCGTGCTAGGCGTTCCCACGATATCGATTTTTTTCTTGTATCGACTAGGCCAAAAGAAATAATTCTCTATTCCCGTCTATTTGAATTAATTCTGCATTTACCGAAATGTTATCAAGTCTTTCAATTCATTACAACACATCCCCTCAATGGTTCTCTAGAGGCCAAAGAAATCTTGCGGGTGAATAATCCACTGAGAAACTTCGAAATTGTTCATTCAAATATATGTAGTATAAAAAATAATTTGGACGAATTCAAAATTTTCACTGAGGGAGTAGACAACTCAAGCACTCGAAACGATCACTAATTCTTGTCCGAACAAGAGCGAGTTTCAGATGATCAAGGAAGACGAATTCATAACTGTAAGGAAAAGAAGAGCTAAACGAAATAATAAAAGGATTGTAGGAAGTGGAAAAACCGATGGAATGTCAATAAAAGGAGCCCTCAAGTATGGATATCTTCACATCTGTAAACTTGGCTCCAGCCAACCGAAGGCTTTGGTTGAACATCTCAATACCAATGGTTTCAGTGGCATAGTTTGTGAAAAATTGGAATCGAAAAGACCAAGAGAATACTCCTCTTTCAAGATAACTGTACCTGCTCAGAATTTTGAAGAAATCAAGAACCCTGGCTTATGGCCAGAAGGTAGTAGAATAAACCATTTTTTATTTCGTCTCACCAGGAGCAAATCATTGAATCCAAAAAAGAAATCATAATTCTTCATCAATATGTTTAATCGTTGAGAAATTGTATTTGAAGGTTAGAACAATTTGTAAATAATAATAACGCGTGCTTTGGAGCTGTCAAAACTCAAAATGCTGCTCACTCCAATGCTTCAGATACCAGACCTCTTGGCTACAATGAAAGGTCTTTTTCCTTTTTGTAATAACAGCAGATGAGGTCATCAGGACTGCGAAGTCTATGGAAAACAAGGGTTCTTTTGGATATAACTGAATACCCATGAAAGTTATCAGAAGGTCTATTGAAGTTGTTGCGAGACCTCTAGCTCATGTAATGTATATGGCATTCAAAGAGGGTGTCTTTCCAGAATCTCTCAAGATAGCTGTTGTGATGCCATTCTATAAGAAGAGTAATAGATATGATCTTGATAATTATCGTCCGATAAGTCTGCTTACTTTGTTTTCAAAGTTATTCGAAAATGTTCTAGTGAGTAGGCTTCCATAAGTCTCGGATTTCTGAAGACAAGGAGCACGGAAACCGCTGTATTTGAACTGACGAGATCAATTCTCAGAGCTTTGGAGGGCGGTGAGATTTCGGCGGGACTCTTCCTCGACTTCTCCAAAGCTTTTGACTGCGTCATTCATCACATTTTGATTGATAATCTTTACAGCTACGGTATCAGAGATAAACAACTAGATCTGATTAGGAGACCTCTAGCTCATGTAATGTATATGGCATTCAAAGAGGGTGTCTTTCCAGAATCTCTCAAGATAGCTGTTGTGATGCCATTCTATAAGAAGAGTAATAGATATGATCTTGATAATTATCGTCCGATAAGTCTGCTTACTTTGTTTTCAAAGTTATTCGAAAATGTTCTAGTGAGTAGGCTTCCATAAGTCTCGGATTTCTGAAGACAAGGAGCACGGAAACCGCTGTATTTGAACTGACGAGATCAATTCTCAGAGCTTTGGAGGGCGGTGAGATTTCGGCGGGACTCTTCCTCGACTTCTCCAAAGCTTTTGACTGCGTCATTCATCACATTTTGATTGATAATCTTTACAGCTACGGTATCAGAGATAAACAACTAGATCTGATTAGGAGCTATTTGAAGGGTCGAGTCCAAAGAGTATACATTGAAATTGATGGTGCTGTCTTCATTTCGGACGATGAAATTTTATGTTATGGTGTACCTCAGGGAAGTATCGCAGGACCGTTATTTTTAACGACCTGCCAGGGTACATTCTCATTGAAAAGCTCATTCTGTTGAACCCAGACTTTCAGGTGAATGAACTTCACGAAAGGGAAAAAAACCAAAATATGATGGAAGAAAAGGAGGATGGTGAAAAGGTAGTCATGTATGCGGATGATACCAATATACTGGTTTCGGCTTCCAACATATCTGAGGTAGTAGGAGTAACAAAAGGTGAATTTTCTAAAATCACTAACTGGTGTCAAAGGAATCAAATCAGCTTGAACCTGAATAAAACTGAATGCTTAACCTCCCACAACAGAACACAAAAACCAGAAACTGGTGATCTTCTACGACAAAATATTAAACTTAACCAGAGTACTTATTTTCTTGGTATTATATTAGATGAAAATCTGAACTGGTACAATCCTATTGATGCACTCCAACGAATGCTAAATTCTGTTCTTCACACTCTTCGAATATTAATATAGCAGGCTGACTTTGAGTTGCTTTGAACTGTATACTTTCAAAATTTCTAGTCAATCATGGGTTATGGAATCATCGTGTGGGGAAACAGTTCTAATATTTCTATAATATTCGTGATTCAAAAAGAGGCTTCAAGAACTATGCTGCGTTTATCCTCCAGAACATCCTGCAGAGGAATATTCAAAATAGAAGGCATCCTAACAATAACTTCACTGTATGTGTATCGATCTCTGGTATTCGTGAGGAGTAACTTCCATTATTTCGAAAAATATTTTAATTTGAATATGACCAGGCGCATACACTCATTCCATCTTCCGAAGTGCTCTCTAACTCTAACACAGAGAAACTTCGAATATATGTGCCATGTTTTTTTCAACAAGTTGCCCAAAAAATATCGAATGATAACATGTACCTATAAAAAAATTCAAAAAAGTTGTTCGAAACCTCCTTGTTGACTTGAAACCATATTGTTCAAATGACTATTTGAGTTATTTTTTTCTTGTATGAACATCAGTGTTTGTTTCTCTCATTTTCGACTTGTTTTCTTTTCAGACTTCAGTTTTAGAAATCTATTGAAGGAATTTTCGACAGCTGTCACAAAAATTCTGAAACTTAGGCGAAACTCCAGAATTCATGTCAGTGCTTTAGGTGACCAATTTTTTTTCGATAATTCGCTAGAATTTTCTACGGTATCTATGGTCTTGGCTATGCGATCTGGACAAAATTTGGCACGTAGTTTGAATACATTATTCCTCAGCTAGGTGCAAAATTTCATTCCAATCCAATCAGTAGTTTCGAAATTATCAGGTAAAAAATATTTTGAATAGCCATATTTACGGAACCCCTAGTCTAATTCTGCTCATTGATGAACGTGGCCGCGATATTTGCGATCCAAACCCACCCTGAAAATTTCAAGTTCCTAGGCCTTTCCGTTCAAAAGTTACAATTTTCTATGGTTGCTATGGTTCTGGTCATGCGATCTGGACAAAAAATTGCTTCAATATATCATTCTCGATCAAAATACAAAATCTCATCTCGATCGAATCCGTAGTTCCGAAATTATCAAGAAAACAAAATTTCAAACGAGCGTATTTACGGAACCACTAGTATAATTCTGCTCATTGATAAACGTGAACGCGACATTTCAGATCAAAACCTATCCTGAAAATTTCAAGTCCCTAGGCCTTTCCGTTCGAAAGTTAGGATTTTCTATGGTTTCTATGGTTCTGGTCATGTGACCTGGAAAAAAGTGGCTTGAATATATCATTCTCCATTACGTATACAATATTTCGTCACGTTCGAATCTGTAGTTTTCAAATTATCAAGAGAACTGAATTTCAAACGACCATATTTACGGAACCCCTGGTATAATTTTGCTCATAGATGAACGTGATCACGACATACGAGATCCACACCAATCCTGAAAATTTCAAGTCCCTAGGCGTTTCCGTTCAAAAGTTACAATTTTCTATGGTTTCTATGGTTCTGGTCATGCGATCTGGACAAAATTTCACATGTAGCTTGAACACCTCATTCTCCATTTGAGTGTAAGATTTCATCTCGATCAAATCTGTAGTTTTCAAGTAATCAGGGAAACAAAACTTTGAATGGCCTGATGGAATTTAGCCCATTAACGACCTTAACCGAGGCAGTCGGGAACTGAACCCACACTGAAAATTTCAAGTCTCTAGATTGTTCTATTCGAGAGTTATCGTGCTTACGGAAGGCCGGACAGACTCGAATTTTTCGACGGGTTCGTCATCAGTGAGTCGAACATAGTCGATTGAGACCATTTTCAGCTCAAAATTCGAAAAATACAGACATCGTGACGAAATGATATAGCCCTCCTGTAAGTAGTACGAGCGCACAAAAACAATATACATGTATATTCCACTGAAGTAACAAAACATTATGCGTCATGAAAAAACTATTGTTATTGTACAGATAGGAAAACAAATGGAAGAAGATTAACAAGAACCAATCCGAAACCGAAACATCTGGATACCATTTCCTTCCGTCGTGTCGTCCGTTATGAAATGAATTAATTACACTTCTTGACGTAGAGGGGCATACCTCATACCGGTTTGAACAGTAATAAAGGAATCTTTTAGCTGAAAACCAACGCAAACGCCGAGACCGGAGCTTTAAATTTGATTTTATGGCCTCAGCCTAGCTCCCAGATCGGACAGTTTTGCGACCTGCATCCAAAGTGGGCCGTTGTTTCCAGTTGGCTCATGAGTCTGCCAAGTATTTGCCTTTTTTCCTTGAATAATACAATGGAATTAGAATCTATTTTTCTTGTCTGTTTGGAGATTTGTTTGTTCTCAAGGGGAAGCTGTGTTGAATTATGACAGGATTTACTCTCTGCTTCATTTCAGGGACAACGTTGTACGTGCTATCCATTGTCTGTTTATTCATCGCTTCAGTTTGAGACCAGATGCATAGATTGTCCATTTTCATTGTTTTCAACCGGATTCTCGATTTGAATGGTTCCTGGTCAAATTTCTCCATTATCTTAAATTTAAATAAAGGTCAATTATCAGCGTATTTCCATGATTCGATTCAATATATTATCCTTACACTAAACACTGAAATATCGAGACTTTTTTATGAAATTTTGAAATGAAAACTCTTGTAACCTACCTTAACTGCCTTTCTCTCCTATATGATATGTTTTCTTTGTTACAATAAGGCTGTAGGAACAAATTTAGAATCAATGAATACTCAATTGAAGCATGAATATAGGACAATTATGTGAGTTGTTTTATTTGGAATCATAGTCAATTCATAATTTGACTGGTGTGTCTTAAACTAAGATTTAATTAATAATAATAACAATAAACTTTATTCATCACTGTTAGACCAAGAACGTCCCAGAAACAAAGATACAGAAAAAAAAACATATCAGGAATGAAATCATGGTTGATCAGTTAGCAAGTCAGTTTTTTCCATGATGTATACCTTCAATTTAGTTTTATTACTTTTTTTGAGGATTAAAATTACCTCTGAATTGAATAGGCGAAGCATTATAGAATTTTGGACCATTATATAGAAAACTGTGCTGCAAATGCGTGCCACATAATCTGGGAATAGGAATCGAACGGTTTGAAACATCTCTTGTGGCAAGGTTATGCAGTATAGGTAAGAGGTTCTTCTTAATTTGTCCGAGAATACAATCATAACATAAAGTTGTTCAAATTTAAGCTGCCTTGTCTCTGTAAAGAGTTTATTGGTGTTATATAATATTCATACTCCATGTATAATTTTCAAGATAGAGTTTTGAATGTTTTGTATAGAGTTCAAATAACATTTGCACATCCCACTCCATATCGGTAATCCATAGCGCAATATTGGAAGAACAAAGGCCTCATACACTCGTGAGAGCATGTTTTCAAAAAATGTCTCAATTATGTTCTCAACAGGGAGATCCCATCTGAGAAATTGATCGATGTATACTCCCAAATATTTTATGGAGTTCTCTTAAGCAACTGTTAGACAATTACAATTCAAAGATGTGCAACTTTGTGAGTGTATAGGTATGGAAACAAAATCAGGTTGTCCAGCTGCTGTTGGTGATAAACTTGGTTTTATCTACATTAAGTTTCAACTTACTCTTTATCAACCTTTCATACACCAATCGCATACCTCTCATATGCATGGTCCCAAGTATTCCCACAGAACAATATGACCGAGTCATCCGCATATGAATCTAGTTCCAAGTCAGGAATACAAAGAAATTCATTTTTGAATACGAGGAACAACGTGGGAACAATCACCGTTTCCTGTGGTATGCCCACATTGATCTGTAAAGGTTGACACAACACACTTTCCATTATTACACGCTGTATTCTGTTGTTTGAATAATTGAGCGCACGTTCTACTGAGGGCTCTACCCTTTCGTTACGTGGTCTGTATTTTTCGAATTCTGAGCCGAAAATGATCTCAATCGATAAGGTTCGACTCACTGATGACGAATCTGTCGAAACATTTGAGTCTGTCCGTCTGGCCGTACGTCCGTATACACGATAACTCTCGAACGGAACAACCTAGAAACTTTTCAGGGTAGATTTGAATTTTGAGTTCCGCGGTTAAGTTCGTAATTGGGCAAAATTCGACCAGGGGCTCCGTAAATATGGCTGTTCAAAATTTTGTTCTCCTGAAACTGCTCCTTGAAACTACTGACTCGATCGAAGTGAAATTTTGCACTCAGGTGGAAAACGACGTGTTCGAGCTATACGCAGAATTTTGTCCAGATCGCATGACCAGAACCCTAAAAACCATAGAAAATTATAACTTTCGAACGGAAAGGCCTAGAGACTTGAAAGTTTCAGGATAGGTGTGGATCTCGAATTTTGCGGTCATGTTTATAAATGAGCAAAATTAGACTTGGGGTTCCGTAAATATGGTCGTAAGTAATTTAGTTTTCTTAAACATTTCTAGTAGTTTCTTTGATCATTACTCTGAATCCATTTTCTCCCAGACACGACTTATAACCTATACTCACTTGATTTAAATTATCACCTATGTCTATATTTATGTCTCTTATGAAAATTTTCATCCCACAAACTGGAGTTTCAATGAAATCTTCATTCAGATCTCTAATACTGGTGTCCCAAGTTCGAGTGAATACTAGACGTCTCTTGAGAACCAGACCTATTCGAAATCTGAAAATTTGGATTATGATATTGTTCGACTTTATTGACTGAGCTAAAATAAAGCATAAAGTGTTTTCAGATTTTCGAAGAAGAAGAATAGCGAAAAATTGTGAATCTCCTAAATTTTGGAAAACTCGTCACAGAGTGTTTCAAATATATTTTTGAACGCTCGTTTTACTTACACGAAGGGCTATATCATTTCAACAAGATGTTTGTATTTTTGAGCGCTCGTACTACTTACACGAGGGCTATATCATTTCGTCGCGATGTCTGTATTTTTCGAATTTTGAGCCGAAAATGGCCTCAAACGACTATGTTCGACTCACTAATGACGAATCCGTCGGAAAATTCGAGTCTGTCCGTCCGTCCGGCCGTCAGTCCGTCCGTCCGGCCTTCCGACCGTATACACGATAACTCTCGAACGGAATGTCCTAGAAACTTGAAATTTTCAGGGTAGGTTCAAATCTCGAATGCCGCGGTTAAGTTCGTTATCGGGCAATATTCGCCCAGGGGTTCCGTGAATATGGCCGCTCGAATTTTCGTTCCTATTCAAGCTACATGCTATTCGAATGACCAGAACCATAAAAACCATAGAAAATTATAACTTGAAATTTTCAGGCTAGGTGTAGATCCCGAGTGTTGCGGTCACGTTCACCAATGAGCAAAATTAGACTATGGGTTCCGTAGATATGATCTTTTAAATTTCAGTTTTCTTGATAATTTCAAAACTATGAATTTGATAGTGACGAAAATTTGTATTTGAATTGAAAATGATATATTCGAGCTACATTTTGCCCAGATCGCATGATCAGAACCATAGAAACCATAGAAAATCATAACTTCCGAACGGAAAGGCCTAGGGACTTGAAATTTTCAGGATAGGTTTGGATCGCGAATTGTGCGGTCACGTTCATCAATGAGCAAAATTAGACTTGGGATACTGTAAATATAGCCCTTCAAACTATTTTTTTCCTGATAATTTCGGAACTACTCATTGGATTGGAATGAAATTTCGCACATAGATGAAGAATAGTGTATTCAAACTACGTGGGAAATTCTGTCCATATCGTATCACCAAGACAATAGATACCGTAGAAAATTCTAGCGAATTATTGAAAAAAAAATTGGTCACCTAAAGCACTGACGTGAATTCTGGAATTTCGCCTCAGTTTGAATTTTTTTTGACAGCTGTCACAGTCTTTCCAATTGGTTTCTAAAACTGACTAATGCGAATCTACCTACAAGGTGCATGTACGAGGGCTCAAAAGCTCCTGCCTTAACGGCAGTGCTTTTCGTAACTTTTTTCCTATTTCGAGCTGACAATGGTCTCGATCGACATACTTCGACTCAATGATGACAAATCCGTCGGAAAATTCGAGTCTGTTTGTCAGGCCGGCCGTCCGGCCGTAAGCACGATAACTCGAACGGATTAACCTAGAGTCTTGAGATTTTCATAGAGGGTTCGGTTCCCAAATGCCGCGGTTGATTTCGTCAAAGGGCAGAATTCCACCAGAGGTTCCGTGAATATGGCCGTTCGAAATTTTGTCCTTTTGATTTCTCCGAAACTACAGATTCGATCGAGATGAAATTTTGCACTCGAATGAAAAATGATCTGTTCAAGATATTTGCGAGATATTTTTCCAGGTCGCCCGACCAGAGCCATAAAAACCATAGAAAATCATTACTCACGAACGGAAAGGCCTAGGGACTTGAAATTTTCAGTATAGGTGTGGATCTCGAATGTCGCGGCCACGTTCATCAATGAGCAGAATTACACTGAGAGTTCTGGAATATGGTCGTTTGAAATTTAGTTTTCTTGATAATTTAAAAACTACGGATTCAATCGTGACGAGATTCTGCATTTCAATGGAGTTTGATATATTCAAGCAACATTTCGTCCAGATCACATGACCATAACTATAGAAACCATAGAAAATTATAACTTTCGAACGGAAAGGCCAAGGGACTTGAAATTTTCAGGGTAGGTTTGGATCGGGAATGTCGCGATCAAGTTCATCAATGAGCAAAATTAGACTGGGGGTTCCGTAAATATGGCCGTTAAAAAATATTTCATTCCTGATAATCTCGAAACTACTCATTGGATTGGAATGAAATTTTGCACATAGATAAATATGCATGAAGATTACTCTATTCAAACTACGTGCGAATTTTTGTCCAAATCGCATTACCAAGACCATTGATACCGTAGAAAATTTTAGCGAATGATCGAAAAAAAAAATGCATCTTCTATTAACACAGATTATTGTTATCGATCAGGTTTTATGAATTTGTCTCTTCGGGGGACATAAATTCAGAAAATCTTCAAATTTTTAAATTTAGTATCATTAATATCTCCGAGCACTATCATCATTTTTATTCGCAGAATACAACGCAATCATGAAAAAATTTCGGAAAACTCGTCACCATATATTTAAAATTGAATAATCGATCATATAAAAGACGAATAAATGCAGAAAAATATTTCGAGGAATTTATTTTCAGTCCCTGTATAACTGAAAGTGTTCAAGCTTCAACGAGGGCTTCAAGCATATTTTAGCTCAGTAGATAAAGTGAAACAATATCATAATGTATGTCTGTATTCGAGATCTGAATGAATATCTCATTTAAACTCCAGATTGTGGGATGAAAATTTTATTGGGGTCATAAATGTAGACATAGGTGATATTGTGATTGATTGATTGTGTGATATTGTCGAACATTCTTAGATGGTGGCCTGTAGGACGCTGTTATGCCACAACTCATTCCCACTACCTCTAGGCGCAAGCGCAGAACATTTTTTGTTTGCTAGAAAATAGGTACTTCGATTTTTGCCCTTAAATTACATTTGACATAATACTAGTAATCCATCGATCTTATTAAATTGAGATTCATTACCATACAAAACATAACCAACTATCGAAAACTGTAAATTATTAGTTACTAGCAGACCCGACCACGCGTTGCTGTGGCTAAGGTATACGTTGAAGTCAATTGTAGTATATTCAATACGGTGGAATTACTTTTATTATTAACCCTAACCTACTCATCCTAACTTAAGCCTAACCTAACACTATCCCAACATTATCGTGGCCCTAACCCAAACCTAACGCAACCCAACAATCCCCCATTTTGTTCGGGTTGTGGAAAGAAATCTGTTTGCAGATTTAACCACGACACGTCTCGTGGGATTTGTCGGATTGGCTTGATGTTGTTGCCGGACGACTAATAAAAAAATTACGAAAAGCACTGCCGTGAAGTCAGGAGCTTTTGAGCTCTCGTACATCCACCTTGTAGATAGATTCGCATTTTCCAGTTTTAGAAATCAATTGAAGGAATTTTCGACAGCAGTCAAAAAAAATTCTCCAAGACTTCATGTCAGTGCTTCAGCTGAACAATTTTTTTTCGATAATTCACTAGAATTTTCTATGGTATCTACGGTCTTGGTGATGCGATTTTTACAAAATTTCGCATGTACCTAGTTTGAATACACTATTCCTCAGCTAGGTGCTAAATTTCATTCCAATCCAATCAGTAGTTTCGAAACTATCAGGAAAAAACTATTTTGAACGGCCATATTTACGGAACTCCTAGTCTTATTTTGCTCATTGATGAACGTGACCGCGATATTTGAGATCAAAACCCACCCTGAAGCCTTTCCGTTCAAAAGTTACAATTTTTTTGGTTTTTATGGTTCTGGCCATGCGATCTGGACAAAATATGGCTTTAATATATCATTCTCGATTAAAATACAAAATTTCATCCTGATCGAATCCGTAGTTTCGAAATTATCGAGAAAACAAAATTTCAAACGACCGAATTTACGGAACCCCTAGTATAATTCTGCTAATTGATAAACGTGAACGCGACATTTCAGATCCACACCTATCCTGAAAATTTCAAGTCTCTAGGCCTTTCCGTTCGAAAGTTATAATTTTCTATGTTTCTATGGTTCTGGTCCTTTGATCTGGAGAAATGTAGCTTGAATATATCATTCTCCGCTAGTATACAAAATTTCGTCACGATCGAATCTGTAGATTTGAAGTTATCAAGAAAACTAAATTTCAAACGACCATATTTACGGAACCCCTAGTATAATTTTGCTCATATATGAACGTGATCACGACATTCGAGATCCACACCTATCCTGAAAATTTCAAGCCCCTAGGCCAAAAGTTACATTTTTCTATGGTTTCTATGTTTCTGGTCATGCAATCAGTATAAATTTCACATGTAGCTTGAACACCTCATTCTCCATTCGAGTACAAAATTTCATCTCGATCAAACCTGTAGTTTTCGAGTAATCAGGGGAACAAAATTTTGAACGGCCATATTTACGGAACCCCTGGTGGAATTTGCCCCATTAACGAACTCAACCGAGGCATTCGGGAACTGAACCCACACTGAAAATTTCAAGTCTTTAGGTTGTTCGAGTTATCGTGCTCACAGACGGACGGACAGACTCGAATTTTCCGACGGATTCGTCATCAATGAGTCGAACATAGTCGATTGAGACCATTGTCGGCTCAAAATGCGAAAAATTCAGACATCGTGACGAAATGATATAGCCCTCGTGTAAGTAGTACGAGCGCTCAAAAATACAATTTGGGGTAATGAGAGGACCACCGGAAAATAAATACCAGTCCGCACTTGGATGATACCCGATGAATAGCGGTCCTCTCTCTCTTTTCTCCTCATGTCACTAGTCACAAAGCCGTAAACGCCTTCCAGTATCTTTCATGCTGTATCATTTCATCTATTATATTCTCAACTGGCGGTAAGCGGGTTATCTTTCCAACCAGTAAAGGTACCATAAGATCCAGGCCCTGTCAAAAATAGAGTAAAATAGTACCCGGTCGTTTAAGGCTCACATTGCATCCACTGCTTCAAATTGCTGATCAGCCCGCGTGTCCAAGTGGCATTTTGCCACCACCATTCCATCTCTCCTGCCATTTTCTCAGTGTCCTCCTTCATGCCATACGTCGATTGCCTGATAGAACTCCTCCTATAGTATAAAGGAAGCATCTTTCCGCCACCATTAGGTCAATTGGAAGGAGCCAGCAATCTCTTGGACAGCTTCCGCCGACACAGTTTTTTATGCCGAAGCTACCCTTATCTCTCAAGTTGAATCAAACTGCACACAGTGCGCAAAATGAAATCAATCACATCACACCAATGACTTCTACATTCTTGACAGTTATGAATTTTATGAACATTTTGTAAAGAAAAATATTCATTTTTTTATTTAATTTTCTCATCAATTTCCCAATGTTATCAATAATTATTCTTCTATTCTGGATAGAGACAAATAGAACAAATCCAAAACCATGAACATCGGTCCTGCCGTTCTTGAGTTATAAATGTTGGAACAAAACCGACGTTGTTTTATACAGGGTGTTTCGTTGGTGAACGGAAACACTTGAACAGTGAATAGAGGACACCGAGGCACCAAGGTGGTTCTAAATATACCCCATTTATTGGGTCTGACTGCCTTGGTTACCGAGATACAGGGAGATTTATGAGCTTTGCTCATTTTTTTTCGAGGTCATAACAAGCGAACTGCCCAGTAGATTTTCTTGATATTTGGTAGACATCTTCCTTATTGGAAGCTTAAATGAATCATTTAATGATCACAAGGAAAATCCAGGTCAGGATTAACAAAAAAATTATGAAACGGTTTTATCCTCGAAACAACAACGAAATTTCGAAAATCCGTTGCAGATTCGAAAAGGGCACAAAAAACTGAAGTGAAAGGCGTGATTCAAATTTCCGCGCAGACAATTTTGCTGCACCAATTTTCAACTTGAATGTGAAGTTTTCGAGAAATTGGATATCAAAAAGTGGTTATAAGTCACTTTGGATAATAACTATCGATTTCTATGTTGTAACGTTATAATTTCACATCATTGTTTATTTCCACCATGCACTATGTAAAATTGCGAAATTCCACCTACCGCTGCCGTTTCTATTGTCAATGTTTGAATTCCTTCCTCTTTGGTACGTTATATATTTATCATCTCGCTGATGAAAAGTGATATTTCCTGAGTCTACGTGCTTGAATTGGCGAAATTCGTTCCTTCTGTTTTTTTTGTTTTGGAATTTGTGAGGTTAACTGTAGCGTCCGTCATTGTCGTTCCGTTAGCTTTTATGTCACGGGTAAGATTTTTTGGCCTCTACGTATGATTTCCGGACTTATAGTCGTTACCATGGATTTGAATTTACAGAATGCCTTATTTAATATATACAAGTAGAACATCTCAATGGGAATTGGCGAATAACATTGTCAAATAATTTTCGATTTCTGTTTGTTCTTTTTCTTGGTTGTCAAATTCGACAGTTGGTGTCTCTGTGTGAACTTTGGGAATTAGGTGTCAATGGGATATGTCATATTGGTTGAGATAGTGGAAAAACGTGGAGTAGATTTTTGAATTGAAGAAATTGTGATC
This sequence comes from Aphidecta obliterata, assembly GCA_963966015.1. NCBI lineage: Eukaryota > Metazoa > Arthropoda > Insecta > Coleoptera > Coccinellidae > Aphidecta > Aphidecta obliterata. The sequence continues at coordinate 43,811,104 of OZ014427.1, forward strand.
TTGGATCATCTTTGTTATAGGCGATTATAACTTCAATTTGAAGAATTCCCTGTGAGGTTTACTGGAATATTTCTGGGATTAACGTTTTATATTTTTCCACGAGGACTGCTATTCTTACGAATCAACTCTTGGACATCTAAGAGGTAGGAATATCCTTTTGTTCCTTGAACCACTGTCTGAACATCTTTAATTAGGTTTCGATTGCGACAATTGTGTTGAGAAAGAATTTTCTGTTGGACTTTTCACGAAGAACTGAAAACATCTTGCTTCAATTCCCTCGAACAACAACTTAGAGGTATAAGATCATTTTTGAGCGCTCGTACTACTTACACGAGGGCTATATCATTTCGTCACAATGTCTGTATTTATCGAATTTTGAGCTGAAAATGTGCCGTAAGCACGATAATTCTCCAACGGAAAAACCTAGAGACTTGAAATTTCCAGTGTTGGTTCAGTTTCCGAATGCCTCGGCTAAGTTCGTTAATGGGCAAAATTCCACCAGGGGTTCCGTGAATATGGCCCTTCAAAGTTTTGTTCTCCTGGTTACTTGGAAACTACAAATTTGATATAGATGAAATTTTGCACTCAAATGGAGAAGGAGGTGTTCAAGCTACATGTGAAATTTTGTCCAGATCGCATCACCAGAACCATAGAAACTATAGAAAATTGTAACTTTTGAACAGAAACGCCTAGGGACTTGAAATTTTCAGAATAGGTGAAGATCTGAAATGTCGCATTCACGTTTATCAATGAGCAGAATTATACTAGGGGTTCCGTAAATAGGGTCGTTTGAAATTTTGTTTTCTCGACAATTTCGAAACTACGGATTCGATCGAGATAAAATTTTGTATTTTAATCGAAAATGATATATTAAAGCAACATTTTGTCCAAATCGCATGACCAGAACCATAGAAACCATATTGAATTATAACTTCCGAAGGGAAAGTCCTAGGAACTTGAAGTTTTCAGGGTCGGTTTGGAACGCAAATATCGCGATCACGTTCATCAATGAGCAAAATTAGAATAGGGGTTCCGTAAATATGGCCCTTCAAAACATTTTTTTTTCTGATAATTTCGGAGCTACTGATTGGATTGGGATGGAATTCTACACCTAGCTGAAGAATAATGTATTCAAACTACGTGCGAAATTTTGTCCTGATCGCATCACCAAGACCATAGATACCGTGAAAAATTCTAGCGAATTATCGAAAAAAAATTGGTCAGCTGAAGCACTGACATGAAGTCTGGAGTTTCGCCTAAGTTGGAGAATTTTTTTGACTGCTGTCGAAAATTCCTTCAATTGATTTATAAAACTGGAAAATGCGAATCTACCTACAAGGTGGATGTACGGGCGCTCAAAAGCTCCTGACTTCAAGGCAATTCTTTTTAAATTTTCATAGTAAGAACCATGTCTTATATTTCTTTATCTACTCCGATTGAATAATATAGTCATTACTCAACTACTTTCGATGGAGTAATGATATATGTAAACAAACATCGTGAGTGTTCTTTAACTCACTCACTCCTATAACTTCCCTGTGTGATTGGCCGTAAGGGAACAGTCCATTATTAGTATTGCGGGGAGGTCACTTGAATGATTTTGACGTTTAATCAAATTGAGTTGATACCTAATTATTATTGTGGATATTTCGCTGAAAAAGATTAATTCAGATAGTAAAGATGAATTATTATGTACAGCTTCAGAAATAAGACAATCAGCTAATGTTACCATACAGAATTTATTGCCCGAAAAAAAACCAAAACAAATATAAAGTTGTATACAACAATTTTCAAGATTGGCGTAGCAGTAAGAATATCTAGTCATTGTTTACAGAGAATGTTCTTTTGGCATATTTTAGTCAACTTAGCACTAAATATAAAGCATCGCCCCTATATACTTTCTACTCCATGCTAAGAAGCACAATCAACATGAATAATGTATGGTTATATGTAACTATTAAGATTTTTAAAAAAAGTTCTTTCTCTGTACTTGTATCTTAGTATTTATTGTTACAATCGTAGATAAAGTATAGTATTCAACTTGCGGTAATGGTCATAACTCACTTGATGAATTACAGCACTCGCCTCCGGCTCGTGCTGCAAACTTCATCTGCGTGAGTTATGACCTACATTACCGCTCGTTAAATAATATACTATTATTAGGGTTCACGTGTACGACGGACGTCAAGAAGTTTCGCGTATACGGCGGAGGCTGTAATTCGCATATACGGCGGAAGTTCAAGAAGTTTCACGTATACGCCGGAGGCTGTAATTCAGGCTGTATTTCAAGTGTGAGCTGTTCAAGTATACGACTGCCTTCCGAGTCAGCTATTCGAAGTATCCAAGCGTCTCTATTTCGAGAGCATTTTCATACAAGCATTGTTTGGAAGCTGGCACTGCACTGTGAATTCTACATGGGATATCGCTTATGGGTTTAGGTAACCAGTGCTCTGCACTGGCATTAAGATCATTGTTTGTAACTATCAATAACGTATACTTAAGGTAATCAGTGATTTGGAGATCATACCGCATATCGGTTGATAACTTATAATTAAGTGATATAATTTTCGGTTGGTTATAGCTATTGTAAGCTTGTTAGCAGTTATAGTGGGGTGCACTTCACAAATTGCGTTTGGGTACCAGCAACGGTACCAGTGTATCCCTTCAGGATTTTTTGCTAACCAATTCTTTTGTTATATTGTGTTATTGAACTACCGTTATTGGTCTGTCATAGTAACAGAGAGTTATAGTTGAGCTTAGCCCAGTTAGGCTGATTAAAGTTTTGCCACTACCGATTTAGGTGCAAGTTAGTGTAGGTATTAGGGTAGTGATCGAAAGTCCGTCTGGCTCCCGATTTGATGATTCGCATTGTTTATTTTCTTTTCTGCGCCTTTTACTCATCAACCACTGCATTTAATTTTTGAATTAAATCAATTAATTTGAATTAAAATTAAACCTTTGAGTAATTTTGTTCACTGCTACTCTGGACGAGGGGTACGCAGCTTTGTTTTCTCTTCAATGGGCAGGCATATCTCTACCTGGCGCCCTTTTCCATTTCCTTATTAACTCACTCCCATCTTCCCTGAGTGTAGCCGCGAGCCTAATTGCCTTGTGACTAGCTCCCTCAAAGTTAACATCACAATGTTATTTTAAAATTACTAACTATTATTGATTACATGAACTTTCCTTTTTGAGCGCTCGTACTACTTACACGAGGGCTATATCATTTCGTCACGATTTCTGTATTTTTCGAATTTTGAGCCGAAAATGGTCTCAATCGACTATGTTCGACTCACTGATGACGAATCCGTCGGAAAATTCGAGTCTGTCCGTCCGTTAGCACGATTACTCTCGAACGGATCAACCTAGAGACTTGACATTTTCAGTGTAGGTTCAGATCCCAAATGCCTCGGTTAAGTTCGTTGATGGGCATTCCACCAGGGGTTCCGTAAGTATGGCCGTTCAAAATTTTGTTCTCCTGATTTCTCCGAAACTACAGATTCGATCGAGATGAAACTTTACACTCAAATGGAGAATGAGGTGTATAAGCTACATGCAAAATTTTGTTCAGATCGCATGACCAGAACCATAGAAACCATAGAAAATTGTTACTTTTGAACGGAAACGCCTAGGGACTTGAAATTTTCAGGGTGGGTTTGGATCGCGAATATCGCAGTCAAGTTCATCAATGAGCAAAATTAGACTAGAGGTTTCGTAAATATGGCCGTTCAAAATATATTTTTCCTGATAGTTTCGAAACAACTGATCGGATTGGAATGAAATTTTGCATCTAGCTGAGGAATAATGTTTTCAAACTACGTGCAAAATTTTGTCCAGATCGCATCACTAAGACCATAGATACCGTAGAAAGTTCTAGCGAATTATCGAAAAAAAATTGGTCAGCTAAAGCTCTGATGTTAAGTCTGGAGAATTTTTTTGACAGCTGTCGAAAATTCCTTCAATTGATTTCTAAAACTGGAAAATGCGAATCCACCTACAAGGTGCATGTACGAGCGCTCAAAAGCTCCTGCCTTCACGGCGCTTTTCGTAATTTTTCACTAACTTCAGACCAACCCATTGTGTAATCACCATTAAGATACACCTACTTGTAATTAAGAGAAGAAGAAAAATTGGCGAACTCGGTGAACATAATTCAAAATTGATTTTTAGAATATTTCATTGAAATAATTGAAAAGAATTAGATCGATTTAATACAAGTTTGAACAATTATGTACATCATTATAAAAGAAGCCATTAAAAAGAACAAAAAGATACAAAATTAAAAGTAAACAAACTACATGAACTGCTCAAAATGTCCTCCATTTTGGTCAACACATTTTTGTGCTCGTTTGAGGATATTTCGAATCGACTTTCGAATTACATTGGATTTGTTTTTTATTTCCCTGCTAGCTTCTTCAAATCTAGAGATAAGCTGATCCCGAGTATGTATCTCAGCAGAATATACCGCAGATTTTAGATTACCCCAGACATAATAATCTATGGGATTCAAATCAGGTGACCTGGAAGGCCTGTTGTGAGGGCCTCCTCGACCAATCCATGAATTATCAAAATTACCTAATGTCTTTAATAATTGGGACGTGATTTCAAAATAACAAAAAAATCGATAGTTATTATCCAAAGTGACTTATAACCACTTTTTGATATCCAATTTCTCGAAAACTTCACATTTATGTTGAAAATTAGTGTAGCAAAATTGTCTGCGCGGAAATTTGAATCGAGCATTTCCGTTCAGTTTTTTGTGCTCTTTTCGAATCTGAAAACGGATTTTCAAAATTTCGATATACAGGGTGTTGTTTCAAGGATAAAACCGTTTCATAATTCTTCGTTAATCCGGATCTGGATTTTCTTTGTGATCATCAAGTGATTCATTTAAGCTTCAAATAAGGAAGATGTGTGCCAAATATTAAGAAAATCTACTGGGCGGTTCGCTTGTTATGACCTCGTTTACCAACGAAACACCCTGTATATTAAGATATGCCAACATTCAGACAGGACAATCACATCTAAATCTTTCCTCCAATTCTAGCACTTGCAAATATACCATCAATTCATTAAAATGTTCACGAATACTCCTGATGTTGAAATGGATAACATTCAAATTCCGTTACACTTGATCCCCCCCTGGCATCCTCAATATCTGTATACCTACTTCTTTGTCTCCTCGACATCCCAACAAGTCACATAAAAATAACTGACGTCTATGTGAACAAATTAATTCATGAAATATTCGAAAACATCAACAAAAACAATCCCAATATTATCAAATAAAAATTTTACTAAATTCCAACCAGTATTACAAACTATAATCTAATCTCTTAGGTTAGATCTTCTCCAATTTCTGCTCATTTTCTTCAACTTCAGTTCTTCATAATGAGCCCGGACTAGGCTAATGCAAGATATGACATTTGAAGAAGTTGAAGATACCATCAAAAATTTACTTTTTATTCTTTGGGTGCCACAACAAAGGATGTTCTTTGTATAAATCAATCAATAACAAAAATTTATCATTGTCCATTTTGATAGTTCCCGGTGTTTATTCTTCGATTCGCCTCGAGCGAGGCAGAAAACGATGTATACTGGTCCAAACACAGCGAGTAATTGATCGCGAGGCGCCTTTGATCTCGACCAGAAACCGACATTCGTTGGCTCAGGGTGGAAAGCCTCAGGGTGAGGCAACATCGAGCGCGAGGCAGGTATCGACTTTGCGAGGCGTGCCTCGCGAGGCAGCCTCGCGCAGTCGATACGTAGCTCGAGATTCTCTTTTAATTGTTGACATTTTTTTGGCAGCTGTCAAAAATGGTTTCAATTAGTTCAAACTAGAAATGCGAATCAATTTAGAAAGTGGATGAACAAGCGCTCAAAAGCTCCTGTCTTCACGGCAGTGCTCTTCAAATTTTTATGTCTATGAGCATTTCACTCACGCAACCTCCATTTTCCTATCATTATTCGTCAAACCCCACGTCCAATAAGACCGAGCGGAAGATTTTTATGGCCATTTATTCACCAAGAAACCTGTATTCGTAAACACGGGTACGTTGGACTGGACAGAATGAAGAATACTTTCACCGAGTTTTCCACATTTTTTCTGGGAGGTAGAAACTGGAAATGGGAACGTTACTGACGTAGTCGTGAGATGAATTCGGAGAAAAAGGTTCCTGGTTCTCCTTATTTCTCCATTCCATATTTATGCGACTATTAAATTTCTGCTAGGAATACAGAATGAACCGAATATTCAATATGAAAGATATATAGAATTTTCAGCAATATCTCCAATTATTCAGTCGTGCCATTTCTCCAGAATTTGAAAGTTGAAATATCAAGAAGCTTGATTCGACAAATTAGTTTCTGATGTAATAAACAAGTTTATTTTTTCTTCAGTTCATCTGCATGTGAGCTATACTTTTAGAAACTACATGACAGGTATTCTCGATTATTCCATTGGGCACAATATGAAAAGGTTTTAGGTCTTTCCGTTTGTCACCACCTGCAAATCTGGGAAAAAAACCTCCACAGTTTTTTTTCAATGGAATTATCCTATCAACTCCTGTGGAGGTTTTAGTTCCATGCGTATAGACCTTGAGGTCGCAGTGGAACGTAACCCCCTTCCTAAATATTAACTATTAACTAACTAGTTCCATGCGTCTGTTCGTCACAGCCATTTCATTAATCTTACCACATAGATAGAATTCGGCCGGTGAAATCAAATTCTGATTGAAATGGCCGATACTTGATGAAATACCATGAACAAACCTAATACAATAAATATGTGATATTATTTTCCCTACATTCGGTTGAAATCCACGAAGCGTGTTTCACTGTCACAGCAGCATCTTCAGGTGGATAAGATATAACTGAATTAATTATCTGAAGATTACTGGTTCCTCACTAATGTAACAAATCTCTTCTTCTCCTTTTTCTCCTTCTCCTTTTTTTATTATTCTTATTTTTTTATTTATACTTCGAAAAATATCTAATTATGGCGAATTATTCAAGTCTACTCTATCGTTTAATAAGAAACATGACAATTTTTTTTTATTTATCTCAAGGTTCTCCAAAAGGTTCAATTTTTCTCTTATGTGAACGGAAAACGAAAGTATTTGCGCAATACCAAGACCATAGATACCGTAGAGAATTCTAACGAATTATCGAACAGAAATCACCTCAAGCACTAACGTGAAGCCTGGAGTTTCTGAATTTGTTTGTGAAACTGGAAAATGCGAATCTACCTACGAGGTGGATGAACGAGCAATTAAGAGCTCCTGACTTCACGGCAGTGCTTTTTATAATTTGTTGGTACAAGTAGCAATCCTTCAATTACCATTTTCAGTCATTATGGAATATACGTCAAAAACCATTTATTTAGCAATATATTCGTTATCGGATACGATACAAATTTCAGTTTTTCACGAAACATAACACATTTTCATTTAATATTAGGGTCAACGGCACTATTTATATTCATTGATTGATCCTTTTTGACAATTCAATGTATAGGACAGGTCAAGAAAACAACTTGCATAGAATCACCAATACTATAACTACCAACAATAACATCAGAAAAATAATCGCCAACCGAATAGTAGCTTTACCTCAACAACAAGACCCTCACAGCTTTTTTGAATGACTTAGGATCAAGAGACCGAATACCATACGGCAGGCGATTGTACAATTTTCTGCATTGGTAGGTATATGGGAGAAAACTCGAACTTTTTGAGCGCTCGTACTACTTACACGAGGGCTATATCATTTCGTCACGATGTCTGTATTTTTCGAATTTTGAGCCGAAAAAGGTCTCAATCGACTATGTTCGACTCACTGATGACGAATCCGTCGAAAAATTCGAGTCTGTCCGTCCGGCCGTCCGGCCGTTCGGCCGTATACACGATAACTCTCGAACGGAATGTCCTAGAAATTTGAAATTTTCAGGGTAGGTTCGAATCTCGAATGCCGCGGTTAAGTTCGTTATTGGGCAAAATTCGCCAAGGGGTTCCGTAAATATGGCCGCTCGAAATTTTGTTTTTCTGATTACTCCGAAACTACTGATTCGATCGAGGTGAAATTTTGCACTCAGATGGATAATTACGTACTCAAGCTACATGCAGAATTTTGTCCAGCTCGCATGACCAGAACCATAGAAACCATAGAAAATTATAACTTTGTAATGGAAAGGCCTAGAGACTTGAAATTTTCAGGATAGGTGTGGATCGTGAATGTAGCGTTCACGTGTATCAATGAGCAAAATAAGACTAGGGGTTCCGTAAATATGACCGTTTGAAATTCAGTTTTCTTGATCATTTCAAAATTATGGATTCGATCTCGACGAAATTTTGAATTTAAATTGAGAATTATATATTCGAGCTACATTTCTTCCAGATCGTATGATCAGAATCATAGAAACCATAGAAAATCATAACTTTCGAACAAAAAGGCCTAGTGACTTGAAATTTTCAGGATAGGTTCGGATCGCGAATTTCGCGATCCTTTTTATCAATGAGCCAAATTAGACTAGGGGTTCCGTAAATATTGCCGTTCAAACTATATTTTTTCTGATAATTTCGAAAATACTTATTGGATTGAAATGAAATTTCGCACATATATGAAGAATAATGTATAATTTTGTCCAGATTGTATTACCAAGACCATAGATACCGTAGAAAATTCTAGCGAATTATCGAAAAAATGGACCCAAAGCACTGACGTGAAGTCTGGATTTTCGTGTTGGTTTGAAATTTTCTTTGACAGCTGTCAAAATCTTTCCAATTGGTTTGTAAAACTGGAGAATGCGAATCTACCTACAAGGTGCATGTACGAGCGCTCAAAAGCTCCTGCCTTCACGGCAGTGCTTTTCTAAATTTTTTGTATTATGTTTTGGGATGTACAATATTTCCAGATTTCTGGCATTATAAGCATGGTAGCTAGTTGAGTTCACCATCACATTTTTGTACTCCTTTGCGTGAAGAAGAGCCTTCAAAATAAAAATGGGAGATAACGTTAAAATACCTTTCTCTATGAACAAAGGTCTGCATGATGACTGTGGGGCTATACTGAACATCATGCGTATAATTCGCTTTTGTATCACGAAGGAATTCAATATTTTTATACATTGGAAACTCCCTAATAATCAACGAAGACATTTTGCGAATAGTTTTTCACCAGTGAATACATTTGAGAGCCAAAAACTGTGGTCATCAGATTACGCACAAAATATTCCCATCCCCATTTATGCATTTTTCGAATTTCGTCTGCATTCATCGAATTTTGAGCCGTGAATGGTCTCAATCGACAAGGTTTGACTCTCTGATGAAGAATACGTCGAAAAATTCAAGTCGGTCCGTCTGGCCGTCCGTCCGTATACACGATACCTTTCGAACGGAACGACTTATAAATTTTAAATTTTCAGGGTAGGTTTGAATCTCGAACGGTTGAGTCCGTTTTTGGGTGAAATTCGACCAGGAGTTCCATGAATATAATCGTTTGAAATTTGTTTTTTTTGATAATTTCAAAACTACGGATTCGATCGTGACGAAATTTTGTATTTCAATGGAGAATGATATATTGAAGCTAAATTTTTCCCATATAGCATGACTAGAACCATGAAAAGCATTTAAAATTATAACTTTCGAACAGAAAGGTCTAGGGACTTGAAATTTTTAGGGAAGGTTCCGATCGCGAACGATCACGTTCATCAATGAGCAAAATTGGACTAGGGGTTCCATACATATCGCTGTTCAAAATATTCTTCTCCTGATAATTTCGAAACTACCTACTCATTGGATTGGAATGAAATTTCGCACATAGATGAAGAATAATGTTACTGGAGCAGCGAAAGGACTGAACGATTCTTCCATCGAATTATTTCTGAGTAATCTGTCCTTCAATTCCATTTATATCTTCATTTGAACAGCGATATGATCTCTCACAGCAGTATTGCAATGTGTGCTTAATAATCTGATACCATACCCACATCATACTTATCTTTGGCAAAAGCAGATTTGTTTTGTTCTATCAACTCATTTTTTTTTTATTGCTGATGGTAGTCTAAGTTATTGGTTTGAATTTTGAAATTTTTGCTTTCAATGTTCCCATTGAAATTCACCAAGTATTTAATTTCAACCTAATTTTGCTTTATATCTTCTTTTTTCGTTTCTTCCGAATAATAATTTTTATCAAATTTTCTTTAACCATTTCCTTGTTTCCTCTATGAAAAACGAAATATCTGTAATTTTCAAACTTTATTTTTTTTTTTTTGTGGGTTAAGTTATGATTTTCATATTTAGATCTCCGGCCTCATAATACGTTTTTTCCCCCAGGTTTTCAGAAATTTGTTAAATTCTCACATGTCGAGTTTTGAGAATATCGTGAAATATAGCGATTTAGATGTGGAAACTGGGTGGATAGGATAAAATAATAATTTCGAAGCATTTTCCTAACGCAGTGCAGCATACACATATCGGCTTTCAGAAATCTAGCGATATATAAAAACGAGAGACCACGAAGTTATATTCTTGACAATGAGATATAAAAAAATACATATTAGGCTCGGTAACAACAGTCTTGTATTGATTACTTCCTCCAAAACTGCCCGTCAGGCCTTAGGCTAACTCGGTGAATTGGATGACGAGTAGTCCACTCAGTATTTGAGATTTTCTGAGAGCGAAGAAAGATGAAGAATGAAAACAAGAAAACTCCCACTGTGCAAGCACTATTGAGTCTCGAACTTGTTTCATCAAGTTCTTATATTATATCCATCGCCCTTCATGGAGTTCTGGAATAAGAATCAAAACGTTGAGAAGTTTGTACAAAGATTCATTATTTCAACTTCACTTTATTCCTTTTATTCTTTGAATATTCCATGAAACATCTCAACTCATTTTAGAGAAAGAAAAGTGCTGTATTGCGAGGCAAACCCATGATAACATATCTGGAATAGAAATTTCCATGAATTGTGACACTCAAATGTAGGTTAAAATTCATCCATTCAATATTCATTTCTGCGATCAATATTCCAGATTGTATAACCCAGAAAACATTGAGAGTAGACCTTCTGCATTCGAGTTTTTTTTATTGTGTAATATCATATCACTAAACATGTCGGAATTCATGTTTCTATGTCGTAGTTTTTTCGAGAACTCAAATACTTACATCAGATTAATGATCTGAAAAATTGTAGCTTTCATAGTTTTGGAAAAAGCTGTAGACGGACAGATTAAATGAAATTCATACCAGAGGAAGCTCATCAATTTTATTCGAGCGTCTGGTAACTAAACCGTATAAAAGATGCCATAAACCATGTATTAACTTAGCTTGTTAATTTCTACCTGATAGTGAAAAATTCTTGGTCAAATAATGTATAAGTCGATACATAGTGGCTTCAATTCGCTGCTTTTTCTGGAAATTTGTTAGATTCAGTGAATAAAACTAGATCACTCAAATTCGATTTGATTCAGTTTTGTATTGATAAGAAAATTCCTCGAAATTCCTAGAAATTACCAGAAGAAACCTTATTTGGTGTAAGAATCCATTCAATTTTGGTTTAATTTCTGCTTGAGATATAAGTGGCATCACAAGAGGATATGACAACGTGATAATTTCAAACAATATTATCAGTAGTAATACCCCCAGGGCCTTGATAATACCGAGATAATTTTGTCATAGAGAATGCTGAAAGCGTGTTGCTTGGCTTTTATCCTTAAGCAACACGCTTGAAGGATTCTCTATGACAAAATTTTGTGGATTTATCGAGGCCCGAGGGGTATTCGATAAGATAATTTTTTACTTTGTTGATTTCATAAAATTGATTGTCAATCTGACGTTTAATATTTATTCTAAAACACCAAACTGAAAACACCACATGTTGGGTATTATCGCTGTAATCCATAGGTGATTGGATGACATTTGACACATGACTCTAAATTATGTAATTTGATTGGTTACTATAGTTAGTAAAAAATTATCAGCTGAATCCTTGGGTAAGACACTGATTTCAGCGTGGACTCTTATTATGTAAGCACCCTTATATTTTTCTGCAATGATTCATTCGAGATAAATTCCAATATTTTTCATACAGTGAATGAAGTACTCAATAGTGAAGTAATTTTACTTTTTTCCAGCAACTCTTCAAATATATCCACCAATGGTATTCGTATTTTTCACACAGATGGTCTCGATGAAATAATTCATTAACGTTTCTTTCCTTTGATCTTTCCAATTATGAATCTGAATGAATCAGAATCTGAATGAATCAGCATCTGAATGAATCAGAACAGATATACTCGGATGAACTTTTCATTGAAATAGGATTGTCCCGAATTTCCTTTAGTTAGACGTGAAATATAATTTTCTGTTCTCTCGTCAAGTGAAAATATTATTTTGTCGATGTCGAAAATATTATTTTGTCGATAAGTTATAGAACTAGGAGTATACTCCACTGGCAAACTGATCCGAACTATTTACCTAGGAGCATCCGCTGAGGTAGAGGATGCCTATTTATCTGTTTCTGTGTGGCCTTAAAAATTGTTCAGATGTTATGTTTTTTTCAGTCTACCGATTTTGCGAGCTAGGTATCGTTTTACATTCTAAATGAGCTGTTATGTACTATTCTCGAGCGCTCGTACTACTTACACGAGGGCTATAATAATATCATTTCGTCACTATCTCTGTATTTTACGAATTTTGAGCCAAAAATGATCTCAATCGACAGAGTTCGACTCACTGATGACGAATCCGTCGAAAAATTCGAGTCTGTCTGGTCCGGCCGTCCGTATGCACGATAACTTACGAACGGAACGTCCTAGAAACTTTTCAGGGAAGGTTCGAATCTCGAATGCCGCGGTTGAGTCCGTTATTGGGCAGAATTCGCCCAGGGGTTCCGTGAATATGGCTGCTCGAAATTTTGTTCTCCTGATTACTTCGAAACTACTGATTCGATCGAAGTGAAATTTTGCATTCTGATGTGTTCAAACTACATTTCGTCTAGATCGCATGACCAAAACCATAAAAACCATAAAACATTATAATTTTCGAACGGAAAGGTCTAGAGTCTTGAAATTTTCAGGGTAGGTTCAGAACTGAAATGTCGCGGTCACGTTTAACAATGAGCAAAAGTAGACCAGGGGTTCAGAAGATATGGTCGTTTGAAATTTATTTTTCTAAGTAATTTCAAAACTACAGATTCGATCGTCACGAAATTTTGTATGTTGATGGTGAATTAAGTTACATTTTATTCAGATCGCATGACTAGAAACATGGAAACCATAGGAAATTATAACTTTCGCACGGAAAGGCCCAGGTAATTGAAATTTCAGGATAGGTGTGGATCTCGACTGACGCGGTTACGGATATCAATGGGCGAAATTAGACTAGGGGTTCCGTGAATATGGCCGTTCAAAATATTTTTTTCCTGATAATTTCAAAATTACTGATTGGATGGGAATGAAATTTTGCACATAGATGAAGAATAATGTATTCAAACCTCGTGCGAAATTTTTTCCAGATCGCATCAGCAAGAACATAGATACCGTAGAAAATTCTAGCCAATCATCGAAAACAAAATTGGTCACTTGGCACTCAAGTGAAGTCTGGAGTTTCGCCTCAGTTGGAAGTTTTTTCGACAGCTGTCAAAAATTTCTCCAATTGGTTTCTAGAACTGGAAAATGCGAATCTATCCACAAGGTGCATGAACGAGCTTTCTAAAGCTCCTGACTTCACGGCAGTGCTTTTTATAATTCTTTTTCCAAAAAGGCTATTTCTAAATATACTATTTGAATCGTTTTTCTCATACTTCCTCAGCCTCAGGTGAAACTATTTACAAACTTCGAGCTATTTTCTCAAAACTGAATCAGTCATCCCCAACAATGCAACTGTTTCCGAAGAAAGAAGTGTTTTAGTAATCTGAAATGAACTTTGAATTTATCCAACATATTTGGAATATTCGGAAATACACCTTCACTTACATAGTTTCACATTTCATTCAATCTTCAGTGTAAGTTTCGAAGCGGGAAGTCCTGAGCGAGCCAACTTCTGAATATTTGAAAATAAGGAAAGAGCTGCCACAAATCTTGCACGATTTTGTTCCTCCGCCGTCCATTGAATTCAGAAAAAGGGACACTTATCGTGTGTGGTGAGAGGTCACTGCTAATTCAACCAGACGGTCGGCTTCTTCGAGGCCATTGAGTCACGTAGTGCTTTCATTACACTATCGGTTAATTTTATGGGCGCGTCCATTCATTGCGTGAATTCGTGACCTGTTTTCGAAATATAATGACCTCAAATTGTGATTGTATACATATCCACCGAGCAAATGCTCGATGTGACTGATATAGCCTGGAAACAATAGGTATAACTAGGTTCTGAATACCTGTGGGAACTTCAATGAACTCCATCTGTACTAATTGGTCTGAGTTTCAAGGTAGCTTATGTGAACTTGCGTTGCATGTCTATTATTTCAGATGATAACGTTACCGCATATTGCTAGGACTCAATAAAATATTCATTTCGAAGTTCTGAATGTAAAGTGAACTATTTTAATGTCCAGAATGGCCATATGAATTATAGCCACTGTTTGGCCGCCACACCTACATGTTGAACTGTAAACATCGTATAGGTATTCCATATTTCGTCGAAAGTTCAAATTGAGATTATCACATTTATATTCATTATTTGATTGGATGTGAATACTGAGATGCATCAATAATGTTTTCATAAGATGTATCTAGAATATTGGCTACATAAGTCCCATATGCCCTTTTTTATGAACGTGACAACAGAGTTCAAAACGTTATTTTCAATGCCCGATGGCAGAAACTATGAACCCATATAAATGATAACTTCAATGCAGATGGGGCATAGGCGTTTAGCAGCTATAATATACAGATCGAAATCATTACCCCGTCCTTATAGCAAAGTCGGGTAAAACACAAATGTATTAAACGGAAACAGTTGCGTATTTTATAGCACATAGTCGTACTTTCTTTTCTGTTTTCCTGTTAAATTTTTCAATTTTTTTATTTTCTTGTGTAAAATTTCTTGGGATTCGATAACTCAAGTTGACAGGCTTGATACATTAGTGTGCGGATTTTTCTTCATTAGGTTCATAGTATTCTGTAGTCAAATAGCGAAAACCGAATACTTATACTTGTATTCATCCTCCGTCTGAATGTCCATCCGGTAGGTAGGTTTCCTCTATGCACCGCTGATCAATTCTTTAATAAAATTATTATAAAAAAATTGGATAGACTCTGATACATGTAACTGAGGCGTAGATAATTTAATTTACACAAGGATGTGAAATATCGTTAGGTGTTTCCGAATTAGATTGAGAGGTTTCAAATCGACTTTTTAAGTTTGTTCAATGTTTATATCTGGCCTCTCCTAGATCTCTTCTGAAGAACTAGAACACCTTTTCATTAATTATTTTATTGATTTAACGAAAATATAGACGAGTTATTCAGATTATCCAATTGATTGGAAGCTGCGAAGGTTAATTTAAACAAATCTAATATTGCCTTGACCTGAAGAAAGATTAACGATTATTCGTTAATACCAGAGCATCTATTGAACAATTATTATTATTATCTGTGATTGCATGGTAAACGGAATGAAAGAATCGTTTCTATCGAATTGGTTGATATCCTGTTCATCTAATCCCATTATATTTAATGACAATCTGGATTTGACAAAAGAATGTAATTCCAGTCTAATCCCTGAAAAAATGAAGGCCCCAGTAATGAGATTGTTACGGTCATTTGAATTCAATTCCTGATATAGAAAGACAAAAGACATTACGAATTAAAGTTATTTTCGGGCCAAATGGTCTTCTATTTTCGGTAAATGATTATTACTCAACCGACAAAAAATGTTTGTGCGTTGTCTTTCAACGTGGAAGGATAATTGGTTCGAAGTAGGTATTTTGTTGGAAAAGAAATAAGAGACTTGACCAGAATTATTTTGCCCCGTGATCATTAATGGAAAACTAATCTTGATTATGAAGACCTACAAACCTCAATGAAATCATTTTCATTTTGAGAAGTGAATGAATCACACTGGTTTCATGAAGCCACACTGCGAAGAATTCCTTTATTTCTCTAGTTGAGGTGCACTAGGCGTGAGAAGAGTTTTACTTACTACTTTCCTTGTGAAGGATTCTAGGGCTATAGTGGCTGGATTAACCCCACTGATGAGTCCACCAGCAGCTGTGGGACGAATTATACATCCGTTTTCCCATCAGAAAGCGCGATTCAATGTATAGCAATGTAGCGATAATACCTCGCTAAAGTATCATTCTTTATGATATCCATTAAAATGATGTACGCCATCGGGAAATCATTCAATAATATTATTAACGCCAATTCATAATATTAACATCAGTAACAACCAGTGGTTGCCAATATATGCCTCCTTCCTTGTTCAAATGAATAATAATAATATTAATGAAATATGACGAGAAGCACTGCCGTGAAGTCAGGAGCTTTTGAGCGCTAGTACATCCACCTTGTAGGTAGATTCGCATTTTCCAGTATCAGAAATCAATTGAAGGAATTTTCGAAAGCTGTCAAAAAAATTCTCAAACTTAGACGAAACTCCAGACTTTGTCAGTGCTTCAGTTGCCCATTTTGTTTCGATAATTCGCTAGAATTGTCTACGGTATCTATGGTCTTGGTGATGCGATCTGGACAAAATTTCGCACGTAGTTTGAATGCATTATTCCTCATCTAGGTGCAAGGTTTCATTCCAAACAAATCGGAAGTTTCGAAATTATCAGGAACAGAATATTTTGAACGGCCATATTTACGGAACCCCTAGTCCAATTTTGCTCATTGATGAACGTGACCGTGAAATTCGCGATCCAAACCCACCCTGAAAATTTCTAGTTCCTAGGCCTTTTCCTTCGGAAGTTATAATTTTCTATGGTTTCTATGGCTCCGGTCATGCGATCTGGACAAAATGTTGCTTCAATATATCATTCTCGTTTGAAATACAAAATTTTATTTCGATCGAATCTGTAGTTCCGAAATTATCGAGAAAAAAAAATTTCAAACGACCGTATTTACGGAACCCCTAGTTTAATTCTGCTCATTGATGAACGCCACATTTCAGATCTACACCGATCCTGAAAATTATTCCCTAGGCCTTTTCCTTCGAAAGTTATGATTTTCTATGGATTCTATGGCTCTGGTCATGTGATCTGTAGAAATGTAGCTTGAATATATCATTCTCCATTAATATAAAAAATTTAGTTATAATCGAATCTGTAGTTTTAAAATTATCAAGGAAACTAAATTTCAAACGACCATATTTACGGAACCCCTAGTATAATTTCGCTCATAGATGAACGTCATCACGACATTTGAGATCCACACCTATCCTGAAAATTTCAAGTCCCTAGGCGTTTCCGTTGAAAAGTTACAATTTTCTATGACTTCTATGGTTCTGGTGATGCGATCTGGACAAAACTCTCCATTCGAGTGCAGAATTTCATCTCGATCGAATTTGTAGTTTCGAAGTAATCAGAAGAACAAAATTCTGAACGGCCATATTCACGGAACCCCTGGTGGAATTCTGCTCATTAACGAGCTCAACCGAGGCATTCGGGATCTGAACCTACAGTGAAAATTTCAAGTCTCTAGGTTGTTCCGTTCGAGAGTTATCGTGCTTACGGCTGGCCGAACGGACAGACTCGAATTTTTTTACGGATTCGTCATCAGTGAGTCGAACATAGTCGTTTGAGACCATTTTCGGCTCAAAATTCGAAAAATACAGACATCGTGACGAAATGATATAGCCCTCGTGTAAGTAATACGAGCGCTCAAAAAGCCTATAGCATATTATATGAATAGTTTCCATCCTGCGCTAGCTATACTGACGAGACTTTGACATTCGAAGAATTTATCGCCATTTCATAGGAAGAGACCAGCCTCCTGGAGTCAGGCTCAAACAGTCCCAATACTTATCGAGTCGATCATCCCACACGGCGCGGGCCTTGGAAAACACTTTCCTTCATTATCTGAATTGCAACGATCTTCTTAATATCGCCGTTCTTCTGCCCCACCCTGGACATAATCAATTTTCATGCGAGCAAATTCATAAGATGGAAAAGAAATTTCCACCCTTTCATACTCAAGAAGGAAACTTTCATAGGATCTGTCAAGGAGCAGAAAATGTTTTCATTGGGTAAATAATACCTACTATATGAAAACTTTTATTTATGATCTTATCTTGAGTATCTAAAGGCGTCTTGCTGAAGAAATTCAATTAGAACTACTCATTACAGAACATTCGTGAAATTCGAAGCTATTTCGGCATAACAATTAGTCTAAAAGTGAAACTAGTGGAAGCTAATTTTCGCCCTCGAGAAGTCTCATATCTATGTACGTTGCTTCTCATTCTGATCAAGTTAATGCAAAATGAGCTCCCTTCTTGAACAGTGCATAAATATCGTTTTTCCGAAATAGAACGAGGCATATAAATAACTTCATATTTAATAATACACCTATTAGAAAGTTGTTCCCCGAATTACAAACTCAGACGACAGTAGTTTGGAAGTAAATTGGAAGAACTTGATGTTCCTTATGAACATCTTCAAACGCAGTTATTCAACAACTGTCTTCTCGAAAACTTCAATATGGAAATGAAAAAAATTACAGAACAGATGCGGATGATTTCCAACTGATCAAGAGGATCTCACATAGGTCATTAGCATCTTTTGTCCAAAGAGAAGAAAATGACTACGAAGAGATAACTGATCCTGTTACACAGTAACGTTATAGATTTCACGAAATTTGTATCATATAACTAGTGCTTGTTACAGAAAACCGACGTTTCAGATCAAAATGGCGAAGAACTGACACCTAAGAAGCCAAAAAAATTTTCAACGGTAAGTGCAGGAACTGAAAACCAAGCTCAGAGTAGAAAGGAACGAAGAATACCTTATACCTGCATCTATCATCTTTCTTTTTCCAGGTAACACTTGATTACTTTTCTTATGGTAGCTTTCAGGTCAGCAGACTCCTCTTCCTCCATCATTCGGATTTTTCCTTCACCGCTGCAGGACTGCTTTGCTGCCTCGAACTCTAATGCGCGTGCCAATGCTTCTACGAGATGTGCTGGACGGGCTAGAGCCAATGCCTGTCTATTTTCCTGCTCACGGAGTCCATCCAAGAATGCTTGGACTTGGACTTGGACGCCAGTCGCTCCATTACGTTCTCCGGTGTGGCCAGATATGCAAGACGCATCAAACGTGCAATGTCAGCTTCGAATTCCTGTTAAGACTCGCCTGATTTTTGATAATGATTCTTCAACTGGGAGTGGTAAACGTGTTCAAAATGGGCCTGGCCAAACCATAGTTCCAGATGTTTAGTCAGCTGGTCATAATATTCCTGTTTTTCAGCAGTGCCGGTTTGCAGAATATTTGTCGCTTCTCCTCGTAATGCCAATGTGAGTGCTACAGCTCTTTCCTCTGCATTCCACTCATTTACTTTGGCCGCTGCTTCGAATTGACGCCGCTAATTTGGCTATGGAGTTTTTTCATCGAACTGAGGGGCTTCATGGAAAGCTTTTTAATTCCAGAATTGACCTTGAAGCATGATCTTCTTCAGATCCAGCATTGAATTCTCGTTGACCTTATCCGTGGTTTGCGCAGCATTAACTCGGTTTTCCAGTCTATAAATGGTTTCCTTTATTTTGTCCATTTCTTCCTCGAATCTATCTATGTCTGTGTTCATTTGTTCCCTCATGTTATCTATCTCTGTGCTAATTTGCTCCCTAATGTTATCCATCTCTGTCTCTTTTTTTTTCATCGAAAACACCACTTAGCTTCACTTCCAGGTTTTTTACATTTTCCTGTAGCTGCTTTTCCAGGTTTATAGAATTTTCTTGTAGCTTCTCCTCAAGATTTCTGGAATTTTCTAGAAACTTTTCTTCCAAGCTTTCCTCATTTTCCTGAAGCTTTTTTTCTCCTTTCCTTCCTTTCAGTCTTCTAGAATTCTACCCCAGGCATCTAGAATTTTTTTCCAAGTCTTCTCTAAAGGATTTGGTAGTCTCTTGAAACTTCTCTTCCAAATTTCTAGACTTTTTTTCCAGAGTTCTTGAATTTTCTTCGAGTTTATTCATTATTGAACTAAAATCAACTCCGGAAACTCCGAATAAAAATTACGAAAAGCACTGCTGTGAAGTCAGGAGCTTTTGAGCGCTCGTACATCCATCTCGTAGGTAGATTCGTAATCTCCAGTTTTAGAAACTAACTGGAAAGATTTTGACAGCTGTCGAAGAAAATTTCAAACTAAGGCAAAAATCCAGACTTCACGTCAGTGATTTAGGTGAGAATTTTCTACGGTATCTATGGTCTTGGTGATGCGATCTGGACCAAATTTCCCACGTAGTTTGAATATACTATTCTTCATCTATGTGCGAAATTTCATTCCAATCCAAAACAAAGTTTCGAAATTATCAGGAAAAAATTACGAAAAGCACTGCCGTGAAGGCAGGAGCTTTTGAGCGCTCGTACATGCACCTTATAGGTAGATTCGTATTTTACAGTTTTAGAAATCAATTACAGGAATTTTCGACAGCTGTCAAAAAAATTCTGAAACTTAGGCGAAACTCCAGACTTCATGACAGTGCTTCAGCTACTAGGAACCCCTAGTTTAATTTTGCTCATAGATGAAAGTGATCACGACAATCGAGATCCACACCTATCCTGAAAATTTCAAGTCCCTAGGCGTTTCCGTTCAAAAGTTACAATTTTCTATGGTTTCTATGGTTCTGGTCATGCGATCTGGACAAAATATTGCTTCAATATATCATTCTCGATTAAAATACAAAATTTCATCTCGATCGAATCCGTAGTTTCGAAATTATCAAGAAAACTAAATTTCAAACGACCATATTTACGGAGTCCCTAGAATAATTCTGCTCATAGATAAACGTCATCACGACATTCCAAAACCAAACCTATCCTGAAAATTCCAAGTCTCTAGGCGTTTCCGTTCAAAAGTAACAATTTTCTATTGTTTCTATGGTTCTGGTCATGCGATCTGGACAAAATTTCACATGTAGCTTGAACACCTCATTCTTCATTTGAGTGCAAAGTTTCAACTCGATCGAATCTGTAGTTTCGAAGTAATAAGGAGAACAAAATTTTGAACGGCCATATTTACGGAACCCCTGGTGGAATTCTGCCCATTAACGAACTTAACCGAGGCATTTGGGATCTGAACCTACACTGAAAATTTCAAGTCTCTAGGTTGATCCGTTCGAGAGTTATCGTGCTTACGGCCGGCCGGACGGACGGACAGACTCGAATTTTCCGACGGATTCGTCATCAGTGAGTCGAACATAGTCGATTGAGATCATTTTCAGCTCAAAATTCGAAAAATACAGACATCGTGACGAAATGATATAGCCCTCGTGTAAGTAGTACGAGCGCTCAAAAATAGTTGGAACGGCTATATTCACGGAACCCCTTATCTAATTTTGTTCATTGATGAACGTGACCGCGAAATATGCGATCCGAACCTGTCCTGAAAATTTCAAGTCTCTAGGCTCGTTCGAAACTTATGATTTTCTATGGTTTCTATGGTTCTGATCATGCGATCATTGCTCGAATATATCATTCTCAATTTAAATACAAAATTTCGTCACGATCAAATCCATAGTTTTGAAATTATCAAGAAAACTGAATTTCAAACGGCCATATTCTAGTCTAGTCTAATTTTGCTCATCGATGAAAGTAACCGCAAAGTTCGCGATCCGAACCTATTCTGAAAGTCCCTAGGCTTTTCCGGTAGAAAGTTATAATTTTCTATGGTTTATATGGTTCTGGTAATGCGATCTGAACAAAATTTTGCATGTAGCTTGAACGCGGCATTCTGCATTAGAGTACAAAATTTCAACTCGATCGATTTTGTATTTTCGAAGTAATCAGGAGAACAAAATTTCGAACGGCCATTTTTACGGGACCCCTGGTCGAATTTCGGCCAATAACGAACCTAACCGCGACATTCGAGTTTCGAACCTACCCTGAAAATTTCAAGTTTTTAGATCGTTTCGTCCGAGAGTTATCGTGTATACGGACGGACGGACGGACAGACACGAATTTTTTGGCGGATTCGTCATCAGTGAGTCGAGCCTTATCGATTGAGACAATTTTTGGCTCAAAATTCGAAAAACACAGACATCGTGACGAAATGATATAGCCCTCGTGTAAGTAGTACTAGCGCTCAAAAATACTTCGTTAGATTAAAGTAGTTAGTAACGAATCAAATATTCAATTAAAATTACAGGCAAAATAGTAGTTATTCACTAAAAACACTCCTCACTCATCAATATCAAGGGACTCACTTCGAATTATTGAATGATCACTATTCACAATAATTCAGTATAATCTGATTCAATAAAATATGATATGCTTACAAACATTCTGTTTTATGTACAAATACCCCAAGATATTGTTGATTTTCCACCATAGAGCTGCTTTAAAACCATGTTTTTAAACGATTTTTTCAGGTTGGTCTATATTTCCTTGTCGATGAAGCGAACTTACCCGAACGCTTCTCGAGAATTGCATGTCGAGTGACGGTGGTGTCATAAACCGTTCCAATCGACTTCCGCCCCATCGTCAACGGATCCGACATCGATACGTTGTCGATTGCTCGTGGTAACCCTACAGGTTGTGTTCTGTGTACCCTTTGTTACTGTGTCCTCACGCCACCTGAGGCACAGCACTGTTAATTGTTTACCCAACAGTGAATGGTGAAACCGTACTCAACTTCAGAGAATTTCTTTCCCGACCGGAGGATTAGAACCCAGGATCGATCACAAGCCGGCCGCCACTTGTTCGAATTGATCGCTTTAGCGGTAACCCATCCAGGTACTAAAATCGGACAATACTGCTTGAAATCAAGTCCTATTCAACTCACCCTCCAGTTCCTGAAAGCCTGAACCGTAGTTCAATTGACACAATATTCAACTTGACAACAATGTCAAACAATTTGGTTTTCTGAAATGTTGTTTAGTGAAGAATTAACTAACATTTTGATTCGCATGGGGTGACACTGTAGCTAGGCTAACGACCCACAGACTATGAAGAGAACCACAGATTCTGTGAACCAAACCCACGGTCACCGTGGCAAATGATGTCATATTATATAAAATCGACCCTTCAAGAGAACGAAAATCAGAACTCAATGGCATATAAGTATCTTCTATTCTGACAGAGTAATACAGTTCTCTCAAAGCCTCTTTCCATTTATAACCTAGAAGGTATCCCAAAAATTCAAAAACTTAAGGCATTCTCCTCCTTCGAATGATTTCGTCTTCGCGGCCGGACGGATAGACCAAATTTAATTGCAACCCTTGTGATTCTAACCAAATAAATGAAGACGATTTGAGTCTCAAAACACGAGAATTACAGATATTTGGGCAAATTGATAACGCTCCTCTTCATAGAAATAAGAGCGCAAGTACGAAGTTCAAGTGGAATTCAAAAAGGACGCAGGAATATAATGGGTGATTTTTTAAGAGCTTGAGAACTTTTTTTAAAAAAAAAACGCATAAAATTTGCAAAATCTCATCGGTTCTTTATTTGAAACGTTAGATTGGTCCATGACATTTACTTTTTGAAGATAATTTCATTTAAATGTTGACCGCGGCTGCGTCTTAGGTGGTCCATTCGGAAAGTCCAATTTTGGGCAACTTTTTCGAGCATTTCGGCCGGAATAGCCCGAATTTCTTCGGAAATGTTGTCTTCCAAAGCTGGAATAGTTACTGGCTTATTTCTGTAGACTTTAGACTTGACGTAGCCCCACAAAAAATAGTCTAAAGGCGTCAAATCGCATGATCTTGGTGGCCAACTTACCGGTCCATTTCTTGAGATGAATTGTTCTCCGAAGTTTTCCCTCAAAATGGCCATAGAATCGCGAGCTGTGTGGCATGTAGCGCCATCTTGTTGAAACCACATGTCAACCAAGTTCAGTTCTTCCATTTTTGGCAACAAAAAGTTTGTTAGCATCGAACGATAGCGATCGCCATTCACCGTAACGTTGCGTCCAACATCATCTTTGAAAAAATACGGTCCAATGATTCCACCAGCGTACAAACCACACCAAACAGTGCATTTTTCGGGATGCATGGGCAGTTCTTGAACGGCTTCTGGTTGCTCTTCACTCCAAATGCGGCAATTTTGCTTATTTACGTAGCCATTCAACCAGAAATGAGCCTCATCGCTGAACAAAATTTGTCGATAAAAAAGCGGATTTTCTGCCAACTTTTCTAGGGCCCATTCACTGAAAATTCGACGTTGTGGCAGATCGTTCGGCTTCAGTTCTTGAAATGTCAAAGCATACTGAGCAAATACTAATGCATGAAAATCCTAACCTCAAAAAAATCTGAGCAAATACTAATGCATGAAAATCCTAACTTCAAAAAAATCACCCGTTATTAGGATTTGTTGGACAGAGTAAGTTTTGTCCATAATATATTTGACTTTCCATGCAAGGATGTGGATGGTATATGTACACTTACGACCTACGATGTAGGCCAGCATACCAAACATTCGATTAAAAATATTGTAGAGTGATGGGTATGTAAACAAGAGTATTCACAATGAGTCTGTTTTTCGATATACCAGTAAAGGAATGGAATAATTTCATAACTTGTGTCTGTCCAACAATGCAACTGAAGTTCATTCATGAAATTTATCACATCGAATATCCGTTTTCTGATTCAACTGGAAACCGAAAGAGAACCACTGTTTCAGTTATGAAAGTTGTTAAATAATTTGTATACTTAATGGATATTTACGATATAAGTGTGATATTGAAATTATCGTATTCGTATTCTGAAAGATCCCCTAAAACAGTCCGTAGTTTACTACCGTTAATCATACGAAGTTTTACATCTGGCAGCCTGAAGGATAATAAAAACACAATTAATATAGTGTGTTCAAAGTGCCATAGACTTCTGTCAACTTTTGAAAGAGAGTTAAGTATTCGACATAAGAATCTTCCGTATGTCAGAATTAGTATAGTAAAACAGTATTTCTCCCAGATGGTCAATTTGGTTTCAACCCCATTCCTCCGCAGAAAAATCATATGAATCATCCGTAGCGGTTTCGTTTAGGTCAATTGTTATTTAGGTATTTTGTAGCCGTAAGTTCAATTTTTTCTGCGGTAAATTTCGATTCAGTTCATGTTTTGCCTTGAAATTTGAAATTCATTGTAGCACTGCTTCATCATCTATTACACTTCTTATTGCACTTGTTATAAAACAAATAAACTGACTCTGAAAACAAGCGGAACATAAATAAATAATATTTTAACATGATTGGCATGTTGTTCAGGTTAAAAAATGTCTACGTGTAAGGTTATCGGGCGTATTGAATGCTTAGATGGAAATAAATGAAATTTCTTTCGGGTCCTGAATACCTCGAGAACCTACCTCGAGAATATGTATATTTATCTTCGCATTCAGTTGGAGTAAACTGGTGTAGTTATATCGACTAGAGATACAATTGTGATTTTATTATTCAGAAATGAAAAGTAGCTTCCAGTGCTTTGTTCAAAACACACTGAACACAATGAGTTGAACGAATAATGGTGAAATTGCTGTTTAACTAGAAATTGAAATTATGAATAACATAATTTTTCATCTGAAATGATCTGATAAGTTATGATTTAAACTCTAGAGATAGTTGGATATATTGAGTAGGTTCAATCAATTATTAATCAACTGAGAAAGTTCGGCTTCTAGGGTTCCGTAATCAAAATGAAAAATACTTTTCTTCAATACACTAGAAAAAATTGAAAAGCACTGCCGTGAAGTTAGGAGCTTTTGAGCGCTCGGTTATCCACCTTGTAGGAATATTCGTATTTTTCAGTTTCAGAAACCAATTCAACAATTAAATCAAAACAATGTCAGCTGCTCTTCTTCAAATTTCGAGTTGAAGCAAATTCACCATTATTCGTCCAACTCATTGTGTTAAGTGTGTTTTGAACAAAGCACTAGAAGCTACTCTTTATTTCTGAATAATAAAATCACAATTGTATCTCTATATTATTACAACAGTTTACTCCAACTGAATTTGAAGATAAATATACATATTCTCGAGGTGAGCCAAATCATTTAGGACTCTGAAGAAATTTCATTTATTTGCATCTAAGACGCCCGATGAGTACGAGCGTTTTTTCCAACGAACTTTGGAACAATATATTTTGACGACACAGCGTGCTTTGCGACGAAGATTCTTGATAGTCAATACACGTGATATCGAAATAATCAAGTTGTTTAATTCTTTACAATCTAACTCAACAACTGACCGCACAGCTCAGCCTGTGATCGATAAGATTTCGGGTTCACATACCCAAACTTCAACACAACTTTTTGCAATCAAATTTAAGACTTGCTAATCAGCTAATCATATCCATGCAGTAAGATGTAAAAATCGGAAACTTATAATCTCACACATCTGCGGTCCGAATTCAGTTAGAATATGTATACCGAACTAGGAAGTTTCGACCAAGTCAGGCAGCCGGGTTTCGAACATTAATAATTCTGTAGATATCCTCGAAAGGTCGGGAATCGTTCATCTGGAAATGTTTGCAGTTTCCCGGGTCCGATTCGTAATCAGGGAGTTGCAAATTTGGGGTTTGTCGAGTCCAAAAATCGGAATAATCTACACGGACCGCACCACCGATGGGATTCGGGTTGATTACGGAGCGCCATCTGTCGATCGTCCGTAAGTGAAACAGCCTCTAATGGAGCTTTGCCTATCAGAAAATATAATTCCCCAAATTTACAGTGTACAAGTTTGGCATTTGTGATTCAGAGGGGAAGTTGCTTGAAAGATGACTGGTCTTTCATTTTGAGTTTTTCATTTAATTATTCAGTTCGGTGGAAATCCTCCTTCCTTTGGGTAGCTCTGAACTAGAAGACCAGCCCGTATGAGGACAATATTCGTATAGATTTATTTTGTTGACCAAATATACAGGATAATGATTGCCGCAAGACCAAAGTCTGCCAAAGAGTGACTTTTTCTTTTACATTCGCAAATACCCTTTCACCTGTCCAAATTCGACAATTTGGATTGTTACAGCTATTTGTTAAAAAATCGGTCTTATTGTTGAAGATGCTCTTTCATCTGACATAGGGTCCACTTCTAACTGATCCAGAGGCCCCAGTCAGCGAATGCTCTTACTCGCTGCCTATGGTAATTTACCTTCAATCCCAAGTCAATTGAGTTTCGTACGGATTCAGGCTTCAGTTGCAACCAAAATTGAGCAAGCGTGAGTTTTATAATATAATTCTGAAATAATTATAATCTGCTTGATTAGATACGTGTAAATATTTTTGGGCTTTCAATTTAATCCATCAGACTCATTGTTCTTCAAATTCTGTCTCTACCAATTCATACTACTCAACTCTTAGCTAGCTACTATGATTTTGCTATTTACCCAACCTCCATCTCCACGAATATCATTAAGAATGCAGTTTTCAATCGTTATAATTCATCAGTTTCCTCTATATTTGAAATGTACACGGTCGAAAAATTCACGCTCGACATTCCTTTAGGTCGCAGCCAGTTGTTCTATCCGTTTCTGGAATGAATCTACTTTGAAAAGAGTCCTGATGGTTGTTTGTTTCAAACTACCTTCTGAATTGTTCGAGGAAGAGTGAATTTGCTCCAAAAATACACATATTCATCAGTTAGCAGCTGCTTAAAAAATAGAATACAAATTCTCATTAACATTAGTATATATAATTACGTTTTTGGAGCGAAAGCCGGTCTTTTAAAAAAGATTTATTAATTTACAACGGAAGATTATCCTATTCTAACAATTAGCTAGGAAGACATACACTTAATTATTGACGAACCTTTCGTCTTGGGAGGTATTTATAACATTTCTTATCTGTAAATGAATAACACGCGACAAACAACACCCACGTCATCCACACAGTGGTATGATCTTAATGCTTAGTAATCAAAATGTAACATGTTCATATTCAAATGGAATGCAATACAGATAAGCAATTCATCTGAGGTATACAGGGTTGGCATTATGTAATTCCTCCCCACCTTGAATAAAGGTATCACCTGTAGTAGGTGTAGCTTTACAAAAAATATCTTTTCTTAAATATTTCAAAATAAAATAAGTAATAATTAATAAAATGATTATTATAACAATAAGCAAAAATATAGATCTTGAAGGCTGGAGATTCCATTGGTCCAGGTCTTCTATCTTGATATCCGGGATGTCTTCATCTTTCCGGGATTCTTCATTTGTGGAATTTGGGTTGAATAAAGTTATCTTGGGTAAAATCACGTATTTTTCTTCATTGAATGTAGTAGTTGGGACGATTTCTTTTCTCGTGTTGCTCACAGCACATTTGGTTCGTAGAATTGTCATAGGAGGCACAAAATAATGTCTTATTTGCTGAAGACATTTTTCCAAAACATTTTTGTTTTCGATGGATAGGATATTTCCATCTTCTAATAATTTTAAATCTGGGGAAAGTACCGTTGTCGTTCTTGGACAGTTTTCGGTGTGGTTTTTCAAAATATTTCGAAGGCATGCTGGTGATTCAGCTAAGGTGTCTTGATCGCAGAGATAATCATCTTCCACTGGGTGGCAAAATTTCGTTGACCATTTCAGGGTTTCTTCTTGTGAGAGTAAATAGGGATCGGTATATGGAAGGGATGAATTGTTTTGTGGTAGATAGTAAAACTTGTATAAATCATAACTTTCTTCGTATACCGTTGGGATTGATATTAAAAATAGTAATGCTTTCTTTTTGAAAATTACTTTCGTATGACATATCTGATAATAATCTTTCAGATGATGTAAAGGTATTATCGTCACATTTTTTATTAATTCAAGGAATTTTGAATAAGGTTAAATTGATTCATGTAAAAGATGTAATCTTGCAAAACTCACTGCAGTTGCAATTTCATCTAGAATATTCTTGATATCTTTAAGTTCAAATGTCAGGAGATGCATGTATTGAATTTCTTGTATTGCTGGTATAACTTGAAGCAATTTAAGGTTTTCTGACATTTTCTGAAATTTTTCAATATACTTATTTTTAAGGTCATTTACGACTGTTGCGATCTGTTTTTGATTTTTTATCAAAACTCTCTCATTTTTCTGAAAACTATAAAAATAGTTTTTATATAATTCCTCATCATCGGAATCTAACGTTTCGAATAAAATCTTTGAAATCTTTCCTCCTAAGTTAATGAGTCCTCTTTTAACTCTAATTTTTCCATTCAACAATTCTTCCATGGTATTGATATTAATTTCATTAGTATGCTGTAGATACTTAAAATTGGATACGTGCTCAAACAGCAAAATTAGATTTTGACTTTATTTATTTCTCTTTGATAATTTTTTTTTTTTTTTTTTTTTTTGTTTAGTCAGGGGGAATCCTCATGGACGAACTATCTCCGATAGATAGAACAGTGTGAGACTTCGTGTGAAGCACGACCTACTCTAACTAAACCTAACCTGCTGTTTTAGATTCCGGGCATTTATTACCTACTAACCTTTTGACTCTTCTTGTTCGTATCTCTATCACGATCTTTGTCGTGGGATGCTTTTGTTACCTATGAATTTGAATTTCATAGGAGTCTCTTCTTCTGGATGATTTAAATTGAGATTACTCAATTTCTGTTTCTACGTAGTTGATCTCTGGGTCTTTTGTGATAGGTGGGTATCCTAACCACATCTTCTGCGGGGTTGTAGTCAACTAGTCTTCTTAGCTCATCATTTGGGTGTTGACTTGCTTTTTCAAATATCTTCTCGGCCTTCTTTTTTAGGAAATCTGTGACAGTTTCCCATTCTAAGTCTCTGTGGATTTGTTGGTTTCTTACGAACCACGGCATATTCATTGCTGCTCTGAGCAGTTTATTTTCTGTTGCTTGAATCTTCTTTATATGGCTATTGGCTGCATTGCCCCATGCCGCCGAGCCATATGTTAGTTGGGGTCTTGCAATTGACTTGATCATTCGTAGTTTCGTGCTTTGGTTCATTTGGCTTCTTCTTCCTAGTAGTGGGTAAAGTCTACTCATCGCTGAGTTTGTTTTATCCACTGCATATTTTATATGGTTTTTCCATGTAAGCCCTTTATCTAGTTTTACTCCTAGATATTTGACTTCATTTTCCCATTTTATCTCTTCTCCATCTATCTGTAGGTTGGAATTAATTTCAAGTCTCCGCTTCTGTAGTAGAATAGCTTGGCTCTTTTTGCTATTTATTTGAATTTTCCATTTGATGAACCATTCTTCTAAATCTTCTAGTGCTTCTTGCAGTCTTCTGTGTATGACATCTGGTCGGCGATGTCTGAAGGCTATTCCCGTGTCATCTGCATAAAGGGCTAGCACATTCCTTGGGTTCTTAGGAATATCGTAGATATATATGTTGTAGAGCAGAGGTCCTAGAACTGATCCTTGGGGTACTCCTGCTTCTACTTGTCTGGTGGTAGATAATGTGTCGTCTATTTTGACATAAAAATTCCGGTTCCTCAGGTAGTTTCTTATTATCTTGCAGGTTTTGGTGGTGTAGCCTGCCATCATCATCTTGTAGGCAAGTCCTTCGTGCCAAACTCGGTCGAAGGCTCTCTCGACATCTAATAGCACTAATCCAGTGGCTTGTTTATTCTGAAATCCTTCAGTGACATATTCAGTGATCCTTAACAGTTGAAGTTCTGTGGAATGATTTCTTCTGAATCCAAATTGTTCCGGTGGTATCAGATTCAGCGCTTCTGTTTCTTCATTGAGTCTTCTTGCAAGGACTCTTTCGACAATTTTTCCAAGGGCTGACAGTAGACTTATCGGCCTGTAGTTTTGTGGGAATTTTCTATCTTTTCCTGGCTTATTGAACACAATTACTTCTGCTGTTTTCCATCTTTCCGGATAATATTCTGTTCTCATCACGGCGTTTGCTATATTGGTAAGCGCTGCTATTCCTTTTCTGGGCAATTTCCGTAACATAAAGTTTGTTACTTTGTCTTTCCCTGGAGCTTTCCTGTTTTTCAATTTCTTGATGATTTCTTTAATTTCCGTTGGTGTTGTTGGGTTTGGGATGGTATCGCCTTCCGGCGGTTCCAACATCAATTCTTCATTTCCTTCGACTTCTTCTTCTAAGTCTTCATTGTCATCGTCTTCTCTGTAGTTGATTCTGGCTTCTCGTTCTATTGCGTCGACCAGTGCTTCGGCTTTTTCAAGCTTTGAGTAGGCCATCCCATTAGATCCGTGTAGAGGGGGAATCTCGGTTTTCTCCCGTCGTAAGCACTTTTGCATCTTCCATGCTGAGTGGTCTATGGTGTTTAGCTCTCTAACTCTTTGGTTCCATCTGTCTGTTCTCAGTTCTCTCAGTGCATTTTTCAGCACTTGGCTGTGTTTATTCAGCTCTTTCTTGTCTTCTTCTCTATGTGAAGTTCTGTAGTTCTTCCTAAGTTTTCTATTCCTCTTTATAAGCTCCTTTATTGCTTTTGGGGTTTCACCATGTGGATGTTTCGGGGCTGGCCTTTCGATTCTTCTGGTACTTTCCTCGTAGGCTTCTTTTATTCGGGTTTCTTATTTTTCAACTTCATCTTCTAGATCTTCAGGGGTTCTTATCTGTGGAATTTCAGTAATTTTCTCCTGAAGTATTTCACTGTACTTTTGCCAGTCTGTGAAGTCTTTTGTTTGAAGTTTTTCTGTTATCGGTCTGCGTCCCAATCTGAGTTCTATTGGGTTGTGGTCTGATGTGCCCTCTTCTATAGTATCAAGTGTGAAATCTTGGGTAATATCTTTCATTATGACGATATCTAATACGTCCGGTAGGCCATTACTTCTGGGCAGGTAGGTCGGGATTTCAGGTCCTAATACTATGGCATTCACTTTTTCGGCGTACTTCTTAAGCTTCTTCCCATTTTGGTTTTCAGTTCTGCTATTCCATTCTCTTGACTTGCAGTTCATATCGCCAATAATGATGTTCGGGTAGTTTCCTTCAAGCATCTTCTTCAGATCTTCCTCTATTAAGTCGTTTTGGGGTGGTTTGTAGGCTGACGTAATTTTCATTTGTCCTCGATTCGTGTTAACTATAATCGAGACGGCTTCTATTTGCCCATTATTCAGTACATCGTCAAAATAGTGGTCGATGTTCCTCTTGACTATTAGGGCTACGCCCCCTCCTGTACAATTTCTGTCATTTCTGTATATTTCATGGTCGGGAAATGAAATTCTATTTCTTGTAGATAGTCTCGTCTCCTGAATGGCTATAATATCCGGTTGTTTCTCGGATATTATTTCTTCTATTTCAGATCTACGGGCTCGTAGACCGTTTGCGTTCCATGAGACAATCTTCAGGTTGTTTTTATTCGCGTTAGTCACTAGCTCCATTAATTGGGTTTAGTGAGTTTACGGAACTTTTTGTCCATCTCTATTTCCAGGAATTTCATGAGCTTACTCATGATATTCTTGGTGAAGGTATCTAGATCCTCGGTGGTTTCGGGTCCTTTCTTGTTGGTCTCTTCTTTCTTCTTTTGGCTGTTCTTCTTGGATTTTCCATTTTTTGGGGCTTCTTTCTTCTGCTCTTGTTTGAGTGGTGGCGTTTTCTTCTTCTTATCTTCTTCCTTTTGTTCTTGTTGGACAGTGGGCATCATTTTTTTTTCTTCTTCTTTTCTTGCTTTGGTCGCAGTCTTCTTTTTGGTCACCAGTTTCCACTCGCTACATCCTTTGTAGCTGGCTGGGTGACCTGCTTTTCCGCACAGCGCACAGGTAGCATTTCTCTCCTCGTTTTCTCTTGTTAGCGTACAATCTTTACTATTGTGCGCTCCAGAGCATTTAACACATCTCCATGGGAATGTGCATTTACTTTGCGCATGTCCGTAACGTTGACATCTATGACATTGACCAGGTCCAATGCTCTTCTTCTTCGGCTCTACTACACAATTTATACCGTAGAGCTGTTTTACTTCGAATACCTTCTTATTTTGGGTTTTCACCAAAAATAAGGGTATTGCCTTTTTGGTCTTGTTGGATGTCATCCTTATGACATCCGCGTCGGCAATGCCTTGCTCGGCGAGGTCCTCTGTGATAATGTTAATATCTGCGTCCAGTGGCAGATATCGTACCACCGCGTAGATTCTCTTCTCTTCTTCCCTTTGGAGGGTGTAGAATTCCTTATTTCTCAACTCGAGGAATTTTGTCATCTTTCTGTGGTCGTCGGGGGATTGGGGAACAACGCGAATGCCGTCTCTTACTGTGGTCGCTCTCAGGTATTTAATACCCTTCATTTGCATCTCTCTCGAGATTTGTGTCCAGTCGGCCGTGCCTCTCAATGTCACTGGAGGGACTTTCTCTTTTTTCTGCTCGATTTGAGCAGGGACTTCAATTTCTTCTGCAGGTGCAGAAGTAGCTTCTTCTGGGCGTTTTCCTTTTAGCAATGCTGCTATATACGACTTCTTCGTAGGTGGCCCTCTTGCAGCTGCATCATTATTTTCGGTAGGTTTTTTCGGGTCTTCTTTTTGGATTGTGGGGGTTGACACGGTCTCCTCTGTCCCAGAGGAGAAGCCATTTTCTTTTTTCTTAGCCCGTTTCCGCGGCTTCGAGGACTGAGACATTTCTGCTCTCAAGGATTTCACTTCGTCGGATAAAGTTTTGAGACTCTCCGTCATAACTTTCAATTGACTCATGAGGCTGTTGATCTGGTCCTTCTGTTCTTTTATAATCCGATCTTTTTCGGATTCATCATTAACTTCTTCTTCTTCAATATCCATATCGGATATTTCTTCATCCGATAAGTTTTCGGCATCGGATTCTCTGTCCTCATTTGCAGAGTCGTATTCCGACATTCTGTCAGAGTGACTCAGCAAACAACACTTAAACACTTTTTTCACTTTCCACTAAATTCACTTTTGTCTCTTCAATGTAAAATAATCTGTGGAACCATCGATCTAAACCTGGACTCAACACAGTTATTTCTTCTTCTTCTTATCACTTCTATACGAGGTTCACTTGGCACACATGCGCATTTCTCAATACGTCTGCACTCCTCGAGGGTTCAATCGCTACTGTTGATAATTCAAAATTACTTCTCATATTTATTTAATTCTACTGGTACATATCGTCCTTTATTGGAATAACATCCAATCATAACATGATAATTATTTTTAAGGGTTCTTTATCCCTTTAAGTCTACTTGGGACTTGAAAATTTTTTAAATTGCAGGTCTTTCTATGAAAAGTTTTATTCTATCGGCAAGATGTGCCTTAACACATTACTTCACTTTTTACTAATGCATTCGATTTGGGATTATAATTCGTAATATAATGAATTTCAATTTTATGGATTCTACAAAAATCTTGGACTATGCCATTTTTAAATTCTAATCCATTGTCACACGTTATTTTATTAGGAATGCCGTAATGGCTAAAATACATCAATAATTTATCTACATTTTCAATTTGAAGAGTAATATGTGACGTAGGTTTCCTATCGTAATTCATAGTACATTACTTTCGATTGTTATGTGAGACGTAAGCTTTTCCTTACTTGATTCGTAATACATTCTTAATATAATCGCGTTACTGAGCAGGGCTGGCTCTAGTGACATTATAATCATGGGACTTTTTAATTCTTGAAATATTTGTTTTACGGAAGTCTTAGACAATTCCATTTTTAAATTCGAATATTTATTTCAATATTTAGATCAGGGGATTTTAAATTCATTTTTTATATTTAAGGAATATAGTGTATAAAGTATGAACTTCATAAAAATCTTGGACAACTCTTTTTTAAAATTCGAGTTTCTCTTTTAACATTCAAACAAGGGGATTTTCATGAAATATGCAAAAAGTGTATAAAGCATAATTGTTCAAAACATGCTTAAGGGAAAATACTATAATCTTTCTAATTCTTCATGTAATTACGAAGGCAATAAAAATGATGATTATCAATAATATGAAACAAGGGTTTCAAACACCGTTGTTCAAAGAATGTCTGAAGGAGAATACATTAATCCTTTTAATGTTTTTTTTGCTACTAACAAGCAAATGAAAATGAGATTTATCTCAAATAATATTTTTAAGGTTATATAGTTTATATGGAATTCTTCGAATAAAATTCGAAATTATATTTCGTAAATATCGTTTTATCGATTAACTATGTAAGTAAGGGTGTGATATGAAAATTCATCTTTGAATATATTGCGTAATTAAATATTTATAACTTTTTTCCGTACTTTATAATAAGGGATAATTTTGGAAATTATTTTCGAAGATGGTGACTTTAACCTTTTCTTCGTATATGGGATTTTAAATATAGGATCCTTAACATTACGCTGGACAGTAAAACATTCTGTCTCATTTGAATTTATTTTTATTCCATCGTTTTAATTTAACCATTTCAAACATGCTTCGTATTTTTCCGTATTTATCCGATTTTTAATTAACGATGAATCTTTTTCGATTCTATTTATTTCAATATTTTCATGATTATTTTTATTCGAATCATTTCCGATTCTATTCATTTCCGTATTTTCGGAATAATTTGCATCTGTGGCATTACTGGCATTTGTCGCCATTGAATCATTTTTGATTCTATTCGTATTTACGAATTCATTTATTTTTAACATTCGATCATTTTCGATCCTATTCGTCATTGCGAATTTATTTATTTTTAACATTGGATCATTATCGATCCTGTTCGTTTTCTTGAACGTATTAATCCCTTTCATTGGATTATTTTTAAATTCATTAGTATTTCCTCCGATATTCCGATTCGGTAAGGAATATACAATTATCTTTATATTAGATTCCGCAAAAATATATTTTATCATATTTAAAATAATATGCCAGTCTAATTTATCTAGACCGCATGCAATTCTGGGTAAAGCTAAGTATTTGTCATTATTATATTGACACAATTCTCTGAGATATAATATTGATTGAAAAACTGTTTCATATTCTGGTTTATCATAGTATAAATCTTTAGTAATTAAATAATAAATGTTTCGATCATTTATTTGGATCATTGCTACTTCTCCTAGTAGCTTATTTTGAGATTTTAAATTATCTATTTGACCAAATTTATTTTTAAATTGGAGGGCTACACCTCTGTTCATGTGAAAATCACGGGAAACGCAATGTGCTAACGCATAATTCTTTGGGGCTTTAAATAAATCACCTGTTTTTTCAATTATCTTAGGGGAATCTTTAATATTTTTCAATTCATAATTTTTTTCAAAATCTTTATAAGTCAATTTATTATCTGACTCTATTATAATTCGACTGAGAGCATCAGCATTATTAGTTGAACCTTTTTTATAACGTATTCCGTAATCAAATTCTTTCGGAACTTCACCTTGAGATAAAACAGAGCCTATCGCGAAACCTGACGCATCAGTTGTAGGAACGAATGGCTTATCGAAATCGGGGTATCTCAATACAGGGTGATTCAATAAATTTCTTTTACATATTTCGAACGCTTCGATATATTTCGGATCATTAGTTTTAGAATCTTTCTTCAAACATGAAGTTAAGGGTTTCGTTATCTTTGCGAAATTGGGGATACATTTTTATAATATCCTACGAGTCTAAGAAATGATTTCATTTCGTTAGTAGTTTTAGGAATTGGAAATTCAGCAATTGCTTTCAATATTTTTGAATTGGGTACGATTCCTTCAGGAATATTATTATCACTCGTTTTAATTTCAGTTTTAAGAGAACATTCATCTGATTGAATTTTCAGATTATCCGCTTTAAATGCTTCTAAAATATTTTGGATATCTGCTAAGTGTTGGTTGATCGTATCAATTTTATGTTTTATTATATTTGAAAACTCAGGATCCATTGGGATATTTTGGAGTTTCTGACATACTTGCTGATAATAAAAAGGGATTTGACAATAATTATTAGTCAATAATTGATTTTTAAAATCTAAATTAAGTCCATATTTATTCAAAAAATCTGCTCCTATAAGACCATCATAATTCTTATGGAACTTGTATACGACAAAGGGATGAAAATCATCTATTTGAAATTCGGGGAATAAAGGTATTAAAACTTTTTCATTTGCAGTTTGTTTTTTGAAACATGCAGTTAGTGTCGTAGATTCATTAAAAATATTTTTAGGAAAATTATTATACGCGAATTTTGGATCAATAAGACAAACAGAACATCCACTATCAATTAAAAGTTTACATTTAGGATTTTGGAATTGGATATAGGGGAGTTGGTTTGTGTTATCTAACGTATTATTTAAGTCAATGAGTCGTTCATGGCACGATCTCGAAAATTTTCATTTAACTATTTACTGGAATTATTACGTTCTGGATATGAACGTTCGTTAAAATCACGTTTTTTGAATCTCGGTTGGGAATTATTTGGGTAAAAGTTTCTTCGATTATTTTGACTAGATTGGGGGAAATTTTGTTTATTATTATGAGTAAAACTTCTATAATTATTACTTGGGAAGTTTGCTCGATTATTATTTGAAAAATTATTTTTATTAGTTTGAGAGACATTTCTTTGATTTGGCTGAGGAAAATTCCTCTGATTGTTCTGATTTTTATAATGCATATAGGGTTGTTGATAAAAATAGTAATCTTGACGAATAAAATTTACTATATCGTCATAGTTCATAATTCCGTGTCCTCTAAGGGCTGTTCTCAATTCTGGGTTAATATTATAGAGCAGAACTCTGGTTGCTACTCGTGACGCAATATTTTTTTCTTGATCCTTTTCAAGAATCGGTAAATTCGACAATTCGACTTGCGAATCGTATTTATTCTTTAAATCTACTATTCTTCCGAGAAAATCTAAATCGTTTTCGTTACGAATTCTTTGGGCATTTTGGAGATCCCAAAACAAAACTGTGAGGCTTATTTTTTCCTCAAATCTTAACTTTAAAAATTCCTTCAAGTTAATCCAGTTATCTGTAATTCTCTCATTAGAACTTACGATTTCACTGGCATTTCCTACCAATTTACTCTTTATTATATCGATAATTGCTTCATTTAATAACGCGTCGGCAGATTGGAACCTATTATAGAATCTTTCGCAATGATTCAAAAATCTTGCGAGATTCGCGGAATTACCATCAAATGGTACTATTGATTTCGAAAATAAATCAATTAATTTTAATCTATCAAACATATTTGGTTCTGGTGCGACTGCCATTTTATTCGTATTCTTCCGGCCTTTAAAATGCTTTACGGAAGTAATCTTGAAAAATTATATTGTACTTAGAAAATAATTGTATTCGGTTTTTTATTTTATAAGAAACCTAGGAAAAACTCTGGTAATCGGTTTTTTGTATTAAGAAACCTAGGAAAAACTCTGGTAATCGGTTTTTTTATAAGAAACCTAGAGAAAACTCACACAAGTTTTACGCTCAAAACCGTGGAAAAAGATTGAAGACTTTGGACCAGGGTCAGTGACTGGGAATAAAAAAGTGTTTCTAGATAGGATTCTCACCACGTTGTTTTTCTGGAGTCGTTGTAGACGCTACCCACACAATCAGGGCTCCAAACGGCTTTTCTCCTCGTTGTTGCTGGATTTGGCACCTTAACAGTTGAAACTGAAAGTTTTTGGAAGTTCTTAGCGCGGCGATAACTACGATTTCACGGTCGAAGTTTCGAAACACAGTTCTTCACGAAAACCGGCACAATCCCATAACCTCGTCGCCAATTACGTTTTTGGAGCGAAAGCCGGTCTTTTAAAAAAGATTTATTAATTTACAACGGAAGATTATCCTATTCTAACAATTAGCTAGGAAGACATACACTTAATTATTGACGAACCTTTCGTCTTGGGAGGTATTTATAACATTTCTTATCTGTAAATGAATAACACGCGACAAACAACACCCACGTCATCCACACAGTGGTATGATCTTAATGCTTAGTAATCAAAATGTAACATGTTCATATTCAAATGGAATGCAATACAGATAAGCAATTCATCTGAGGTATACAGGGTTGGCATTATGTAATTCCTCCCCACCTTGAATAAAGGTATCACCTGTAGTAGGTGTAGCTTTACAAAAAATATCTTTTCTTAAATATTTCAAAATAAAATAAGTAATAATTAATAAAATGATTATTATAACAATAAGCAAAAATATAGATCTTGAAGGCTGGAGATTCCATTGGTCCAGGTCTTCTATCTTGATATCCGGGATGTCTTCATCTTTCCGGGATTCTTCATTTGTGGAATTTGGGTTGAATAAAGTTATCTTGGGTAAAATCACGTATTTTTCTTCATTGAATGTAGTAGTTGGGACGATTTCTTTTCTCGTGTTGCTCACAGCACATTTGGTTCGTAGAATTGTCATAGGAGGCACAAAATAATGTCTTATTTGCTGAAGACATTTTTCCAAAACATTTTTGTTTTCGATGGATAGGATATTTCCATCTTCTAATAATTTTAAATCTGGGGAAAGTACCGTTGTCGTTCTTGGACAGTTTTCGGTGTGGTTTTTCAAAATATTTCGAAGGCATGCTGGTGATTCAGCTAAGGTGTCTTGATCGCAGAGATAATCATCTTCCACTGGGTGGCAAAATTTCGTTGACCATTTCAGGGTTTCTTCTTGTG
Source organism: Aphidecta obliterata (assembly GCA_963966015.1). Classification (NCBI taxonomy): domain Eukaryota; kingdom Metazoa; phylum Arthropoda; class Insecta; order Coleoptera; family Coccinellidae; genus Aphidecta; species Aphidecta obliterata. The sequence continues at coordinate 43,850,692 of OZ014427.1, forward strand.
AGAGTAAATAGGGATCGGTATATGGAAGGGATGAATTGTTTTGTGGTAGATAGTAAAACTTGTATAAATCATAACTTTCTTCGTATACCGTTGGGATTGATATTAAAAATAGTAATGCTTTCTTTTTGAAAATTACTTTCGTATGACATATCTGATAATAATCTTTCAGATGATGTAAAGGTATTATCGTCACATTTTTTATTAATTCAAGGAATTTTGAATAAGGTTAAATTGATTCATGTAAAAGATGTAATCTTGCAAAACTCACTGCAGTTGCAATTTCATCTAGAATATTCTTGATATCTTTAAGTTCAAATGTCAGGAGATGCATGTATTGAATTTCTTGTATTGCTGGTATAACTTGAAGCAATTTAAGGTTTTCTGACATTTTCTGAAATTTTTCAATATACTTATTTTTAAGGTCATTTACGACTGTTGCGATCTGTTTTTGATTTTTTATCAAAACTCTCTCATTTTTCTGAAAACTATAAAAATAGTTTTTATATAATTCCTCATCATCGGAATCTAACGTTTCGAATAAAATCTTTGAAATCTTTCCTCCTAAGTTAATGAGTCCTCTTTTAACTCTAATTTTTCCATTCAACAATTCTTCCATGGTATTGATATTAATTTCATTAGTATGCTGTAGATACTTAAAATTGGATACGTGCTCAAACAGCAAAATTAGATTTTGACTTTATTTATTTCTCTTTGATAATTTTTTTTTTTTTTTTTTTTTTGTTTAGTCAGGGGGAATCCTCATGGACGAACTATCTCCGATAGATAGAACAGTGTGAGACTTCGTGTGAAGCACGACCTACTCTAACTAAACCTAACCTGCTGTTTTAGATTCCGGGCATTTATTACCTACTAACCTTTTGACTCTTCTTGTTCGTATCTCTATCACGATCTTTGTCGTGGGATGCTTTTGTTACCTATGAATTTGAATTTCATAGGAGTCTCTTCTTCTGGATGATTTAAATTGAGATTACTCAATTTCTGTTTCTACGTAGTTGATCTCTGGGTCTTTTGTGATAGGTGGGTATCCTAACCACATCTTCTGCGGGGTTGTAGTCAACTAGTCTTCTTAGCTCATCATTTGGGTGTTGACTTGCTTTTTCAAATATCTTCTCGGCCTTCTTTTTTAGGAAATCTGTGACAGTTTCCCATTCTAAGTCTCTGTGGATTTGTTGGTTTCTTACGAACCACGGCATATTCATTGCTGCTCTGAGCAGTTTATTTTCTGTTGCTTGAATCTTCTTTATATGGCTATTGGCTGCATTGCCCCATGCCGCCGAGCCATATGTTAGTTGGGGTCTTGCAATTGACTTGATCATTCGTAGTTTCGTGCTTTGGTTCATTTGGCTTCTTCTTCCTAGTAGTGGGTAAAGTCTACTCATCGCTGAGTTTGTTTTATCCACTGCATATTTTATATGGTTTTTCCATGTAAGCCCTTTATCTAGTTTTACTCCTAGATATTTGACTTCATTTTCCCATTTTATCTCTTCTCCATCTATCTGTAGGTTGGAATTAATTTCAAGTCTCCGCTTCTGTAGTAGAATAGCTTGGCTCTTTTTGCTATTTATTTGAATTTTCCATTTGATGAACCATTCTTCTAAATCTTCTAGTGCTTCTTGCAGTCTTCTGTGTATGACATCTGGTCGGCGATGTCTGAAGGCTATTCCCGTGTCATCTGCATAAAGGGCTAGCACATTCCTTGGGTTCTTAGGAATATCGTAGATATATATGTTGTAGAGCAGAGGTCCTAGAACTGATCCTTGGGGTACTCCTGCTTCTACTTGTCTGGTGGTAGATAATGTGTCGTCTATTTTGACATAAAAATTCCGGTTCCTCAGGTAGTTTCTTATTATCTTGCAGGTTTTGGTGGTGTAGCCTGCCATCATCATCTTGTAGGCAAGTCCTTCGTGCCAAACTCGGTCGAAGGCTCTCTCGACATCTAATAGCACTAATCCAGTGGCTTGTTTATTCTGAAATCCTTCAGTGACATATTCAGTGATCCTTAACAGTTGAAGTTCTGTGGAATGATTTCTTCTGAATCCAAATTGTTCCGGTGGTATCAGATTCAGCGCTTCTGTTTCTTCATTGAGTCTTCTTGCAAGGACTCTTTCGACAATTTTTCCAAGGGCTGACAGTAGACTTATCGGCCTGTAGTTTTGTGGGAATTTTCTATCTTTTCCTGGCTTATTGAACACAATTACTTCTGCTGTTTTCCATCTTTCCGGATAATATTCTGTTCTCATCACGGCGTTTGCTATATTGGTAAGCGCTGCTATTCCTTTTCTGGGCAATTTCCGTAACATAAAGTTTGTTACTTTGTCTTTCCCTGGAGCTTTCCTGTTTTTCAATTTCTTGATGATTTCTTTAATTTCCGTTGGTGTTGTTGGGTTTGGGATGGTATCGCCTTCCGGCGGTTCCAACATCAATTCTTCATTTCCTTCGACTTCTTCTTCTAAGTCTTCATTGTCATCGTCTTCTCTGTAGTTGATTCTGGCTTCTCGTTCTATTGCGTCGACCAGTGCTTCGGCTTTTTCAAGCTTTGAGTAGGCCATCCCATTAGATCCGTGTAGAGGGGGAATCTCGGTTTTCTCCCGTCGTAAGCACTTTTGCATCTTCCATGCTGAGTGGTCTATGGTGTTTAGCTCTCTAACTCTTTGGTTCCATCTGTCTGTTCTCAGTTCTCTCAGTGCATTTTTCAGCACTTGGCTGTGTTTATTCAGCTCTTTCTTGTCTTCTTCTCTATGTGAAGTTCTGTAGTTCTTCCTAAGTTTTCTATTCCTCTTTATAAGCTCCTTTATTGCTTTTGGGGTTTCACCATGTGGATGTTTCGGGGCTGGCCTTTCGATTCTTCTGGTACTTTCCTCGTAGGCTTCTTTTATTCGGGTTTCTTATTTTTCAACTTCATCTTCTAGATCTTCAGGGGTTCTTATCTGTGGAATTTCAGTAATTTTCTCCTGAAGTATTTCACTGTACTTTTGCCAGTCTGTGAAGTCTTTTGTTTGAAGTTTTTCTGTTATCGGTCTGCGTCCCAATCTGAGTTCTATTGGGTTGTGGTCTGATGTGCCCTCTTCTATAGTATCAAGTGTGAAATCTTGGGTAATATCTTTCATTATGACGATATCTAATACGTCCGGTAGGCCATTACTTCTGGGCAGGTAGGTCGGGATTTCAGGTCCTAATACTATGGCATTCACTTTTTCGGCGTACTTCTTAAGCTTCTTCCCATTTTGGTTTTCAGTTCTGCTATTCCATTCTCTTGACTTGCAGTTCATATCGCCAATAATGATGTTCGGGTAGTTTCCTTCAAGCATCTTCTTCAGATCTTCCTCTATTAAGTCGTTTTGGGGTGGTTTGTAGGCTGACGTAATTTTCATTTGTCCTCGATTCGTGTTAACTATAATCGAGACGGCTTCTATTTGCCCATTATTCAGTACATCGTCAAAATAGTGGTCGATGTTCCTCTTGACTATTAGGGCTACGCCCCCTCCTGTACAATTTCTGTCATTTCTGTATATTTCATGGTCGGGAAATGAAATTCTATTTCTTGTAGATAGTCTCGTCTCCTGAATGGCTATAATATCCGGTTGTTTCTCGGATATTATTTCTTCTATTTCAGATCTACGGGCTCGTAGACCGTTTGCGTTCCATGAGACAATCTTCAGGTTGTTTTTATTCGCGTTAGTCACTAGCTCCATTAATTGGGTTTAGTGAGTTTACGGAACTTTTTGTCCATCTCTATTTCCAGGAATTTCATGAGCTTACTCATGATATTCTTGGTGAAGGTATCTAGATCCTCGGTGGTTTCGGGTCCTTTCTTGTTGGTCTCTTCTTTCTTCTTTTGGCTGTTCTTCTTGGATTTTCCATTTTTTGGGGCTTCTTTCTTCTGCTCTTGTTTGAGTGGTGGCGTTTTCTTCTTCTTATCTTCTTCCTTTTGTTCTTGTTGGACAGTGGGCATCATTTTTTTTTCTTCTTCTTTTCTTGCTTTGGTCGCAGTCTTCTTTTTGGTCACCAGTTTCCACTCGCTACATCCTTTGTAGCTGGCTGGGTGACCTGCTTTTCCGCACAGCGCACAGGTAGCATTTCTCTCCTCGTTTTCTCTTGTTAGCGTACAATCTTTACTATTGTGCGCTCCAGAGCATTTAACACATCTCCATGGGAATGTGCATTTACTTTGCGCATGTCCGTAACGTTGACATCTATGACATTGACCAGGTCCAATGCTCTTCTTCTTCGGCTCTACTACACAATTTATACCGTAGAGCTGTTTTACTTCGAATACCTTCTTATTTTGGGTTTTCACCAAAAATAAGGGTATTGCCTTTTTGGTCTTGTTGGATGTCATCCTTATGACATCCGCGTCGGCAATGCCTTGCTCGGCGAGGTCCTCTGTGATAATGTTAATATCTGCGTCCAGTGGCAGATATCGTACCACCGCGTAGATTCTCTTCTCTTCTTCCCTTTGGAGGGTGTAGAATTCCTTATTTCTCAACTCGAGGAATTTTGTCATCTTTCTGTGGTCGTCGGGGGATTGGGGAACAACGCGAATGCCGTCTCTTACTGTGGTCGCTCTCAGGTATTTAATACCCTTCATTTGCATCTCTCTCGAGATTTGTGTCCAGTCGGCCGTGCCTCTCAATGTCACTGGAGGGACTTTCTCTTTTTTCTGCTCGATTTGAGCAGGGACTTCAATTTCTTCTGCAGGTGCAGAAGTAGCTTCTTCTGGGCGTTTTCCTTTTAGCAATGCTGCTATATACGACTTCTTCGTAGGTGGCCCTCTTGCAGCTGCATCATTATTTTCGGTAGGTTTTTTCGGGTCTTCTTTTTGGATTGTGGGGGTTGACACGGTCTCCTCTGTCCCAGAGGAGAAGCCATTTTCTTTTTTCTTAGCCCGTTTCCGCGGCTTCGAGGACTGAGACATTTCTGCTCTCAAGGATTTCACTTCGTCGGATAAAGTTTTGAGACTCTCCGTCATAACTTTCAATTGACTCATGAGGCTGTTGATCTGGTCCTTCTGTTCTTTTATAATCCGATCTTTTTCGGATTCATCATTAACTTCTTCTTCTTCAATATCCATATCGGATATTTCTTCATCCGATAAGTTTTCGGCATCGGATTCTCTGTCCTCATTTGCAGAGTCGTATTCCGACATTCTGTCAGAGTGACTCAGCAAACAACACTTAAACACTTTTTTCACTTTCCACTAAATTCACTTTTGTCTCTTCAATGTAAAATAATCTGTGGAACCATCGATCTAAACCTGGACTCAACACAGTTATTTCTTCTTCTTCTTATCACTTCTATACGAGGTTCACTTGGCACACATGCGCATTTCTCAATACGTCTGCACTCCTCGAGGGTTCAATCGCTACTGTTGATAATTCAAAATTACTTCTCATATTTATTTAATTCTACTGGTACATATCGTCCTTTATTGGAATAACATCCAATCATAACATGATAATTATTTTTAAGGGTTCTTTATCCCTTTAAGTCTACTTGGGACTTGAAAATTTTTTAAATTGCAGGTCTTTCTATGAAAAGTTTTATTCTATCGGCAAGATGTGCCTTAACACATTACTTCACTTTTTACTAATGCATTCGATTTGGGATTATAATTCGTAATATAATGAATTTCAATTTTATGGATTCTACAAAAATCTTGGACTATGCCATTTTTAAATTCTAATCCATTGTCACACGTTATTTTATTAGGAATGCCGTAATGGCTAAAATACATCAATAATTTATCTACATTTTCAATTTGAAGAGTAATATGTGACGTAGGTTTCCTATCGTAATTCATAGTACATTACTTTCGATTGTTATGTGAGACGTAAGCTTTTCCTTACTTGATTCGTAATACATTCTTAATATAATCGCGTTACTGAGCAGGGCTGGCTCTAGTGACATTATAATCATGGGACTTTTTAATTCTTGAAATATTTGTTTTACGGAAGTCTTAGACAATTCCATTTTTAAATTCGAATATTTATTTCAATATTTAGATCAGGGGATTTTAAATTCATTTTTTATATTTAAGGAATATAGTGTATAAAGTATGAACTTCATAAAAATCTTGGACAACTCTTTTTTAAAATTCGAGTTTCTCTTTTAACATTCAAACAAGGGGATTTTCATGAAATATGCAAAAAGTGTATAAAGCATAATTGTTCAAAACATGCTTAAGGGAAAATACTATAATCTTTCTAATTCTTCATGTAATTACGAAGGCAATAAAAATGATGATTATCAATAATATGAAACAAGGGTTTCAAACACCGTTGTTCAAAGAATGTCTGAAGGAGAATACATTAATCCTTTTAATGTTTTTTTTGCTACTAACAAGCAAATGAAAATGAGATTTATCTCAAATAATATTTTTAAGGTTATATAGTTTATATGGAATTCTTCGAATAAAATTCGAAATTATATTTCGTAAATATCGTTTTATCGATTAACTATGTAAGTAAGGGTGTGATATGAAAATTCATCTTTGAATATATTGCGTAATTAAATATTTATAACTTTTTTCCGTACTTTATAATAAGGGATAATTTTGGAAATTATTTTCGAAGATGGTGACTTTAACCTTTTCTTCGTATATGGGATTTTAAATATAGGATCCTTAACATTACGCTGGACAGTAAAACATTCTGTCTCATTTGAATTTATTTTTATTCCATCGTTTTAATTTAACCATTTCAAACATGCTTCGTATTTTTCCGTATTTATCCGATTTTTAATTAACGATGAATCTTTTTCGATTCTATTTATTTCAATATTTTCATGATTATTTTTATTCGAATCATTTCCGATTCTATTCATTTCCGTATTTTCGGAATAATTTGCATCTGTGGCATTACTGGCATTTGTCGCCATTGAATCATTTTTGATTCTATTCGTATTTACGAATTCATTTATTTTTAACATTCGATCATTTTCGATCCTATTCGTCATTGCGAATTTATTTATTTTTAACATTGGATCATTATCGATCCTGTTCGTTTTCTTGAACGTATTAATCCCTTTCATTGGATTATTTTTAAATTCATTAGTATTTCCTCCGATATTCCGATTCGGTAAGGAATATACAATTATCTTTATATTAGATTCCGCAAAAATATATTTTATCATATTTAAAATAATATGCCAGTCTAATTTATCTAGACCGCATGCAATTCTGGGTAAAGCTAAGTATTTGTCATTATTATATTGACACAATTCTCTGAGATATAATATTGATTGAAAAACTGTTTCATATTCTGGTTTATCATAGTATAAATCTTTAGTAATTAAATAATAAATGTTTCGATCATTTATTTGGATCATTGCTACTTCTCCTAGTAGCTTATTTTGAGATTTTAAATTATCTATTTGACCAAATTTATTTTTAAATTGGAGGGCTACACCTCTGTTCATGTGAAAATCACGGGAAACGCAATGTGCTAACGCATAATTCTTTGGGGCTTTAAATAAATCACCTGTTTTTTCAATTATCTTAGGGGAATCTTTAATATTTTTCAATTCATAATTTTTTTCAAAATCTTTATAAGTCAATTTATTATCTGACTCTATTATAATTCGACTGAGAGCATCAGCATTATTAGTTGAACCTTTTTTATAACGTATTCCGTAATCAAATTCTTTCGGAACTTCACCTTGAGATAAAACAGAGCCTATCGCGAAACCTGACGCATCAGTTGTAGGAACGAATGGCTTATCGAAATCGGGGTATCTCAATACAGGGTGATTCAATAAATTTCTTTTACATATTTCGAACGCTTCGATATATTTCGGATCATTAGTTTTAGAATCTTTCTTCAAACATGAAGTTAAGGGTTTCGTTATCTTTGCGAAATTGGGGATACATTTTTATAATATCCTACGAGTCTAAGAAATGATTTCATTTCGTTAGTAGTTTTAGGAATTGGAAATTCAGCAATTGCTTTCAATATTTTTGAATTGGGTACGATTCCTTCAGGAATATTATTATCACTCGTTTTAATTTCAGTTTTAAGAGAACATTCATCTGATTGAATTTTCAGATTATCCGCTTTAAATGCTTCTAAAATATTTTGGATATCTGCTAAGTGTTGGTTGATCGTATCAATTTTATGTTTTATTATATTTGAAAACTCAGGATCCATTGGGATATTTTGGAGTTTCTGACATACTTGCTGATAATAAAAAGGGATTTGACAATAATTATTAGTCAATAATTGATTTTTAAAATCTAAATTAAGTCCATATTTATTCAAAAAATCTGCTCCTATAAGACCATCATAATTCTTATGGAACTTGTATACGACAAAGGGATGAAAATCATCTATTTGAAATTCGGGGAATAAAGGTATTAAAACTTTTTCATTTGCAGTTTGTTTTTTGAAACATGCAGTTAGTGTCGTAGATTCATTAAAAATATTTTTAGGAAAATTATTATACGCGAATTTTGGATCAATAAGACAAACAGAACATCCACTATCAATTAAAAGTTTACATTTAGGATTTTGGAATTGGATATAGGGGAGTTGGTTTGTGTTATCTAACGTATTATTTAAGTCAATGAGTCGTTCATGGCACGATCTCGAAAATTTTCATTTAACTATTTACTGGAATTATTACGTTCTGGATATGAACGTTCGTTAAAATCACGTTTTTTGAATCTCGGTTGGGAATTATTTGGGTAAAAGTTTCTTCGATTATTTTGACTAGATTGGGGGAAATTTTGTTTATTATTATGAGTAAAACTTCTATAATTATTACTTGGGAAGTTTGCTCGATTATTATTTGAAAAATTATTTTTATTAGTTTGAGAGACATTTCTTTGATTTGGCTGAGGAAAATTCCTCTGATTGTTCTGATTTTTATAATGCATATAGGGTTGTTGATAAAAATAGTAATCTTGACGAATAAAATTTACTATATCGTCATAGTTCATAATTCCGTGTCCTCTAAGGGCTGTTCTCAATTCTGGGTTAATATTATAGAGCAGAACTCTGGTTGCTACTCGTGACGCAATATTTTTTTCTTGATCCTTTTCAAGAATCGGTAAATTCGACAATTCGACTTGCGAATCGTATTTATTCTTTAAATCTACTATTCTTCCGAGAAAATCTAAATCGTTTTCGTTACGAATTCTTTGGGCATTTTGGAGATCCCAAAACAAAACTGTGAGGCTTATTTTTTCCTCAAATCTTAACTTTAAAAATTCCTTCAAGTTAATCCAGTTATCTGTAATTCTCTCATTAGAACTTACGATTTCACTGGCATTTCCTACCAATTTACTCTTTATTATATCGATAATTGCTTCATTTAATAACGCGTCGGCAGATTGGAACCTATTATAGAATCTTTCGCAATGATTCAAAAATCTTGCGAGATTCGCGGAATTACCATCAAATGGTACTATTGATTTCGAAAATAAATCAATTAATTTTAATCTATCAAACATATTTGGTTCTGGTGCGACTGCCATTTTATTCGTATTCTTCCGGCCTTTAAAATGCTTTACGGAAGTAATCTTGAAAAATTATATTGTACTTAGAAAATAATTGTATTCGGTTTTTTATTTTATAAGAAACCTAGGAAAAACTCTGGTAATCGGTTTTTTGTATTAAGAAACCTAGGAAAAACTCTGGTAATCGGTTTTTTTATAAGAAACCTAGAGAAAACTCACACAAGTTTTACGCTCAAAACCGTGGAAAAAGATTGAAGACTTTGGACCAGGGTCAGTGACTGGGAATAAAAAAGTGTTTCTAGATAGGATTCTCACCACGTTGTTTTTCTGGAGTCGTTGTAGACGCTACCCACACAATCAGGGCTCCAAACGGCTTTTCTCCTCGTTGTTGCTGGATTTGGCACCTTAACAGTTGAAACTGAAAGTTTTTGGAAGTTCTTAGCGCGGCGATAACTACGATTTCACGGTCGAAGTTTCGAAACACAGTTCTTCACGAAAACCGGCACAATCCCATAACCTCGTCGCCAATTACGTTTTTGGAGCGAAAGCCGGTCTTTTAAAAAAGATTTATTAATTTACAACGGAAGATTATCCTATTCTAACAATTAGCTAGGAAGACATACACTTAATTATTGACGAACCTTTCGTCTTGGGAGGTATTTATAACATTTCTTATCTGTAAATGAATAACACGCGACAAACAACACCCACGTCATCCACACAGTGGTATGATCTTAATGCTTAGTAATCAAAATGTAACATGTTCATATTCAAATGGAATGCAATACAGATAAGCAATTCATCTGAGGTATACAGGGTTGGCATTATGTAATTCCTCCCCACCTTGAATAAAGGTATCACCTGTAGTAGGTGTAGCTTTACAAAAAATATCTTTTCTTAAATATTTCAAAATAAAATAAGTAATAATTAATAAAATGATTATTATAACAATAAGCAAAAATATAGATCTTGAAGGCTGGAGATTCCATTGGTCCAGGTCTTCTATCTTGATATCCGGGATGTCTTCATCTTTCCGGGATTCTTCATTTGTGGAATTTGGGTTGAATAAAGTTATCTTGGGTAAAATCACGTATTTTTCTTCATTGAATGTAGTAGTTGGGACGATTTCTTTTCTCGTGTTGCTCACAGCACATTTGGTTCGTAGAATTGTCATAGGAGGCACAAAATAATGTCTTATTTGCTGAAGACATTTTTCCAAAACATTTTTGTTTTCGATGGATAGGATATTTCCATCTTCTAATAATTTTAAATCTGGGGAAAGTACCGTTGTCGTTCTTGGACAGTTTTCGGTGTGGTTTTTCAAAATATTTCGAAGGCATGCTGGTGATTCAGCTAAGGTGTCTTGATCGCAGAGATAATCATCTTCCACTGGGTGGCAAAATTTCGTTGACCATTTCAGGGTTTCTTCTTGTGAGAGTAAATAGGGATCGGTATATGGAAGGGATGAATTGTTTTGTGGTAGATAGTAAAACTTGTATAAATCATAACTTTCTTCGTATACCGTTGGGATTGATATTAAAAATAGTAATGCTTTCTTTTTGAAAATTACTTTCGTATGACATATCTGATAATAATCTTTCAGATGATGTAAAGGTATTATCGTCACATTTTTTATTAATTCAAGGAATTTTGAATAAGGTTAAATTGATTCATGTAAAAGATGTAATCTTGCAAAACTCACTGCAGTTGCAATTTCATCTAGAATATTCTTGATATCTTTAAGTTCAAATGTCAGGAGATGCATGTATTGAATTTCTTGTATTGCTGGTATAACTTGAAGCAATTTAAGGTTTTCTGACATTTTCTGAAATTTTTCAATATACTTATTTTTAAGGTCATTTACGACTGTTGCGATCTGTTTTTGATTTTTTATCAAAACTCTCTCATTTTTCTGAAAACTATAAAAATAGTTTTTATATAATTCCTCATCATCGGAATCTAACGTTTCGAATAAAATCTTTGAAATCTTTCCTCCTAAGTTAATGAGTCCTCTTTTAACTCTAATTTTTCCATTCAACAATTCTTCCATGGTATTGATATTAATTTCATTAGTATGCTGTAGATACTTAAAATTGGATACGTGCTCAAACAGCAAAATTAGATTTTGACTTTATTTATTTCTCTTTGATAATTTTTTTTTTTTTTTTTTTTTGTTTAGTCAGGGGGAATCCTCATGGACGAACTATCTCCGATAGATAGAACAGTGTGAGACTTCGTGTGAAGCACGACCTACTCTAACTAAACCTAACCTGCTGTTTTAGATTCCGGGCATTTATTACCTACTAACCTTTTGACTCTTCTTGTTCGTATCTCTATCACGATCTTTGTCGTGGGATGCTTTTGTTACCTATGAATTTGAATTTCATAGGAGTCTCTTCTTCTGGATGATTTAAATTGAGATTACTCAATTTCTGTTTCTACGTAGTTGATCTCTGGGTCTTTTGTGATAGGTGGGTATCCTAACCACATCTTCTGCGGGGTTGTAGTCAACTAGTCTTCTTAGCTCATCATTTGGGTGTTGACTTGCTTTTTCAAATATCTTCTCGGCCTTCTTTTTTAGGAAATCTGTGACAGTTTCCCATTCTAAGTCTCTGTGGATTTGTTGGTTTCTTACGAACCACGGCATATTCATTGCTGCTCTGAGCAGTTTATTTTCTGTTGCTTGAATCTTCTTTATATGGCTATTGGCTGCATTGCCCCATGCCGCCGAGCCATATGTTAGTTGGGGTCTTGCAATTGACTTGATCATTCGTAGTTTCGTGCTTTGGTTCATTTGGCTTCTTCTTCCTAGTAGTGGGTAAAGTCTACTCATCGCTGAGTTTGTTTTATCCACTGCATATTTTATATGGTTTTTCCATGTAAGCCCTTTATCTAGTTTTACTCCTAGATATTTGACTTCATTTTCCCATTTTATCTCTTCTCCATCTATCTGTAGGTTGGAATTAATTTCAAGTCTCCGCTTCTGTAGTAGAATAGCTTGGCTCTTTTTGCTATTTATTTGAATTTTCCATTTGATGAACCATTCTTCTAAATCTTCTAGTGCTTCTTGCAGTCTTCTGTGTATGACATCTGGTCGGCGATGTCTGAAGGCTATTCCCGTGTCATCTGCATAAAGGGCTAGCACATTCCTTGGGTTCTTAGGAATATCGTAGATATATATGTTGTAGAGCAGAGGTCCTAGAACTGATCCTTGGGGTACTCCTGCTTCTACTTGTCTGGTGGTAGATAATGTGTCGTCTATTTTGACATAAAAATTCCGGTTCCTCAGGTAGTTTCTTATTATCTTGCAGGTTTTGGTGGTGTAGCCTGCCATCATCATCTTGTAGGCAAGTCCTTCGTGCCAAACTCGGTCGAAGGCTCTCTCGACATCTAATAGCACTAATCCAGTGGCTTGTTTATTCTGAAATCCTTCAGTGACATATTCAGTGATCCTTAACAGTTGAAGTTCTGTGGAATGATTTCTTCTGAATCCAAATTGTTCCGGTGGTATCAGATTCAGCGCTTCTGTTTCTTCATTGAGTCTTCTTGCAAGGACTCTTTCGACAATTTTTCCAAGGGCTGACAGTAGACTTATCGGCCTGTAGTTTTGTGGGAATTTTCTATCTTTTCCTGGCTTATTGAACACAATTACTTCTGCTGTTTTCCATCTTTCCGGATAATATTCTGTTCTCATCACGGCGTTTGCTATATTGGTAAGCGCTGCTATTCCTTTTCTGGGCAATTTCCGTAACATAAAGTTTGTTACTTTGTCTTTCCCTGGAGCTTTCCTGTTTTTCAATTTCTTGATGATTTCTTTAATTTCCGTTGGTGTTGTTGGGTTTGGGATGGTATCGCCTTCCGGCGGTTCCAACATCAATTCTTCATTTCCTTCGACTTCTTCTTCTAAGTCTTCATTGTCATCGTCTTCTCTGTAGTTGATTCTGGCTTCTCGTTCTATTGCGTCGACCAGTGCTTCGGCTTTTTCAAGCTTTGAGTAGGCCATCCCATTAGATCCGTGTAGAGGGGGAATCTCGGTTTTCTCCCGTCGTAAGCACTTTTGCATCTTCCATGCTGAGTGGTCTATGGTGTTTAGCTCTCTAACTCTTTGGTTCCATCTGTCTGTTCTCAGTTCTCTCAGTGCATTTTTCAGCACTTGGCTGTGTTTATTCAGCTCTTTCTTGTCTTCTTCTCTATGTGAAGTTCTGTAGTTCTTCCTAAGTTTTCTATTCCTCTTTATAAGCTCCTTTATTGCTTTTGGGGTTTCACCATGTGGATGTTTCGGGGCTGGCCTTTCGATTCTTCTGGTACTTTCCTCGTAGGCTTCTTTTATTCGGGTTTCTTATTTTTCAACTTCATCTTCTAGATCTTCAGGGGTTCTTATCTGTGGAATTTCAGTAATTTTCTCCTGAAGTATTTCACTGTACTTTTGCCAGTCTGTGAAGTCTTTTGTTTGAAGTTTTTCTGTTATCGGTCTGCGTCCCAATCTGAGTTCTATTGGGTTGTGGTCTGATGTGCCCTCTTCTATAGTATCAAGTGTGAAATCTTGGGTAATATCTTTCATTATGACGATATCTAATACGTCCGGTAGGCCATTACTTCTGGGCAGGTAGGTCGGGATTTCAGGTCCTAATACTATGGCATTCACTTTTTCGGCGTACTTCTTAAGCTTCTTCCCATTTTGGTTTTCAGTTCTGCTATTCCATTCTCTTGACTTGCAGTTCATATCGCCAATAATGATGTTCGGGTAGTTTCCTTCAAGCATCTTCTTCAGATCTTCCTCTATTAAGTCGTTTTGGGGTGGTTTGTAGGCTGACGTAATTTTCATTTGTCCTCGATTCGTGTTAACTATAATCGAGACGGCTTCTATTTGCCCATTATTCAGTACATCGTCAAAATAGTGGTCGATGTTCCTCTTGACTATTAGGGCTACGCCCCCTCCTGTACAATTTCTGTCATTTCTGTATATTTCATGGTCGGGAAATGAAATTCTATTTCTTGTAGATAGTCTCGTCTCCTGAATGGCTATAATATCCGGTTGTTTCTCGGATATTATTTCTTCTATTTCAGATCTACGGGCTCGTAGACCGTTTGCGTTCCATGAGACAATCTTCAGGTTGTTTTTATTCGCGTTAGTCACTAGCTCCATTAATTGGGTTTAGTGATTTCGGATCATTAGTTTTAGAATCTTTCTTCAAACATGAAGTTAAGGGTTTCGTTATCTTTGCGAAATTGGGGATACATTTTTATAATATCCTACGAGTCTAAGAAATGATTTCATTTCGTTAGTAGTTTTAGGAATTGGAAATTCAGCAATTGCTTTCAATATTTTTGAATTGGGTACGATTCCTTCAGGAATATTATTATCACTCGTTTTAATTTCAGTTTTAAGAGAACATTCATCTGATTGAATTTTCAGATTATCCGCTTTAAATGCTTCTAAAATATTTTGGATATCTGCTAAGTGTTGGTTGATCGTATCAATTTTATGTTTTATTATATTTGAAAACTCAGGATCCATTGGGATATTTTGGAGTTTCTGACATACTTGCTGATAATAAAAAGGGATTTGACAATAATTATTAGTCAATAATTGATTTTTAAAATCTAAATTAAGTCCATATTTATTCAAAAAATCTGCTCCTATAAGACCATCATAATTCTTATGGAACTTGTATACGACAAAGGGATGAAAATCATCTATTTGAAATTCGGGGAATAAAGGTATTAAAACTTTTTCATTTGCAGTTTGTTTTTTGAAACATGCAGTTAGTGTCGTAGATTCATTAAAAATATTTTTAGGAAAATTATTATACGCGAATTTTGGATCAATAAGACAAACAGAACATCCACTATCAATTAAAAGTTTACATTTAGGATTTTGGAATTGGATATAGGGGAGTTGGTTTGTGTTATCTAACGTATTATTTAAGTCAATGAGTCGTTCATGGCACGATCTCGAAAATTTTCATTTAACTATTTACTGGAATTATTACGTTCTGGATATGAACGTTCGTTAAAATCACGTTTTTTGAATCTCGGTTGGGAATTATTTGGGTAAAAGTTTCTTCGATTATTTTGACTAGATTGGGGGAAATTTTGTTTATTATTATGAGTAAAACTTCTATAATTATTACTTGGGAAGTTTGCTCGATTATTATTTGAAAAATTATTTTTATTAGTTTGAGAGACATTTCTTTGATTTGGCTGAGGAAAATTCCTCTGATTGTTCTGATTTTTATAATGCATATAGGGTTGTTGATAAAAATAGTAATCTTGACGAATAAAACTTACTATATCGTCATAGTTCATAATTCCGTGTCCTCTAAGGGCTGTTCTCAATTCTGGGTTAATATTATAGAGCAGAACTCTGGTTGCTACTCGTGACGCAATATTTTTTTCTTGATCCTTTTCAAGAATCGGTAAATTCGACAATTCGACTTGCGAATCGTATTTATTCTTTAAATCTACTATTCTTCCGAGAAAATCTAAATCGTTTTCGTTACGAATTCTTTGGGCATTTTGGAGATCCCAAAACAAAACTGTGAGGCTTATTTTTTCCTCAAATCTTAACTTTAAAAATTCCTTCAAGTTAATCCAGTTATCTGTAATTCTCTCATTAGAACTTACGATTTCACTGGCATTTCCTACCAATTTACTCTTTATTATATCGATAATTGCTTCATTTAATAACGCGTCGGCAGATTGGAACCTATTATAGAATCTTTCGCAATGATTCAAAAATCTTGCGAGATTCGCGGAATTACCATCAAATGGTACTATTGATTTCGAAAATAAATCAATTAATTTTAATCTATCAAACATATTTGGTTCTGGTGCGACTGCCATTTTATTCGTATTCTTCCGGCCTTTAAAATGCTTTACGGAAGTAATCTTGAAAAATTATATTGTACTTAGAAAATAATTGTATTCGGTTTTTTATTTTATAAGAAACCTAGGAAAAACTCTGGTAATCGGTTTTTTGTATTAAGAAACCTAGGAAAAACTCTGGTAATCGGTTTTTTTATAAGAAACCTAGAGAAAACTCACACAAGTTTTACGCTCAAAACCGTGGAAAAAGATTGAAGACTTTGGACCAGGGTCAGTGACTGGGAATAAAAAAGTGTTTCTAGATAGGATTCTCACCACGTTGTTTTTCTGGAGTCGTTGTAGACGCTACCCACACAATCAGGGCTCCAAACGGCTTTTCTCCTCGTTGTTGCTGGATTTGGCACCTTAACAGTTGAAACTGAAAGTTTTTGGAAGTTCTTAGCGCGGCGATAACTACGATTTCACGGTCGAAGTTTCGAAACACAGTTCTTCACGAAAACCGGCACAATCCCATAACCTCGTCGCCAATTACGTTTTTGGAGCGAAAGCCGGTCTTTTAAAAAAGATTTATTAATTTACAACGGAAGATTATCCTATTCTAACAATTAGCTAGGAAGACATACACTTAATTATTGACGAACCTTTCGTCTTGGGAGGTATTTATAACATTTCTTATCTGTAAATGAATAACACGCGACAAACAACACCCACGTCATCCACACAGTGGTATGATCTTAATGCTTAGTAATCAAAATGTAACATGTTCATATTCAAATGAAATGCAATACAGATAAGCAATTCATCTGAGGTATACAGGGTTGGCATTATGTAATTATATAAAACTCTTAGAATAACTTGAAATTGTTTGTCCATAAAGCAAATCGGAATTTTTCCCGCAGGAACGGTCGTTGTCCGCTACCCTTAAATCGAGGAAATTATTCAGCGACCCGTGGAAATAACCTCCGTCTTCAGGCATATTTTTTCCATTTCGAGCGTGCCAAATCCGAGTTTTCCCAATTTCTAACCCTTTGGGTCATTTCTCGTCATTCAACCCTTTTCAAACCTTCGGCATCATTATCGGCTTCGCAATCTTCCACATCCAGACGTCGAATGCAAACATTTGAATATGTAAACGGAGATTTAGGGGCCCTTGGGGGACTGATGAATGTGATTCGGTAAATTGTTGATAAATTCTAACGCCCGAGTTTCGCAGCTTCTGAACGAACACAAAATACATTGAAAAATCTCCCAGAAATTCTGAAGCACAAAAAATGAAATAATTGTGCGAAATTGGTGAATATGTCTCTAGGTCCACTGAAATATTATTCATTTGATGAAAATTCAAGAGATGAATAGAATGATTCTACTAGCTTTATTCGATTAAATCAATTTCTAAACCTGGGTAAAAAGAGCTTCATCCACTGGCTGTCATTTCGAGAAGCCCAACTAAGCCGTAAATTTCGAGCGCTTGAACTAATTTCTGATGGAACATAACCTCGATAAGAAGGGTTTACACGAAAAGACACACTTTTTTTGAAATTTATACTTTGGCTACTAGTTTCGGCTTACGCCATCCTCAGGCCAGCTGAAATATCAACAAACAATCATTACATCATATAAAATAAAACATGTCCTCAAACTAATCCAAAATTAATACGTGTATTTTTTCTATCTATTTCATTCTTATTTTTATAGGTTAGAAGCATGCATCAGTCGAAGTAGACTTTGTTTGCAATGCTTACTTTGAAACTCAATATGTGCATTTCCATAAAATACACAATATCAATAATAATGCTGTGAGCAATCCATAAATAAATGACTTTTATTTAGAATTTTTCATCAAAGTTCAAGATTGATAATCAGCTTCTGGACAAAATGAACTGGAAGTGTTTGAACTCAATTAGTCAGAAATACTATTCAATACAAGTAAGAGTAAGATACTTTCAAAGCAAAGTATCTTACTCCATCTAGTAGAAAAAGAAAGTAATGAGGTTTTTGGGGATGATAGTGATGGAGAAAATGTTGATGAAGATTATTTTGAAAAAAGTGATCATGAAACTAATTCAGAAAATGAAATGATTTTATAGCTCAACAATCTGATGGATTGTTATCTGACGAAGATGGCCGATGGTGATTTTTTTCCGACTACTTGATATCAGCGGTGTCAATGATCATGTCGTCCATCAAGCTTTCAAGGATAACCAGAGAATGGAGAAGACAGATTTTCTGAAAATACTCGCAGACGAATCAGTGAGGCCACGTGCTTCGAAGTTGAAACAGTACCTCTGCTCTACAATACGTAGAATTTTATCCCTTCCTGAGTCCGATGAAGCTGAAGTTATGGAAGAAAAGTTAGAAAAGAAAAACATGTTACACTTTTCCACCAAAAAGTAGAAAAAAGACATTATATTTATGCAAAATCCGTCATAATCCAACTTGTTTGGAATTAGTGTGGGCATAATATTTGAGAAATTCACTGCTTACAAATTACGGTTTTTTTGGTGTGGATATCAATGATCTTTCGTAGATGTTATCCTTGATTTTCCTATTTTTGAGAATACATAATATTATCAATGAATGGACTGGTGGAAATCCAAATTAAGAAGTGAACTAATGGAACGTGTCATCATCGAACGACAAGAGTAGCATGTAGACTAGTTTCTGGCTTTTTAGCCGTCATCAGTACTGCATAACTCAGTCGACGATGAAGACCAACATGAAATGCAGAACGTTTATTCCGAGCGAGAAGACGCGGCTCAATACAATGTAAAGAGCCGCGACATCTCGCGGGGAATGTCTACAAATCTTTCCACCAGTTCCTTCAAAAATATAGATTTCCACGTACCTTCCTTTTACCCTTCGTTTCGCAAGTACTCATTTTGAGTTTCAGTGCGATACTCAGGAAGCAGAAAACGCATGATCGGCGCTTATCGCTGAGATACATAAATAAATAAATGAGAGTTTCATGCCGTTAAAGGTTAGGCTACCAAATAGAATCAATGAATGGACTGGTGGAAATCCAAATTAAGAAGTGAACTAATAGAACATGTCATCATCGAACGACAAGAGTAGCATGTAGACTAGTTTCTGGCTTTTTAGCCGTCATCAGTACTGCATAACTCAGTCGACGATGAAGACCAATGAATAAAACAAAACTTTTTGCTATTCAGCAATTTAATTTAAATTTCTTAAGATTTGATGCAGAGTAATATATACAAGGGGATATATACAGTGTTTACAAAATGCTTAAAGTGTGATATTAATAACTAGTACCTAACTAGAAGTTTCACCTAGTCTTGAAATTTGAATATATTTTACATTGTTTTTGAGGGAAAAATAAAAGTTTTTCCTGAGGCATGTCGAGTGCACGAATGAAACACAACTGGCGCTCAAGTGGGTTAAAAGAAGAAAAGAGGGGAAGGGAAGTAATCGGGATTTTGGTAGGCAGGAATAGAAATTCACAAGATTAGGTGTTGAATTAATTTATGTTTAATTTTCCTGATCGGCATTGAATAATCTTTGAGATGGGTGGTCTTTTTCATATTTTTGATTATATGTTCGAAAAATGAACATGTTTCTTTTCTTATAATTTTTTCTAGAGTATCTGTGTTTGACTCTTTGTGGAGGTCACTAATTTTAGTTTCTTTGGGTTTGTTGAGTATAATTCGTAAGTATTTATTTTGGATTCTTTGGAGCTTGTCGTAATTGGTTTTAGAAATTTTGCTCCAAACTGGATTGGCATACAGGATTGTTGGTCTAATTCCTTGTTTGTAAATTCTGAGCTTTGATTTGAGGCTGAGTTTGCTCTGCCTGCAAAGTAATGGGAAGAGGCTGCTAATGCAAGAGATGCTTTTTCGAGTAATCTCATGGATGTGCTGGTTGAAGTTTAATTTCTTATCGAGAGTGACTCCTAGGTATTTCAAATGGTTTTTCTCGTTTATTGTCTGTTTGTAGAATGTTAAATTTCTGGGGTTTACTATTGTTCGCTTATGTGTGAAGTAGGTTAAGTTAGTTTTGGAGGTGTTTATTTTAATTTTCCATCGGTGATAATAATCCTCCAAAATGTTCAAGTGTTCTTGTAGATATTTGGTGGATTGTGGTTTCGACCAGGACTTTGAAGTGATAGCCGTGTCATCCGCGAAAAGATAAATTTTAGTGGATTTTGATTTTGGAATATCGTTTATGTGAATTTTAAACAGGTCAGGGGATAGTAATCCTCCTTGGGGGACTCCTGCGGTAATCGGGGTTTTTTCGGAAAGGTCGTTTCCTACCTTTACTTGAAATGTCCTGTTGTCTAGGTAGGATATTATAATTTTGATGAGATATGGTGGAAGGTTAAGTTTGATCAATTTATGAATGAGACCCTTATGCCAGACCGTATCAAAAGCTTTTTCTATATCAAGACTGAGCATGGCTGTAATTTTGTTCATGTTAAAATTTTTTGCAATTTTGTCTGTTAAATTAGCAAGTTGTAAAATGGTGCTATGACTTTTGCGGAAGCCATATTGTTCGTCGATAATTTGATTATTTTCTTCCTCGTGTTCTCGGATGCGGACAAGTATTATTTTTTCCAGGATCTTTGATAATGATGATAACAAGCTAATTGGTCGATAATTGATTGCAAGTTTAGGGTCTTTAGATGCTTTTGGGAAAGGTAGGACAATTGCATTTTTCCCCTTAGACGGAAAATATTTCAGCCGAAGACAGCTGTTGAAGATGTTAGCCAATTGTGCTATCGCTTTTCGTGGAAGGTTTTTCAAAGTTTTATTGCCGATACGGTCCTCCCCTGGAGCTTTTCTGTTTTTCAATAATTTAATGAAATTTTTTATTTCCGCCGTGCTAGACAGATTTTTGTCTGGAATTTTGGTTGGGAGTTCAAGGAAGTTTCGAATCGTTTCTTCTACTAAACCTTCTGTTTCCTGGTTCGATAGGGTTTTGGTCGAGTCGTGAATTTCCGCGTATGACAAAGCTATATGGTCGGCTTTATCCCTATCTTCAAATAGAGTACCTTGTTCACTTTGGAGGGGTGGAATTTTGTGAGAGTTCTCTTTTTGCCTAAATGATCTAACCAACTTCCACATGTCGTTTGTATTATTTAAATTTTGTGTAAAGTCCTCCCATCTCTTTGTTTTTAAGGAAGAGATTATTGACCTTGTTAAGTTGACAGTTTCTTTGTATTCTTCGTATAAGTTATTGTCGAAATTACGTTGAAGACGTTTCCTTACTTTGTTTTTATGTCGAATTAGTTCCCTTACATCCGTGGGCAATTCTGCGTTATTATTTTCTTCGATTGATTTGTAAGTCGAGGACTTGAAGCTCTTTTGAAGTGAGTTTGTGAAGTTTACAACAGCTTTGTCTATATCGGATATTGAGTTTAGTTGGTAATTTACCTTGGTGAAATGGCCGCATCTTTCTTTGAATTTTGCCCAGTCGGTTGTGTAGGAATATTTCTGTTTATAGACATTCGTTTGAGAGGTAGAGTTTGGAATGGTCGAAAATACAGGTAGAATGGACTGGTGGAAATCCAAATTAAGAAGTGAACTAATGGAACGTGTCATCATCGAACGACAAAAGTAGCATGTAGACTAGTTTCTGGCTTTTTAGCCGTCATCAGTACTGCATAACTCAGTCGACGATGAAGACCAACATGAAATGCAGAACGTTTATTCCGAGCGAGAAGACGCGGCTCAATACAATGTAAAGAGCCGCGACATCTCGCGGGGAATGTCTACAAATCTTTCCACCAGTTCCTTCGAAAATATAGATTTCCACGTACTTTCCTTTTACCTTTCGTTTCGCAAGTACTCATTTTGAGTTTCAGTGCGATATTCGGGAAGCAGAAAACGCATGATCGGCGCTTATCGCTGTGGTACATAAATAAATAAATGAGAGTTTCATGCCGTTAAAGGTTAGCCTACCAAATAGAATCAATGAGTGGACTGGTGGAAATCCAAATTAAGAAGTGAACTAATAGAACGTGTCATCATCGAACGACAAGAGTAGCAAGTAGACTACTTTCTGGCTTTTTAGCCGTCATCAGTACTGCATAACTCAGTCGACGATGAAGACCAACATGAAATGCAGAACGTTTATTCCGAGCGAGTTTATAGTTCACTTCTTAATTTGGTAGCCTAACCATCAACGGCATGAAACTCTCATTTACGTTTTCTGTTAGTTGGATAATATTTGAAAGTCCTGATAAAATGGACTGAAATCAAACATTCAAGATATTTCTTCGTTATTTTCCAATTTTGAAATGAAATATAGAGGAATAACATGGTTTATTCTTCGAATGGTAAGCAAACCTCAAATGAATACAGTTATTTCCATATCAACTTTCAATATTTCAATAATTTAATTTGTACATGCGGTCTCACAGACCGCACAGCGGTGAAAGCCCTTCTGTTTTTGGACTACGGTGGTTAAGGGCTAGGTTGGGACGCACTCTCATTCAAGAAAGTTGAACATATACTCCAAAAGTATTTCCTAAAGATCATGCCGAAAAAGGACCAACAGTTTCCATCTGATGCCTTTTTCGCCGGAGCGTAAATTTGTTTGCCTCGGTTGATATATTTATTTAAGTTTACCCTGTTTTGCTTCAAAAACAAGATGAATTGAAGAACATTATAGAGGCACGAAAAGAATATGAATTGTATGGGCAGTTTATTTATGATATGAAAAGATTTTCTCAAAAGCACCTGACTCCAAGGCAGTGCTTCCTATAATTTTTTGTCATGCGTTATCGCTAAAGTCTGTATGACACGGTGCAGAAAATGGTACAATTTCTCTATAGAAATGTGAATGCTCATTCTTCTGCATTGTGTAGTTGGACACTGCGCCTGATCACATACAAGAAATGTGTCTGAAGCTACCAATTTCTGCACCGTGTCATACGGACTTGGGGGTGGAATAAAAAATTGAATTTTTTAAATTTTTTCTCAATTTAACTAGATTGTGCCTTCAGAGCACAGCATTTATTCGTCAAGGTCAGACACTCAGAATTTACAGTACCAATATAAAAAAATTTAGAAAAGCACTGCCGTGAAGGCAGGAGCTTTTGAGCACTCGTACATGCACCTTGTAGGTGGATTCGCATTTTCCAGTTTTAGAAATCAATTGAAGGAATTTTCGAAAGCTGTCAAAAAATTTCTGAAACTTAGGCAATTTGTTTTCGATAATTCGCTAGAATTTTCTCGTAGTTTGAAAACTTTATTCCTCAGCTAGGTGCAAAATTTCATTCCAATCCGATCAGTAGTTTCGAAACTATCAGGAAAAAAATAGTTTGAACGGCCATATTTACGGAACCCCTAGTCTTATTTTGCTCATTGATGAACGTGACCGTGAAATTCGCGATCCAAACCCACCCTGAAAATTTCAAGTCCCTAGGCCTTTCCGTTCGAAAGTTATGATTTTCTATGGTTTCTATGGTTCCGGTCATGCGATCTAGAGGAATGTAGCTTGAATATATCATTCTCCATTAGTATACAGAATACCGTCACGATCGACTCTGTAGTTTGGAAATTATCAAGAAAACTAAATTTCAAACGACCATATTTACGGAACCCCTGGTATAATTCTGCTCATAGATGAAAGTGATCACGACGATCGAGATCCACACCCATCCTGAAAAATTCAAGTCCCTAGGCGTTTCCGTTCAAAAGTTACAATTTTCTATGGTTTCTATGGTTCTGGTGATGCGAGCTGGACAAAATTTTGCATGTAGCTTGATCACCTCATTTTCCATTAGAGTGCAGAATTTCATCTCGATCGAATCTGTAGTTTCGAAGTAATCAGGAAAACAAAATTTCGAGCGGCCATATTTACGGAACCCCTCGGCGAATTTTGCCCAATAACGAACTTAACCGCGGCATTCGAGATTCGAACCTACCCTGTAAATTTCAAGTTTCTAGGACATTCCGTTCGAGAGTTATCGTGCTTACGGACGGCCGGACGGACGGACAGACTCGAATTTTCCGACGGATTCGTCATCAGTGAGTCGTTTGAGACCATTTTCGGCTCGAAATTCGAAAAATACAGACATCGTGACGAAATGATATAGCCCTCGTGTAAGTAGTACGAGCGCTCAAAAATGACGAAAAGCACTGCCGTGAAGTCAGAAGCTTTTGAGCGCTTGTTCATCCACCTTGTAGGTAGATTCGCCTTTTCCAGCTTCAGAAACAAAATGAAAAATTTTTCGACTGCTGTCAAAAAAATTCTCAAACTAAGGCGAAACTCCAGACTTAACATCAGAGCTTTAGCTGACCAATTTTTTTTCGATAATTCGCTAGAATTCTCTATAGTATCTATGGGCTTGATGATGCGATCTTGACAAAATTTGGCACGAAGTTCGAATACATTGTTCTCCAGCTATGTGCAAACTTTCATTCGAATCCAATCAGTAGTTTCGAAATGATCAGGAAAAAAATATTATGAACGGCCATATTTACGGAACGCCTAGTCTTATTTTGCTCATTGATGATCGTGACCGTGACATTCGCGATCCAAACCTACCCTGAAAATTTCAAGTTCCTAGGCCTTTCCGTCCGAGAGTTGTGATTTTCTATGTATTCTATGGTTCTGGTCATGCGATCTGAACAAAATGTTGCTTGAATATAACATTCTCCATTGTAATACAAAATTTTGTCTCGATCGAATCCGTAGTTTCGAAATTATCGAGAAAACTAAATTTCAAACGACGGTATTTAAGGAACCCCTAGTATAATTCTGCTCACTGATGAACGTGAACGCGACATTTCAGATCCACACCTATCCTGAAAATTTCAACTCCTTAGGCGTTTCCGTTGAAAAGTTACAATTTTCTATGATTTCTATGGTTCTGGTCATGCGATCTGGACAAAACTTCACATGTAGCTTGAACACCTCATTCTTCATTCGAGTGCAGAATTTCATCTCGATCGAAGTTATAATTTCGAAGTAATCAGGAGAACAAAATTTTGAACGGCCATAATCACGGAACCCCTGGTGGAATTCTGCTCATTAACGAACTCAACCGAGGCATTTGGGATCTGAACCTACGTTGAAAATTTCAAGTCTCTAGGTTTTTCAGTTTGAGAATGATCGTGCTTACGGCCGGCCGGACGGACAGACTCGAATTTTTTTACGGATTCGTCATCAGTAAGTCGAACATAGTCGTTTGAGACCATTTTCGGCTCAAAATTTGAAAAATACAGACATCGTGACGAAATGATATAGCCCTCGTGTAAGCAGTACGAGCGCTCAACAACATAAATCATCGTTCTTTTCATAAAATAATTCTTTTCAGGCCCCACGTTGGTACCAGTGTGACCAAAAGGCCTGGTCGGCAGTTTAAAGATCAATTTAAAATTGAAACCATGTATATAGGATCATCATTGCAGCAGCAATTTAATCCTCATAGCAGGCGCTGATTTCTAACATTATCGGCTTTCACTTGCCCAGTTTTTCGTACGAAAACTGCAATCGACGCGGATGAGGAATATGGAAAACGTCCAAATTTTGATATCTCACCCCAGTCGGTCGGCCATAAGCGATAGCGCTAAGCCCTTCGCGCCTGCAAATTTTTTAAACGAGCAAATTATGCAGATGAGCCTTTGAAGGCTAAAATGAAATTCGCGGCCACAACTTCTGAAGCGTCATTAATGGCTCTCATTCCTCCCGCATCGCGTGGCTTTTGAAGGTGCGAACGAATTTCTGGAATTAGATTCCAGATTACTTAGGCTCCAATTTCCGTTCGCCTTCGTTGAAAGGGGGCCATATTGGAATATGAATTAATGATCATATGCGCTCAGAAAAATATTGAATGTATTCCATGAAATCAGCATTGATGGGAATTCAATCCAATATCATCGTTTTTCATTTGAGTTTGTAATATTATACAATTTAAATCACTTCTAGTTAGAAGTTTTCCAAAATATTCCTTGGGAATTCAGGAAAAGAGGAGCCAGACAAAGCACAGTCAAGGATTTCAAGAAAATAGCGTGTTGAACTTGATAATCTTATGAAGCAGGCATTAATGAAAAACTGAAATATTTCTATCTCACACAAGTACGTAGGATATTGACCCTACGTTACTCGCGCCCTCTTTTCGAACGTATTTACTCGCGTGGTCTACGATTGTAGACCATTTTAATTTCGACATTTAAGGATTACATTCATATATTTCAGAATGTATCTATGTTTGAATCTTTCATTTGAATACTTGTGATTGATGTTATATCAGTTTCGTGATAATATAATAATTGTTTTTGTAAGGAAATTAAAGAAACACCAATGTCTTGGATTTCAACATTTAGTTGCAATAACTCTATATATTTCATAGTTGTTCGAAAATAAATCAACTTCAAAGAAAAACTTATGTGTAATAGAAATGAACACGTTGTATATTTGCAGAAAAATTTTCACAAGAAAGAAATACTCCCAATATAGACCAAAATATGTCCGCCTAAAGAAGGCCATTTTTATTCAATCACACAAGTGACACATATTTCCTTCATGTGATTATTACACGCATACCTTTTGCATTTGGTAGAATATTTTCATGTAGATTTCTCATCAGCTCTGGGCATATATAAAACAACGTCCAACATAATTTTGCGCCCTTTCAGGTGGAGGGGGTACGACCTTACTTATTCTGCGGGAAATTGTAGATTGTAGAACTTTTCATCTAAACTCATTTTGTGGTTTGATCAGTTTTTATGCACAATTTTCTAAAAATTCATTTCGAGATTCTATTTCTACAGAGTGATCCGCCTTGAATAAGCATAAAGCGTTCATAACAGATATGTTCAATAAATCAAAAAACACTACTATTGGTCGGCGACGGGTATTTCTGGCAACATTGTAATGGTTGCAAAGCTGATCTTCCAAACCAACCCCAATTTTTTCTCTATTATAAACGGTAATAATAAAAATAATAGGTTTTTTGGCATCTCCTGTTTCAGCATCAATCGTATAACAGTTATACATAGACGACAACAATAGTACTGACTTGTTTTTGTTGGAATGGTCTGAGAACGCCTTCTTTTAGCGTACTGGTTACCCTTTTAACAATAAAAATAATTGCTTCTAATCATTCTGACTCGAACCGAAAAGTGTAACGTAAACAGTCGCGTGATCTACAATCGTAGACCAGTCGTACTCTAGATTTATTTACTTCCATTACAGCTCGGTGACACTGTCAAAAATACATTGATTCTCTAAATACTTAAATTATCAACAGCTACTGAAACTTAGGTATGCACAATGGAAATAGTTCACTGGTGAACATCGTTCGAATAGGCCAGGTCTACGATCGTAGACCACGCGAGTAACGGAGGGTTAAATGAAAGTTGCCCAAGTGCCTGTCTTCACTAATGAAAATTATCAAACAATATCAGACTCCGCAGCGTTTCTTGGTTGTATTGCGACAGATATTCCAACAAATATTTATTTATGAAATTCTCAAGGTCTTGAATATTCCATTGATCAATACTACTGAAGAATGCGGCCAAAAAACTAGAGAACAAAATAGTAGAAGCCAATGCAGAAACTACGCTTAGAATAAATAAACCCGTGCCAAAGCAACCTCATGGAGAAACACTAAGGCATATTATGGATTCAATAAAAACAAGAAGAAGATTGAGAAATATTTCCGAAAAGAACAAAAGAAAATGAGACTGAATATAACAAAATAGGCACAGCCAAATACTCAAGAAGGGAAAACAGATAAAAGGAACAAAATAGTACAGGATCTGAGTACAACACAAAACCGTTCTTGGAGAATGCAAAAAAAAGACTCGAATACCTCCAATAAACAGCGGATGGAATGTCATATTCAAAATATGGAAAGAAAGAAGCTCTCACCTATAAAATAGGAAGGGCAGCCAGAATTGATTACAGAGAAGATGATAATAAAACACTCAAATAATGAGTACAAAAAACGAAGAACTTATGAATGACCCACTAGAAGACGATAAAATTCAAAACTTAACCTCACCAGCAGAAATCAAAGAGTCAATTAGGAATTTATAGAGGCGGAATGAACCAGACAGGGATATTATAACAGATTTCATGCTGAAGAAAATGACGAGAAACGGAATAGCAGCGCGTAATGCGAACAGAGCATTTCACGAGATCATGAAAAGAGCAGAAGTGAATGTTTTCAATAAACTCAGCAAAAAATTAAAGTTTCCACAGACCTAGAGACTAATAAGTCAACTTCCTATTCAAAGAAAAGAAGTGTCAAAGGTTATTGCAAAATATTTTAATGAATCAACCGAATTCCTAAATCTCATACCGACCGAACAATCTGGATCTGTATTGAAATAGAACATTCGACTGAACTCCAAGGCTCACGCAAGGATTTTAGAATAAACAAGTCACAGGACTTGTTCCACTACATTAGGCCAGAATTTTCCACAGGGTATGGTATAAAGGATTAGCCAATGAATTATATATGAGAATAGGAAGTGAATAAGAACATATCTGGGCAATAGAAACTTTTACGTCAGAACAGATGACTAACATTTCATCATTAAAGACTTTGAAGCGGGGTGTCCCAAGGATCCGTCCTGAACCCCCTATTGAATAAAACACATATTTATGATATAGCCGAAAAACCATGTTAACTGTCTACGCAGGTGATGACTGCCCAATATGTGGGTGCTCTTCTAGATGAAGGACGTACATGGAAGAGCCATGTCAAGTATGCTGTTGGTAAAACAAACTCCGGAATGAGCAGACTATGTCCATTGAAAGCCCTATCCATTAGAAGCCTTTCATCCTTTAAAAGCCTTATGAATAAAGATACGAAGCTAACGATGATTAAGACGATCGCAAGACTACAACTGAACTACGGGTTAGCAGCGTGGTGCTATGAACCCAATAGACATACCAGGAGGATTCAATGAACCAAAAATAATAGGATATAAATGAAGGTCTGCCGCACTCAGAATAATTTATTTCTATGACAGGATAGTCTGTAGTATCCTGTCATAAATGCAATAAATAATAATTCTAAGGGTAGCAGACCTTCATTTAAATCCTGTTATTGTATAACTCCACAATAGACTTCTACTATCCAAACCAAAGATAAGTTCATTCGGTGGGCATGGAACGCTTCCTGGTTTGTTAGAAACCAACAAATTCTCAGAGACTCGAAATGAGAAGAAAAGTAGAGAAGATATTCGAAAAAGCAACTCTATCGCAAAAGACCCGGGGGCCATCTACCAGGAAACGAAGTGTCAGTATAATTCAATTCAATTTCATTGATTCTCCGGAAAAAACGAAATCTCTCATCTTCATTACAAGATATAGGGAAAATACGAATCTCTACACGCATTTATCGTGTCAGAGTTGATAATCATTATGAGGTAACTGGTTTTTAGGGGGGAGGTTTGTTAAGTCAGTTGAATCCGCACTACCTCAACTCTTCAACTTCTCCTCCCTCTCCATACGCGCAAAAATCATGAAATTCCTGATCTTTTTTCCATATAATTAGGTATACGTTGAATTCAATATACGTTGAATTCAATTTCAGTGAAATATTCAAAACGGTGGAATTACTATTATTATTGACACCTAACCTACTCATCCTAACTTAAGCCTAACCTAACCCTATCGTGGCCCTAACCCAACCCTAATCCCCCACTTTTTTTCGGGTTGTGGAAAGAATTCAACCACGACCCGTCTCGTGGGAGTTGTCGGATTGGCTTGATGTTGTTGCTGGATGACTAAAAAAAATTACGAAAAGCACTGCCGTGTAGTCAGGAGCTTTTGAGCGCTCGTACACCCACCTTGTATGTAGATTCGCATTTTCCAGTTTCAGAAATCCATTGAAGGAATTTTCGACAGTTCATCAAAAAAATTCTCAAACTTAGGCGAAACTCCAGACTTCATGTCAGTGCTTCAGCTGACCAATTTTTTTTCGCTAATTCGCTAGAATTTTCTGAAGTATCTATGGTCTTGGTAATGCGATCTGAACGAAATTTCTCACGTAGTTTGAATACATTATTCTTCATCTATTTGCAGAATTTCATCCCAATCCGAAATTATCAGGAAAAAAATATTTTGAACGGCCATATTTATGAAACCCCTAGTCCAATTTTGCTCAGTGATGAACGTGACCGCGACATTCGCGATCCAAACCCAACCTGAAAATTTCAGGATCCTAGGCCTCTCCCTTTGGAATTTATAATTTTCTATGGTTTCTATGGTTCTGGTCATGCGATCTGGACAAAATTTTGCTTAAATATATCATCCTCCATTGAAATACAGAATTTTATCTCGATCGAATTGGTAGTTTCGAAATTATCGAGAAAACAAAATTTCAAACGAATGTATTTACGCAACCCCTGTTCTAATTCTGCTCATTGATGAACGTAAACGCGACATTTCAGATCCACACCTGTCCTGAAAATTTCAAGTCTCTAACCCTTTCCGTTCGAAAGTTATGCTTTTCTATGGTTCCTATGGTTCTGGTTATGCGATCTGGAGAAATGTAGCTTGAAAATATAATTCTCCATCAGTATACAAAATTTCGTCACGATCGCATCTGTAGTTTTGAAATTATCAAGAAAACTAAATTTCAAACGACCATATTTACGGAACCCCTAGTATAATTTTGCTCATAGATTAACGTGATCACGACATTCGAGATCCACACCTATCCTGAAAATTTCAAGTCCCTAGGCGTTTCCGTTCAAAAGTTACAATTTTCTATGGTTTCTATGGTTCTGGTCATGCGATCTGGACAAAATTTCACATGTTGCTTGAAAACCTCATTTTCCATTCGAGTGCAGAATTTCATCTCGATCGAATTGGTAGTTTCCAAGTTATAAGGGGGACAAAACTTTGAACGGCCATATTCACGGAACCCCTGGTGGATTTTCGCCTATTACTCAACTGAGGGATTCGGGAACTGAACCTACACTGAAAATTTCAAGTCTCTAGGTTGTTCCGTTCGAGATTTATCTTGCTTACGGCCGGCCGGGCAGACAGACTCGAATTTTTGACGGATTCGTCATCAGTGAGTCGAACATAGTCGATTGAGACCGAGATTGAGACCATTTCCGGCTCAAAATTCGAAAAATACAGACATCGTGACGAAATGATATAGCCCTCGTGTAAGTAGTACGAGCGCTCAAAAAAGTCAAAATTGAGAGGTCACAAACGTATAGGTAATTTTGATATTTCCTTAAATATAGAGAATACTATCTGTTCGGAGTCTGCGATGGTAGCTGAGGCTTTCGGGGAATATTTTTCTAATCTTGCTAGCTCCCGGCTGAAACTTCATTATGGCAATGAACTCTCAAGTAACTGTACAACTAGTTCCATGTTTTTGCATACATTTTATTTTTATCCTGTTATTGATGATGAAGTTTTTGACGCTATTAGAAATCTGAAAAATAAAATAAGTACAGGAATTGATTATATATTTAACCGAATTCTGAAGGCCTCAGGGGAGTCTACAGACGAACACCTAGCTCATCTCATTAATTTATCTGTCACTCATGGCGAATTTCCGAGTCTCCTCAAGACTGCGATAGTTGTACCTGTTTTGAAGAATAAAAATGACGTTCATAGTATTTCTAATTACCGACCCATATCCATGCTGAGCGTTATTTCTAAGGTAATCGAAAATACAATTCTCGAGAGAATTACACATTTTTTTTGGTGAATACAGTGTCATTTCTGATTCTCAGCATGGGTTTAGGTCTGTTTGTTCTACTGTTCGTTCAGCATTTGAATTCACTGAATTTGTTCATAAAAGTCTGGACGAGGGTCGATTTGTAGCAGGGTTATTCTTCGACCATTCCTGTGCATTCGATGTTCTTTCCTTCGAATTCATTAAATTTCACAATTTAGGATTTAGACGAGTTTTTCTCGACTGGTTGTTCAGTTTTATTTCCGGTAGGACCATGAAGGTAAGGGTTAAGAATATTTTCAGCAAGAAATATAAAACTACTTCTGGAGTTCCCCAGGGTTCTGTCCTGGGTTTACTTTCATTCATTCTTTTCTTCAATGATTTGCCAGAATACCTGAAATCGGTACTGGTTCTTATTTTTGCAGATTATTTTTCTGTTGCCATTACTGCCTCGAATGTCGCTGAACGTTTTAACACCTGTAAATGTGTTATTCAAAGCTTCATCGATTGGTGCCGGAAAAATGCACTTTTGGTTAATGTTGATAAAACTAAATGTATTTATTTCGGTAACAAAAACATTGGGCATGACCCTTTGACTATCACCTTTTCCAACGCTTCAATAAGATCTGAAGGTTGTATCAAGTTTTTAGGTATATACATTGACGAATATCTCAGGTGGATTCATCACATTGATATACTGAGTAAGAAATTAAATTCATCCTATTATGCAATATACCGTGTTGAAAATTGTTTTTCTACTGAATGTCTGCTTAATTTGTACTACTGTTTGGTTTACAGTCATTTATCTTACAATATTTCACTGTGGGGCAATTCACTGATGTGAATAGAATCTTTGTTGCTCAGAAGGGGGTATTGCGCTTGATCTCAGAGTATACTACGAAAGATCTTGGAGGGTATATGCTCGGTTGCGGCGTTTTGAAGTGATTCTTAGATGAATTTTGATTGTGAGAAATCGAACTTCATCACACCATAAGTTACTGCTCTTGATCAGGCAGAATTCAGAAAGACTGGAGAAATTATCTAGTCATCATTCTTTTAAAACGCGAAATGCGGAAAAACTTGCCTAAGCATCGAACTACAAAATTTGAACATTCACCTACTCATCAAGGTATTAAGATATACAATAAGTTACCAGAAGGTTTTAAGACTCTGAACTTTGTCTGTTTCAAGAGGGAAACTAAATATATGTTTTGTGGAAAAGGCTATTATAGTTTGAATGAATAACTGAACGATCCTTTGTAATTTGTGTTTATATATATATTTTTTTCCCTTCTTATTCGAACATACTGTGTATTCTTTTCTTTTTTTTGAGCTCTCGTTGTTCTTTTTTGACTTGTCTCATACATGTGAATGTCTTAGGGGATGAATGAAGTTATTATTATCTCGTTGTTGGTGTTACCAAACCCAGCTCAAAGCTGGTATCATTGGCCTATACCGGGTACGAAGTACCAAAAAGATTAGACTCAATTTACATTGTTAACTTCCGTACTGTATGACAGGTGTTCAATATAACAGCCTTTTGGATGTCTGAATAGGTGTTTTTAGGTAGTCTCAGTTGAGTGATACTTTCGTGCAGAGTCTTGGGCACCACTCCGGTTGATGATATTATCACTGGAACGATTTTCACTTTCTTGCAATGCCACATTTGTTTGATTTCGATGGCGAGATCCGCATACTTAGCCATCTTCTCCTGATATTCATTGGTAATGTTGTGAGTGTTCGGAACCGCTACATCAACGAGGAAGACCGAGTTGACTCTTCCACCCAATACCACAATATCTGATCTGTTATTCGTCACCTGTCTGTCGGTGATCATGGACCTATCGTAGTAAAGTCTAAAATTGTTATTCTCGAGAACCATCTGTGGCTGATACTTATAGTATGGTGTATAGGTGTTGAGAAGACCGAACTTGTTCGCCAGTTTTTGGTGGACGATGTTGCACACTTGATTATGTCTATGCAGGTAATCAGTATTAGCCAGCGCGCTACAGCCAGATGTTATATGCTGAATAGTCTCTGATTTTTGTTGACACTTCCTGCATTTGTATTAGGATTCTTAATGATGAACTTCTTGTAATTATTCGTATTGATGACCTGATCTTGAATAGCGATCATAAAGCCCTCAGTTTCTGGAAATAAGTTTCCGCTAGTGAGCCATCTATTTGAAGCCTCCTTGTCAATGTGTTGCTGTATGCCGAAGCTTACCTTGTCTCTCAAGTTGGATCAAACTGCACATAGTGCGCAAAATGAAATCAATCACATAAATATTTGACATTATTCTACATTCTTGACAGTTACGAATTCTATGAAAATTTTCTTTTATTTAATTTTCTCCTCAATTTTCCAATGTTTTCAATAGCTAATCAAATACAAATACAACAAATCAACAACTCGAGTTATAAGCGTTGGAACAAACCCGACTTTGTTTTACATGTTAAGATAACTGATTGAAATAGATAAATCCAAAAATATTAAAATATTAAATATAAATATAAAATATATTGAAATAAATACCGAATATTTCATTACACCCAATGAAATATTCAGCACCATGAACAATAAATCAATCTTCTTCAAATCACTTTATGTCAGTTTAATGAGTCAAGTTTCAATTTTGAATCGAGTTTACGATGATTCGATGAAACTTCGCATTATGGAAAGACTAAGCTACATTATGGAATCTCTATTGGATTAATATGTTCAGTGGAATATAATCAACAGTCCCTGAATGAAAGAACTGTTGAGAATGTGTCAAAATTGGTTCTTATTTTGTTTTTCTGGATTGGTATTTCAGAATAGCCTCATTGGAAAACGTTATTTATTTATATAGAACCTGGCCTGGATTGAACCACTACAAATAAGCTATTTTGTCGATATTTTCTCCCTCTAGTCCTCTGCGTATTTATTATTATTTTTACGTAACACCAGATAAAGAAGTTAGAGGGAAGGGGGCGTCACTTTTGAAAACTCCAGATGCTCATATCTCACCAACTATTGACTTATAAAGGGTGTTTCAATAAGAGCGCAAGATTTCAGTGTTCGATAAAACATGGTTTTCTGTAGCGAAGTATTGAAATATGTATTGATTTAGAAAAAATACATTTCGGAATTATGTATTAAACAAAATATTTTGTGAATGGCTGCCACGGCTTTGCTGGGATATGCGTTCCCTTTCGACGAAATTATAAGATATTAAACTAAAGGGTGTTTCAATAAGATCGCAAGATTTCAGTGTTCCATAAAACATTTGGTTTTCTGTAGCAAAGTATTGAAATATTTATTGATTTAGAAAAAATACATCTGGGAATTATGTATAAAACAAAATATATTGTAAATGGCCGCCGCGGCTTTGCTGGGATATGCGTTCCCTTTCGACGAAATTTTCCATAACGTTATTGAATATATGTGGTGGTATTTTATTGTTACATCGTCATATTTCGACTTTCAATGCTTCGATGGTTTCAGGCTTATTGGCATGAACCTATGACTTCAGATAACCCCACAGCCAGAAGTCTTAAAGCGTTATGATTATCTCAACAATTGAGTTTCTTCGGATTGATCTGCTGAATAGATTATTTCTAAAACATCAATCTAATTCGGATTCAAAAATGTATTTGAGGTTTTCATCAATTTGGTCAATAATGCCAGGAATCTGTAAGATAATTGTGAGGTTTTGGCGGGGGCAGCTCTTATCGATTGGATTCTGGGATATCATATGAAGTATATAGGCGAAAAAGGCCATAAATAAAAATAATAGGGTCCGTTCTGCGGGGGTCAACAATTTAAAGAGCATATTTTCTAACTGACGTTGGGAAATGGGTAATAGTGATATATTAGCGCTTAGTTTTGGAGAGCAGGGATCCTGATATGGAATGTTATATTCGAGTCCATTATGTGGAAGCCAATCCGCATATTATTGGAATTTGTTGGAAAAATTGAGGTTATGAACCATTCGAACGAGCTAACGTCTCATCATCACCAGTAAAGACTCCTCCATTTGATTATTACAATAATTATGCACAGAAAATCTGAACATATGTAATATAAAAGGTGGTCACACCTGCTATTTTTGAATGAATAATTTACTCGATAGTCTGCCATCATATAAAGCAACGAAAAAAATGACGAGCTTTTGAGCGCTCGTTCATCCACCTTGTAGGTTGATTCACATTTTCCAGCTTCATAAACAAATTAAAAATTTTTTGACCGCTGTCAAAAAAATTCTCAAACTAAGGCGAAATTCCAGACTTAACATCAGAGCTTTAGCTGACCAATTTTTTTCGATAATTCGCTCGAATTCTCTATGGTATCTATGGTCTTGGTAATGCGATCTGGAAAAAATTTGGCACGTAGTTTGAATACATTTTTCTCCAGCTACATGCAGAATTTCATTCGAATCCAATCAGTAGTTTCGAAATGATCAAGAAAAAAATATCATGAACGGCCATATTTACGAAACGCCTAGTCTTATTTTGCTCATTGATGATCGTGACCGCGACATTCGCGATTAAAACCTACCCTGAAAATTTCAAGTCCCTAGGCTTTTCCGTTCGAAAGTTATGATTTTCTATGGTTTCTATGGTTCTGGTATGCGATCTGGAGAAATGTAGCTTGAATATTTCATTCTCCATCAATATACAAAATTTCGTCACGATCAAATCAGTAGTTTTGAAATTATCAAGAAAACTAAATTTCAAACGACCATATTTACGGAACCCCTGCAGCAATTCTGCCCATCAACGAACTCAACCGAGGCATTTGGGATCTGAACCTTTACTGAAAATTTCAAGTCTCTAGGTTGTTTCCTTCGAGAGTTATCGTGCTTACGGCCGGACGGACAGACTCGAATTTTTGACGGATTCGTCATCAGTGAGTCGAACATAGTCGATTGAGACCATTTTTGGCTCAAAATTCGAAAAAAACAGACATCGTGACGAAATGATATAGACCGCGTGTAACTAATACGAGCGCTCAAAAAGTAGGTATTTATATACATCGAAAAGAATATTTTGTCCACGACCATTGAATAATATATAATTACATAATGCCAACCCTGTATATTGTAGATGAACTCCTTATCTATTCTTATTCGAATATTCATATTACCTTGTTACATTTTGATGACACATCATTTTGAACACGCCACGTGTGTGGGTGTATATTTGTCCCATTGTTCGATACTGTTTGTCGCAATTAATTTGAGATAAGAAATGTTATAAATACCTCTCAAGACGAATGCATCGTCAATAATTAAGTGCATTTCTTCCTAGCTAATTGTTAGAATAGGTAGAATATCTTCCGTTGTAAATAAACCTTTTTCTTTTTAAAAAGTCGGCTTTCGCTCCAAAAACCTAATTATATGTATTTTGAATGCTTTTGATGAAGGAAAATGACAGTCATTAATCAAGCCCGTGGATAATAGGCGTGTATAATGAATATTATTCACTCCATGCATAGATGATCTGACCATCGATTTGCTGTTTTTTTCATCAATCTGACAAATTGAAAAGTATCTGAGAAGTTCGAATTGTGCGGCAATTTTATTATAAATTATAAATACTTCATCGAGAATAAGTAGATTATGCAGATCGGAAGTGATGATGAATTGGTAAGTACTCCAACAGAAATCAGAGATGCTGCAAAAATCACTGAAATGGAACTTTTTCCGGAGAAATCACGAAATCTATACCTCCCAGTATTCAATAATTTTTGGAATTGGAGAGCGGCAAATAAAATTGGAATATTTTCAGTATTTTACTTGTATATTTCTCAAAATCATCAGCGAAATACAAATCTTCAACATTACGGTCACATTATTCCATGCTCAAGAGCACGCTTGCCATTCATGAAGGAATCGATATCGAAAAATATAAAAGGCTGCGTTCACTTCTGAAAAGAAAATCAGAAGGCTTTCATTCGATAAGAGCTAGAGTTTTTTCTGCGGAAGAAATAAAAAAAGTTCTTTCTGAAGCTTGTGATGAGAAATATCTTGCAATGAAGGTAAAAAATAGTAACATGAGATAAATGATTAGAATCGGAATCAAGTTTTGACGTTTCTCGTAAGCTTGACAATTTCCAGCAATCACAGAAAATGAAGTTGACAACTCTATTTTAGGTATGTTGAAAATGCAGAATAATTCCAATTTTACCAATGAAGTCGTGGACAAAGTTCAGTACTTAACTCGCATATAATTGCTATTATTCACTTGGGTTATTTGCGACACTCGCCTGCGGCTCGTGTCGCAAACTTCACCCTCGTGAATAATAGCAGTCATTATATGCTCATTGAATAATATACTATTTTTGGTGATCAGAAATGCAAAATAATGGGAAATGGATAAACAATCCATTAAACGGATCGAACAAAGTCATAAAATGAAAATACCATAATGGACTTTGACAGAAATAAACGAACACGAAAAAATGAAAATCGAGAAAATAAACTTAATGCAGAAAAATTCAGATAGCTGTGGAAAGGCAAAACAGAGAACTGAAAAAACAGAAAATCAGAAAACAGGATATTGACATTCTCGCTAACAGAAAAACTCCAAATTGAGGGTTGTTGCCAGAAATGTCTACATTCAATTTCACACGTCTCGTATAGAAAATTTAATTTTTTTTCCTAGTTTCAAGAATGGGACAGTCATCTATAGACACCCAGCGAGCCAGGTAGTGTCGAAATTTCTACTGATTGAAATCCCTCCTGGAGATGAAAAGGTTCTGGGCAAAAGCCCATAACCCACTTTTTTTCCCAATTTCTCTTAGAGTACAGTTAAGGGTGTTCACTTATATTCAAAGAATCAATGAAAATGAAGAAAATTGAAAAATATTTACGTCATACATACATTCCGTCTCTCGGTAGTTGTTGCTAGGTCATCTGCAGTAGATTGTCATCCTTTCTGCATCTTCTGCGGGGTCGTAGTCCACTTGTTTTCTGAGTTCATCATTTGGGTAATAGCTTGCGTTTTCAAATATCTTTTCTGCTTCCCTTCTCATGAAAGTTGTGATTGTCTCCCATTCTGAGTCTTTGTGTATTTATATTTTTTTGAGGAACCAGGGAGCGTACATTGTCCAGCGAATGGACTCATCTTCTGTTGATCGAATCTTCTTGATATAACTTTCAGCAGAATAGCCCCATGCTGCTAACCCGTAGGTAATTTGTCGTCTTGCAATCGTCTTCATCATCGTCTGCTTGATATTTTTATCCATAAGGATTTTTATGCCTATTGATCATTTCACCAAAATCGTATGTGATATGACTTTTCCTTCATCAAGAATAGCACATGAATATTTTG
Organism: Aphidecta obliterata; assembly: GCA_963966015.1. Lineage (NCBI taxonomy): Eukaryota > Metazoa > Arthropoda > Insecta > Coleoptera > Coccinellidae > Aphidecta > Aphidecta obliterata. The sequence continues at coordinate 43,889,933 of OZ014427.1, forward strand.
CCTCACTTTTTCGTTCTATCTCTAAATCATTCATTCATAGTTTTTAATTATCTCTTCTGCAAGAACTTGGCTTAGCTTTTTCGTATATTCGTCTCAATTTTCCATTCGATATACCTACCACTCGTTTATTTCGTCAACAGATCCTTGTCACTGTCTGGTGCTTTTTAATATTTTCGATTATCTCTTAATCTCCTGTTCGTGATCCGAGGTTTTGAGTTTAATTAATTATATTCAGGTGAGTTTTTCATCAATTATTCGTTTTTCTCCACTTCCCCTTCAAGTTCTTTCTTTTTCATTATCTTCTCTGTAATTGATTATGGCTTTTTGAATTTTTCAGTCAGAGTGGTCTGTTCCTGTACTTTTCATTCCATCTATCTGTCTTGAGTTCCTTGAGGGTTCCTTTGGGTATTTGGCTCTGCCTATTTATTTGTCTTGTATCTCCTTCCCTTCCCCCCTCCCCTTTTCCTTAGTCATCGATTATTGTTAAAAAAGATCTGCCATATTCTTCGGAGTTTCTATGATGGTAAAAAATGAATAAACAAATATTGTGCTGGCTTATTCGTTCATCTTTTGAGCGCTCGTTCTACTTCCACAAGGGCTATATCATTTCGTCACGATGTTTATGTTTATGTTTTATGTTTCATATCCCGACTCTCCTAGGTCTCTGAGAGGCCGCCTCATTAACTAAGAGCTTGTGCGATGTCTGTATTTTTCGAATTTTGTGCCAAAAATGGTCTGAATTGACAAGGTTCGACTCACTGATCCGTCGAAAAATTCAAGTCTGTCCGTCTGGCCGGCTGTCCGTAAGCACGATAAGTTTCGAACGGAACAACCTAGAGACTTGAAATTTTCATTGTGGGTTCAGTTCCCAAATGCCGAGGTCGAGTTCGTCAATGAGCAGAATTCCATAAATATGGCCGTTCGAAATTTTGTTCTTCTGATTACTTCGAAACTATTGATTCGATCGCAAGGAAAATTTTGCACTCAGATGGATAATGACTTGTTTACGCTACAATTTTGTCAAGATCACATGACCTGAACTATGGGAGACATAGAGAATTGATCTATAGTTTTCTTGATGATTTCGGAACTACGGATTCGATAGTGACGAAATTTTGTATTTTAATGGTGAATGCTATATTCGAGCTACATTTTTGAGCACTCGTACTACTTACACGAGGGCTATATCATTTCGTCAAGATCTATGAACACTGAATTCCATTTGGGTAAACAGAAAAAAGTGGATTTTCTGATATATTATTCAATATTATTCAGTGAAGTTTATAGGAATTAAATGACAGTACTTGTCATACTAGCAATGGACATTGGCGGCCGTTTTGGTACACAGACACAAGCGCGCAAAAACTTTCAACTTCAGGTACCTACTTTTATCGAAGTTTTAAATACTTTTTGTTGACAAACTCAGTTTGACCAATAATGTAATTGTATAGAATCTACACTTCAATAGATCGAATAGCATAATTATATAGAACTAGCAGACCCGGCAACGCCTTGCTGTGGCTAAAGTATACGTTGGATTGAATTGTAGTGAAATATTCAATAGAATGGAATTATTATTATTATTAACCCTAACCTACTCCTTACTTAAGCTTAACCTAACCTTATCCTAACCCTTTTTTTTCAGGTTGTGAAAAGAAATCTGTTGCCAGATTCAACCACGACCGTGTCGTGGAATATGTCGGTTTGGCTTGATGTTGTTGCCGGCAGACTAAAAGAAAACAAAACTTGGGGAAATGCGAAGACCACCGGAAAAGTCATATCGGTCCTTACTTCGATGATACCCGATGAATAGAGGTCCTGTCCCTTTTCTCTTCATGTCTCCTGTCACAAAGCCGTAAACGCCTTCCAGTATCCTTCATGCTGTATCATTTTCTCTATTATATACTCAATTGGTGGTGAGCGGCAGTGGCGTCTCGTGGACATTTATCGTGGGTCGGCAGAGATATATATATATATATTTTTTTTTCCCTATATCTATATTTTTGATATAAATATATATATGTTTTTCTATTAATTTATTTATTAATTTTTTTCATATTTCCTATATGTATTTTTTCACAAGAAGCAACATATTCTCTAACCGGATTTTTGGCCATTATGCTAACGTTAAAAGTACTTACCCTTTTTGAGCCAAACAAACGGAAACAACGTGAAGGTCTATTGATAATAAATATTGTCACTGATTCAAGGGCGAGAAGCGAGAAACAAACACATCATTTCGAGCCTGAGCCCCCGAGCCGCAAGCGAATCAAGCGATATAAATCGAATCGAGATATCCCGAGCCTGCAGTTTCAGGATAGGCAGATCGAGAAATGCCGTACCCAGCGGATATAGAGCCAACAATATGAGTTTAATTATGGTCGCTCAACATTGTTTTTCCATCAAAAAATGTTTGAAATTGTCGGAAATTTATAAGTATTATTTATGTGCTGCATGCACGTCTATGAAAAGTATGAAATACAACAAAAATGCGTTTCAAGCAACAATGATCTCATGTATTTATGTCATTAACTCATTTGTTATGTGAAAATATCGGATAATCGATAAAAATAAACATTAACTAAGAGGTGAATCTGATATTTATCATTATCTGAATGAAATTCCAACAGAAATTATTCAAGTTAGAACTAATTCGATTCATTGTTATTTACGCTCAATCGAAAGATACGAAGATAGGGTCGGCAAGATGTGTTTGAACGCACGTATGCTCACTTCGTGTATTCAAGATGAGCATATTTTGTCGAGTATACGATTCAGGATTAGAATTAGAACAGCGTATTCTCAAGAAGTTGCACAGGTACACATACCTGATTTTTTCAATTCTCTTGAAATGGATTGGGACTATTGGGAGGTATGTAATTTTTAGAATTTAGAAACGTTATGTTTATATTTATAGTTAATACCATTATAATCATTATAAATTTTAATTCGATCGTGGTAATTTGACAGAAGTGAAAATTTGCATTTTTGCTGATCGAGATTTTTAGGGTCCCTGCCGAGCCGCCACTGGTGAGCGGCCTATCTTTCCAACCAGTGCGTTCCTTTCCTCCGTCCATCTGATCTGAGGCAGTGCTTCGGTTCGTCTACAACGTGGCTTGCATGACAGATCATCCCGTCCTATCCTCTTAGTAAAGGTACCATAAGATCCATGTCCTGTCAAAAATTGAGTGAAATAGTACCCGGTCGTTTTATCCTCATCTTGGATCCATTGCGTCAAATTCCTGATCAGCCTGCCCTTCCAAGCGGCATTTTTCCCTCCACCATCTCATCTCTCCTGCCATTTTCTCAGTGTCCTCCCTCCTGCCATACTTCGATTGCCTGGTAGTTCTCCTCCTATGGTATAAAGGAAGCACCATTAGGTCAATTGGTGGGAAGCCAGCAATCACTTGGACAGCCTCCGCCGATACAGTTCTCTGTGCCGAAGCTACCCTTATCTCTCAAGTTGGATCAAACTGCACACAGTTCCCAAAATAAAATCAATCGCATAAATATTTGACAAGCAATATATATGTCAATCATTTTTTATCACTGACATTATTCTACATTCTTGACAGTTACCAATTCTATGAACATTCTGTATTATTTCCCAGTTCTCAAACAGTTCCAAATTTCTTCAGTTTTAGGAAAGACCTAGAAACTTGGCATCACTCTTCGCACGATATCGTTATGGTCGACAAATCGGTGCAGTGGGAACGCGATCTCCTGTCGTCGTTTTGCCCCATGTTGCCGCGTGGATTATTATCAGTCTTTGTCATGAATAATCAACAAATTTTTTGCAATAAGAAAATATTACTATAAATTGAGATGTAAACTATTCTATCTCTTAAGTTGGATCAAACTGCACACAGTGTGCAAAATTTGATTGAAATCGGTTCAGTATTTTAGGAGACCATTCCGGGCAAACAACGTGACACGTTATTTCTATATATAAAGATATATCGAATTTCTGTCAAATACCGAAGTTTTTGAAAATAATTTATACAATTATTCTAAATATCTAAATCGACATATTTCACGATGTTTTCATCCGAGATTCAATATATCAAAGAAACAATATATTTATAAGGCTTGGAAATCTTTAAAAATCCACACTTCTTCTATTTTCAATTGTAAATAAGTCTGATGGGTGAAATTAATTACTTGAGATCGTTGCAAACCCACAATAGTGTGTTGGTACAAATGAAACAGCCCATCTGGGTCTTTTCTTCGAATCATGAACGTATTTTTACAGAAGTTCTAGCTGTCAAATCTTGACGAATCATAAAATATTCAACAAAAACATTATTGTGAGGCTAAGAAACCGTTATGAATCTATATTTACCTATTTTTCCTACACCAAATTTTCCCATAAGACGTTTTTGGACCTAATCGAATTGACTGCATTCTCGTTGATTATGAGATGCACTGAGATATTATTTGAATTTTGTTCACAATGCGAAATCGATCGAGAATTCCTGAAAACTGCACTGGGATGTTGAAGAAACGTACGAGGATTCATTTTTTATTCGTTTCACGTTTCATCGGTCTATTTCTTCCAAAATCCGAGGCGAATCAGAATCCCGTCGAAATTCTAAGCGATTTCTCTGGAGGAGCCTCGGATGGAATAACAGAATAATATGGAGTATATTAAATTCCCTAACAACAAAGTGTTATTTTCTGAACCAAATCAGAAAACTGAAAAATTCAAATTTCATCTCACGTGTAAAAACTGATAAGCTGAATTTCTGCATTACTCATTTTATCCATGCTATTTATGAGACGTATAATTTCAGCTGGATATGACGAATAGTTCATGAGTAACCGCATATTTTTTATCTTTCAGTGACACGATCCTCACGGACTTTCACATAAACCCTTTTGTTGTTATTTAACAACTAACTACGAAGTTTAAATTCGATCGATAGAACTTTTTAGAATTATTGGGAATGAAAAATCATGCCCATAGCTACGAAACTCTCGGATCTCACCCATTCACGACCAGCGCCTTAAGACCTAGAAAGTACCTCACAAATTTCAAGACTGTAGGCCTTTTTGAGCGCTCGTACTACTTACACGAGGGCTATATCATTTCGTCACGATGTCTGTATTTTTCGAATTTTGAGACGAAAATGGTCTCAATCGACTAGGTTCAACTTACTGATGATGAATCCGTCGGAAAATTCGAGCCTGTTCATCCGTCCGGCCGGCCGTAAGCACGATAATTCTCGAACGGAAAAACCTAAAGACTTGAAATTTTCAGTGTAGGTTCAGATCCCGAATGCCTCGGCTGAGTTCGTTAATGGGCAGAATTCCACCAAGAGTTCCGTAAATATGGCCGTTCGAATTTTTGTTCTTTTCTTTTGTAGGGACTTGAGATTTTCAGGATCGGTGTGGATCTGAAATGTCGCGTTTGACGTGATGACGTTTATCTATGAGCAGAATTATACTAGGGGTTCCGTAAATACGGTCCTTTGAAATTTTGTTTTCTCGATAGTTTTGGAACTACGGATTCGATCGAGATAAAATTTTGTATTTTAATCGAGAATGATATATTAAATCAAAATTTTGTCCAGATCGCATGACCAGAACCATAGAAACCATACAAAATTATAACTTCCGAAGGGAGAGTCCTACGAACTTGAAATTTTCAGGGTAGGTTTGGATCGCGAATGTCACGGTCACGTTCATCGATGAGCAAAATTAGAATTAGAATTAGAGGGGTTCCGTGAATATGGCTGTTCAAAATATTTTTTTCCTGATTATTTCGAAACTACCCATTGGATTGGAATGAAATTTAGCAAATAGATGAAGAATAATGTATTCAAACTACGTATGTGATTTCGTTCAGATCGCATCACCAAGACCATAGATATCGTAGAAAATTCTAGTGAATTATCGGAAAAAATTGTCTGGAACTTCGCCTAAGTTTGAGAATTTTTGAACAGCTGTCGAAAATTCCTTCAGTTGATTTCTAAAACTGGAAAATGCAAATCTACCTACAAGGTGGATGTACGAGCGCTCAAAAGCTCCTGACTTCACGGCAGTGCTTTTCGTAATTTTTTTCGAAAGATATCGTGTTCACGGACAGCCAGTTATCACTTGGACATTTCATTGTTCTGTTTCATAGAGCACAACCGCGCAATACCTAAAATAGTTCTTGAAATTCAATGAAGGAAATCAAACTAGCGGAAAGTTGATATACAAAATATATAGATGTATTGTGGAATGTCTAACGAGTAAGAAAACAAACGATTTTCTGAAATACCCAATTGAATAGATTGTCATCTGCCATTTTCGAATGAGGTAGTCCGAAAATGTGATTTTCCATATTAGCGAAATTAATAAAAATACACGAAGGTATCGTTAATCAGAATTTGTGATCATTGTTTCCCATGGGATATTATAATAAAAGTTAGTGGTTTGAATGGTGGGATGCCCTGATTGACCAAAACAAACAAGAACCAACTTAGTAGGCACCCCCGAATGTAGTTGGCTGGAATTAGAGAATTGAATGTGAACTAATGTAGGAGGAATATCATATATCAGAATCGGTTGTGAGCTATTCGCTAACTGGAATATATCTAGGTGGAAGATGAATTTTCGGTCATTAACGAAGTTGACTATATATTTCAGCTGGAGCTGCCGGTTCTATCGATTTCCCATTATAGTTTATGCCGTTATCGCACTGATGCTCCTCGCCTTGATTTGATTGAATCGATAACAAAATATTCAAGAAGATTTCCGGTTTGATATCCACTCCTTTCCATGCTTAATCATCTTCAGTGGAAGATCCAACCATGTGCCGTCCTTATCGAATCATTTCCTTCAGAATTTCTTCGAACATATGAGGATTTGCTGAAATATCCACACCTCTATTCCATTTGGAAGACGGTTCGTGAGAATATAAGAGTCGACTCTACTGTAATAAATTCGATTTTGTTTTGAATCTAAGTCCTCTAAGTTTTCATTTTCAAGGCTGCTGAGAAATTTCACTTAAATTTTGTTCTATCACAAGTAATATTGTTGAATTATGATTGATTATGATTGTTATATTATAAATGCTTTATGGAATGAGTTATAGCTAGTGTTCCTTCTTTTCTCGCGTTTTGTCTCATTTGAAGACTGAATGACAACTTACTGTAATATGCTCATAAAACGTTATTACCCATTTACAATTTTGCTGGTTTTGAATTTCTTCTGTGAAATACGTATGGGATCCCGTAAAATAAATATTTTCGAACTACATGGGCGAAAATGACTAACTTTTCAATTTTAACTGTTGAATCTCATAGGATCTTCAAATAATTTTCGATGAGCTTTCTTCAAATCGTTTCTCAAATGCAATTATTTTAAAATGGAAAGTTTTCTGAACTCCAGAAATTCTCTAATCTTGAAAGTAAAAGAAAAAACTCAGTATAAAAATTATGGGGTATTTGGGCTTAAGATGATGAAGTAAGGAGGAACCAACATGGTTCTTATTCTAGATTTTGTGGTTATATTTTTAAAATAAATTCTAAACAAGATGATAGAAAAATTTCTGCTTGTATTTCTTAATTTTTCATGAAGTGGAAGAAATATTTCAATATTTTTCAATTGATGATATGCCTATTTTGAAATAAGTCCTCAAATTTGATATTGAAGTTTTTCAACAAAGCTTCTGTTGAATTGAAGGAGTATCATCATAATACATTCAATTGTATATTTGTAAAGTGTATAATGAAGTTTTTCAGAAATTCGCAGAGTGTATTGATGATCTGTATTCAGAAACAATCATGCGTTATTGTCTGATTCAATTAATCAAATTCAAAGACACGACATTATATTCTATAATATCGCACATCAGTGTCTTTAGTCTTTTTTGGATATTTACCACAATTTACACAGCACAGGCAGGCATTTTGCAGCACTTTCACTCAATAAATATCCGTTCAAATATACAACAAACTACTACAAGTGATCTGAATCTAAACCTTGAATGCAAATGAACCACAAAATTATGAAAAGCACTGCCTTGAAGTCAAGAGCTTTTGAGCGCTCGTTCATCCACCTTGTAGGTAGATTCGCATTCTCCAGTTTCAGAATGTGTTGAATATACATTGAACAAAATTCGCTACCGCATTAAAAAAATTACGAAGAGCACTGCCGTGAAGTCAGGAGCTTTTGAGCGCTCGTTCATCCAACTTGTGGGTAGATTCGCATTTTCCAGCTTCAGAAACAAAATGAAAAATTTTTTGACCCCTGTCAAAAAAGTTCTCAAACTGGGGCGAAACTCCAGGCTTAACATCAGAGCTTTAGCTGACCAATTTTTTTCGATAATTCGCTAGAATTCTCTATGGTATCTATGGTTTTGGTGATGCGATCTGGACAAAATTTGGCACGTTGTTGGATTACATTATTCTTCAGCTAGGTGATAAATTTCATTCCAATCCAATCAGTAGTTTCGGAATTTTCAGGAAGAAAATATTTTGAACGGCCATATTTACGGAACCTCTAGTCTAATTTCGCTCATTGATGAACGTGATCGCGACATTCGCGATCCAAACCTACCCTGAGAATTTCAAGTTCCTAGGCCTTTCCCTTCGGAAGTTATAATTTTCCATGATTTCAATGGTTTTAGTCATGTGATATGGACAGAATGATGCGTTGATATATCATTCTCGATTAAAATACAAAATTTTATCTCGATCGAATCCGTAGTTTCGCAATTATCGAGAAAACAAAATTTCAAACGACCGTATTTGAGGAACCCCTGGTATAATTCTGCTCATTGATAAACGTGAATGCGACATTTCTGATCCACACCTATCCTGAAAATTTCAAGTCCCTAGGGCTTTCCGTTCGAAAGTTATGATTTTCTATAGTTTCTATGGTTCTGGTCATGCGATCTGGAGAAATGTAGCTTGAATATATCATTCTCCATTAATATACAAAATTTCGTCACGATCGAATCTGTAGTTTTGAAATTATCAAGAAAACTAAATTTCATATTTATATTCACGGAACCCCTTGTATAATTTTGCTCATAGATAAAAGTCATCACGACATTCGAGATCCTCACATATCCTGAAAATTTCAAGTTCCTAGGCGTTTCCGTTCAAAAGTTACAATTTTCTATGGTTTATATGGTTCTGGTCATGCGATCTGGACAAAATTCCACATGTAGCTTGAACACCTCATTCTTCATTTGAGTGCAATATTTCATCTCGATCGAATCGAATTCGAAGTAATCAGGAGAACAAAATTTTGAACGTCCATATTTACGGAACCCCGTGGAATTCTGCCCATAAACGAAATCAACCGAGGCATTCAGGATCTGAACCTACACTGAAAATTTTGAGTCTCTAGGTTGTTCCGTTCGAGAGTTATCGTGCTTACGGCCGGACGGACAGACTCGAATTTTCCCACCATTTTCGGCTTAAAATTCTAAAAATACAGACATCGTGACGAAATGACATAGCCCTCGTGTAAGTAGTACGAGCGCTCAAAAAGTGAATACGATATTGAGGGAGTCCGTTAATGCAGAAGAAAGACCGCTGAAATATTTAGATACTGGTAATAGTTATGAAGATTTGAAGTTTTCGATTGCGATTTCTCCTCAACTATTAAGCAAAATTATTCATCGCATTGACGCAATTCTTTATACGCTGAAACTTGCATCAGAATCACCGACTTGGCATCGTTGCTCGCCGATCAAAATGAGATTCCAGACTCTGCATCGCTGCAAGCCGCAACTGACACCAAATACGTGATTCATTACAACACACACAATTAAACTTGCATCATGAAACATTAGAGTCGATGCCCGCATCGCAGCATGTTTCAGCGTCTGTAGGTCTCTTCAGGATGCATATCCATTGCGCGCAGTTAAAGCCCGAACAACGTTCGAGCTAGGGATGGGTAAACAGTAAACCGATTCACTTTTTTTGAAGCTGTCGCGACTCTGCGTAGCGATGGCCTCCTCCATTATAAAATATCGTTATTCCAAATTTTCCCAGAAGAAGATTTTCGAAGAAATCGGAAATTTGCCAACGGATTTGTGACGCCCTGTACACGGTGGACTGTCACCAAAGAATCTTCTTCACAGCTTATTGAATCACATTTCCAAAGTTATGTATGACATTATGATCATCATAAATACCGCGGGATTAAGGTAGTTGTCTAGAATTCAATCGGTGCTTCCATCAACTTTTGTCTCCTGAAAATCATTTTCATCGACATGATTCATCATCTGGAGCTCAACGGCGGTTTATGGGACTCTTTAATATGGTTGAGATGGAAAAAAGGCGTAATGGAAGTGGTATCAGAAAAAACTCCCGGATTTGAATGTGGTCGGAAACTCACTTATTTCCTTTTCAATGTTTCCCATTGTGACCGTAAATGTATTTTATGCTAGGAGTCGTGTAACTGTCAGCTTGTGATTGATCGAGATATTATAAAGGCACTATATTGCCGCCCTTGGATTAGGGTTTCGCCACGAATTAATTCAACTCACGCCTCACTTTAGTGCCCATAAAGAATTAGTACTCTCATGAACTTATTATGTTTTCAGGATCTGAACGAAACCAAAATATATATTGAGGGTTACAAAATGTTGTTGTCGAACTGATGAGGTTATTGAACACATTAGAATTATTGCAATATTCAATTCGAATTTTCGGAATTTATTCATGCTTTTTTGAGAATGTGTATGATTTTCAAGAATCAGTTTTTACCACATTTTTTGGATTGAGGCTAATTGTTTCAATTTCTGTTGGTTTTGTTTCAATGTTATCAAAATTCCAGATGTTCAAATCGTTGTTGTATTTTATTTTTGAATACAACAGTGACAGGCCATTATGAAAATACACCACTGTACACCTACATAATCCTAACCAAGTCGATTGGTTTAATTACTTGTTTAAAATACGTGTACAGTCTACCTCTGCTCTAAGCGATGTTGGGAGGTAATCTTCAACTGCTTGATATAATCCCCTTTCATTCTATTATCGAGCGCTCGTACTACTTACACGAGCGCTATATCATTTCGTCACGATGTCTGTGTATTTATCGAATTTTGAACTGAAAATGTGCCGTATACACGATAACTCTCGAAAGGAACGTCCTAGAAACTTGAAATTTTCAGGGTTGGTTCGAATCTCGAATGCTGCGGTTGAGTTCGTTATTGGGCAAAACTCGCCCAGGGGTTCCGTAAATATGGCCGCTCGAAATTTTGTTTTCCTGATTACTTCGAAACTACAAATTCGACCGAGATGAAATTCTGCACTCAGATGAAAAATGTCGTGTCCAAGATACTCACAAAATTTTGTCTAGATCGCATGAACAGAACCATAGGAACCATAGAAAATTATAACTTTGTAAAGGAGAGGCCTAGGGACTTGAAATTTTCAGGATAGGTATAGATCTCGAATGTCGCAGTCACGTTCATCAATGAGCAAAAATAGACCAGGGGTTCCGTAAATATGGTCGTTTGAAATTTAGTTTTCTTGATAATTTCAGAACTACGGATTCGATTATGACAAAAATTTTCATTTTGATGGAGAATGATATATACAGGCTACATATTGTCCAGATCGCATGACCAGCACCATAGAAACCATAGAAAATTATAACTTTCGAACGGAAAGGCCTAGGGTCTTGAAATTTTTAGGTTAGGTTCGGATCGCGAATTTCGCGTTCCCGTACATCAATGAGCAGAATTAGACCAGGGGTTCCGTAAATATGGCCATTCGAAATTTTGTTCTCCTGATCACTTCGAAACTGCTGATTCGATCGAGGTGAAATTTTGCACTCAGATGGAAAATGACTTGTTCAAGTTGCATGCAGAATTTTGTCTAGATCGCAATGCCAGAACCATAGAAACCATAGAAAATTATAACTTTGTAATGGAAAGGCCTAGGGACTTGAAATTTTCAGGATAGAGATGGATCTCAAATGTCGCGGTCACGTTTATCAATGAGCAAAATTAGACTAGGGGTTCCGTAAATATGGTCGTTTGAAATTCAGTTTTCTTGATCATTTCGAAACTACATATTTGATCGTTACTAAATCTTGTATTTCAATGGACAATGATATATTCAAGCCATTTTTTTTCCAGATCGCATGACCAGAACCATAGAAAATTATTACTTTCGAACGGAAAGGTCTAGGGACTTGAAATTTTCAGGGTGGGTTCGGATCGCGAATTTCGCGGTCACGTTCATCAATGATCAAAATTAGACCAGGGGTTCCGTAAATATGGCCCTTCAAATTATTTTTTTCCTGATAATTTCGAAATTAATCATTGGATTGAAGTGGAATTCTGAACTTAGATGAAGAATAATGAGGCTACGCTTACCAAGGCCATAGATACCGTAAAAAATTCTAGCGAATTATCGAAAAAAAATCACCTCAAGCCCAACGTGAAGTCTGGAGTTTCGCCTCAGTTTGAAAATTTTTTTTAAAGCTGTCAAAAATTTTTTGAATTTGATTCTAAAACTGGAAAATGCGAATCTACCTACAAGGTAGATGAACGAGCGCTCAAAAGCTCCTGACTTCACGGCAGTGCTTTTCTAAATTTTTATTCACTGAATTGAACTTAAATTCAACTTTCCTCTCTGACCCTCTCATCTGGAGGCACGGTAGTACCTCCGCCAAGACGAGCCAAGAAAGCAAGGACTACCTACTATTTCTCAAAGCTTTTTACCGTATCTTTAAACCCACATAACTTCGGCCTGGATAACACTTGAGCAGATATTTTCAGGACAATGTATGTAGTAGACTCAAGCTTGATTTTTCTAGCTTTTATACTTTAGTTTTTATGAATACCTGAAATAAGTCGATTTTACCACTGACTCGTCTAGGTTATCTTCCGAAGCTGACATGCTGCATGCGGACCAGAATTAGCGCAAAAACAACAGAAGAGTCAGGAAATCTGTATTTTTCACCCTCCAACCCCCATAAAAGAAGGGCGGGCAGGTATGTATATGTAACTGATGAAGGTGGGTTGCTTCCTGAAGTTCTAGCGAGCTGAATTTTAGTAAGCATGCATATACACAATAACAACAAAAAATTTAACTGCAACTTTCACCTTCTCCTCTCTATAAAGGGGAGTGTAGGTCTGAAATTTGGTATGCAGACTAGGATGCGCACATAAAAACAATTGAATTGATATATTTGCCATTTTCATTATTTACCCTTCATAAAGAGAGAGAAGAGAGGTGCAGGTCTGTGAGTAGGGTACTTCTTTGAGTCCTGGATTTTTTGATCAGTTCGAATGGGTGAATCGTTTCACCCATAGTACTGTGTTTCAAGTTCCAAATATCAATTGATTATACCAGATGGTTCAAAAGTTATGAACAATTGAAAATATTGGCGAATACATAAATCACCCTGTATCTCGGCTGTGAAGTTGATTAAACCGATCATATATAGGTTTTTTGGACTCATCTGGGGTAGCTCTACCTCAGGATAACGTATGTAACGTAATGAACACCTTGTATTATTTGTGAGATCAGTAAAATAATGTGTGTAATCATTTCCCGCGACTCGATTTTTGAAGACGTTACCTATTAAAGCCGTTTATCCATCATATCGCTAAATGTCAGAAATACGTTCGTTTCAATGAGCCAACATAGCCAACAAGAAAAATGCACAGTTACATATTGGGTTATGAAAAAAGGAATAGCTGAAGATCAAGAAATGTATATCGACAAAATTGAAAAAAACTGAAGATTCTTACGAAAAGAAATTTGATCTTATGAAAAATATTTCATTCGATATTAGTTGCCAAGACTCACAAGCTCATAACGCTTTCCACTGTCGCCGAGTACCTTATTCTACAAGGTATAACACTATGAGCCCTAACTCTACAAACCTAACATCGTGGTCAAAAAGTATGGCTTGACCGTTTCGCGTCCGCAGCACATATTGATATGGAGTTATGGTCACTGGTCTTTACTGCTCTGTCAAGCAATAGTTTTTTGAAACAGCCAAGCCATTGTTCTGTGTTGCGTTTTTACAGTTAGTGCTCATAGAATTATTCCTTATAAAATTAGGGACTTGACGCTATATCTTTATATATAAAAATTACGTGTCACGTTGTTTGTCCGGGATGAACTCCTAAAATACTGAACCGATTTCAATCAAAAAGTTTCACACTGTGGGCAGTTTGATCCAGCTTACAAGATAGGGTAGTTCATATCTCAATTTATAGTTGCAATATTTTCTTATTGCAAATTATTTGTTTATTATTCATGACAAAGACTGATAATAATCCACGCGGCAACATGGGGCTCAAATCGACGACAGGAAATCGCGTCCCCACTGCACCGATCTGTCGACTATTGCAATATTTTCTTATTGCAAATTATTTGTTTATTATATATGACCAAGAGTCATAATTATCTACGCAGCAACCGGGGCCTCAAATCGACGGCAGATCATCGCGTCCCCACTAGAGCCGATCAATCGACAAGGCCGATAACGTACGAAGAGTGAAGAACTGAAGAAATTTGGAACGGTTGGAGAACTGGGTTGAAACTTTTAAGAAATCAAGGAGAGGGGTTAGGGTTAGGGTAGGGTTGGGTCAGGTTAGGGTTAATAATAATAATAATTCCTCCACTGGTTTGTAGCTACAGCAACGCGTGGCCTAGTCTTCTAGTATAATATAATACTCGATACCTTTCCAATATTGAAAACTTTATTAAATGAGAGTGAGTCTTAGCAACCTATTCGACATAAAATGTTTTTGGTGGAATTGATATTTCAACTGTACCAAGGAGTAAAGTTGCCAGACTTATACAGTTGTAATTCTAATATGGAGCCTGTTATTCACGAAAGAACGCCGTTGAAAGCGTGTTCTCAGGTAACTCAGGAGAGTTGTAAAAGGACCGTTTTGTTAGTATTGCTTAGATTTTGTTTCTATTTTTTCCATCTGATTTGGAATGGAATTACTGTTGAATTTCTTCGGAAGAGGGCGCTCTATTTTTCTAACTGTTATCAGTGCCACTACCGTGGAATACTGCGGCATATTGCTGAACCAGAACAATGACTGACATCAAAAGTGCGGAACAGGTCGACAATTTCGTATCAGAATTTTCGAGGTATGTGTAACAAAACCATAACTTATATGCATTTTCAATTCCACATTACATAATGCCATTAAAAACAGAATATTCTCCTCTGGTGTTAAACAGGGTTTCCCGGAAGTAACTGTACATACTTTTACTAGGGGTAGAGTAGCACTTGGTGAGTACAGATTGACAATAAAAAATTAATTTCTGGTTTTCCTCAGAAATCTACAGAGTAATTTTTCGAATTCATGGAAATACTGATGACGTTCATTGAGACCAAACTAATTGACGTAATTTATTGAAACTTAGGACGTTGTTGACACATGTTGAAATCAAGAGAACGAAATATTAATTATCCCGTTATTCGCTTTTCCTCATTCAACTTGTCCAGGGTAAAAACATCACTTTGTATGTCGAATTTCGAAATATTGTTTTATGTTTCGAAAAGAACTTGAACGCAGCTTCAATGATAACATTCAAAAAAATGTTTCATTAATTCTTGAAATTTGACAAAGCTCGAGAAATTGAATTTATTCATATGAGTTGGATTGAAATTGAACTCCTGAGAAATAATAAAAATTTGCTGAAATATGAAAAATTCATTTGTAAAACAACAACTCATGAAGCAAATAGAATGTTGGCCAGACAAAATGATTAAATCCTCATAACAACAACTAAATTGGATTTTCAGCCATTGTTATTTTCGAAATGTGAGGAAGTAGACCTTATTTTGGCTTATACGTAAGGAATTACCTCAACAATATTTATTCCAAGTGATTGAGAGGATGACGAGGTCCGGTTTCATGGCCTTCTCGATCTATAGTTCTGAACCCAGTCGATTATTTTCTGTGGGTAAAATTGAAAGATGTGGGTTATGCTGAGGACATCCAGAAGAGAGAACAATTGATGAACAGAATAATAAACTGATGTGGTATATTGAGAAACAATGGTGATATGATTCGGAACGATAAATTACATCTGAAAAATTGACAAGAAAAATGTATTCAAGCAAATGGCTCTCATCTCAAGCAACTTTTGAAATCACTGAATTTCAATATGGCCAATTAATTTATTATCTTCATTTCTGTTATTTCATGTTTTGTGTATTTATTTTGTTGTTTTTGAGCGCTCGTACAACTTACACGAGGGCTATATCATTTCGCCACGATGTCTGTATTTTTCGAATTTTGAGCCGAAAATGGTCTCAATCGACTATGTTCGACTCACTGATGACGAATCCGTCGGAAAACTCGAGTCTGTCCGTCCGTCCGTAAGCACGATAACTCTCGAACGGAACAACATAGAGACTTGAAATTTCCAGTATGGGTTCAGTTCCCGAATGCCTCCGTTGAGTTCGTTAATGGGCCAAATTCCACGAGGGGTTCCGTAAATATGGCCGTTCAAAGTTTTGTTTTCCTGATTAATTGAAAACTACAGATTTGATTGAGATGAAATTTTGCACTCAAATGGATAATGAGGTGTTCAAGCTACATGTGGAATCTCGAATGTCGTGATCACGTTCGTCTATGAACAAAATTATACTAGGGGTTCCGTAAATATGGTCGTTTGAAATTAAGTTTTCTTGATAATTTCAAAACTACAGATTCGATCGTGACGAAATTTTGTATACTAATGGAAAATGATATATTCAAGCTACATTTCCCCAGATCACATGACCAGAATCATTACTTTCGAACGGATAGGCCTAAGGACTTGAAATTTTCAGGATAGGTGTAGATCTGAAATGTGGCGTTCACGTTCATCAATGAGCAGAATTATACTAGGGGTTCCGTAAATACGGTCGTTTGAAATTTTGGTTTCAAGATAATTTCGAAACTACGGATTCGATCGAGATGAAATTTTGTATTTTAATCGAGAATGATATATTAAAACAATTTTTTGTCCAGATCGCATGACCAGAACCATTGAAACCATAGAAAATTGTAACTTTTGAACGGAAAGGCCTAGCAACTTGAAATTATCATGGTAGGTTTGGATCGCGAATATCGCGATCGCGTTCATCAATGAGCAAAATTGGACTAGGGGTTCCGTGAATATGGCCGTTCAAAATATTTTTTTGCTGATAGTTCCGAAAATACTGAGCGGATAGGAATGAAATTTTGCACCTACTGAGTAATAATGTATTCAAACTACGAGCGAAATTTTGTCCAGATCGCATCACCAAGACCATAGATACCGTGGAAAATTCTAGCGAATTATCGAAAAAAAATTGATCAGCTGAAGCACT
Source organism: Aphidecta obliterata (assembly GCA_963966015.1). Lineage (NCBI taxonomy): Eukaryota > Metazoa > Arthropoda > Insecta > Coleoptera > Coccinellidae > Aphidecta > Aphidecta obliterata. Next base: position 43,907,231 of record OZ014427.1, read on the forward strand.
GACATGAAGTCTGGAGTTTCGCCTAAGTTTCAGAATTTTTTTGACAGCTGTCGAAAATTCCTTCAATTGATTTCGTAAACTGGAAAATGTAAATCTACCTACAAGGTGCATGTACGAGCGCTCAAAAGCTCCTGACTTCACGGCAGTGCTTTTCGTAATTTCTTCATTATTGAATACGTTTGCTCCCGACTCTTTAGATCCTTTTCGATGTGGCAATTTGCACTGCCGTGAAGTCAGGAGCTTTTGAGCGCTCGTTCATTCACTTTGTAGGTTAACTACCATTTCCAGTTTCAGAAACTAATTGAAAAAATTTTTGACGGCACGATGTCTGTATTTTTCGAATTTTAATCCAAAAATGGTCTCAATCGACTATGTTCGACTCACTGATGACGAATCCGTCGGAAAATTCGAGTCTGTCCGTCCGGCCGTAAGCACCATAACTCTCGAACGGAACAACCTAGAGACTTGAAATTTTCAGTGTGGGTTCAGTTCACGAATGTCTCCGTTGAGTTCGTTAATGGGCCAAATTCCACAAGGGGTTCCGTAAATATGGCCGTTCAAAGTTTTGTTCATCAATGAGCAGAATTATACTAGGGGTTCCGTAAGTAAGGTCGTATGAAATGTTGTTTTCTCGATAATTTCAAAATTTTGTATTTTATTTTAAAATAATACATCAAAGCAACATTCTGTCCATATCGCATGGAACCATAGAAAATTATTACTTCCGAAGGGAAAGGCCTAGGAACTTGAAATTTTCAGGATAGGTTTGGATCCCGAATGTCGCGGTCACGTTCATCAATGAGCAAAATTAGACTATAGGTTTCGTTAATATTTCTTTCCTGAAAATTCCGAAACTACTGATTGCATTGGAATGAAAGCTGAAGAATAATGTATTCAAACTACTTGCGGAATTTTGCCCAGATCGCATCACCAAGACCATAGATACTGTAGAAAATTCTAGCGAATTATCGAAAAAAAAGTGGTCAGCTGAAGCACTGACATGAAGTCTGGAATTTGAGTTTGAGAATTTTTTGACAGCTGTCGAAAATTCCTTCTATTGATTTCTAAAACTGGAAAATGCGAATCTACCTACAAGGTGGATGTACGAGCGCTCAAAAGCTCCTGACTTAACGGCAGTGCTTTTATATTTTTTTCTCTTTGATAATTCGCTAGAATTTTCTTCGTTATCTACGGTTTTGCTGATGCAATCTGGACAAAATCTCGCAAGTAGTTTCAATACATTATTCTTCATCTATGTGCGAAATTTCAGTATTCCCCAAACAGTAGATTCGAAATTATCAGGAAAAAAATATTTAGAACGTCCATATGCATGGAACCCCTAATCTGTTTTTGCTCATTAATGAACGTGGCCGCGACATTCGAGATCCACACCTTTCTCTAGGCCTTTTCATTAGAAAGTTATGATTTTCTATGGTTCCTGTCATGCGATCTGGTCAGAATTGCATGTAGGTTGAACACGTCATTCTCCATCTCAGTGCAAAATTTCATCTCCATCGAATCAGTAGTTTCGAAGTAATCATCAGGAGAACAAAATTTCAAACGACCACATTCACGGAACCCCTGGTCGAATTTTGCTCAATAACGAACTCAACCGCGGCATTCGAGATTCGAACCTACCCAGAAAATTTCATATATCTAGGTCGTTCCGTTCGAGAGTTATCGTGTATACGGCCAGACATGGCGCCGAGACTAAACACGGTTGTAGATGTGTGTTGTAGAAAATGTTCAAAAGAAGTAAAAATTTCTATTACTTGTGCGAAATGCAAATCAAGTTACCATCCAAGTTGTATACTTAAGATATGTGGTACATTCGTGAGTGCTGAGGGGGCGGTTATTTGCTGCGAGCCGAAGAATGGTAAAAAATTGAGAAAAGCCCTGCCGTGAAAGCAGGAGCTTTTGAGCGCTCGTAAATGCACTTTGTAGGTAGATTCGCATTTTCCAGATTTAGAAACCAATTGGAAAGATTTTGATAGCTGTCAAAGAAAATTTCAAACTAAGGCGAAAATCCAGACTTCACGTCAGTACTTTAGAAGACCAATTGTTTTTCGATAATTCCCTAAAATTTTCTACGGTATCCATAGTCTTGGTAATGCGATCTGAAAAACATTTCCCACGTAGTTTGAATACATTATTCTTCAGCTAGGTGTAAAATTTCATTCCAATCCAATGAGTAGTTTCGAAATTATCAGGAAAAAAATTTTTGAACGGCTATATTTACGGAACCCATGGTCAAATTTTGCGCATTGATGAACATGACTGCGAAATTCGCGACCCGAACCTATCCTGAAAATTTGAAGTCCCTAGGCCTTTCCATTACAAAGTTATAATTTTCTATGGTTTCTATGGTTCTGGTCATGCGAGCTGGACAAAATGGCATGTAGCTTGAACACGTAATTCCCCATCTGAGTGCAAAATTTCACGTCGATCGAATCTGTAGTTTTGAAGTAATCAGAAAAACAAAATTTCGAGCGGCCATATTTACGGAATCCCTGGGCGAATTTTGCCCAATAACGAACTTAACCGCGGCATTCGAGATTCGAACCTACCCTGGAAATTTCAAGTCTTTAAGACATTCCGTTCGAGATTTATCGCGTGGACGGACGGACGGCCGGACGGACCGACTCGAATTTTTCGACGGATGGGTCATCAGTGGGTCAAACATAGTTTGAGACTATTTTCGGCTCAAAATTCGAAAAATACAGACATCGTGATGAATTAATATAGCCCTCGTTTAAGTAGTACGAGCGCTCAAAATGTGAATGTGAAGTCAAGGATGGGGAAATAAAACAACTCAAGTTGAGAATAACAAGCTAAGGAGTCAATATATGAGAAATCCCTTGTACAGAACGTAAATGTTTTCGAGGATGATGAGGTGGATGAGCAGAATTGGTTAAAATCTGATAAACAAGTGAGTAGTCAGTTGCTTTCTCAGAGTGCTATCATTGCTCAAACGAAGGATATATTGATTGACGAATTGAATGATAAAATATGCATTTTAAAAAAACATGTATCACTCTTGGAACGGTTTCTTGAAACGAAGGAATCAAATTCTCAGGATATTGTGGTTTTACCAAATTCTTCAAAAACAGAATACATGATGGATCCAATGGCAAATACAAATGTGTTAAAAAATGATAAAGATGATAAGCATAATATTTCTGATGTGAATTCGCCGACATGTGAGAGTGGAAATGTGCCGGAGAGAGAGAGAGAGGTGATTGAAGTATGGAAACTGGTAAACCAGAGAAAGAAGAAAGAACGAAGACGATGAATGAAAGTTTAACAACTGACAAAGCTGACGTACAGAAGGATAACCATTCTGGGAAAATAATAAACAATAGACATCGAAGTAAACAGTGGAGTATAATGGGTGTTTCTAAGGATAGTTCAATAAAGGCAGTGGGGAGAAAGGTTGCTCTATTTGTATCGAGAATAGAAGTTGGCACTTCCTTGGATGACTTTGAAATCATGATGAGGAAAAGATTTCCTGAAGCCGAATGTGAGGCGCTCCAGTAGAAAATGCCGGATAAATATATTTCCTTCAGGTGACTATCAACGAATCAAAAGAGCAAAAGATTGTGAGACTTGGCCGGAAAGATTATATATATCGAAATTTTTTTCGAAAAAAATGACGATGGTACAAAAGGTAGCCTGATTTCTTTGCAGAGGGACATTGACTTGACTTTATTACACATCAATGTACAGAGTATTAAAGGTAAAATAAATGAATTGGAAGCTATGATATACAGTCTTCCCAAAGTTATTGATGTAATGTGCCTGACGGAGCACTGGTTGAATGTAGATGAATGTTTGAGGTTTGGTATGGACGGTTGGTCTGTTGGTGATGTAGATGCCAGATCTGAATCGAACCATGATCTTGGTAAGGAGTGAAGTAAGATTAACCGAATGTAGAATAGTCTATAGTCTATAGTCTATAGTAAAATGAAGAATTTATCTATAGTCCATTGTGAATTGTCAGCAATTAGATTGGCTGCGTGTAATGTGATAAGCTATGTGTTTATTCGTCTCCATCTAGAGATTTCTGTAATTTCTTCAAGAACCTGGAGTTTGCTTTCGGATATTTTGATGTCAGGAAGGATAGGGTTATAATTGGTGGCGATTTTAATGTCAAATTCCAGATTGATGAATATTATGTTTTAGGTAAGGAGGCGAGAACTGTGTGTGAACTGATGAGGTCCTATGGCCTTCAATAAAAAATTTATGAACCATCAAGGGGGAACAATTGTCTAGACAATATTTTTACGAACTTTGATACGGGAAGAGAGGGTGCGAGTGTTATGGCGGCAGATTTTTCTGACCATGATGCACAGTTTTTGCAGTTGAGTATTTCTATTCTTTCCACAGCTTATACCTGCAGATTGGTGAGGCCTCTCACAAACAGTGGTTTTAACATCATGCATCAGCTGCTTGGTGAGGTGAACTGGGCTTTCGTGGATGATTATGATTTGGACTGTGGTGAGTGTTTCGAGTTGTTCCATCGTACATTAGTGGATATATTTCGACTCTCTTTCCCGGAGAGAAGGGCAGGGGTAAGGAAAACCAAGGCTGATAGTGGTTGGTTTAATGAGGAGCATAGACAAATGAGGGAACAACTTCTGCTTGTGAGAGAACTGTATGGTTAATATGGCTCGGAGAGTTTACATTCACTCAAGAGTTACTCAACTAAGTGTTATAGAACGGCAATTAAAAACTCAAAAACTGAATATTTCACTTACATCTTAGAAAATTCAACGAATGAATCGAAAACAGCTTGGCAGCTTGTTAACAATCACCTGAAGAATGTAACTATAAATAAAAAGTCCAAAATTGAACCAGACACTTTTAATGATCATTTTTCTACGAAAGCCGAAGAAACTTTGAAGAAATTGTCGCATTCCTTGTTGAGATCAGAGGATACATTCAGAAAAAGTGTGCACACATTGCAGAAAAACTGTGCCAAACAATATTAAGTTCAGTTTTCATGAGGTCAGTTCTATTGAAGTGAGAGACGTAAAAAAGGGTCTGAAATCTACTGACTTCTATGGTCTTTCTGTGAGGGTTATCAAAGCAAATATTAGCTCTATTATATCAACATTAACGAAGTTGATAAATAAGTGCCCCATTACTGGTCATTTTCCTGAAGTCCTGAAGATCTCCAAAGTTGTTCCTGTGTTTAAAAAGGGTGATAAAGATGATGTGAATAATTATCGGCCAATTTCATTGACGCCAATCATATCTAAGATAATTGAGAAAATTATTCTGAAGCAGGTGGTGTCATTTTTTGTAGGAAACGCTCGAGCAAGCAATTCGGTTATAGGTATGAGCACAACCCAGGCGGTAATGGACTTTGTGGATTTCGTGGTGGATTGCTTTGAGAATAGAGCGCACTGTCTTGCATTATTTATAGATTTGACGAAAGCGTTTGATTTTGTACCGCACGACAAACTGTTGATGAAATTGAGGAAGTACAGGATGGAGACGAATGTGGTGAGACTTTTCCAATCTTTTTTGGGCGGAAGATATCAAACAGTGTTTGTAGATGGTATGTATTTGGAACTGAGACCAATAAATGTTGGAGTACCACAAGAGCCCACATTAGGACCTTTACTTTTTTTGATTTATGTCAATGATTTTCCCGATTACCTGATGCTGAAACGACTTTGTTTGTAGATGATACTACCATTGCAGTCGGATCATCTGATATGGTTGAGTTGTCCAGAGTCTCTGATGAGGCTGGGTCCGCGGCTTTGGAGTGGTTTACTGCAAACGGCCTCCGTATGAACGATGAGAAGCCACAGCAACTAATTCTGAGCTTGAGGTACAGGAGCCATGAAAGTAATATGGTGCAATCGATACGATTTCTTGGTGTACGTTTGGATGCTATGCTCACCTGGGTGTCCCACGCGGATGAACTGTTGTCCACTATCAGCAGGAATATTTTTGCTCTGAAGGTTTTATCGCATTCTCTCCCTGGTGTGGTTTTGAAAACAGTTTACCACGCATTGGTCGAGTCTAGGCTGAAATATTGTATCCTAGTTGGGGGAAATTGTGCTCGACGTGATGACATCTTCAGGTTGCAAAGACGTGCGATCAGATTGGTGGCTGGTCTTGGATACAGGGACTGTTGTAAGGTGTCTTTCGGGAGTTTGGGTGTGCGGACCTTTCCTTCAATTTTCATTCTCGAAAATTTAATGTTCGTTAACTCTTGTGAGTATGAGAAAGGACTACCTCAGGCTGTGGCGGTCACAGCAGAGTACAGACTATTGCGCATCTTCCCTTTATAATAGGTTGCCTGGTTGGATGAAAGAACTAGCAAGGACCGAATTCAAAACAAGGTTTGAAAGCAATTTTAGTGGATAATGCTTCTTATACAATAGAAGAGTTTAATGCTTTCAAAATCAATTGTAATTCAATTTGCTTTATGTTCAGTTTGTTTATGCTCTATTGTACATGTATTATGTGTGACATATTTGTCGTTTAATTATATTTTATATATTTATTATTTTATCTATACATTATACGTTTGTTTTGTAAGATAATTCATGACTTGACTTGTGTAAGCAATATGTATGGCACTAGCACCAATAAAATCTCTCTTTCTCTCTTTCTCTCTCTCTCTCACTCTCTGTCTTGACGAAATGATATCGTCCTCGTGTACTTGGAACGAGCGCTCAAAAACAAAAAGTTTTCGAAATTTTTATGTAACGAGCAAGTTACTTTGTATTTTGAAATTAGAAACGGTTATGAATTGATTGAGGCCTTAACAAAAACAGGGGCCTTATTTGATGTAAAACTGTTTGTAATTTGAAGAAACAAAAATTTAGAAAAGCAATGCCGTGAAGGCAGGAGCTTTTGAGCGCTCGTACATGCACCTTGTAGGTGGATTCGCATTTTCCAGTTTTAGAAATCAATTGAAGGAATTTTCGACAGCTGTCAAAAAAATTCTGAAACTTAGGCGAAATTCCAGACTTCATGTCAGTGCTTCAGCGGATCAATTTTTTTCGATAATTCGCTAGAATTTTCTACGGTATCTATGGTCTTGGTGATGAGATCTGGACAAAATTTTGCACGTAGTTTGAAAACATTATTCCTCAGCTAGGTGCAAAATTTCATTCCAATCCGATCAGTAGTTTCGAAACTATCAGGAAAAAAATAGTTTGAACGGCCATATTTACGGAACCCCTAGTCTTATTTTGCTCATTGATGAACGTGACCGTGAAATTTGCGATCCAAACCCACCCTGGAAATTTCAAGTCCCTAGGCCTTTCCGTTCTAAAGTTATGATTTTCTATGGTTTCTATGGTTCTGGTCATGCGATCTAGAGAAATGTACCTTGAATATATCATTCTCCATTAGTATACAGAATTTCGTCACGATCGAATCTGTAGTTTGGACATTATCAAGAAAACTAAATTTCAAACGACCATATTTACGGAACCCCTGGTATAATTTCGCTCATAGATGAAAGTAATCACGACAATCGAGATCCACACCTATCCTGAAAATTTCAAGTCCCTAGGCGTTTTCGTTCAAAAGTTACAATTTTCTATGGTTTCTATGGTTTTGGCCGTATACACGATAACTGTCGAACGGAATGTCCTAGAAACCTGAAATTTTCAGGGTAGGTTCGAATCTCGAATGCCGCAGTTAAGTTCGTTATTGGGCAAAATTCGCCGAGGGGTTCCGTAAATATGGCCGCTCGAAATTTCGTTTCCCTGATTACTTTGAAACTACAGATTCGATCGAGATGAAATTTTGCACTCTAATGGAAAATGAGGTGTTCAAGCTACATGCAGAATTTTGTTCAGCTCGCATCACCAGAACCATAGAAACCATAGAAAATAGTAACTTTTAAACGGAAACGCCTAGGGACTTGAAATGGTCAGGATAGGTGTGAATCTCGATTGTCGTGATCACTTTCATTTATGAGCAAAATAATACCAGGGGTTCCGTAAATAGGGTCGTTTGAGATATAGTTTTCTTGATAATTTCCAAACTACAGATTCGATCGTGACGAAATTCTGTATACTAATGGAGAATGATATATTCAAGCTACATTTCTCTAGATCGCATGACCAGAACCATAGAAACCATAGAAAATTGTAACTTTCGAACGGAAAGGCCTAGGGACTTGAAATTTTCAGGGTGGGTTTGGATCGCGAATTTCACGGTCACGTTCATCAATGAGCAAAATAAGACTAGGGGTTCCGTAAATATGGCCGTTCAAAATATTTTTTTCCTGATAGTTTCGAAACTACTGATGGGATTGGAATGAAATTATGCACCTAGCTGAGGAATAATGTATTCAAACTACGTGCAAAATTTTGTCCAGATCGCATTACCAAGACCATAGATACCGTAGAAAATTCTAGCGAATTATCGAAAAAAAATTGATCCGCTGAAGCACTGACATGAAGTCTGGAATTTCGCCTAAGTTTCAGAATTTTTTTGACAGCTGTCGAAAATTCCTTCATTGATTTCCAAAACTGGAAAATGCGAATCCACCTACAAGGTGCATGTACGAGCGCTCAAAAGCTCCTGCCCTCACGGCAGTGCTTTTCTAAAATTTTTCAGTCTGTTATGAAAAATTTCTCGTCTTACCTACACATTCACGAGACTTTCATATGGGTATATTCAATTTTTCGAGCTTCGTCTAAATTCAAAAATCACCGTGTTGATTTCTGAGAAAAGCCAGAAATCATTTTTTTACAGTCCATTCGTACTCAATTCAATTCCTACTCTACCTCTATTAAGAGTATGTGCAGTTACTCTTGGGTCACCTTGTTTATTCTTCTGGGTCTATGCTACCCCTGTAGGCATTTCATCACAAGATGAACTAATAGAGTGACGCTAACCTGTCTTCACGTAGGGCGGAATCCGAATATGTTGGAACGTGTGGGGTATACCTTGTTGCAACAATATGCCAAAATCGAAAGAAAACTATTATGAATTATATATCGAACAACGCGTGGGAATCGTGAGGCTTTTCAGAAACACTCGATAATAATTGGAATTCGATGGAATTACCTTATTACTTCTGAAGGTTTAAATCAGTATCTTAATTTTCAATTGTCATTTCGATTGAAAAATACTGATGCTTGATTTCAATTTCATGTCACATTCAAGTTTATGTTATGCCGCGTCCAGACCAAAACACGAACGCCAACGAACTGCCAATTAACGTTGGGGTTCGAAAATATCTGAAGCGATTCGTAGTTGTCGTCCACATCGAATTCAGTTTTGTAATGAGAGCCGTTTGTTGAGGTTCGGTGACCCTCTGCTATTTATCGATTTTTTCGGTAAGTTTATGATTTGGGTTTTTGGGCTCCCATAAAACAGTTTATACTGATATCATTGAATGGCCTTCAGGCCATAAGATCGGTCCATTCCATATTGAAATACACAGAAGAATACGTCCGACGCTAGGGAATGCTTGCCAATGACGGGAAAATTTTTAATCCAGGTCAAAACAAACATCCCTTTGACGTACCGCCTCTCGACCGAATCCATGCCAACGAAATCGAACCGTTGGAAAGGGTTCGATGTCAACGCGTTCCACGCCGATTCCAACGTTTCCAAATCTTTATTCACTTGTGCCTTCGTTGGCGTTCGAGCTTTGGTCTGGGCGAGGCATTTATATAACGGTCTGCCCTTGCGAACGCAATATTGATGACTCTGTACATACAAAGTTCCTGTGAGTAGTATGATTATTATAATATTTACTCGAGCTAAAAAACTGGCTGAAAGACTTACCACTCGAAGTGAAACCCAAAACTCGCCAAAATTTTTTTTTTTTATTATTCAATAGTTGGGGTGCACCTGAAGAAATATTGACCCCCCGACCTGTAAGAGAATGCCAGAATCTGGATAGATATTTGAACGTTTTTGTATTTGTTTTTGAAAATGGAAATAATGTTTCGTCATTAGGGACGAAATATCATAGGTATCGAAAGAAAATGAAAGTAATCATTCCATGCCATCCAGCATTATGTTCGCCAATGAAAATAACTAATAATCGAAAAGGACTCTCTCTTCTGAAATTTCAACCAGGTACCTTATGAATCTAGTTGAAGTGAAATAGGTGGCTCGGTCTGGACTTCCCTGTTATCTGATAATTCAATACCTATATAAGTAAAATGAAAATAATAAGGATCTATTTTTTGAGCGCTCGTTCTACTTACACAAGGGGTTTATCATGTCATCACAATGTCTGTATTTTTCGAGTTTTGAGACGAAAATGATCTCAATCGTCAAGGTTCGACCCACTGATGACAAATCCGTCGAAAAATTCGACTCTGTCTGTCCGGCCGTCCGTATACACGATAACTCTTGAACAGAACAACCTAGAAATTTGAAATTTTAAGGGTCGGTTCAAATCTCGAATGCCGCGGTTGAGTAGGTACGTTATTGGGCAAAATTCGACCAGACGTGCCGTAAATACGGCCCTTCGAAATTTTGTTCTTCTGATTACTTCGAAACTACTGATTCGATCGAAATGAAATTTTGCACTCAGTTGTTGAATGATGTGATCAAGCTACATGCAATTTTGTCCAGATCGCTTGACCAGAACATTATAACTTTCGAACGGAACGACCTAGAGACTTGAAATTTTCAGGGTAGGTTTGGATCTCGAATGTTGGGGGCTCCGTGAATATGGCCGTTCAAAATATTTTTTTCCTGGTTATTTCAAAACTACTGATTCGATCGGAATGAAATTTTGTACATATTTTGTCCAGATCGCATTACCGAAAAGATTTTAACGAATTATCGAAAAAAAAATTCTCGTATTCCTGTAACAGCTGATTCGGTATAATTGACAAAGAGCTGCTGTCAATTTTTCAACAGAAGGATGAACGAGCGCTCAAAAATTCGTGACTACACGTCAGTGCTTTCTATAATTTTCTCAACAGGAGTTCCGAATTGCTGATTCTAATAACGCGAGATCGCGAGAGGGAACGATCGATGTCGCTGACCTCTAGTCGTATTGCAAACTTCTTCTCGCCAATCTCGACCTAAAAATGTGTCACGTAAAGTTCAGAACTGAAAGGTCTTACTAAAAAAGATACCTACAGAACCTATCGAAAACCATTCTGGTCTGAAATCCGAAGTGGGATCGTTATTCACCTATCCGCTACCGGACGGAAGAGAAATAGATAGAATAGATATAGAAATATTTTTTTTGCAAAAGTTGGTTGACATTGAAATTATACGATCATTGTAGTACCTTTAAAAATTCGGGACTGCATAGCGAATGAAAGTTTATTTATTCAAAGCTGTAAATTCTGAGGTATGCGCATCCTTATATATTCGAAGATATTCCTTTCTTACTGCTTGAATAATATCATGTTATATTTCGTAGCCTCATTTGTTACTGTATTCTGTTCAATCACGTTACTACAATAGTTTATTCGGTTTCAATTTAATTTGGTAATCAGTTGGGTCACTACCCAGTCTTTTCAACTAAGGATAGCCATGAACATATTTGTTAGGCTCGTTTCACGTTTTATTGAGCGCTCGTACTACTTACACGAGGGCTATATCATTTCATCACGATGTCTGTATTATGCGAATTTTGAACCGAAAATGTTCTCAAACGACTATGTTCGACTCACTGATGATGAATCCGTCGAAAAATTCGAGTCTGTCAGTCCGGCCGGCCGTATACACGATAACTCTCGAACGAAACGACCTAGAAACTTGAAATTTTCAGGGTAGGTTCGAATCTCAAATGCCGCGGCTGAGTTTGTTATTGGGTAGAATTCGCCCAGGGGTCCGTAAATATGGCTGCTCGAAATTTTCTTTTTCTGATTACTCCGAAACTACTGATTCTATCGAAGTGAAATTCTGCACTCAGATAGAAAATTACGTGCTCGAGCTACATAAAAAATTGTACAGCTCGTTTGACCAGAACCATAGAAACCATAGAAAATTATAACTTTGTAATGAAAAGGCCTAGGGACTTGAAATTTTCAGGATAGGTTTGGATCTTTAATGTTGCGGTCACTTTCATCAATGAGCAGAATTAAACTAGGGGTTCCGTAAATATGGCCGTTTCAAATTCAGTTTTCTTGATCATTTCGAAACTATGGATTTGATCGTGACGAAATTCTGTATTTATATTGAGAATGATATATTGGAGCTGAATTTTTTCAGATCGCATGATCAGAACCATAGAAACCATAGAAAATAATAACTTCCGAACGGAAAGGCCTAGGGACTTGAAATTTCAAAATCAGACCAGGGGCTCCGTGAATATAGCCGTTCAAACAATTTTTTTCCTGATAATTTCGAAACAACCTATTGGATTGAAATGAAATTTCGCACATAGATGAAGAATAATGTATTCAAATATCGTGGGAAATTTTGTCCAGATCGCATTACCAAGACCATAAATACCGTAGAAAATTCTAGCGAATTATCGAAAAAAAACTGGTCACCTGAAGCACTGACGTAAAGTCTTCATTTTTGCCTTTGTTCGAAATTTTCTTTGACAGCTGTCGAAATCTTTCCAATTGTTTTCTAAAACTGAAGAATGCGAATCTACCTAAAAGGTGGATAAACGAGCGCTCAAAAGCTTCTGACTTAACGGCAGTGCTTTTCGTCATTTTTGTTAACATATTCATTTCTGATGAAAAATCATTCAGGTCGGTAAACCGATAGAAGACATTTTCAAAGGTTTAATCCGTTAATAGGAATAGGCATACAAATACATGTATGTGAAATCTGAACTCACTAATAGACAATTAACGGCTACTTTGTGGTCCGTTAAACAAAAGTTTAACTCTAACAATCTCACGATCACAAAGGCAGACAAAAATGCGGGGCTCTCAACTTCACTTTATAAAGATGAAACCTTGAAATTTTTAGAAGATAATGACATCCACTTGGGTAATACTAGCATTTTGACGAAATACACCACACAACTGAACAAACTGCTCAAGACAGCTTTCCCAACTCTTCAAAAATTCACCTCTCATTTGAGTATTCATAGCATTGAAGAAAAGAACGCACAGGTCCCAAACTTATAGTGTTATTAAACTGCATAAGGCAGACAAAAGTATAAGACCCATAACTTCAGCCTTCAATTCACCCGCTCATAAAGTGTCAAAGGTCATCAACCTGATCATTGGAAGTCAGATCAATTACAGGTCACCCATTTCAGTGAAGAATTAGATTGAACTGCTCAACAACTAGAATCCACCAACCTAAATTTGAAGAGTAAACATATTTTAGAATCCTTCGACATAGTTAATTTCTATACGGATATTCCAGTTGCGGAATACCTCGCGTTTCTCAGAGAATACCTTGATAATTATCAGACAATAGAAAACTTTGGCACCGATCATGATGACATCCATGCAATAATGAACTTGATTAAACTTTTCACAGAACAACATTTCTTCTCCTTCGATAACAGTGTTTAAACCATGACAGCCGGTTTGTCAAGGGTTCGCCATTCAGTGGTCTTCTTGCTAACATTTTTGTAGATCACTTGAAGTCTCTGATTAATACACTTCTCCCAAAAAATAGTTTCCTGGAGAAGATATCGCACCCGTCGTAGAATAAGGAGACAACTCAAAAAAGGCCCATTCTGTGACGGTGACATTTTGTGACGGTATTAAACTCAGGAAGTAACCCTTTTCTTACGAGCAATATCAGAAAAACTCTAGTTGGCCTCGCCGCATAGGAGACTTTTCGTGAAAAAAGGTAACATTTCAAATCTTTTGGAAAAATAGTAGAACCTTTCAGCACGACGGGAAAAATTGCATTAATTGAATATTGGGTGTAAGAGTTATGATGTTCAAATGGATTGCTGCAGTAATTACGAATGTTCATAGCGTTAAATTGAGTAAGTACACAAAAGTATAAAAAGAAAACTTCGGTAAACCAAAACTTCAAATACGATTTCCCAACAAAATCAATTTTTGAGTTGTCTCCTTATTCTACGACGGGTGCGATATGTCGATGAAATTTCTTGTATATGGTCTGGAACTCCCAAAAACTGAACTCCTCTCTAGCATTTATCAATTCCCTATCCAAAATCAAGTTCACATTGGAAATTTCCAATGACAATAGTATCAATTTCATAGACCCTGAACCTCACTTTGAAACCCGATAACTCATTTGAATATGATATCTATATGAAACCTACATAGACTGACATTGTGATCCTGAAGTTCTCCTACCACTCACCTCAAATCAAGATGACAGATTTTTTTTTCTTCTGAACCGTTAACTTAATATTCTTCTTTCAGAAATAAACTATCATAAAGATATGGTAAGGCTAAGGCCAAACCTCAAACTTCAAGTCAGTGCTGAGCGATAATTCGCTGGAATTTTCTACGGTATCCATAGTCTTGGTGATGCGATCTGGACAAATTTCGCACGTAGTTTAAATACATTCTTCTTCATCTATGTGCGAAACTTCATTCCAATCCAATCAGTAGTTTCGAAATAATCAGGAAAAAAATATTTTGAACGGCCATATTCACGGAAAATCAAATCTAATTCTGATCATTGATGAACACGGCGATCCACAACTATCCTGGAACTTTCAAGTTTTTAAGTCTTTCCATTCGAAAGTTATAATTTTCTATGTTTTCTATCGTTCTGGTCATGCGATCTGGAAAAATTCTGCTTGTAGTTTGAACACGTCATCTAAACCTAGAGACAACCGTTCCCTTCGAGAGTTATGGTGTATACCACCGACGGATTCGTCATCAGTGAGTCGAACATAGTTGATTGAGACCATTTTCGGCTCAAAATTCGAAAAATACAGACATCGTGACGAAATGATATAGCCCTCGTGTAAGTACTACGAGCGCTCAAAAAGAATATCATCTTCTACTACCCTCAGAACTCAACTCGTATAAGAATAACGAGGGCTTTTTATATTCTACAAATATATTTGCATACTACATTCTCCGATAAAACTGCACGTATTCTGTAACGATGTCCATAAAACACTGAGTGGAAAACATTGTCTCATTCGCATATGACGCTATGGATGTAGCTGCAATAACACTTGAAACCAAGTACCTACAGAGGAAACGGAGCGTCAGGCTTGCCCGTTTCCGGTGAAACATGTGTTTGTGTTTGGATGCGGATGTCCTGATTATGTATTGGTAGCGAAACGATAATATGAACCTATATATGTTGGAGCGTTCTGCGGCTAAACCACTTGATTACTATAAACCATGAACAATATATTTGCAATGATGGAATTTCATTCGGATCCATGCACTTACGAACGATTTGCTATTCGTCGAGGTCCAATCACAGCTTTTCTCCGAAATGTATACGTGAAGTTAGTCGACTTCGGTTAAAAGTGCGATAATAGAATGCAAAAGCCTTGGATTCTGTAGCACATGACGACAGGCTGAAGGGCGGTCTCGAAAGAGAATAGAACTGCTCCAAGAAGTACTCAGATTCCACGCAACCATCTGGATAATCGAGGAATCAGTGATATATATATACTGAGGCTCTAAAAAAGTGGAATATAATGAAAACAGTTTTTATGAGGAACTTGAATCTAGTTTGAAGAACCCTAGTTCATTCAATACAAATGGGTAAATGATCTGAAGGCCAATCACGGGTAATCTAACACCGTCTCACTCTGCGGGGCATCGAGTGAATATGATGATATTATTTCTTATGGAATCATACACTGTCCCAGACGTCTTGCAAACAAGATTTAATATCGTCCAGGTTTGCTGGAGGCCCAAGAATTCCTCTAGTTTACCCAGCTCCTGCCAGAAACTTGTTTGACTATTAGGTGTATAGTCAGGCATAAGTGAAGGGCGGTCTCGAAAGAGAATAGAACTGCTCCAAGAAGTACTCAGATTCCACGCAACCATCTGGATAATCGAGGAATCAGTGATATATATACTGAGGTTCTAAAAAAGTGGAATATAATGAAAACAGTTTTTATGAGGAACTTGAATCTAGTTTGAAGAACCCTAGTTCATTCAATACAAATGGGTAAATGATCTGAAGGCCAATCACGGGTAATCTAACACCGTCTCACTCTGCGGGGCATCGAGTGAATATGATGATATTATTTCTTATGGAATCATACACTGTCCCAGACGTCTTGCAAACAAGATTTAATATCGTCCAGGTTTGCTGGAGGCCCAAGAATTCCTCTAGTTTACCCAGCTCCTGCCAGAAACTTGTTTGACTATTAGGTGTATAGTCAGGCATAAGTGTAGGATTGATTCAGCCGTTACTCGATAAAAATTCATATTAACTGAGTATTCACTAATTAACTTAGACTACAATTTTCACTAATTGAAAATCGTAGACTAAGTTGATTAGTGAATACTCAGTTAATATGAATAAGTGTCTTGAAAAATGGCATATGAAATAGTATTCACAGATGTGTTGCAGAATGTCA
Source organism: Aphidecta obliterata (assembly GCA_963966015.1). NCBI lineage: Eukaryota > Metazoa > Arthropoda > Insecta > Coleoptera > Coccinellidae > Aphidecta > Aphidecta obliterata. Next base: position 43,923,648 of record OZ014427.1, read on the forward strand.
GCTTTGAATATGCTTTCAAGCGCAGACCTACTTCGTCAACTATTCGCAACGCATGTTATCTCATTGTAAGTTATTTCTTCCATATCAAAAACGCTTTGTTCTTCGAGGAGTGGTGAAATTCCTGAAGCACTTACTTATGATGAGAATTCTTCGGCTGCAAAGTGAGATTTGGAGCCTATATTCAATGACAGATTTGTAAAAGAACCATTAGCATATTCAACTGTTGAATTGTCATAAGGTATAAACGGAGATTACAGCCCTTCACTATGAAAATATTTCAGGTCCAGGAAATTCAAACATGTTATACATCGAGAAAATACAAGGTTGAATTGACAAGGTTCAGCGAATCGGAGCATAAAAACTATCACCTCGGCTATTATGACCTCCCAAACAGAATGCAGAATCACGCTGAAGCTGATGAAGTTCTTCATACTATTTCATTTTCTCGTTACACCATTATAGCAGGCGTGCCTTATGTTTTGGTGTTGAAGGCATCCTAATTGCAAGCGACTTCCGGCTTACTGTCCACCTGGAAACCGCATGTCCAGTTGCTGCACGAACTCCCTGAACTTTTCTATTTGAGTGCCGTAAATTCTTGAGTCTCAGAATGCGTTGGTAACTTCTTTGTATTAGATTTAGGACGACTGAACCTCTTGGACGTTGCGATGGTGAGTACGGATTTTTTATTTTGAGGAAAGTTAATCGGCACGTGAAAGCAATGAGTTTTTATGTTGAAATTCTGACTTTTATAAATTTTTTGACTATTACTATTGTATTCGGATATGAAAGATTTCACAATTACGTATAATATCATCCCCTGAACATCTGCTTTTTACTGTTTTTTATTCAATTAAAATTATTTTGTATGCATATCTTATGTTATGTGCAGGAACTCCAGCATTATAAAAGCTTGACATTGATACCTAGCAGGAGACGCCACCATCCAAACAAGAGCGGAAGAAAGAAGCCCCAAAAAATGGAAAATCCAAGGAGAGTAACCGAAAGAAGAAAAATGGGACCTTCACCAAGAATATCATGAGCAAGCTCATGAAATTCCTGGAAACAGAGATGAACAAAAAGTTCCGTTAACTCACTGAACCCAATTTATGGAACAAGTGACTACAGGAAATGAAAACAACTCGAAGATAGCCCCATGAAACACAAACGGTCTACGAGTCCGTAGATCTGAAAGAGAAGGAATAATATCCGAGAAACTACCGGATATCATTGCCATTCAAGAGACGAGACTTTCTACAAGAAATAAAATTTCATTTCCCAACCATGAAATATAAAGAAATACCAGAAATTGTACAGGAGGGCGTAGCCTCAATGGTCGAAAAGGAAATCGACCATCGTGGAAAGGCTGAAACATCCACATGGTAAAACCCCAAAAGCAATACAAGAGCTTATGAGGAGGAATAGAACACTTAGGAAAACTACAGAACTTCACATAGAGAAGTAGATAAAAAAGAGCTGAATAAACACAGTCATGTGCTGAAAAATGCATTGAAAGAACGGAGAACAGACAGATGGAACCAGAGGATTAGAAAGCTAAACACCATAGACCACTCAGCATATATGTAAGATGCGAAAGTGGGATGACAATGAAGACTTAGAAGAAGGAGGCGGAGGAAATGAAGAATTTATGTTGGAAACTACGGAGGGCGATATCATCCCAAACCCATCAACACCAACGGAGATTAAATAAATCATCAAGAAATTGAAAAACAGTAAAGCTTCACTTGAAGATAAAGTAACTAACTTCATTTCCGAAAAATGTCCAGATAAGAAATAGCTGCGCTAACTAATATAGCAAACGCAGTGATGAAGACATAATACTATCCAAAAAGATGGAAAACAGCAGAAGTCCAAGTTGCCTTATGTTTTGAGGTTTTCTGTTTCTCCCATCGAATTTATCATTTTGATAATCGTACTGATGAGATATGATATAGATCGAAACCGGTCTACGACTGCAAATGATGATTCCATGGTCTCTGGGATACACGAATTGTTTTGTTGGCTTGCTATTAGTTTATTTACTATAATTTTTCAATTTTCATTTCTGAAATCGATAATTTCAAATAAACAGCCGTATATAATTCTTCTAGGAGTAATTGTGTTCAATAAACCATGAAAATATAGGGAATTTCCACAAAACTATAGGCCGATAAGTCTTCTTTCAGCACTTGGAAAAATAGTTGAGAAAGTAATTGCAGAAAGAATCAATGAAGAAACAGAAGCGCTGAATCTGATTCCACCGGAACAATTTGGATTCAAAAGAAATCATTCCACAGAACTTCAGGATAACTGAATATGACACAGAAGGATTTCAGAATAAACAAGTCACAGGATTAGTGCTATTAGATTCTGAGAGAGCCTTCCCGTGTTTGGCACGAAGGACTGGCACGAAGGATTATGGCAGGCTACACAACCAGAACCTGCAAGATAAAAAGAAGATTCAAGCCACAGAAAATGAACAGCCTAGAGCAGCAATGAATATGCCGTGGTTCGTAAGACACCAACAAATCCACTGGGACTTAGAATGGGAAAATATTGAAGACTTCCCAAAAAAAAAAAGGTCGAGAAAATATTTGAGAAAGCAAGTCAACACCCAAATGATGAGCTAAAAAGACTGGTTAAATTTAACCCTGCAGCAGATGTGATTAAAATTTCCACCTATCACAAAAACCCATAGATCAACAACGTAGAAACAGATATTGAGTTAACTCAATTTTAAATATCAAGAAGAAGGGATTCTTCTATGAAATTCATAGGTAACACCATTAACACGACAAAGAGCGTGAAAGAGATACAAACAAAAGGAGTCAAAAGTTTAATAGGCAATAAATGCCCGGAATCTGTAACAGTTGGTTAGGTTTAGTTAGAGTAGGTCATGCTTCATACGGAGTCTCACACGGTTCTATTAATCGGATATAGCTCTTCCCGGACGACTCCCACTGACTTTACCAAAAAAAACCTCTAGAATCTCTTACTGACATATATTTACGTTAAGGTCGGACATCCTGTATAGCATAGGGAGAGCTGACATGTAGCTTTCCTCAACTTCTACTTATTTTCAATTATGTACTCACCATTCAAATATCGGCAAGTGACCTCATCGATCTGAAAAAAAATTCTCACATCAATTCCAAGAAAAATTCGAATTAATAAGGTATCATCAAGTATTACTCAGATCGTTTCATACATTATTCCAGACACTCTTACACATTTACTCTTTTCTTCGATTCAAAAAACTTTGGTTTCGATCAATGCATGTTTCGTTTGTGTTCGAGTTAATTCGAATCGAAGTTTCACAATATCAGCTATTGAGCCATATTAATAAGAAAAACCTGCGAAAATGCAGCAAATCCTTCAATATATAGAAGGATTTCGTTCATTTTCCGCTGGTAAAAAGTCAAAATGTTAACGCTGGCTCTCAACAATCAAAGCTTTTTCTTAAGTAGTTCAATCTACCCCTTCTATTCTTTTATGATTCGATATTTCTTAGGTTCTTCAGAAAAAGCAGATAAAAATTTTAGGTTTTTATCGAGAGAATCTCATTGGTGTTTAGCCTGTATGGCGTTGATGATTTTCCTGATTCTATATTGAAAAATTTTCGAATTTATCCCCTCCGATCTGAGATCCGAGAAAAACACAAAACCTGTCAGTTTCCAAATGTCTGCTAAGCATGGTTACACTCATAACAATAGATGAAATAGGAAAACATTTTTCAAATTGTCAGTCCAGCGAGGTGCCCAAAAAGAAGTACGACTGCGTCTTTGTCGAAGCCGAAAACGACAAAGCAAAAAGAACCTCTTGGATGAGCTGATCGGCAAGAACGAGGACGTTAAGTTTACATTAGCGCTCGTGGTGGCAGCAAACATAACTTTTTGAGCCATTCCCAAGTCTCCTGCAATACCCGAAAGTCCATACGAACCCTAACTCGATTAAGTTTCGTTGTTTCGTTAGAGATTTTCATGTCGAACTGGCTCTATCATCAGATCAGCTCTAAGTCATAATAATAATAGCAGACCCGGCCACGCCTTGCTGTGGCTAAAGTATACGTTGAATTAAACTGTAGTGAAATATTCAATAAAGTGGAATTATAATTTTTATTAACCCTAACCTACTCATTACTTAAGCCTAACCTAATCCTATCCTAACCTTTTTTTTTCGGGTTGTTAAAAGGAATCTGTTGTCAGATTCAACCACGACCGTCCGGAATCCGCACTGCCAGTCTGTCGGAAATCTGTCAGGAACTTCTTCAGAAGTTGGCTGCACAGGAAGTTTTCCTCGGAATGGAGCACAGGAGTTGGCCTCAGGCAGTCGAGGCTTCTCATTGAGAGACCTTCATCTGGACCTGAGGTCAGGAGACTCCTGGCACTAGAGAGAAGACAGCTCAGTCCGGTGATCGGTACTTTGACTGGCCACCTACTGAACAAACATTTGAAGAGAATGGGACTGACAAGCTGCTCTTTGTGCCGGTGGTGCAGGAGCACAGATGAAACTGCTGAACACATTTTGTTCAGTTGTAGAGACCTCACTAATCTGAGGACAACACACCTAGGAAACCCAACACCCACTATTCCTATGGTGAAAGAGACTCCTCCTGGTCGACTTGCGGCATTTATGTCTGCTTGTCTGCGGGACTGAGTCTCTCAAGCAGTATGCGGAGGAACAATGGGCCACAAGGCCTCAGTTCAGCCCGGAGTGGGCACCGCACAGAGAAGAAGAAGAACCACGACCGTGGGATATGACGGTTGTCGGTTTGGCTTGATGTTGTTGCCGGCCGACTAAGAAAAAACACAACTTGTGGAAATGCGAGGACCACCGGAAAAGACATCCCGGTCCGTACTTCGATGATACCCGATGAATGGCGGTCCTGTTTCTTTTCTCCTCATGTCTCCTGTCACAGAGCCGTAAACGCCTTCCATTATTCTTCATGCTGTATCATTTTCTCAATTATATACTCAACTGGTGGTAAGCGCCCAATCTTTCCAACCAGTGCGTTCCTTTCCTCCGTCTATCTGATCTGAGGCAGTGCTTCGGGTCGTCTACAACGTGGCATGCATGACATATAATCCCGTCCTATCCTCTTAGTAAAGGTACCATAAGATCCATGCCCTGTCAAAAATTGAGTGAACTAGTACCTGGTCGTTTTATTCTCACATTGGATCCACTGCTTCAAACTCCTGATCAGCCTGCGCGTCCAAGCGGCATTTGCCCTCCACCATCTCATCTCTATTGCCATTTTCTCAGTGTCCTCTCTCCTGCTATACGTCGATTGCCTGGTAGTGCTCCTACTATGGTATAAAGGAAGCACCATTAGGTCAATTGTTGGGAAGCCAGCAATCACTTGGACAGTTCTGTATGCCGAAGCTACCCTTATTCCTCAAGTTGCAACTGCACACAGTTCGCAAAATAAAATCAATGGCATAAATATTTGACAACCAATATATATGTCAATCATTTTTTATTACTGACATTATTCTGCATTCTTGACAGTTACGAATACTATGAACATTCTGTGTTATTCCCCAGCTCTAAAACAGTTCCAAATTTCTTCTGTTTTAGGACCAAGAAACTTAGCATCACTCCTCGCACGAGATCGCTATGGTCGACAGATTGGTTTAGTGGGGACGCGCTCTCCTGTCGTCGATTCGAGCCCCATGTTGCTGCGTGGATAATTGTCAGTCTTCGTCATGAATTATAAACAAATAATTTGCAATAAGAAAATATTGCAACTATAAATTAAGATATAAACTATCCTATCTCGTAAGTTGGATCAAACTGAACACAGTGTGCAAAATTTGATTAAAATCGGTTCAGTATTATAGGAGACCATTTCGGACAAACAACGTGACACGTAATTTTTATATATCAAGATTGCATTATCACCCGATTTACATAATATGCATGCAGAATTCGAGCTTTCAGCAATTGGTATCTAGGAAATGAGGAAAATTGGAATTGCAAGATTTGATTATAGACACAAGAACAGATGGAGCTGAAAAAAATTCTCCATCCCAAAAACAAATTTCGAATAGAATCGGACGAAAAACACAAAAACCAGCCGCCATGTTGCAGCCACCATGTGGAATTTTTGGATTTCAGTAAAATAATCATTATCTCAGACTCCGAAAATCCCAAGATACCAAGTTTCAATAGAATCTCATCTTCGGATTTTGATAGACATGGAATTATACTGACGAAATTGTCTTCGTTCGGCCTAACATCGTACATTTTCTGGAATCTTATCTCATGAATACAAAACTATTCGTTCATTTTGGGACCACTGTTGTTTAAACTATTCATAAATGATCTTGGTTTATGATTGCTTTGCCTCTCCCTTTTGTAAGTCGATGTCGATGAGTTGTTTTGCCATATTTTCTCCATCCAGGATTGCTGAAATCTTCAGGTTGACATCGATAGGTTGATTGTTAGGTGTAGAAGAAACTTGTTGAATGTGAAAAAAATTGCAATTTGATGTTTTCTGGTTGCGGGAAGTCAAAATCTTGTTATCCGTTTGAAACTGAGATTAGTGTTCTGTGAAAAGTGAGTATAGAGATCTGGATTTTTTTATCGAGGACTGACTTTTGTACCCCATGTGCAGACTGGCTGTCGTTTTGGGGGGCAATCAGAACTCCCGGTTTTATATTGAGAAACTTCAAATATCTCTGAGAAGCTCACATTTTTTTCTATTTATGGCGCTTTGCGAGGTGGAATTCGAATTTTGCGCTCTAGTTATACTATAGATAGTTTATAGAATATACAGAGGCGATTTTTGAAGTACGCTAGTTTTCAACTTGAAAAGTCATGGCAGTTTACCACATAAAAATGTATGTGACTTTTTGAAGAAAATTCGATAGAAGAAATCTTCAGTTCGAAGATCCTGCTAAGCCCAGTCTGGTTTCAAAAAAGTTTGCTTTTTCATTATAAATGACGAATTATTCACCAGAATTATCTCAAGAAATTCCAAGAAATTATTCGAAACTTTTCAAATTTTACAAGAAGTTCTGTTATCTTCACATAAGCATGATCTACTCTAGATTTTGCGACATATGAAACAAAAAATTGGTTTGTTATCCCACGGGTCAACTGCTTCGGCAATTCCAAAAATATCTATTCACAATGTGATAGGTCATGAATTATTTGGGTTTAAGCTTTGCGATATCCGATGCAGTACATTATATTAATTCAAATTTCGAGTTTCTTGATTCCATGATGCAATGATTCTCTAAAATCAATTCTTCTGAAATTCTTTTCCTCAATTTTATGAGTGATATTCAACGAATGGAAATAGTATATTGTATAATTAGTGGGAAAAGCATAATATTTCCAAACGACTGTGATAATTTTTGGTAACACAGGAGTTTAAGTAATGATTTTCCCACGAATTATACATACTATTTTTTCTTCGATCGTTGATTTACATTAAAAAAATTAATCAAAAAATATTTCATTCAAGATGTAATCAAGTAAGTTCAAATAGGTTTCTCTATGTTCATATTGAAGTATAGAAGTGGTAACCATGGAAATTACTTTGCTATGACGAAAGTAAAATAATTTTCAAGCCGGTTTTGTTCGATTCGTTGTATTTTATAAGGGATTAGAAAATTTCGGAAAGCACTGCCGTGAAGGCAGGAGCTTTTGAGCGCTCGTACATGCACCTTGTAGGTTGATTCGCATTTTCCAGTTTTAGAAATCAATTGAAGGAATTTTCGACAGCTGTCAAAAAAATTCTGAAACTTAGGCGAAACTCCAAACTTCATGTCAGTGCTTTAGGTGACCAATTTTTTTTCGATAATTCGCTAGAATTTTCTACGGTATCTATGGTCTTGGTGGTGCGATCTGGACAATATTTGGCACGTAGTTTGAATACATTATTCCTAAGCCAGGTGCGAAATTTCATCCCAATCCAATCAGTAGTTTCGAAATTATCAGGAAAAAAATATTTTGAACAGCCATATTTACGGAACCCCTAGTCTAATTTTGCTCATTGATGAACGTGGCAGCGATATTCGCGATCCAAACCCACCCTGAAAGTTTCGAGTTCCTAGGCCTTTCCGTTCAAAAGTTACAATTTTCTATGGTTTCTATGATTCTGGTCATGCAATCTGGACAAAATATTGTTTTAATATATCATTTTCGATTGAAATACAAAATTTCATTTCGATCGAATCCGTAGTTTCGAAATTATCGAGAAACCAAAATTTCAAACGACCGTATTTACGGAACCCCTAGTATAATTCTGCTCATTGATGAACGCGAACGCGACATTTCAGATCCACACCTATCCTGAAAATTTCAAGTCCCTAGGCCTTTCTGTTCGAAAGTTATGATTTTTTATGGTTTCGAGGGTTCTGGTCATGTGATCTGGAGAAATGTAGCTTGAGTATATCATTCTCCATTAGTATACAAAATTTCGTCACGATCACATCTGTAGTTTTGAAATTATCAAGAAAACTGAATTTCAAACGACCATATTCACGGAACCCCTAGTATAATTTTGCTCATAGATGACGTGATCACGACATTTGAGATCCACACCTATCCTGAAAATTTCAAGTTCCTAGGCGTTTCCGTTCAAAAGTTACAATTTTCTATGGTTTCTATGGTTCTGGTCATGCGATCTGGACAAAAGTTCACATGTACCTTGAACACCTCATTCTCCATTTGAGTGCAAAATTTCATCTCAATCAAATCTGTAGTTTTCGAGTAATCAGGGGAACAAAACTTTGAACGGCCATATTTACGGAACCCCTAGTGGAATTTGGCCCATTAACGAACTGAACCGAGGCATTCGGGAACTGAACCCACACTGAAAATTTCAAGTCTCTAGGTTGTTCCGTTTGAGAGTTATCGTGCTTACGGCAGGACGGGCGGAGAGACTCAAATTTTCCGACAGATTCGTCATCAGTGAGTCGAACATATTCGATTGAGACCATTTTCGGCTCAAAATTCGAAAAAAAAAGACATCGTGACGAAATGATATAGCCCTCGTGTAAGTAGTACGAGCGCTCGAAAAGAATTAGTGAACATGTACAGTGATAGTGATTATTTGTTACCTTGCACGCCTCCTGAACTAATAGAAGCCGCGAACGCGGTCTCACTTAATTTATTTCCGGCGAAATCCAGAGAGAAGTATGAACTTGCGTACCAACGCTTCATGGGTTTTTGGAGAAAAAACACAGTGTATCCTTTTCTGAGAATGTACTCTGTTTCATTTTATTGTTGTAATCCATTTATTACATTACCGCACGCTACAGCAGCGCGGTAAGAATATTACCTCACTGTTATTTTCTAATTGCTCAGCAACTGCCCACTATTCTGGAGTGTTGAGCTTTGCGCATAGAAAACAGGTAAAAATAGTATCACTTTTCTCACGATCGGAGAAAAACAGTATTTTCGAGGTTCTCGATTATGAGAGGGAAAAATCGTTCGAAACTTGTATTGTGGGTATGCAAGATTATGACGACTTAGAAAATGAATATTCGGAAACAAAAATCTTTTGCTACCACTGTAACTTCCATGGCAATTTGTGGCAGTGTTATTGACGTTGAGAACTGAACACTCAGTTCTCATCTCATTCGAAAAGTTTTTTCTCGTCGATATTGAATGTATATGTGGAACGTTGAACGATTAATGTAAATCCAGCTTCATACATGATTATCGTACAAACTGGCGAAAGAGATGATGGTCTTTTGGGATTAGAATATAACCTCGTTAGGAACTTCAAGTCCCATTTCTATAAGCCTCACTATGATGTTAATATGGAAGCAAAATAATCACCCGAAGTGCCCAACAGTTTGCAACCGTGAAAACCCTTCGCAAATCGAATTAAAGCATGGTCGAGAGCCCTTTTATCTGATGAGAGTGATAACTTCCTATACGGATCTATACAGGGTCTTTCACGAGGAACCTCACCCATATTTATACGGGAAACTACTGAACGTATTTTCATGAAATTCAGCACTTATAAGTATTTCACGATGCTGATGAAATCTAAATATTTTCAAGGCATGAGCACCTCCGGTTTTTCCGGAAATTACGTCAACTTCCGTTTTTCAAATTAGAACACCATTTTTTTATTGCAGAAATAGATTCCTTAGAAAATTTCAAGTTATTTTGATGTAACATTTTTCAGTTTTGGTTGGAAAATTCTCTCTGAGCGGGAAAATTCGAAAAAAAAATCGAAAATAGAGCTCCGCTGAAACAAGAATAACTTCGAGGTTTTTGTATGGAAAATTTTCATTTTTTGGATTTTTCAAGATGTAAGATTGATGTATCCACTTTAAGAATCGAAATCGCGATTCATGATACAGGGGGTGAAAAAATCGCTTTCAAAGTTAGGGATGACAAAATCGTGAAAAATCAATTTTTTCAAATTAGAACCCCATTTTTTTATGGCAGATATTGAATCTACGTTAAAAAATAATGTGAGTGTATGCATCACACCCTTGCCCTAAAATGGATATTTTCTGTCTTGAATTTTCAGCTATTTCTTTTCCCTTCACGCCAAAAAGATGAAATTTTCAGGAACTGTTATTTGAACCATGCTGTAGATTTTTCGCCCCTTCTTGAAACCGACTTCAAGTTACTATTAGGAGAACCATGGCAAACTCTCGCAGTTATAACTAGAGAAGATGCTCAAAGTTTTGACCGTTAATTTCTAGACATTTATTTATACGTCTCAGGAATGCTTCGTGCGTTGCTCTTCTTATTTCATCGGGAGGAAGAGATCTGCAAAAGTGTTCAAAAACCAAATTGAGTTTCAAAACTATGAATCTAAAAATCTAAACAAACCTGAACGCATTTCTGACTCGTTCTATGCAGTCCTCTTTATCAGTCAGGGGAGTTGAGTAGACAATATTTTTGAGCGCTCGTACTACTTACACGAGGGCTATATCATTTCGTCACGATGTCTGTATTTTTCGAATTTTGAGCAGAAAATGGTCTCAATCGACTATGTTCGACTCACTGATGACGAATCCGTCGGAAAATTCGAGTCTGTCCGTCCGTCCGTCCGTCCGTCCGGCCGTCCGTCCGGCCGTATACACGATAACTCTCGAACGGAATGTCCTAGAAACTTGAAATTTTCAGGGTAGGTTCAGTTCCCGAATGGCTCGGTTAAGTTCGTTAATGGGCCAAATTCCACCAGGGGTTCCGTAAATATGGCCGTTCAAAGTTTTGTTTCCCTGATTACTTGAAAACTACAGATTTGATCGAGATGAAATTTTGCACTCAAATGAAAAATGAGGTGTTCAAGCTACATGTGAAATTTTGTCCAGATCGCATGACCAGAACCATAGAAACCATAGAAAATTCGAGTCTGTCCGTCCGTCCGTCCGGCCGTCCGTCCGTCCGGCCGTCAGCACGATAACTCTCGAACGGATCAACCTAGAGACTTGAAATTTTCAGTGTAGGTTCAGATCCCAAATGCCTCGGTTAAGTTCGTTAATGGGCCAAATTCCACTACAGATTTGATCGAGATGAAATTTTGCACTCAAATGAAAAATGAGGTGTTCAAGCTACATGTGAAATTTTGTCCAGATCGCATGACCAGAACCATAGAAACCATAGAAAATTGTAACTTTTGAACGGAAACGCCTAGGGACTTGAAATTTTCAGGATAGGTGTGGATCTCGAATGTCGTGATCACGTTCATCTATGAGCAACATTTTACAAGGGGTTCCGTAAATACGGTCGTTTGAAATTTTGTTTTCTCGATAAATTCGAAACTGCGGATTCGATCGAGATGAAATTTTGTATTTTAATCGAGAATGATATATTGAAGCAATATTTTGTCCAGATCGCATGACCAGAACCATAGAAACCATAGAAAATTCTAACTTTTGAACGGAAAGGCCTAGGAACTTGAAAATTTCAGGGTGGGTTTGGATCGCAAATTTCACGGTCACGTTCATCAATGAGCAAAATTAGACTAGGGGTTCCGTAAATATGGCCGTTCAAAATATTTTTTTCCTGATAGTTTCGAAACTACCGATCGGATTGGAATGAAATTATGCACCTAGCTCAGGTATAATGCATTCAAACTACGTGCAAAATTTTATCCAGATCGCATCACCAAGACCATAGATACCGTGGAAAATTCTAGCGAATTATCGGAAAAAAATTGATCAGCTGAAGCACCGACATGAAGTCTGGAGTTTCGCCTAAGTTTCAGAATTTTTTTGACAGCAGTCAAAAATTCCTTCAATTGATTTCTAAAACTGGAGAATGCGAATCTGCCTACAAGGTGCATGTACGAGCGCTCAAAAGCTCCTGCCTTTACGGCAGTGCTTTTCGTAATTTTATTTATCCTACCCCAAACATAATAGTCTAAAGGAGTTAAATCGGGAGAACGTGGTGGCCAAAGATGTGGACCATTGTTCGCCAACCATCGATCTTCAAATAGCCTGTAGAGGATATTTGACACATTGAGTGGATTGTGTGGAGGCGCGCCATCTTGTTGATACCATAAGTCATTATGGTTCTGTACTAGCGGCTCAATTATTTGAGTCAATATGTCAGAATATCTATCTCCTAAGGGAGAACATTCTTTAAATAATGCAAACATGTGTAGTGTTCTATCTTACCAGTTAAAGTCTCATCATAAATGTGAACATCGAGAATTGCATTATTTTTGATGGCGCAAAAACATTGAAACTCCAGGTCTCTTGAAAGTTCCATTGTCTGAAGTGGTGGTTGTTCTCTTCATCCCAATAATGACTGTTATGCCTATTGAAAGAACCATTCTTTCTGAATTTAGATTAATCTGTCCAAATTATACAGTCCAAAAAGTTTTCATTCTCTTGAAATCGAATCATCATAGCTTCGCAAAACTCTGTTCTCCTGACGAAATCAGTTTCCTTCAAATGCTGTACCCTATTGAATTTATATGGGTGCATTTTATGTTTTTTTAATATTCTCCAAACACTCGATTGAGATAATCCCAGATCAATCTCGGCATCTTTGAGAGAATTTTGAGGATTCACACGAAAATATGCAAGAACTGTAATTTCGTTGTTCTCATCTTCTACTACACTTTTTTCTCTGTGTATAGTTTTCTTAACGAAAGATCCGACATTTCTCAAGTTTGTCATGGTTCTGTTAATGGTATCTCTCGTTGGTCTGGGTCGGTCAGGAAACCTCTCAATGAACAGTCGAATCGTTCTATCTACAACTGTATTACATTCTCCATGAAGTAGAATGAGATTTAAATAATCTTCATTGGTAAAATTAGGCATAGTGATCGATTTTATAACTTAATACGAATTATCACCAAATTAATAGTAAACACAAAATGCTACTGAATAAAGAGGAATTTGGCAGATGTAATTAATGATATCTATCATTAAAAAAAAAGAATGTAAAACATGGTAAGTTTTTGCATATGGTTCATAAGGAATTATTTATTTATCACTGGAGAGAAAACCGATGGCCGGTTAGTTGAAATAAAGAGGTCTCCGATACAAATTCGAATCCAAATTCACCATCTATTTAGGAACAACCTGTAACTTTCTTCTCTCGCATATTAGGGTAGTAAAATCTAAAACATGGTTTAAGTAACAGTTCCTGAAAATTTCATCTTTTTGGCGTGAAGGGAAAAGAAATAGCTGAAAATTCAAGACGAAAAACAGTTTTTTGTGAATAACTCAGAAAATATCCATTTTAGGGCAAGGGTGTGATGCATACACTCACATTATTTTTTAACGTAGATTCAATATCTGCCATAAAAAAATGGGGTTCTAATTTGAAAAAATTGATTTTTCACGATTTTGTCATCCCTAACTTTGTAAGCGATTTTTTCACCCCCTGTATCATGAATCGCGATTTCGATTCTTAAAGTGGATACATCAATCTTACATCTTGAAAAATCCCAAAAATGAAAATTTTCCATCCAAAAACCTCGAAGTTATTCTTGTTTCAGCGGAGCTCTATTTTCGATTTTTTTTTCGAATTTTCCCGCTCAGAGAGAATTTTCCAACCAAAACTGAAAAATGTTACATCAAAATAACTTGAAATTTTCTAAGGAATCGATTTCTGCAATAAAAAAATGGTGTTCTCATTTGAAAAACGGAAGTTGACGTCATTTCCGGAAAAACCGGAGGTGCTCATGCCTTGAAAATATTTAGATTTCATCAGCATCGTGAAATACTTATAAGTGCTGAATTTCATGAAAATACGTTCAGTAGTTTCCCGTATAAATATGGGTGAGGTTCCTCGTGAAAGACCTGTATATACCTTTCCCAAAATGAACTTCGAAGGAAAGTATCTGTTCGTAGTGGTTGGATGAAGAAATATATTGAATATATTACATAAATAACTGAATAACTATATCGAATTATTTGACAGGCAATTAAAATCACTGACTTGTCAGGAGCTTTTGCGCGTTTGGTTAAATCCTTCGCCAGAGCGGTCAACTGGTGCCTACTACAAAATTAACACAACAGGATAAAAGGAGACAGAATCGCGACTCTGTCTCACATTCAGTCTTCAGGAATCACGTTTATCTATGATCAGGAATCCGACGATACCGGCTCCAGGTCTTATATCTACACACAACATTTCAGCAGTATATCGAATTTTCAAAAATGATTTTTTTCAGAATATTCTAGCACATGGACTTTCGTGTCTTTATCCTCATCTTTCATCAGATTGGTATTTTGAGAATAATCAAGGGGAAAATATTCAGATTGCTCTATCTACGGAAACCCTCGCCGGATTGACAAACATAACCGGCAGCATTCATCTGCCAGTCCAGCCTAATCGTTCGGAACCATTCTAGGCTCCAAATTCGAAAATTACTGACACTTGGCCCAAATATCAACGCTCTTGTTGGAAAAAATTCGACGGAAGCACTGCCGTGAAGTGGGGAGCTTTTGTGTGCTAGTTTCTGTGTACCAAACCGGCCTTCAGTTCATTGTCAGTGTCATTTTCATTCTATTTTTATGAATCTCAAAAGATGGAATCACCGAATTATATTGAATATTCAAAAAACCTCGTTTTATCTTTTCATCGGTGCCCCATATACAGGGTGTTTCATTGGGAAGTGATTCTAGATATACTACATCTATAGGCTCTGACTGTCTTTGTAACCGAGATACAGGATGTTTTATGAATTTTGCTCATTTCTTCTTGGGGACACAACAAACCAACCATCCGGTATATTTTCCTTATATTTGGCACACATGTTTCTCATTCGAAGATCAAATGAATCACTCAATAACCAGAAGGAAAATCCAGATTCGGGTTAACAAAAATCATAGAACTATTGTATCCTTGAAACAACAACCTTTATATCGAAATTTGAAAAATTCGTTCACATATTTGAAAATACCATCCAAAACTGGACTGAAACGTGTGCTTTGAATTTTTGCGCTGAGTTTTACTTCACAAATTTTCAACTCAAAAGTGAAGTTTTTGAAGAAGTGGATACCAAAGAGTGGTTAAAAGTGACTTTCAATAATATCAAGACTTTTGAATCCATAATTATTTCGAAATTACTCAATCATCAATGAATACATCGGTTTCATTCTTTATAGCTAGGTACATACAAACCTCTTGTGTATTTTTCAGGTACTTGGTACTTGTATTTTGAAAAAAAAGGAACTGTTTGTACATATCTAATCATCAAAAATTATATTGCTTGAATACCAGTTGAATATTATTTTTCAATGTTTTATTAGGGAAATAATTGAATTTGGATTGTGGCTATTTCTATAAAGCTGTTGTAAGAACACATAATAATACAGATTCGTATCCAAACTTAAATCCATTCATGACATGATGGCATTCCGAGAAGTTTATGAAAACGACTCATCTCAATTATATCACTAAAACATTCAAAAACTATATTCAAGCAAAATAAATTTTGATAATCCGATATGTACATACAGGGCGTTACTTTTCACCAACCTGGAAAAACACGATGGGTTGTTATGTCGGTATAAAAAGGTCGACCAATGTATTTAATGATAATTTAGTAATTTTAAAATAATTATGGATTCAATTTTTGGTAATAAATTATTGTAAGTCACTTAAAACTATTTGGTATTAAAGTTCTTAAAAACAAGACTTTTGAGTTGAAGATTTGTGAAGTGAAACTGTCTGCGCAAACATTCGAAGCAGACATTTCAGTTAAGTTTTGGAGCGCTCGTACTACTTACACGAGGGCTATATCATTTCGTCACGATGTCTGTATTTTTCGAATTTCGAGCCTAAAATGATCTCAATCGACTAGGTTCGACTCACTGATGACGAATCCTTCGGAAAATTCGAGACTTGAAATTTTCAGTGTGGGTTTAGTTCCCGAATGCCTCGGCTGAGTTCGTTAATGGGCCAAATTCCACCAGGGCTTCGTAAATATGGCCGTTCAAAGTTTTGTTCTCCTGATTACTTGAAAACTACAGATTTGATCGAGATGAAATTTTGCACTCAAATGGAGAATGAGGTGTTCAAGCTACATGTGAAACTTTGTCCAGATCGCATGACCTGAACCATCGAACCATAGAAAATTGTAACTTTGGAACGAAAATGCCTAGGGACTCGAAATTTCCAGGATAGGTGTGGATCTCGAATGTCGTGATCACGTTCATCTATGAGCAAAATAATACAAGGGGTTCCGTAAATATGGTCGTTTGAAATTAAGTTCCCTTGATCATTTCAAAACTACAGATTCGATCGTGACGAAATTTTGTATACTAATGGAGAATGATATTTTCAAGCTACGTTTCTCCAGATCGCATGACCGGAACCATAGAAACCATAGAAAATTATAACTTCCGACGGGAGAGGCCTAGGAACTTGAAATCTTCAGGGTAGGTTCGGATCGCGAATGCCGCGGTCACGTTCATCAGTGAGCAAAATTGGACTAGGGGTTCCGTAAATATGGCCGTTCAAAATTTTTTTTCCTGATAATTTCGAAACTACCGACTGGATTTGAATGAAATTTCACACCTAGCTGAAGAATAATGTATTCAAACTATGTGCGAAATTTTGTCCAGATCGCATCGCCAAGACCATAGATACCATAGAGAATTCTAGCGAATTCCTTCAATTGATTTCTAAAACTGGAGATTGCGAATCTACCTACAAGGTGGATGTACGAGCGCTCAAAAGCTCCTGACTTCAGAGAGTGCTCTTATAATTGTCAAATCAGAGATTGTCATTTGTTTTCCTTTCTTTTTGAGCGCTCGTACTACTTACACGAGGGCTATATCATTTCGTCACGATGTCTGTATTTTTCGAATTTTGAGCCGAAAATGGTCTCAATCGACTATGTTCGACTCACTGATGACGAATCCGTCGGAAAATTCGAGTCTGTCCGTCCGTCCGTCCGTCCGTCCGGCCGTATACACGATAACTCTCGAACGGAATGTCCTAGAAACTTGAAATTTTCAGGGTAGGTTCAGTTCCCGAATGGCTCGGTTAAGTTCGTTAATGGGCCAAATTCCACCAGGGGTTCCGTAAATATGGCCGTTCAAAGTTTTGTTTCCCTGATTACTTGAAAACTACAGATTTGATCGAGATGAAATTTTGCACTCAAATGGAAAATGAGGTGTTCAAGCTACATGTGAAATTTTGTCCAGATCGCATGACCAGAACCATAGAAACCATAGAAAATTGTAACTTTTGAACGGAAAGGCCTAGGGACTTGAAATTTTCAGGGTGGGTTTGGATCGCAAATTTCACGGTCATGTTCATCAATGAGCAAAATTGGACTAGGGGTTCCGTAAATATGGCCGTTCAAAATATTTTTTTCGTGATAGTTTCGAAACTACCGATCGGATTGGAATGAAATTATGCACCTAGCTCAGGAATAATGTATTCAAACTACGTGCAAAATTTTGTCCAGATCGCATCACCGAGACCATAGATACCGTGGAAAATTCTAGCGAATTATCGGAAAAAAATTGATCAGCTGAAGCACTGACATGAAGTCTGGAGTTTCGCCTAAGTTTCAGAATTTTTTTGACAGCAGTCAAAAATTCCTTCAATTGATTTCTAAAACTGGAAAATGTGAATCTACCTACAAGGTGCATGTACGAGCGCTCAAAAGCTCCTGCCTTCACGGCAGTGCTTTTCGTAATTTTTATTTAATGTCAATGAAAATTTCTTATCTGTAGAATTACATAATTCGTTTTCTGTTTTCTACGGTTTGAATGCATACAAGTAGCTCCTAGCTTTTTTTCCAGTATACGAAAATGACTCATACGGAGTCGATCGATCTTTCTCATTACGAAATGAAGAAGAATTCGGATTTAATTTTTTTTTGTGAAAGCGGGGGTTTATAATTTTTCCATCGAAAATGTTTATTATCATGTTTCTCAGAGAGCCACTAATTTAAACTTCAAATTAATTCTTTTCGCGAACACTATAATATTTACATACCCACCAAGTTCCATAAAAATATCCACCACCAATTTAAGGCGTTATTCGAAAAAAAAATTTTCCGGAATAAATTGTAACAGCCTGTATATCGAAAATGAAGCGGAAACGGACCTATGCTAATATAATTTTTTCGACTTGAAATCATGTATAGATGCTGGAATATTAGTATTCAATTGAAATACACCGTTGATATAAGTACTTTTGATGAGGTGAGATCAAAAAAATATGAATAAATCGTTACATGAATATTTTAATGAAAAATTATAAAAAGCACTGCCGTGAAGTCAGGAGCTATTGAGTGCTCGTTCATGCACTTTATAGGTAGATCCGCATTTTCCAGTTCTATAAACCAATTGAAGAAATTTTTGACAGCTGTCAAACAAGATATCAAACTGATGCGAGACTCCAGACTTCACCTCACCTTGTTTTCGATAATTCGCTAAAATTTTTTACGGTATCTATGGTTTGGTGATGCGATCTGGACAAAATTATGCACGTAGTTTGAATACAATATTCTCCATCTATGTGCGGAATTTCATTCCAATCCAATCAGTACTTCCAAAATTATCAAAAAAAAAAAAAATCAAACGACCATTCGAATGGCTTACGAAATATCAACATTTTCAGGGCAGTACCCAGAATATCGTGGTTCATCTTTCAAGCCCTAAAATCTATATTTTTTACATCACTTAGAGAAATGTCGTTATAGCCATAAAAAATACATAATTCAATCTAAGAAATTCAATTTTCACTTTGAATGGCACACTTTTTACAAGCGAGTAGCGATCGAACGAATTCATATTTTTTAAATGCGGTCCTGATTTGAGTCCTTTCGTGATAATATTCCTTGACAAAGATTTGGGCCTCCAAACTTAAGAGCACTTTAACTTATGAAGTGAATCATTTTGGAAAATGTAATCCGTAGTGTAGTTGCTTCACAACACAAATAACTAGATATTAATAATTTTTATTCGTCTTGAAAAACTTTAAACCTATTTATTTCAGTCCACACTAAAAATTGGAAGGGTAGTATCTTAAAAGATGTTCGAAATGGAGTCCTTTCATCTTGATACATTTCCTAGTTCTTGAAATGAGATTATTTATTGCCCTTCTTATCGTATCGCGATTAGTTCTTAATTCTGTGCAAGTTTCTATTATCCTCTGCCTGAAATGCTCTCGTGAAGTTATTTCAACTGCATATATATATATTTTCTTTCAGATAACTTCACAGAAAATAATCCAGTTAGAGTTAGATCTTGAGACCTTGAGGGCCATGCTACAGGGTGTTACGATATTCTCGCACTGCTGCTCTTGAAGTTCCATTGCGATAGCCGTAAACAAATATCATATCGAAATACTCACAATTGGTGTACAAAGTTCGAATTCTGAATGAAAATTGGAGTACCTTTGAATTTGCCAGCTATGTTTGGAGGCACAGAATATCGTTCCTTGAATTCAAGTAACACAAATATTTAATGTGTAGAGAAAGCGATATCAAGCGAATTTCCGGAGGAATAGAATATTTTTTTGTTTCTAAGCAAATGAACTCATTGATCAAATGTTTCAAGAGGGTTTACGTCATTTTTCCCTAAATTCAATATGTGGTTTCGAAATAATCCAGTGCTTGATTTTGCATACTTTTAATTACCTATTTCTTCACGCAGCGTGTTTGAACACTCAGTGAGTGCTGAGGGTTCAGAATACAAAGGATTTAAACAGAAAGTTAATGAATTCAAGCAAGAGACAAGAGATCATATCAAGAAAGGACTAAAATCAAGAAAGCATTTAAAAAAAATACAAAAAATTTGAGTACGTTCGATCGCTACTCGCTTGTAATAATTCCAATGCCATTCAAAGTTTTCAATTCCATAGATTGAATGATGTTTCTTTTTATTGTACCTTATAAGGGCTTTCCTCTGAGTGATGTGAAAATATAGATTTTGAGGCTTGAAAGATAAAGCATGATATTCTGAGTACCTACTGCCTGAAAATATTTATATTTCGTGAGCCATTCGAAAGGGCTCTCTGAATTGAACAAAATCAGACCTCAAATTCCAAAGTTATGGCTATCGTAAATTCAGGCCGAAATCCATTAATCACCCTTTATCTCAAAACTGATAGCCTTAGGATATAAAACAAGCAACTTTTCCGAAAGGCCTGAATGACTTGCATTCACCACTAGGCTATGGCCAACCAATCATGAAACACCCTGTATATAGGTATGAGCTGAAAATTTAGGGTAAATCCATCTAATATATTTTTTGTTCCTCGATCTGACGAGATTCAGGGCGGGCGAGATTTAAAAGTTACACCGACAGCCTTCCGTATGACGTCACCGCACGTCTTAGGTCGCGTGCGAGCGGTTTGAGGAGACCAGCGCCTAATAGTTTTCATATTTTCATAGAGTTGTATAGCCTCACATTAATTCTTCCATAAAGGACTGCTGGAGTATTCAGTGGCTTCTTATAAAGAAGCATTTTCACAAAATTGTGGCTAGGAGTATTCGGTTTTCTTTCAACCACTTCACCAAAATTTGAGGCAGTTAAATAGTCTAGTCTGTATTGCCTCCAAAGTGCATTTTCATGCCGACCAATAGTTTTTTGCATATCCTTCAACCCTGAAAAATCAGAAATTCTATTTCTGAGAACATCTAAAGGTGCGTACAGACATGCTCCGAATATCGTACCGAACCGTGTCGCGTACACCGACGCGATCAACAAAAGTTCGCGAGAGCGAATCAAATTCATCGCACCTCTACGTGATCGCTTAGATGTGCGATACGCGGTTGCAACCTTCGTCCACACTTGGGTACGCGACACGGTTCGTTACGATATTCGGAGCATGTCTGTACGCACCTTTAAAACCGGGACTTTTCGAGGACATTTCTTTCTCTGTAATATCAGGTTGGGCAGCATCTGGTCCATAGTTGAAGTCAGGACCACCGGAGACAACTCTTCTTTTTTTGAAGATCGGTTGAGTATTCATTTCCAAGGTACTCTTCCAAGAATGGAGATACCAGACAGGACCAGTTACATGAGAAAGGGCTGCTCCATAAGCTTGGACCTTGTATGAAATGGACCAACTAAATTTACCCTGCTCAAATCGGAGATATTTTCATGTGAAAATATTTCCATTTTCAAATTGGAATACACAGAATAATATTGAATTTTTATTCGAAAACGTTCAACAAAACTCTCGAGTATGCTTGCCTGAATGTTTATTCAAAAAATTACGAAAAGCACTGCCGTGAAGGCAGGAGCTTTTGAGCGCTCGTACATGCACCTTGTAGGTAGATTCACATTCTCCAGTTTTAGAAATCAATTGAAGGAATTTTTGACTGCTGTCAAAAAAATTCTGAAACTTAGGCGAAACTCCAGACTTCATGTCAGTGCTTCAGCTGATCAATTTTTTTCCGATAATTCGCTAGAATTTTCCACGGTATCTATGGTCTTGGTGATGCGATCTGGACAAAATTTTGCACGTAGTTTGAATACATTATTCCTGAGCTAGGTGCATAATTTCATTCCATTCCGATCGGTAGTTTCGAAACTATCACGAAAAAAATATTTTGAACGGCCATATTTACGGAACCCCTAGTCCAATTTTGCTCATTGATGAACATGACCGTGAAATTTGCGATCCAAACCCACCCTGAAAATTTCAAGTCCCTAGGCCTTTCCGTTCAAAAGTTACAATTTTCTATGGTTTCTATGGTTCTGGCCATGCGATCTGGACAAAATTTCACATGTAGCTTGAACACCTCATTTTCCATTTGAGTGCAAAATTTCATCTCGATCAAATCTGTAGTTTTCAAGTAATCAGGGAAACAAAACTTTGAACGGCCATATTTACGGAACCCCTGGTGGAATTTGGCTCATTAACGAACTTAACCGAGCCATTCGGGAACTGAACCTACCCTGAAAATTTCAAGTTTCTAGGACATTCCGTTCGAGAGTTATCGTGTATACGGCCGGACGGACGGCCGGACGGACGGACGGACGGACGGACGGACGGACGGACGGACGGACGGACAGACTCGAATTTTTTGACAGATTCGTCATCAGTGAGTCGAACATAGTCGATTGAGACCATTTTCGGCTCAAAATTCGAAAAATACAGACATCGTGACGAAATGATATAGCCCTCGTGTAAGTTGTACGAGCGCTCAAAAAAGGAATTAAGTCCGCATGCCGTTCATAAAAGTTATTGGAACAATCACCATTGTGAAGCATAGGGCAAATGAAAGTAGTAATAGTAATAGTAGTAATAGAGAAGTTTATTCAATATCAAAAATCTACATGTTATGTCAGTTATTCATATTATAACATACTCGAATTTAAATATTCTTTTATGCTATAAAAAGAGTCATTAATTAGAAACTCTTTGATGGTTCGATCAAATTTCTTCATTGGCAAGGTTTTGATTCTTGATGGGAGGGAATTGTAGAATTTTACCCCCCAGTATTCAAGAAATTGTTGAGTCCGGGCTGAGCGATGTAATGGTGTTATCAACTGATGTTTTCTTCTCGTATCATACTCATGTTGATCCTGATTTAAATTCATTGTCTTCTTGTGTTGGTGTATGTACTTCAAACATTCCCTGATGAATATTGAAGGTACCGTTAGTATTTTTTCCTCTTTAAATAAATTTCTGCAGCTGTCTCTCCTACCTAGTCCTTTTAATGCTCTTATAGCCTTCTTTTAATATTTGAAGACTTCTCTTGATGACTGACCCCACAGAACAATTCCATATGTGAGATGACTGTGTACACAAGCATAATATGCAGTCTTAGCTGTTTGGTTTGTAGCTATTTGCTTCATCTTCCTAATGAGATATACTGATTTTGATATTTTTTTGCAGATTTCATCTACATGTGTTGTCCAGGCTAGTTTGCTATGAAGAGTTATTCTCAAAAATTGTATATGCTTAACTTCGGCATTAGGATGAAAACTTATTTCCTCTGTCTTATCCGCATTTAATTTGAGTTGGTTTGTGGTAAACCATTCCTCAATATATTCTTTGATATTTTTCTCCTTGTTTTGCATATCTTTGATATTTCTACTCTTTACCAATACTGATGTGTCATCACAGTAAAGGCAAGTATTCACACAATCAGGAACGTTCAAATCATTTATATAGATCAGAAATATAATAGGTCCCACTATAGATCCTTGTGGTACGCCAAGTTCAACATTTGTTTCACTGGATGAAGAATTCCCAAATGCTACATATTGTTTTCTGTTTTTCAAATATGACCTTAGAAGATCATTTACCATATCTCTGAAACCATAGAACTTGTCCAATAGAATTTCATGGGACACTGAATCAAAGGCTTTACTGAGATCGAAGTGTAACATTTTCATGACTTCTCCATTATCGAGCGCTTCCGTGATATTTTGTATAATTTCTATTAGAGCTGTTATTGTGCTTCTTTGCTTCCTGTAACCATGCTGACCAATGTGCAGTAGGGAGTATTTCTCTAAAAAATTGACCATTCTATTTTTGATTGCTAGTTCAAAAATTTTCGACATATTCGGGAGTATTGATATAGGTCTATAGTTGTTACATTCATTTATATCTCCTTTTCTCTTGTATACTGGAACTACCCTGGAAGACTTGAGCTCATCTGGAAAATAACCACTACTGAAACATTTGTTCATAAGATGATGGGCTTTGACAGTTCATTACTGAATAGTTTGAGGTTATTCATTGAGATAAAGTTTTTTTCTATTGTATTTTTATTTTTGACCTGGGAAAATAATCTTCCCACCTCCTCCTCGGTACAATCAAAAAGATAGCAACTTTTGGAAGTGTCTGCTTTTACCTTCTTCAAGTAGACCTTATATAGTTTACCTGTGTTCTTCAGTTGTTTTGCAGTGTTCTTTCCAATCTCTGAAAAAAACTTGTTTAGGTCATTTGGTGTTAACATAGTGTCTTTAGTTGAATTTTGTTGTTTCTTGTTTTTAATGATATTCCACACGGCTTTTGATTTATTGTTGGACTTTTCTATTAAATTTCGGTTACTTTCCCTCAGTGTGTTCTCCACTTCATTGTTGAACATATCTTTATATTTTTTATAAATTGTCTTGGATTCCTGGTCTTTTTTAACAGACATGATCACCTGCACAGCATCTAATTTATTTTTCATTTCCTGTATTCTCTGTGTTTTGAAAAATTTCTTCTTTTTGCTACATTTTACAACCACTCTCTCCTTTTTGTCCACCTATCTAAGATTGATATGAAATAGTTGTGGAATTCCTACTTTCGCATCTTTGGAGGCTAAAAAATCCTCCCAATTGATTTTGGAAAGTTCTTGAATAATCTTTTTTTTATGGTTTCTTTTTCCAATGATGTTGTTATTTTTGTCTTTTTAATCTTCAATAATTGGGCTTGATGATCAGACATATGTATTTCCGATGTGATCAGTGTTGATTCGTCTTGATCATTAGCGAACATATTATCACTAGTAATACCACTAGAGGTCAAATTATTTCCGGAAATTTTTTCGAGTTCATAAATATTTTGAAAATCGTCTTCGACTCGGGATAATTTTCTAAAAATATTCATGAGCGAGAACAAAATTTCCGGATTTAATTTGATCTCGTGTGGTATTCGGTAAGAAAATTCCACACCAAATATGTTTATTTCCAACAACATCACTTGTCAAAAAAAATATTCTGTCATTATAAACGTCAAAAAAATTTCCAGTATAATTCGCTGTGGGGTACCTACCCACGAGGAAAAAATTTCCACTAAAATTCATCCGTTGAGATGGTGATCTGTCAGAAATACACGTTCTGATTGGTTAAAAATCACATGTGTGGAATTTTCAATGCAATTTGCTGATTGTTTTGCTACTCTGGATGGTGAAGTTGCCTTTCCTTTCAATCCATATGAGGACATGAGATTTGTAATCAACATGTTTTCTCTACTTCTCTTCAGAAAGTCTATGTTGAAATCTCCTCCGATTATGACTTTTTCTTTGCGGTACTTATTGAAAATGATATTTAGCGCTTCAGTTAGAGTTTCCAGAAACTTGCTTAAATCTCCTGTAGGGGCTCTATACAGTGTCATAGTTATTGTATTTATTACCGGAATGTTTACAGCCGCCATCTCAACATTTTCCCTGGAGAGTTTCACTACTTCTGTTATTTCTGAAGATTTCCATTTGTCATGTACGGCCACTAATGTTCCTCCACATTTCATAACTTGCCTACAGTATATACTTGAGATCTTGTAGTCATTTAGCTCAACTAACTCACTTTGTTCTTCTTTCAACCAATGCTCACTTAAGAGGATAATATCAATATTTCCAGCATCTAAAAATAAATTCAACTGATTAATTTTATTCCATAATGATTGGATGTTAATATTAAGAATCGTGAAAGTGTTACAACCTTTTTGTTTTTTTCTAGTACTATTGCTTGTCTTTGAAATTTTTATGTTTGGGAATTGATCCCCTTCCCCCCGAAAAAAGTACCATTAAAATTTAACTTTCGTAGTTCTACTCCCTCAGGCCAAAACACCTCACTGAATAATGTGTCATATGCCTCTTGTGTTGTTACTCCTATGCTGAATGCGGAGTTATTACTTTTTGTATCCAATTTCATTTCCTTTGCAAATCAGACTATTCCCCGCTTTTCTGGTCTGTTTTCTATTTTCAACTTCAGTCCAGACTTCATTTATTCTCAGATTCATAGCTCCACTATTTTCATTGATTTTTTCTTTTTGGATTTTTAGGTTATTTTTTGACGGATCATTTTGTAGGTGTTCTCCCTTATCTGCTCCCATATTTCGTAGTTCTTTCGCGCACTGTTTATGTACTATATTCTGTGTTCCTGCTGAATTCAAATTAACAGTCAATGTACTCTGTTGTTGTTGTTGACCTTGAAGTTTTCCATCTTTATTGAGTGCATGCGGACTTGGCTGTCTCGATCTTTGAAAACGATTGTTTACCTCGTTTTTCTCGTTTTGTTTATCTTGACTTGTGTTATCTTTTTCCAATCTCATGATTTTTTCTAAAAGTAATACATTGTTGTGCAACAAAACTTTATTCTTACTCTGACACTCGCTGAGTAACTGCTTCAGAAAGTAATTCTCCATTTTCAGAATTTTTACCTCCACCTCCGGTTCTTGACTTTCAGTTTCAGTCGATTCTTCAGCTATTGATGAATCGTCGCCATCTTATGGTATAGATACATGAATGCATTTCGCTGTCTTTCGTGTGTTAGCTTGCACATGCAGGCAGGGTGAAAAATTTCCTCGCACTTCAAGCACTTTACAAAGTCACACACTTTTCTTCCACATAAACTGAAAATATTGTCTTTTTTGGCCTTATTTCCACTTGAAACTTCGCTTCGATTTACATCGCGACCGTCTGCGCCCGCCATCTTCAATCATGTGAATCATAGTGTACAACCTTAAAAGATTCATCTGGAAGCTCCACGGGATATATGTGGTTCCAGCAATATGGGGCGCCACTGAAATTTTGAAATAAGTTTCTCTTCAACATTGGCCAGCTCGATCATTGGAAATATCGCTCCGAGATTTTTATCATCTGTGTTGCACCTAACCCTGAAAAATTCTATGGATCAGGGGGTTTATGGATATACCGGTTAAAATTTCGAACAGTGGTCCCAATGTTGCTGCAATCGTATTATATCGAATATATTTTCTCTCTAATTTCGTATATTCATTTCGATTTCTACGGAACAAAAAGTGTGTAGTATGAATTTCAATGTCGAGTTTAACGGCTCTCGGATCTGGTCCTCTCAACAGTTCATAGCTTGTGCAAGTTAGGAGACTCGGTTGTATTCTGTGTAGGCTTACACTTTCTGATGCAAATATATGTTATTCGCTTACCAAACTTACCAAACATGCTCAGAAATTGAATATTTCTTCGAAAAAAATTCTAATGGTTGGAAAGAAGGTACTTCAGATCAAAAAATTTCGGAGTATTGGGGTCAAGACCTCTCGTTCACGAGATAACAAGTCGAAAGAAAAAGGAGTAGATGCGAAATATTATTCCTCTTAACAGAAACAGACAAGTTTCTTCATGCATACCAAAAAGGCATTCAATTTAACCAAAATTACATTAATTTAGCCATATCGATTGAAAGCTAGTAATTAGGTGCGGCTGGTCTCATATCAAGCGTAAAAATCCATTTGTCATTGGATATTTATGAAACAGGTGCATGACAATCATCACACCCAAGGGAAATTTATTTCGCATGGACTGCAGGGATGAATAATCTATCCTTTTCGGGACTGGAACATGAAATCGCAAATTGCCATTATTCTCCACGTCCAACTGAATTTGGTTCAATTTTGGGTCCTATCATTTGGGTGCCATATAAATAAATATAAACGATGAGAATGCAGGGGCATGTTCGCAACATTATTTATATTCAGATAATATGGCGATTTATACGTTTGGCATGAGAATAAATCGAAAAGCTGTCACAGGAAAATTCAAGAAATGTTTTGCGAATTGATATTCATACAGACTGTTGCATGGTTCTATTACGGTTGTTGATCAGTGGCTATTATTTATTGTTCATGTGCTGATAAAGTTATATATTGCCTTTCACGCGAACGATAATGTATTCCTTTTACAAAATATCCGATATTGGTCAATTTCTCTACAAATCATTGTGGACGAAGCTGTCTCAAAGCAAAGTGACGAGGTCTATTGAGATGTTATCGTCGACATTATTTTCAACCACACCAGGTCTAGAAATTCGTAGAGGTAGCAAAACTGTATGCTAAAAGGTGACCAAGAGCGTCATACGATCTGCATCTGTTTTTCACGAACAAATAAGATTTTTATTCCCATGAATATGTCTTCTGCCTGCACCGTTTTCAAGGTGCAGTATTTTGAGACAAAGAGAGTTCTTGATGAATTGCTCGAACACATTTCGGCCTTCCGGCTTGGCACAAATAGAGCCTCAATCGTTGTACAGATTGTAGCCGGCTCCCTTCGATCTGATTGTTGTGAAGATAACTAAAAATTGAAAAAACTAAACCATTCATTGTTGGGTGATTGATTAACACAAGCCGTACCTTGGATGGTGTGAGGACACCAGAACAAAGAGTAAGCATAACTCAACAGGATCTACTAACTCGCACAAGCGGCACAAGCTCTGATATCATGAGGGTTCACACATAGATCTAGGAAAGCCGAAATGAAAACATTGAAACAAACATTTCGATTACCTCGTAAGACAGGAGATAAGAATTTAATTTTTATGATACTAAAAGAAGCTCCCTATTGCCACAAATATGCATGCCAATTTTTTCGAGAAATTTGTGGAGAATTTTTTTTGCCTTAATGTCCGTGAACATTATAACAAAAAAAATCCTTCCCTTTTAAATTTTTGTAGGTACCTACTTTAGAGGAGCTTTAATGCGCCGGTTGAGGTACACAAACAAGTTCTAGTAACAGTTGAAAAATCGACTGAATAAACTGAAATCTAATCAATCGTACCTACTATAATTCGTTATTGAAACCAAGTTGAGACGTCTAGAAAAGGTCAACCTATAAATTTTCAACATGTTCAACTTGGAAACCTCTGAAACTCCTTCTGCTGGCTGAAGAACTCAGCAGTTACATACCTCTTTATCGTAGGCCCATGATATCGGATTTCTCCACAGTTTGTTCATAACGTGCATTCTCAATTCAATCTGCGATCCCAAATTAATATCGCATTCTTCATGAATTCGGTGACTTAAAGGTATCCTTACACTGATAGGACAATTGAAACGTTACATATTAGCATATTCAACAACGAAAATATTCAAGGATTTCTACAAATGCAAGAATATGGTCCAGCGGAGCGGGATACACGTAGTTCCACAAAAGGAATAATAACAATATTTATTCGTATCAACCATGTATGTTCGAATTTCTCCAAGTTTTGGAACTCTAATGTTGGAATTAATATTGATTCCGGGAACTTCATATTCCGAAACAATACAAAGGAAATCCTTGCAAAAACAGGATTTCCACTGCAATTTGACGATTTTTGAAGACCTCTCTATGCGAACTGTTCGATTCAAAATCGCA
This sequence comes from Aphidecta obliterata, assembly GCA_963966015.1. NCBI lineage: Eukaryota > Metazoa > Arthropoda > Insecta > Coleoptera > Coccinellidae > Aphidecta > Aphidecta obliterata. The sequence goes on from OZ014427.1 coordinate 43,953,109, forward strand.
TCCAATTTGAACAGGCGCCTCGAACTCAGGAAATTGAACAGAATAAGATAAAAATTCAGTTTTTTTCCACGCTGACATACCCTCAAGCTCTCTCAACGTGAACCGAAGGAATATCAAATAGTGAGAGTGAATTAGAGCATGAAATGAAGCCACATCTCAACATTTTCCTTTCGAGTAACACGGCATCGTGACTTGAATTAAGCAGCTCATCAGATGCAACACAAGAAAATTGAGAACAACAAGCGAATGTGAAGAGCTACTTCTGGAAAGAAATACCATACGAGGTCAGAGAATTACCATCTTCCCTATTTCGCTTCATTGTATGCAGTTTCCTCAACTAAGTATTCCTGTTCCGTCCTGCAGCTTGGATATAGCAATTCATATTTTTGGATTTTCAACCCCATTTGTATTCCCTCAAGGGGTTACTGAATTCGGTGTCAGATAACATTGAAAATTTGAGGTTGAACCATTGGAATGTTTCCTTGTCGTCAAACATTTCTCTGTGGATAGTTGGCGCAGGGTATTATTGAATAAGGTAAATTCGCTGACAGCCGCGTAATCGTTTTTGAGCGCTCGTACTACTTACACGAGGGCTATATCATTTCGTCACGATGTCTGTATTTTTCGAATTTCGAGCCGAAAATGGTCTCAATCGACTATGTTCGACTCACTGATGACGAATCCGTCGGAAAATTCGAGTCTGTCCGTCCGGCCGTCCGTCCGTCCGGCCGTCCGGCCGTCAGCACGATAACTCTCGAACGGATCAACCTAGAGACTTGAAATTTTCAGTGTAGGTTCAGATCCCAAATGCCTCGGTTGAGTTCGTTAATGGGCCAAATTCCACCAGGGGTTCCGTAAATATGGCCGTTCAAAGTTTTGTTTCCCTGATTACTTGAAAACTACAGATTTGATCGAGATGAAATTTTGCACTCAAATGGAAAATGAGGTGTTCAAGCTACATGTGAAATTTTGTCCACATCGCATGACCAGAACCATAGAAACCATAGAAAATTGTAACTTTTGAACGGAAACGCCCAGGGACTTGAAATTTTCAGGATAGGTGTGGATCTCGAATGTCGTGATCACCTTCATCTATGAGCAACATTATACAAGGGGTTCCGTAAATACGGTCGTTTGAAATTTTGTTTTCTCGATAAATTCGAAACTGCGGATTCGATCGAGATGAAATTTTGTATTTTAATCGAGAATGATATATTGAAGCAATATTTTGTCCAGATCGCATGACCAGAACCATAGAAACCATAGAAAATTCTAACTTTTGAACGGAAAGGCCTAGGAACTTGAAATTTTCAGAGTGGGTTTGGATCGCAAATTTCACGTTCACGTTCATCAATGAGCAAAATTAGACTAGGGGTTCCGTAAATATGGCCGTTCAAAATATTTTTTTCCTGATAGTTTCGAAACTACCGATCGGATTGGAATGAAATTATGCACCTAGCTCAGGTATAATGTATTCAAACTACGTGCAAAATTTTGTCCAGATCGCATCACCAAGACCATAGATACCGTAGAAAATTCTAGCGAATTATCGAAAACAAATTGATCAGCTGAAGCACTGACATGAAGTCTGGAGTTTCGCCTAAGTTTCAGAATTTTTTTGACAGCAGTCAAAAATTCCTTCAATTGATTTCTGAAACTGGAAAATGCGAATCTGCCTACAAGGTGCATGTACGAGCGCTCAAAAGCTCCTGCCTTCACGGCAGTGCTTTTCGTAATTTTTTCAGTAAAACGTGGAACTTTTCTGAAATTCGGTATTATAAATAGAAAAAGTATTCATAAAAAAATACGGTAAAATTCAAAATTGGGTGAAATCATAGTATGTACATACTACTATTGAATATATGTGTAATAGGTATTAGGTCTATGAGTGAATTTGTGGAAGCATTTTCTTTAATTCAATATTTTCCCATATGTGTTTCTTCTTTCAATTATTGCTATTCATAAACTAGAGCTGGTCAGCTGGATGAGATGATACAGCTATATATACATATATTACAGATTTGTAAGATGGGAGTTTTGTAACATTATACAAGGTTGCCAGTGCAACCGGGGAATTACCAAATTACAATGTAAAAATGGTGAAATTTTTCTGACAATTTAGTTCGAAGTTTTAATGATTTAATCCGGCTCACCTAGATACACTTTTTGAGCGCTCGTACTACTTACACGAGGGCTATATCATTTCTTCACGATGTCTGTATTTTTCGAATTTTTAGCCGAAAATGGTCTCAATCGACTATGTTCGACTCACTGATGACGAATCCGTCGGAAAATTCGAGTCTGTCCGTCCGGCCGTCCGGCCGTCAGCACGATAACTCTCGAACGGATCAACCTAGAGACTTGAAATTTTCAGTGTAGGTTCAGATCCCAAATGCCGCGGTCAAGTTCGTTAATGGGCAGAATTCCACCAGGGGTTCCGTAAATATGGCCGTTCAAAATTTTGTTCTCCTGATTACTTCGAAACTACAGATTCGATCGAGATGAAACTTTGCACTAAAATGACGAAAAGCACTGCCGTGAAGGCAGGAGCTTTTGAGCGCTCGTACATGCACCTTGTAGGTAGATTCGCATTTTCCAGTTTCAGAAATCAATTGAAGGAATTTTCGACAGCTGTCAAAAAAAATTCTGAAACTTGGGCGAAACTCCAGAATTCATGTCAGTGCTTCAGCTGATCAATTTTTTTTCGATAATTCGCTAGAATTTTCTACGGTATCTATGGTCTTGGTGGTGCGATCTGGACAAAATTTTGCACGTAGTTTGAATACATTATTACTCAGCAAGGTGCAGAATTTCATCTCAATCCGCTCAGTATTCTCGGAACTATCAGCAAAAAAATATTTTGAACGGCCATATTTACTGAACCCCTAGTCTAATTTTGCTCATTGATGAACTTGACCGCGATATTCGCGATCCAAACCCACCCTGAGAATTTCAAGTTCCTAGGCCTTTCCGTTCGAAAGTTACAATTTTCTATGGTTTCTATGGTTCTGGTCATGCCATCTGGACAAAATTTCACATGTAGCTTAAACACCTCATTCTCCATTTGAGTGCAATGTTTCATCTCGATCGAATCTGTAGTTTCGAAGTAATCAGGAGAACAAAATTTTGAACGGCCATATTTACGGAACCCCTGGTGGAATTCCGCCCATTAACGAACTTGACCGAGGCATTTGGGATCTGAACCTACACTGAAAATTTCAAGTCTCTTGGTTGATCCGTTCGAGAGTTATCGTGCTGACGGCCGGACGGACGGACGGCCGGACGGACAGACTCAAATTTTTTGACGGATTCGTCATCAGTGAGTCGAACATAGTCGATTGAGAACATTTTCGGCTCAAAATTCGAAAAATACAGACATCGTGACGAAATGATATAGCCCTCGTGTAAGTAGTACGAGCGCTCAAAAATGGAGAATGGGGTGTTTGAGCTACATGTGAAATTTTGTCCAGATCGCATGACCAGAACCATAGAAACCATAGAAAATTGTAACTTTTGAACGGAACCCCCTAGGGACTCGAAATTTTCAGGTGTGGATCTGGAATGTCGTGACTACGTTCATCTATGAGCAAAATTATACAAGGTGTTCCGTAAATATGGTAGTTTGAAATTTAGTTTTCTTGATAATTTCAAAACTACAGATTCGATCGTGACGAAATTTTGTATACTTATGGAGAATGATATATTCAAGCTACATTTCTCCAGATCACATGACTCGGACCATAGAAAATCATAACTTTCGAACGGAAAGGCCTAGGGACTTGAAATTTTCAGGATAGGTGTGGATCTCGATTGTCGTGATCACTTTCATCTATGAGCAAAATTATACTAGGGGTTCCGTAAATACGGTCGTTTGAAATGTTGGTTTCTCGATAATTTCGAAACTACGGATTCGATCGAGATGAAATTTTGTATTTTAATCGAGAATGATATATTAAAACAATATTTTGTCCAGATCTCATGACCAGAACCATAGAAACCATAGAAAATTGTAACTTTCGAACGGAAAGGCCTAGGAACTTGAAATTCTCAGGGTGGGTTTGGATCGCGAATATCGCGGTCATGTTCATCAATGAGCAAAATTAGACTAGGGGTTCAGTAAATATGGCCGTTCAAAATATTTTTTTGCTGATAGTTCCGAGAATACTGAGCGGATTGGGATAAAATTCTGCACCTTGCTGAGTAATAATGTATTCAAACTACGTGCAAAATTTTGTCCAGATCGCACCACCAAGACCATAGATACCGTAGAAAATTCTAGCGAATAATCGAAAAAAAATTGATCAGCTGAAGCACTGACATGAATTCTGGAGTTTCGCCCAAGTTTCAGAATTTTTTTGACAGCTGTCGAAAATTCCTTCAATTGATTTCTGAAACTGGAAAATGCGAATCTACCTACAAGGTGCATGTACGAGCGCTCAAAAGCTCCTGCCTTCACGGCAGTGCTTTTCGTAATTTTTTGAAAGAGTATAGTTTCGTCATATTTATGTCGTGATAGCGTACACGTAAGTACCTAGCTGCTTTAATAATTTTATTTGATGGCATGTCATAATGATAACGTTATGTCACTCAGTTTTGATGACATAAGGAAGCCCATTATGGTTTTATAATGAATTCATTGTGGTACTAAGTACCATAATGAAATTCTATTTAAAAAATTTAAGAAAGCACTGCCGTGAAGTCAGGAGCTTTTGAGCGCTTATACATGCACCTTGTAGGTAGATTCGCATTCTCCAGTTTCAGAAACCAATTGGATAGATTTTGACAGCTGTCAAAGAAAATTTCAAACTAAGGCGAAAATCCAGACTTCAAGTCAGTGCATAGGTGACCAATTTTTTTTTCGATGATTTGCTAGAATTTTCTACGGTATCTATGGTCTTGGTAATGCGATCTGGACAGAATTTCCCACGTAGTTTGAATACATCATTATTCATCTATGTGCGAAATTTCATGCCAATTCGATAAGTAGTTTCAAAATAATCAGGAAAAAAATTGTTTGAACGGCTGTATTTACGGAACCCCCAGTCTAATTTTGCTCACTGAAAATTCGAAATTCGCGATCCGAACCTATCCTGAAAATTTCAAGTCCCTAGGCCTTTCCGTTCAAAAGTTATGATTTTCTATAGTTTCTATGGTTCTGATCATGCGATCTGAAAAAAATATAGCTCGAATATATCATTCTCAATTTAAATACAGAATTTCGTCACGATCAAATCCATAGTTTTGAAATTATCAAGAAAACTGAATTTCAAACGGCCATATTTACGGAACCCCTTGTCTAATTCGGCTCATTGATGAAAATCACCGCAACATTAAAGATCCAAACCTATCCTGAAAATTTCAAATCTCTAGGCCTTTCCATTAGAAAGTTATAATTTTCTATGGTTTCTATGGTTCTGCTCATGCGAGCTAGACAAAATTCTGCATGTAGCTTGAACACGTAATTCTCCATCTGAGTGCAACATTTCACCTCGATCGAATATGTAGTTTCAAAGTAATCAGAAAAACAAAATTTCGAGCGGCCATATTCCCCTCGGCGAATTTTGCCCAATAACGAACTCAACCACGGCATTCGAGATTCAAACCTACCCTGAAAATTTCAAGTTTCTAGGATATTTCGTTCGAGAGTTATCGTGTATACGGCCGGACGGACAGACTCAAATTTTTCGAAGGATTCGTCATCAGTGAGTCGAACATAGTCGTTTGAGAAAATTTTCGGCTCAAAATTCGAAAAATACAGACATCGTGACGAAATGATATAGCCCTCGTGTAAGTAGTACGATCGTTCAAAAACATGCGCTGGTGTGATCAAAAAATTTTTCTCAAAATGCATAACTATGTACAAAACTATTTATTATGAATGGTGAAAGAGCAATTACTACAATTTGAAATATTAATTCCAATGGATTCTAGATTTTTTACATCAGAAGTTGATGCTTTTTGGTAAACTTGTAGTTCTGTTTGGTTGTTGGCACCAAAAATTGCTTCTGATATTTTTTTCTTCTGCTCTTTCGAATTTGGATGTAACCTTCAGCAGCAGTATCGCTTTTCCATCCGCCATGGCTTTTCACGGTACACAGATCAGCTCCGGTATATTCTTCAGGGTGAGGTAAATTCAAAAAAGGGGCAATAACTTTTGGCGTTTTACCAAAGGTGTGAATTCCAACGGGTTGTTTCGTGCATTTCTTATCTTTAGTGACAAAAAAACTTCGATGGTTTGTGTTGCAAATGAGTATTTTCATATATTGTCCGACAAGTTCTACCATATTTAATCCTGGGATATTCTATGATGTCACAAAAAATTCTCGCATTACCTTTGTTTTTGTATTCGGTGAAATTATTCTAAAGACGGATCCTCCATCTATCATATTTACAACAAGCATATTTTTCAGTTCCTCTCTTTTGCATGCTCTACTTAGTCCAATTATCATAGCAACTTTTTGAAATAAATATGTATCATCTGATGCTTCCGCTAAAAACTTTGTGACATCTTGTTTAGTAGAAATTTTGGATTTTTCAACTCTGTAACCTTCTGATTTACGTTTTAGTAATGCAACCAGCTGTAGGTACTTCCTAATATCGACGTTTTTTCTTGTGAATAAAATACTTCTTATCATCGAATAATACGACCAGAGAGAAGATGGTATTCTTTCTTCAAATAAGCATCCAAAGTAAGCCAATAATACTTTTTTCGGCGACCTTCCGGGAAGTACTCACTTCCTAGACGCTTTTCCTTTGAGAAAGTAACATTTCCCGGACTAAACCGGAAAGTACGTTTCATTGTTATCATTTGCTATATAAAAAATTTGGTGGGTCTGATTTCGATAAATACAATTGATCATTACCATAGCAACGAAATACCAACATGAAATAAGTTGCCATTTTGATTTTTGAAAGCTTGGAGTGTTTTTGGTCGCATTTATCGCAATAAAGAAATGTGTCTCATTGATTTATTACTACACGGTTACCGAAAAAATAGTTTACGCAACACGTCCAAAAACAGACTTCCAGGACTCGCTAACGCTCGTCCTAGAATTTTGTCTACTCGTTCAAAAAAACGGTATTTTCCGGACTTGTTACGTAATAGTAATTTACGTAACAAGTCCGGAAAATGCTGTTTTTTTTGGACGAGTAGACAAAATTCTAGGACGAGCGTTAGCGAGTCCTGGAAGTCTGCGAGTCCAAAAAAACTGTTTTTGGACGTGTTGCGTACACTATTTTTTCGGCAACCGTGTAGAATAACAAATCAATGAGACAAATTTCTTTGTTGCGATAAAACACTCCGAACTCGAATATCAAAATGGCAACTAATTTCATGTTGGTATTTCGTTGTTATGGAAATGATAAATTGTATTTATCGAAATCAGACCAACCAAGATTTTCATATAGCCAATGATAACAACGTAATAGGTGTCAGTCGTAATTTCGTTGCTTCGAGGAACGTACTTTCCGGCCTAGTCCGGAGTTACTAGCCTAGTAACATTTTCCGGCCTAGTCCGGAAAGTACGTACTTTCCGGACTAGGCCGGAAAATGTTACTTTCTCAAAGGAAAAGCATCTGGGAAGTGAGTACTTCCCGGACGGTTGCCGAAAAATTACGATTTCATGAGTGATATTCTTGTTTTTCTTAGTAGAAACAACCATTCTTCGAACCGATTAAACGCTATTTCATATACACTCCGTGATTTTTCCGCGAAAGGGAGTCCACGATATTTCGGGTCGTTCCTTCCAAATCGGAAGGCAAACTACCAGTTTCAGAATCACTCATTATTATTTAATTCTACGCTACAATTGTTTGACAGCAAATGAATAAATATTGCCGTTACATCCTTACGTTGTCAAGGAAATGGCAAAGCACACTAACCTACTAATATTTGAAAATACACATATACTTATCTCCTTTAGAAATAGTTGTCACTGTGACATGTCAAAAATGCAGTTTTAAATTTTTCGATAATGTATTATATGAATGCCATCAGATACAATTTTGTATGAAAAATACATCATAAACAATCATTATGGCGTAACATTTTCCGGCTTAGTCCGGAAAGTACGTACTTTCCGGACTAGGCCGGAAAATGTTACTTTCTCAAAGGAAAAGCGTCTGGGAAGTGAGTACTTCCCGGACGGTTGCCAAAAAATTACGATTTCATGAGTGATATTCTTGTTTTTCTTAGTAGAAACAACCATTCTTCGAACCGATTAAACGCTATTTCATATACACTCCGTGATTTTTCGGCGAAAGGGAGTCCACGATATTTCGGGTCGTTCCTTCCAAATCGGAAGGCAAACTACCAGTTTCAGAATCACTCATTATTATTCAATTCCACGCTACAATTGTTTGACATGAAATGAATAAATATTGCCGTTACAACCTGACGTTGTCAAGAAAATGGCAAAGCACACTAACCTACTAATATTTGAAAATACACATATACTTATCTCCTTTAGAAATAGTTGTCACTGTGTCAAAAATGCAGTTTTGAATTTTTCGAAAATGTATTATATAAATGCCATCAGATACAATTTTGTATGAAAAATACGAATCATAAACAATCATTATGGCACACGTCGTGTTATAGGACTCGGCTACGCCTCTAATTAACATTAACGACTTGTACCATAATGATCGTCTTCATGATCTTATTTACATAAATCACTATTTTGAATATTCTATTGGAATAACTGACGTTAAATATTTTATGTCATTATAATATGGGGTATTTCATACATTTTTTCACATTTAGCTGTTATTTGCGTTGAAATGTTCTCTAATTAACCTTAGTCATGAGAAATTTTACACCAAATACTTTTCTTTAAAAATTCTTGGTCGATACACATCACCACTTCGATAAATATCACACTCCAAAGTGTTGCTCTATAAAAACAGATTGATTGTATAAACCAGAGGTTATTTTCAAATATTTACAAATTTATATAGGTACCTATGAATAAAGAAAAGATAATTGAGGCTATTATTCAATTCATTAATATGCACCTTCAATGCAATATTGAATACTCATTCAAAAATGGTCAACTCATCAAATGTCATTCAAATAGTTCACATGTTGCTCTTCTATCTGTCCTTGAAATTTATCTATATCGCGTCGGCCGGCCACAACAATTACCGGCCGAATGCATCGAAATTCAAATCAAGGAAGTTTCTACTTGAAATGATGGAGAAAGTAGTGGATAACTATATGAGAACGGAGAATCTGAAGAATAAACCACTTCACAAATGTCAGCATGCTTACAGTGCGGGCAGAACAAAAGAGACTACTCTGTGTCAGCTGACCGAAATCATCCAGGGTACTCTGAATAACAAAGAAATCGTAATGTTTGTCTTCCTAGACATATCTGGAGCTTTTAACAACATAATACATGTGTCGGTCAGAGAGGTACTCAAAAGGCGAGGGGTAAACAACACCATTATCAAATGGATGTAAGATGTTGAAGACGAGAATAGCTACGACCCAGTAGGGTAATCAAACCACCTATGTTGAAGCCACTCACGGAACACCAAAAGGGTAGTGATATCTCTTCTTTTATAGAACCTAGTTGTGGATGAGTTACTCCACAGATTTACAGAGCTTGGCTCCAAATCTGTAGGCTATGCTGACGGCATTGTCCTTATAGTAAGAGGAAAATCCGAGGGCACCTTATGCGATTTAATGCAAGAGTTCCTCAGAATTATTAAACAATGATGCTGATGATTGCATCATCTGACCCATTACTGCGTCACGTCAGCACAATATGAACGTAAACGAGCAAAACAATGTGTTGCATTTTTATATCTTATGCATTATTACGTGAGCCCACGTGCTCCCACGCACCTCAACTGTTAGCAAAGCAACAAAGATCTTGATGACTTGCAGAAGTCTGGCTGAATAGACTTGTTACTCAAAAATACTGCGATATTGGTACGTTATGATTGTGAGACCGATAAAAACATAGGGCAATTTTATGGCTTGCCAAGGCACGTCAGAAGAGCACGAGACGAATACAAAGGTTCGCCTTTGTTTGTATAACTGTCCAACTAGGGAATTAGAGATCATTACAGATATAATATTTCTTCATCTTGTGATGGATAGATTAGCCCATGAAGCCATCCTGAGACTATCCAGGAAAGGTACCGGCAGTGAGGGATTCAGTAATCAGACCGCCTGATCCTCTCTGATCAAATACATCTCATCGGCCAGTGACGATACGATAAAGAGAACTAGCACCGAGAAAACCTTCACTACGATGATGTACTGAGCACTGAGTTCTTATATCCTAAATTCCAAGATGGTATTGGAGTGCCGAAGAAAACTCAACGAAATAGGCAAGATTAACAAGGTCTGTTTATCCTGGATTCCTGGTCATTCGGGAGTCAAAGGAAATGAAAAAGCCAACACACTTGCCAGAAAGGAAGCCCAAACTCCTTTCATTGGCCTCGAACCTTTCTGTAGTGTAGGTGAATGTACCTGCAATGAAGAACTTCAGGCGGCGAAAAAAAACAAAAGATGAACACTCTAGCGGAATCTTCCTGTGTTTAATCATTCCAAAAAGTTTCTTCGAAACTTTCATACTGCAAGATCAGAGAAGGATCTGGATCATAGCAAGAACATGCTCACAGGGCATTGCCACTTCAGGAATCACCTCATCAGAATGGGTCCAACAGAAAACGACAAGCGAGATTCTGTGCGGAGGAGGAAAAAACACAGGGAATGCCTCGCCATTGCTAGCCCACGCAAAAAAAAAATCTGGACAAGAGACTTGTGAAAGTGAGGGAGTAACCTCCTTAAAGCGATACCAGGTGCTGGAGTTCATTAGAAACTGTATTGCGAACTGTAGACAGCGTAATGGTGAGAATCTAAAATATAATCTTATTTTTCTCCGATCGTGGAAAAAGTGACGCTATTTTGACCTGTTTTCTATGCGCAAAGCTCAACATTCCAGAATAGTGGGCAGTTGCTAAGCAATTAGAAAATAACAGTGCGATAATATTCTTACCGCACTGCTGTAGCGTGCGGTAATGTTACAAATGGATTATTACAATAAAATGAAACAAAGTTGATTCTCAAAAAAGGATACACTGTTGTTTTTCCTGCAAAAATCCATGAAGCGTTGGTACGCAAATTCATACTTCTCTCAGGATTTTTGCCGGAAGTAAATTAAGTGAAGCCGCGTTCGTGGCTTCTACTATTTCAGGAGGCGTGCAAGGTAACAAATAATCACTATCAGTGTTTATGTTTACTAATTCTTTTTTGATTCCTTATGAAATACAACGAATCAAACAAAACCAGCTCGAAAATTATTTCACTTTTGTCATAACAAAGTAATTTTTATGGTAACCACTTCTATATTTCAATAAAAACATAAAGAAAATTACTTTTTCAAATGTAAATCAACGATCGAAGAAAAAACAGTATGTCGCTACGCTCCTCGTCTGGTAATTATCACAGTCGTGAATGTGGGGAAAATTATACTTTTATCACTAAATATACAATATACTTTATCTGTCTAGTGTTTTTTGTCATAATCATTCATACTGACTCCTGAATGTCCGGGATGTACAAACAATGTAGGCCCATTTATTCTTGCCCAGTTTGCACAGGAGGATGACATTGATTTTCAGCGCTTTGAAAGCATCTAGCTAGATGTTGAAGTTGCTCAGTATAAATCATGTATACTATATTTCAAGTTATTCAATTTTCCTACGGATCCAATATTGTACATTTTGCCTTCAATTTCGTTATTATAATATGTGACTGGTTTGGAGATTTTTGGAAAATAAAAGACATTGAAAAAGTCAGAGCTGTGCAAAAGCATTGTGCTCGGTACTTGTGAAAGCACTTCAAGCCCTTTTGTGCTCCCAAGCACTTTTTGAAAGCAGGGCTTAGTGCTCAGTAATCGAAGCACTTCAGCAAAAGGCTTGGTGCTTGGTAATCCCCAAAGTGCTCGGGAGCACTGAAGTGCTCCCGAGCACTTCTGCGGATTACTAAGTACTAAGCCTTTTCCCAATCTTGTCGTAACACGAATATATGCGACCCACGCCAACGCCTTGATACCTTGAAATCTAGTTTTGATATTCAGTCCAGTGAAAATGAATCGATATATTTATGAATACATATTATTTCAACCAAAGAGATCCGGAGGAAATTTTTTTTCAACACACAAAGTTCTCGACATGCTCAAAGTGAGCATCGAATTCGGGACATCCTATACATCTTTTCTGACCTGTCAATAATCTCACATATTATCATATAATTATGTTTTCCGATTCTCAATGTCTATTTTTAAAAAGAATTTATTCAATTTAGAATTATTAGTTACAACCTGTTGGATAAAGGACTAATAATTCAATAGATCAAGAATTGTTTAGAAAACCGAGTTACAAAATAAACGTTCGGTATGAAATCTACTTTATAACGAACTAGTGTCTGTTCAAAGCTTTGGAAAGAAAATGTACATGCACATAGGAATTTGCACTCGATGCACTTATCACTCCGTGGTTCTTGGAACAGGAAACACGGTGTTGCTACGTAGAACATCTTCCTTTATGTCGATTCCATAATTCCTCCCCGCTTAGTTTAGATAACGGCCTCGTTATCGGTCGGTTTCATGGAATTATCTTCGAGATCGATGTGGATGATCTTCCTGGGGTTACATAATACTTCCAAGATTCTAGCTCTGTTTTTCAATATCAGAAAAATACCAATGATAATGCAACAAAGCAGAATCCCACTTGTGGTAAAATGTATTATTTGTGTCGTTGGATGAAGGTACAGGGGCTGGTCTTGAAGTTTCTCAGCTTCCTGGAGGATTGATGTCGGTTCTCTTAAGTGTTTCAACTGAAGTTCCACTTTATAATTGTAGCTTAAAGGGAACTTTGAAATGTTTTTGAACTTTATCTCAAAAATCGGTTCAGTGTTGTCAAATATTGAATTATCGATTATGATGGGACAATCGGAATGCAATAGGTTTACTCCTTGGATGGATTTCTTCATGATTATACCATGACAATCTTCTAGTACTGTCTGCTCATTCTTGAACAAGGTGAGGAGTTGTTTGTTCCGCAGGGTGTGGATAATCTTATAGTCGTTTTCAATAAGAATTGTTGGGCAGTGGCCTGGTGAAGACAGGGTGCAAGCTTCTTTGACTGGTTGATGGAGGCATAGGACAATGGAGCTGCCTAATGTGGAACTACAATCTTCATCGGTCCAATAATCTTCATTGTTGACTTTGATCAAATACTTTTTCGGAGGTATAACAGCAATATCTTGATGATTAGGTAGAGGGTACACTCGGGAATAGTTTGCAATAATTTGCTTAAGAATAGGAATTTTCAGGAGAAAGGTAATGGATTCATCCGTTCCTATGACAGATATTGTAGCAAATTCTATGATTTTATAAATGTGGGCATGATCAATTGGTGATAACTGCTGAGGTTTATACATTTTTTCAAGATAGTTTCCAATCAAAAGAAGTTCATCAATTTTTATGAGTTCTAAATTTGGTGTTCCTATTATTGCAAAACTTATAGTTCTTTCGATCATTAAAAAGGTGTTCAATAGTTCTTCTGATTGCAGTATTTGATATTCGAGAGTCATTCTGAATTCTTCAGTTGATTTAATGTTTTGGAAGAGTAATTTAGTATGTTGAATATTATCATTCAGTAGAGCTAAATCTTCTGAATACCTTTTGGTCAAATGATTAGCGAAGGACGTTATTTTATTTATTCTTTCAATTTCAGAATTTTCGTTTTGATGTAGACTTTCCAAATTTTCATTTATGGTTTTTAAATCGTCATCATCTAAATTTCCAGTGATAAATTTAATACCTTTGCCAATGAAATTAGCCAAACCTCTTTTAACCTTTTTGTTAATGAATTTATGTAATATCTGTTCACTTCGGACTAAGTTTGATTTCAATTGAAGATAGATTCTATGAGATAGTTCATCAATAGTTCGGTTTTTCTGAAGTGCATTGAAGTTATAATTCAATGAGTCATAGTTATCTTTTAAACTTGTTATATTTATGAAAAAAAGGAAGTTATGGTAATGATCGAGAATTTTTGCTTTATTTAATGGTTCTTCGAAATATCCATTACTTTTTATTTTGGAGACCTGAAGGGCTTGGTTGGTTTGGATCCGTATCAGGAGGATTAGTGGTATCCTGAAAAGAACAAACGTTTTTTCTTAATTTTTTGACTTTTTTGATATGGGCTGTGGTTTCTCTAGATTTTTGAGTCAAACCACTAATTTTATTTTGATTTTGTTCGACCACCGTTATTTTTTCAAAAGGGGGGTCGGTTTTTCTAGGTCTATTTCTTTCAACATAAACTTGTCTTTGTTCTAAATTAGGGGGGTCTTTTCGATTTTCATTTATTCTATCTAATTTTTTCTGTTCGCGTTGTCTGTTGCGTTCATAAATATGATCGAAAAATGGTAAGATTTCCTGTTTCCGTTTTTCGTTATATTGCTCGAAAATAGTCATGTTCAAATCAAATTCTGGAAGTTTGTCATAAGGACCATAAAGTAAATGAAAAGGGGAATAGCCAGTGGCAGAATGTACTGACTGGTTATAGATTAATGTTGCAGAGATCATGAGATTTGAAGGGTTTTCATTTGGATTTTTCAATTTTAAAATTCTGAGCTTTTCTAATATTGTTGAATGAAATCTCTCAATAGGAGAGTTTGAATTTGGGTTGTTTACTGTAGTGAAGTGTAAATCAATTTTATTCAACTTACAATACTCTATGAAAGTTTTATTATGAAATTCTCTTCCTTCATCACAAACAATTTTCTGAGGAATATTATGATGTGCTAAATAATGACGTAATTTATTGAGAATTGTTAGTGAAGTACCGTCTTTAACATAGTACGATTGGGCATATTTGGAAAATAGATCAATTATCGTTAGAAACTTAGAATTTAAAAATGAAAATGTGTCTAAATGTATTACTTCGAAAGGTCGTTTCGCGAGAAGTGGACCTGAGAATTTTAGTTTGTAAGGGTTTCTTTCATACTTTGATTGTAGGCACAATTCGCATTTATTGATAATTTCACTGATTTTGATTTTCATTTTTGGCCAATAGTATTTTTTGGATAAGAAATTATGGGTTTCAGAAATACCGTTGTGATTCTTGTCATGATATTCTGAAATAATTTCTTTTTGATTTTCTTCTGAAATTACATCTAAAAGATAGTTATTACTGATGAAAAGTTTTACTGAGTAGTTGAATGATTGTTTGCAAAATCTGGTAAAGGGTAAACGTAATTTGTTATCTCTGAAAAAGATTCCATAGGACTCATTCGGTCTAAGAATTTCTTTGAAAAGTTTCGAAAAATCATTTTCCATGTAATTTTGTCGTATAGATACAGAATACGTATTTTTTCCGAAGGGTTTCGTGAATTTTATGTTGAAGAGTTCGCCAATATTTAAAATTATTCTATTGGGGTAGATATTAACAGATGTTTCAGTAATTGGAATGACTTTTCCGTTATCTTCTTGAGTAGAATGAATGGTGGCGTCAGTATTGGAATTTTGAACATCATTTGCATTTTGTTGTTTATTATTATTCTGAATAGATGATTCGTTGTTTAGAGAATTAAGAATATTTTCCAATTCTTCATCGCTTAACTGAGGTAGTTCGTTGACGTTCGGAAGAATAGAAGAGAGTTCTATATTTAAATCGTCGTCTTCGCGATTATTTATCTCAACTCGGGAAAGAGCATCAGCAACTTTATTCTCTTTACCTTTGGTGTGGATTATGTTGAAATCGAATTCATCTAATTTCAATTTCCAACGTATTAGTCTGGAATTTGGTTCTTTGATTTTATAGAGCCATACTAGGGGATTATGATCAGTTTCGATTGTGAAATTTTGTCCAAATAAGAATGGTCTAAAATGTTTTGTAGAATCTAGAATTGCAAGCAATTCCTTCTCTATCGTAGAATAATTTCTTTCAGCGGAATTTAGGGTTCTTGAGTAATAAGCTACAGGACGATTTGATTGGGATAGAACACTTCCGATAGCTACGTTTGAAGCATCAGTAGTTAATTTAAATGGTTTCTCGAAATCTGGGTACACTAATATTGGGGCATTTGTCAATAATTCTTTGCATAGATGGAATGCATCTACATAATCAGGGTCATCAGGGTTTATTTTTGCGCCTTTTTTCAAACATTTAGTAAAAGGTGAGACAATATGTGCGAAATTTTGTATAAATCTGCGGTAGTAACCTACCAAACCTAAAAATGATTTAATTTCTTTCACTGTTTTTGGTATCGGATAGTTTTCTATGGTTTTTAATTTCGAAGGGTTAGGAGATACTCCCTCAGGGGTAATAACATGTCCTAGAAATTCTACATTTTTACTTAAAAATTCACATTTGTCGAGTTCAATTTTGAGATTGAATTCCTTTACTTTCTGAAATATTAATTTTAGGTGGCAAATGTGTTCTTGCAACGATTTCGAAAATACGACAATGTCATCCATGTATACGAAACAAAATTTATGAAGATATTATTTCAGAACATTATCCATTACACGTTGAAAAGTACTTGGGCCGTTTTTCAAACCATAAGGCATTCTAACGTATTCATAGTGACCATTATTCACAGTGAACGCAGTTTTCTCGATAGATTCGGGATCCATCTCGATTTGATGAAATGCTTTCGCCATATCAATTGTTGAAAAATAGCAACTTTTTCCTAAGTTGTCTAGGATTTCGTCGATCCGTGGTAAGGGGTATTTATCCTCGACAGTTTTTTCGTTGAGCCGTCGATAATCAATGACCATTCTGTATTTCTTTTGTCCAGATGCGTCTTTTTTCTTATCTACAATCCAAACAGGAGCGCTATAGGGTGAAATTGATGGGCGTATAATTTTGTCATCAAGTAATTTTTGAATTTGATCCTGAATTATTTTTTTCATGTGATGGGGATGTCTAAAAGATTTAACATAAACGGGTTCCTCATCTTTTGTTCGAATTTTGTGTTTAACAGTAAAGCTGAATGAAAGGTCGCAGTTTTCATTATAAAAGATATTTTTGAATTTACTACAAAGTTTAATAATTTCTCGTTTTTCTTCAGAATTCATGTGTGAGGTTCTGATATTTTTCATTAATTTAAAATTTTGACTTGCCGACGGAGGTGAAGATATTTCGGTTTCAAAAAGAGATGTTACTGGTATTCTTTCAGAGAAATTGATTTCTACATCGTTTTGAATTGGTTGGGAAATTGGTATAAAACAGAATCCATTTTTTGCATGAGCAATGCACTCTGGGGTTGAAAATTCTTGAAAATTTATTTCTGGCAGTAAAACGTCGCCGTTTTCTATTGAGACAGGTATTTTGACAAAATTCTTTGCTTCGAATTTTCTTGGTTTCAATTTTGTGGAAGAATATTCAAGATTAAATGGTATTTTCAAGTTATTAATTTCTAAAGTATGTGTTTTATAATCAATTTTAGCACCTAATCTCTGTAAATCAGATGTTCCTAACAAAGCGTCGAATTTTTGATGCCAATCAACAACATGTAAATGAATGTTATCAAAAACTCCTAATTCGTACAAGAGTGGAATCTTCAGATTATTTTCTGCTTTAATCGTTTTTCCTAAGCCTGAAACGGTAAATTCTTTCTTGTATAAAAATTGTAAGAATTTTTCAAAGGCAGGTTTTGAGTTAATGACGGAGTTTGTAGCTCCTGAATCAATTAAAATTTTCAATCCAATTTTTGGCAGATAAAAGTAAGGCAATTTTGATTTAATTTTGACACAATTCAAATTTATGTTTCTGGGGGGTTCGAGGCAAGCATCTGAAAATTTTCGTCTTCCTCGTAATAATTTTCACATTCTGGTTGTTGAAGATCATTGTCTGAATTATGATATTCAGATTCACAAAATTCTGGGTTATCACTTTCAGATTGAACATTAAACAATTCTTCGGAATAAAATTTCGGTTGTTGTGATTGATTTGGATTTCTTTGGAAGGTTCTTGTTGATATGGACATGGGTGTTGATTGTGGTTGTTTGTAAGTATTCCTACTTGAAATTGACATTGGTGTGGGTTTTGGTTGATTTTTGAGGATACTTGAGCCGGGCTTTGTTCCAAAAACTTCTCTATTTGTAGGGAATCTTTGATTGTTTCCAATAGGTTTGTTTATTGACTGAGGAAAAGCTGATTGATTATTTGGACGATTTGTTAATGAATTTTGGTGAGTTATATTTGAAAAACCTGGTGGGTTATAGAAATAATTCGAATTCGGATTTCTGCTATGAGATTCATAATTCAAACGATTTGAATAATTTTGTGTTGTTGGAGGAGTACGATAAGGTTTTTTCGTTACTTCTTGTGATTTTCGGAGAAATTCACAGTATTCCCATTCTTGTTTTCTATTGTCGAAAAATTTGCATCTATTAATACATTCTTCTAGACTATTTGAATTGAAATTACTGAGATAAGATCGGTAAGGTTCTAATATTCCTATTTGAAATGTTTTGAGAGCTAATTTTTGAATATCTTGCTTTTTGTACAAGAGATAATTTGGATCTTGGATATTTAGGGTTAAATGTTGTAACAGATCATTTAAATTTTTGGATAACCTGCTGTAATAATCTAAGTAATTCTCATTTTTTAGTTGAACGCATTGCGTCAAAGACGAAACTAATAAATCTTCGTTCCGTTGGTCTCCGTACCTTTGCAATAGAACTCGTCTAATCGTAGGCCAGTCAGAGGCATTTTGGAAAGCTATAAAATCTCTAGCTTCATCTTTCAATTTAGATCTAATGGAGAAGTTCAGTGCGTATGTCAAATCGGGATTTAATCTTCCTTGAAGATGAATCAATAAATTGTCAACTTCATTAATAAAAATTGATAAATTTTGGCCGGGAGAATATTCTGGTATTGAATTTAATAGTAACTGTAAGTCCTGTCTAGACATTACATCTACTGCATTGATGTTAGAAGAAGTTTGGTTATTCATTTCGATTATATTGGGACTTATTCTTCTTGGATAAGGTCTAAATCTACTATTTCTAATATGTGAAATACCTAATTCTAAAGTTTCAGTGTCTTCAGCAATTATTTCCAATTCTCTAGAAAAATTGTTATCTGTCATTTAGAACTGAACGGTTTAGGAAAAATGTGGATTGGTTTGATGGACTTACACCAAGATTTGCATCCTAGGGTGGATCGTCCTTCCTTCTTGATTGAAGTGGTTGGTTGCTTCCTTCTGGGTCGAAGTGGATGGTGGTGATATCGCACTAAGAGTTGAAACTCAACGGGAGTTCCTCGAAACACGAAAGTTCGCTTTCAAAGTGGACACTAGTTTTAGTTTTTTTTCTTCGACTAAAACCCCGTTGCGATATCCTGTTCGCAGCGCCAATTATGTTTTCCGATTCTCAATGTCTATTTTTAAAAAGAATTTATTCAATTTAGAATTATTAGTTACAACCTGTTGGATAAAGGACTAATAATTCAATAGATCAAGAATTGTTTAGAAAACCGAGTTACAAAATAAACGTTCGGTATGAAATCTACTTTATAACTAACTAGTGTCTGTTCAAAGCTTTGGAAAGAAAATGTACATGCACATAGGAATTTGCACTCGATGCACTTATCACTCCGTGGTTCTTGGAACAGGAAACACGGTGTTGCTACGTAGAACATCTTCCTTTATGTCGATTCCATAATTATATAATAGCTTCACTAAATAGGTACAATTTTTCTCCCGATTAAAATAACCTCACCTCAACAGTTCTTAAAAAAGTGCTTAGGGCTTAGTGCTCGAAATATCGAATTACTTTCACAAAGTGCTAACTGCGACTTTCATGGTCTATAATACAATTCTCATTTTCGGTGAATCGTTCCAGGATTCCGAGTGATGTTGACTTCCAATTGAAAATATCTTCTCTTTAGATCGACAAACTTATTAACTCAACCCTCCACATACCGGCGATGAGCTATTATCCAACAGAGTATCAAGAAAAACAATAAGTCAGTAATTAAATATATCAAACAAAATATACCCAATGATTGACGGCATGCTTAGGTTTGTATGGAGGTGTAGGGTCCTAGTTCCCGGATTTCGGGCAAAATTGTGATGTTCCTGTTTAGAGATAAGCAGAAATCAATCTGGTGTATTTCTCATTATCAAAATCCACAAACTGGTGATTATGTTTATGGAAAAACTGTCCATCAAATTTCAACCGACTTTCAATGTACTTTATTCCCTCACAATTGCAAAATCACCAGAAGGTATTAAGTTGCACTGCCGACTCCGAACCGCAATCAAAGAAGAATAGTTAGGTTTCGGAAATAGATCCCTCATTCGCCCCAACCTCATTCCGTCATACCCGCCAGGTTATTAAGTTGAAACGTGAAAAGGGAGGTGGAAATTGGGTGCTTTCCGAGGTAAATCTGTTTTTGACAGTTCTTTAATCAAGAAACAAACATGAGCTGTATTAGCTTTAGTTCCTTGACGTCGACAGGACAGGAATAACAATTTCATTCGATTCAATATTTACCTACTTGACATAGTTCTCCCATGCTGTAGACAGAATAGAAATGTTTACAAGTTACATCATTATCGGGTCATTACCCGATAATGATGTGAATATTCAATTGGTATAGGCAATACAATGGCTATTCGGATTACTTCAATTTTGGGTATACATTTACAATTTGTAGGGCTACCGATCAGTAGAAAGTGATTAAAATTTGAACCCCAATTTGCATAAAATCTTATTGTCAGTGTCTGAAATACATATCATGCAATGAATATTATGTGTTAAATTTCCGTGAGATCATCTACCTCAATGTTTATGATTTTTTGATGATCCTCAGTTCGCTACATATTCGTTAAGTTGTATAGTCCATTTAAGAATTATTGACATCGAAGCAGGCCATGAACGTCCAGTCGAGGCTTTATTTCTAGTTACAAAAAAGTTACTGTTTTCATCATAGAAATAAAACATAAATATACTAGAAAAGTGTTGAGTATACGAATTATCGAATAATTAAGCCGGAATATTTCGATTGCAGTTTCTACATGGGAGTTCAGGTTTGAAAGCGCAAAAATATCGTGGAATGCTTTCATATGAAATTATCTCCTATAAAAGTCAACCATGGAAAATTGAAGATCATTTAAATAAATATTTATTTTCACTCAGGACCATGCAATATTTATTGGTATTGGAAATCTTGAAAATTCTAACCTTATAACTAACGGGTGATTTTTTTGAAGTTAGGATTTTCATGCATTAGTATTTGCTCAGATTTTTTTGAGGTTAGGATTTTCATGCATTAGTATTTGCTCAGTATGCTTTGACATTTCATCATGAATAGACTTACTAACGAGCAACGCTTGCAAATCATTGAATTTTATTACCAAAATCAGTGTTCGGTTCGAAATGTGTTTCGCGCTTTACGCCCGACAAATTTTGTTCAGCGATGAGGCTCATTTCTGGTTGAATGGCTACGTAAATAAGCAAAATTGCCGCATTTGGAGTGAAGAGCAACCAGAAGCCGTTCAAGAACTGCCCATGCATCCCGAAAAATGCACTGTTTGGTGTGGTTTGTACGCTGGTGGAATCATTGGACCGTATTTTTTCAAAGATGATGTTGGACGCAACGTTACGGTGAATGGCGATCGCTATCGTTCGATGCTAACAAACTTTTTGTTGCCAAAAATGGAAGAACTGAACTTGGTTGACATGTGGTTTCAACAAGATGGCGCTACATGCCACACAGCTCGCGATTCTATGGCCATTTTGAGGGAAAACTTCGGAGAACAATTCATCTCAAGAAATGGACCGGTAAGTTGGCCACCAAGATCATGCGATTTGACGCCTTTAGACTATTTTTTGTGGGGCTACGTCAAGTCTAAAGTCTACAGAAATAAGCCAGTAACTATTCCAGCTTTGGAAGACAACATTTCCGAAGAAATTCGGGCTATTCCGGCCGAAATGCTCGAAAAAGTTGCCCAAAATTGGACTTTCCGAATGGACCACCTAAGACGCAGCCGCGGTCAACATTTAAATGAAATTATCTTCAAAAAGTGAATGTCATGGACCAATCTAACGTTTCAAATAAAGAACCAATGAGATTTTGCAAATTTTATGCGTTTTTTTTTTAAAAAAAGTTCTCAAGCTCTTAAAAAATCACCCATTATAAGAGTACCATTTATGTCAGGATTCAAGAAGGATAATTAATGGAATTCTAGCAGGTAGCTAGTGGTGCAACAGAAAAAAATTTTTGGATACTTCGCAAGCACAGGGCCAAAAGAATGGATTGGAAAAAACGTTATAATGTATTAAGAAATAAGAGAGAAACAAAAATTAAGAATCTATGTAGTACATGAAGAATTTTTACATGAAATTTGTACCAAACTATATGAACCAATTTGTGAATTATTTATTTCTCGGTGTTGAATACTTCAAGAAAGTCAATTTTTATTTTCATTCATTAAAACTGTCCATGAACTGTATTAGTATCCAATTTTTTTTATGATATAATATAATGTTGACTTCGATCAATTGAAATCTAGGTGCTCTTTGGCCAGTTCGAAAAGGATATCTAAACTGATATATTCATTGCTTTTAATTCTAGCAAAAACAAAGTCATTCAATGTCTCTTTGAAGGAATAATCGTATCGCACAGATTTTCTTCCACTGCTAATTCCAGGCTATAATAACATGCTAATATTCTACGGACAGGGCCTTGTGAAATCTGAAAAATTAAGAGACATTGATCAATCAGAATACACTTTGAGACGGTGAATAACAGTTTACCTGAAACACTAGCGGAAATATATGCCAAATCTTTGAAAAACTCGAAGTAACACCGACAAACTGCCTGGCGTTCTCTTGTTAGGCGCGATGTATCCTGGTCAATTCCAGCCATTTTAATAGCATAAGACAAAAAATACTCAAATTCAGAGCAAATTTTTATAAATACATATTCACCAAAGCAAGATCTCTATGGGTTATGTTAGTGTTTTTCCTATACCAACCTGAATTCAGCAACCCAAAATATTACTGAATAGTCTATTACCAACTTAAATTCGATTTTTCACAGCCAACCGAGATGTCAATAATTCTTAAACGGAGTATAACTATAATGATTGTCAGGTGACACATGTGCGGAATGTGGTCGTGCATTGCCAATATTTCCAAAAAGGCCATACGTAAAGAAAATTATAGAAAGCACTGCCGTAAAGTCAGGAGATTTTGAGCGCTCGTTCATGCACCTTGTAGGTAGATTCGCATTTTCCAGTTTAAGAAACCAATTAAAGAAATTTTGACAGCTGTGAAAAAAAAGGGGGCCAATTTTGTTTTCGATAATTCTACGGTATCTATGGTGTTGGTGATGTGATCTAGAAGAAGTTCCACACGTAGTTTGAAGACATAATTATTCATATATGTGCACAATTTCATTACAATTCAATCAGAGGTTTCGAGATTATCAGGGAAGGAATATTTTGAACGGCCATATTTATGGAACCTCTTGTCTAAGTAATTTTGCTCCTTGATGTACGTGACCACGATATTCGAGATCCACAACTATCCTGAAAATTTCAAGTCCGTTCGAAAGTTATTATTTTCTCTTGGTTTCTATGGTTCTGGTCATGCGATCTGGACGAAATTTAGCTTGAATATATCATTCTACATTTGAATACAAAATTTCGTCACGATCGAATCTGTAGTTATGAAATTATCAAGTGAACTAAATTTCAAACCACAATATTTACGGAACAACTAGTCTGATTTTGCTCATTGATGAACGTCGGACTGACAGACTCGAGTTTTTCGACGGATTCGTCATCAGCGAGTCGAACTTTCTCTATTGAGACCATTTTCGGCTCAAAATTCGAGAAATACAGACCTCTTGACGAAATGATATAGTCCTCGTGTAAGTAGAACGAGCGCTCAAAAACTGAACGTTCTGTCTCTATAACACTCCTACATGAGTTTCATGTTTTCCTAAACATATTCTAGTCTTATTGCTGAACATAAAATCAGATTAATTCGATTCAAATCTTTTTCTTTTCAATACTTATCGTTGACGACGATGATCTGTTATCAGATGTACCTAGCACAAGATGAAATTTTACCTCATTTGACGATGAAATGTTTCAGCCGTTCGTGAGAGTACTTATCATCAGAATAAGATCCTGAAGACCTTAACACCTCATTGCTATAGTACAAGAAGTGAGTGCAATTATTCTTTTCCAGAATTGACGTGAAATCAAGAGATTTTTCGAGCTTGTTCAACTTCATCGCCAAAGCAGTCACCCATTCAGTTTCTGCACCCGCAAAATACTGCCTACTCACTCACGGTTTCTGAGAGACTAATCAAACCGTAGTTCAACTAAAACAACATGCAACGGCAACGATGTCAAATCAATTAGGTTTTCTGAATTATGTTTGTGGGAAAAAATACCTTATCTATTTTCATGGGGATATGACATGAGGTGATACTGTAGCGAGACCATCGAACCAAAGATCATCTAATGAACCACAGATACTGTGAATCACACCGACGTAAATGTGAAAAATTGTACATTTCATTTCAAAATTATATGGAATAGGTATATCAAATTTCTAAACTCCAGATCAAGTAAACCCAATTTTATTCTCACGTGGAACATCTGTGGAGTTTGATTTTTATATAACTCATTTCATTGATTTCCCATAATATGTAGACACAAAATTTTGGAGTAAAAAAAAAGTTTCAATTCGTTCAAGTTGGTATTTTTCGAATTATTGAAAAAAAACTCTAATGGCTATATATATGGAACCTCTCGAAGTATTCAGCCCATTTATGAGCTCAATTCGCTCATTCACACCTGAAAATTTCAAAAACTTGAGCCTCTTTTTTTGAAAGTTGTCGTGTTCGAGTCCAAGATAACCGTTTAGAACCATTCCCGACCGAAAATAAAAAAATTACGAAAAGCACTGCCGTGAAGGCAGGAGCTTTTGAGCGCTCGTACATGCACCTTGTAGGTAGATTCGCATTTTCCAGTTTCAGAAATCAATTGAAGGAATTTTCGACAGCTGTAAAAAAATTCTGAAACTTAGGCGAAACTCCAGACTTCATGTCAGTGCTTCAGCTGATCAATTTTTTTTCGATAATTCGCAATAATTTTCTACGGTATGTATGGTCTTGGTGGTGCGATCTGGACAAACTTTGCACGTAGTTTGAATTCATTATTACTCAGCAAGGTGCAAAATTTCATCCAAATCCGCTCAGTATTCTCGGAACTATCAGCAAAAAAAATATTTTGAACGGCCATATTTACGGAATCCCTAGTCTAATTTTGCTCATTGATGAACATGACCGCAATATTCGCGATCCAAACCCACCCTGAGAATTTCAAGTTCCTAGGCCTTTCCGTTCGAAAGTTACAATTTTCTATGGTTTCTATGGTTCTGGTCATGAGATCTGGACAAAATATTGTTTTAATATATCCATCTCGATTAAAATACGAAATTTCATCTCGATCGAATCCGTAGTTTCGAAATTATCGAGAAACCAAAATTTCAAACGACTGTATTTACGGAACCCCTGGTATAATTTTGCTCATAGATGAAAGTGATCACGACAATCGAGATCCACACCTATCCTGAAAATTTCAAGTCCCTAGGCCTTTCCGTTCGAAAGTTATGATTTTCTATGGTTTCTATGGTTCTGGTCATGTGATCTGGAGAAATGTAGCTTCTTCTCTCCATAAGTATACAAAATTTCGTCACGATCGAATCTGTAGTTTGGAAATTATCAAGAAAACTAAATTTCAAACGACCATATCACGGAACCCCTAGTATAATTTTGCTCATAGATGAACGTGATCACGACATTCGAGATCCACACCTATCCTGAAAATTTCAAGTCCCTAGGCGTTTCCGTTCAAAAGTTACAATTTTCTATGGTTTCTATGGTTCTGGTCATGCAATCTGGACAAAATTCAACATGTAGCTTGAACACCTCATTCTCCATTTGAGTGCAAAATTTCATCTCAATCAAATCTGTAGTTTTCAAGTAATCAGGGGAACAAAACTTTGAACGGCCATATTTACGGAACCCCTGGTGGAATTTGGCCCATTAACGAACTCAACCGAAGCATTTGGGAACTGAACCCACACTGAAAATTTCAAGTTTTTAGGTTGTTCCGTTCGAGAGTTATCTTGCTTACGGCCGGACGGATTGAGACCATTTTCGGCTCAAAATTCGAGAAATACAGACATCGTGACGAAATGATATAGCCCTCCTGTAAGTAGTACGAGCGCTCAAAAATTACATTTGAGTAAAATGAGAACGCTCTTTTTTGAGCGCTCGTACTACTTACACGAGGGCTATATCATTTCGTGTGAAATTTTCAGTGTAGGTTCAAATCCCAAATGCCTTGGTTAAGTTCGTTAATGGGCCAAATTC
Organism: Aphidecta obliterata; assembly: GCA_963966015.1. NCBI lineage: Eukaryota > Metazoa > Arthropoda > Insecta > Coleoptera > Coccinellidae > Aphidecta > Aphidecta obliterata. The sequence goes on from OZ014427.1 coordinate 43,979,545, forward strand.
CACTAGAGGTTCCGTAAAAATGGCCGTTCGAAGTTTTGTTCTCCTGATTACTTGGAAACTACAGATTTAATCGAGATGATATTTTGCACTCAAATGAAGAATGAGGTGTTCAAGCTACATGCAAAATTTTGTCCAGATCCATAGAAACCATAGAAAATTGTAACTTTTGAACGGAAACGCCTAGGGACTTGAAATTTTCAGGATAGTTGTGGATCTCGAATGTCGTGATCACGTTCATCTATGAGCAAAATTATACAAAGGGTTCCGTAAATATGGTCGTTTGAAATTTAGTTTTCTTGATAATTCCAAAACTACAGATTCGATCGTGACGAAAATTTCCCCAGATCACATGACCAGAACCATAGAAACCATAGAAAATCATAACTTTCGAACGGAAAGGCATAGGGACTTGAAATTTCCAGGGTAGGTTCGGATCGCGAATTTCGCGGTCATGTTCATCAATGCGCAAAATTCGAGTAGGGGTTCCGTAAATATAGCCGTTCAAACCATTTTTTTCCTGATAATTTCGAAACCACTCAGTGGATTGGAATGAAATTTTACACCTAGCTGAAGAATAATGTATTCAAACTACGTGTGGAATTTTGTCCAAATCGCATCACCAAGACCATAGATACCGTAGAATATTTTAGCGAATTATCGAAAGAAAATTGATCAGCTGAAGCACTGACATGTAGTCTGGAGAATTGTTTTGACAGCTGTCGAAAATCCCTTCAATTGATTTCTAAAACTGGAAAATGCGAATCTTCCTACAAGGATGATGTACGAGTGCTCAAAAGCTCCTTACTTCACGGCAGTGCTTTTCGTAATTTTTTTTTCATAGGAAGAAGCAAACAAAAATATAATGAAAGATATTTTTATTTGTTATGTCCTATATTTCATCTAATGAAGCCGCTTCATTCTAATTTCATTCTTATTTTCAAGGTGTGGATTGATCGAGGCCAAAGGAGACAATGAATGAATACCTTTATATAGAACCTGAAGTATTTAGCTCATTGATGCTGAAGAAGTCTATGGTATGAGGTTAAAGGGAGTTCCATCAAACATCGTGCACAAATTTGTCTATCTGAATGATGAAAGAACAAATTATTTCTTCAGATTTGACATTACCGCTCGCGGTGACCTATTAACAACCGAAACCGTAGATAGGTAATGTTATGGAATTTTAGTATACCGCAACTGATATGAGAAATGTCTCCCAAACAATGGGACTGTTATTATTTTCCTTTACTTCCTTCCTCTTTATTTATTTCTCGAAATATAGGGAACTTCCTAATTTAAGTATATCTTTATAGTAACCTTCTTTTTAGAATATATACACTGGACCGCAAAATTAACCGGACAGAGGAATTTTAGCCTAAATTCAATCTTTTGCGTTTTTCGACCAATTACGAAAATTTTTTGACAGATTCTCCATCATGTCCTAAAAAACAGGATGAATGGATACATTGAGATACAAAGTAGCACAAAAAAATGAATTTCACGCTTAACTTCCGAACATACTGTAGAAAAATTCAGAAACTGAAAAAAATGTCCACGTAGTTTGAATCCACTGTTCTTCATCTATGTGCGAAATTCCAATCCAATGAGTAGTTTCGAAATTATCAGGAAAAAATAGTTTGAACGGCTATATTTACGGAACCCCTAGTAGAATTTTGCACATTGATGAACATGACCGCGAAATTCGCAATCCGAACCTATCCTGAAAATTTCAAGTCCCTAGGCCTTTGCGTTCGAAAGTTATGATTTTATATGGTTTCTATGGCTCTGATCATGCGATCTGAAATAAATTTAGCTCGAATATATCATTCTCAATTTGAATACAAAATTTCGTCACGATCAAATACGAATTTCAAAGGATCATATTCACGGAACCCTGTGTCTAATTTTGCTCATTGATGAAAGTGACCACGACATTCGAGATCCTCACCTATCCTGAAAAGGGCCTTTCCATTACAGTTATAATTTTCTATGGTTCTGGTCATGCGAGCTGGACAAGCTGGATTTCTGCATGTAGCTTGAACACGTATTTTTTCATCTGAGTGCAAAATTTCACCTAGATCGAATCTGTAGTTTCGAAGAAATCAGAAAAACAAAATTTCGAGCGGCCATATTTACGGAAACCCTGGGCGAATTTCGCCTTATATCTAACTCAACCGCGGCATTCGAGATTCGAACCTTCTCTGAAAATTTCAAGTCTGTAGGACATTCCGTTCGAGAGTTATCATGTAGACGGACGGACGGCCGGACGCACATACTCGAATTTTTCGACGGATTCGTCATCAGTGAGTCTAACATAGTCGTTTGAGACTATTTTCGGCTCAAAATTCGAAAAATACAGACATCGTGACGAAATGATATAGCCCTCGTGTAAGTAGTACGAGCGCTCAAAAGTGAAAAATAACATAGGCAATAGGAGTTTTGTGATATGTTTATGAATTCGAATATATACACCACGAGCCTGAATAACTGCTTTCATCCTTCTGGGGATAGACTCAATTGAAGAAGCCACCGCGTCTTTGGGTTATCAGATGCCACTCATTTTTCAGTGCCTGTGCTAAAGGGTAAAGACCATATTTGCGGAACCCCTGATCAAATTTTGCATTCGAGATTCGAAACTACCCTGAAAATTTTAAGTCTTCAGATCTTTCAGTTCGAAAGTTATAATTTTCTATGGTTCCTATGATTCTGGTCCTGCGATTTGGGCAAAATTTCGCATGTAGCTTGAACACGTCAATCTCCATCAGAGTGCAAATTTCATTTCGATCAGATCAGTAGTTTCAAAGTAATCAGGTAAACAACATTTCGAACGGCCATATTTACGGAACCCCTGGTTGAATTTTGCCCAATAAATAATCAACCACTGCATTTGAGATTTGAACCTACCCTGAAAATTTCAAGTTTCTAGGTCGTTTCGTTCGAGAGTTAAATTCATTATTTCTGATTGTTCAATATAAAAAGGAATAAACATTTATGAAAAAAAATTTGAAAAGCACTGCCGTGAAGTCAGGAGCTTTTGAGCGCTCGTTCATTCACCTTGTAGGTAGATTCACATTATCCAGTTTTACAAACCAATTGGAAAGATTTTGACAGCTGTCAAAGAAAATTTCAAACTAAGGCGAAAATCCAGACTTCAAGTCAGTGCCTAGGTGACCAATTTTTTTCTCGACAATTCGCTAGAATTTTCTATGATATCTATGGTTTTTGTAATGCGATCTGGAAAAAATTTCCCAGGTAGTTCGAATACATTATTCTTCATCTATGTGCGGAATTTCATCTCAATTCAATGAGTCGTTTCGAAATTATCAGAAAAGAATAGTTTGAACGGCTATATTTACGGAACCCCTAGTCTAATTTTGCTCATTGATGAACGTGACGTGATTGAGACCATTTTCGGCTCAAAATCCGAAAAATACAGACATCGTGACGAAATGACATAGCCCTCGTGTAAGTAGTAGGAGCGCTCCAAAACGGTGGCGTACAATGGTTTGTCATAATATCAATCAGATTACCCTCTAGACTGTCACTGGAAATAATTATTTCAGTCTCATTACATTGAAAGGTTGCCCTCATTGTCTCGAACGAGCATGCCAAGTGAGTTATCAATGAAAAATAGATTTTGTCTAAAAACTTTGTCGTCCGGTATTTCGAAAACGAAGCAGGTTAGGGCAGCCGAGTTATGGAATGAAAGATCTTATTTTTCCCTGGAAAAACGATCCTGAATGTTGAACGGTTCAACCTTGTGTCACCCTGTATATTTCCTCAAACAAAATTTGATATAAAATTTCAAGCGTTGATAAACCTCGTTTCATCATGTTAGTGCCACCGGTTTTACGGACACCTCGTAATTTTCGGAATATTTCAGATGCTTGGGAATAGTAAATTACTTCAACCAGTCCTATTTTCTCATAGCGATAAAACTATTTCAATGGCAACAACTTTTTCATTGAGATATCTTCAGATATGGGTTATTGCCTATTCAGATTGATATGTCGACCGTGAATTCCTTTCATCCCTGAACGTCTTAGATTAACTTGAAAGAAATTGAATCATACTTGAAATTTGGACTTCATCTTATTGATCTCAAAATTTCTGAGAGGTCTTCGTGACCATTCAATTTCGTGCTTCATTGATCGCGGGCATTCATCCCAAAAACGTTTCCTCGTAAGGAGATTCTATGAACCCATGACTCGAAAAGTATCGGATTTCCACGCTCCTCTGGCTTTTATGACAAACCACGCAGTAATTCATCAGAGGAAATATTTTCATCTGCTACTCCTCTTATTGAAATATCATGATATCCAGAATTAGTGATTGTTCTGGAAGTTAAAATCAGTATCTTTTCCACAAATTCCCGAAAAAATATAAAGAAATCTCTGTTGTTTCTAGAGGGCATCAAATGTAACAACACCCTTGAAAGTCTTTTTGCGTTCCGGACAGTTGGGAAAAAATTTTTTGGAATCTCGAAAATGATTTTTCATTATCTAGATGTGGAAATTGAAAGAATGGATACTACATGTTCAGAGACAAATTGTATTGTTGACTTTGTCTAATCGGAAATAACTAAAATCATCAATCGTCAACAGACCATGGTTTCGGCCTTTGAAGTAATCTCCCGTGTAGCGTAGTGATATGACTTAGATGCGGAAGCATATGTAATAAGAGATTCCACTATATTTTCGCATGTCGTTGCATACTTCTGGCTGTTTTGGTAGGTTATTGAGTCTTTCTGGGGATGGGGAAGGTTTTTGAGGAACCAGACCGGTGGCGTTAGTGAGGAATTTCCCTCTGATCTACAGAGTCTATGTTTCAATAATTCATCTGCATCAAAGTCATTACCCTACGAGAGTGGCTCAAAAAAGTCGAAACCAAGGTCTCCAGTTGCAAATGAACATTTTGATGTTCTCTGGGGTTACAATATGTATTGTTGGTTTATGTTCAATAAATGTACATTTGTCTTTAATGTTTACTGTATTATATATACAGGATGTTTCTGAATTCGACTTGAACCTTGGAGGACGTGTTAGTATGACTCATTTGCTGTCATTTGAGTCATATTTATTGATATCCAAAAATCAACAGTTTAATAGTTATTCGAGATTTTGTGTTTTTTGAAAAATTACTCACCTTCCTTCATTTTTCGTCAATTTTTTCTACGTTGAGCAAGTTTGATTCAAATTTTGGATTATTTTCATCGGAGGAGGATATGATATACATATATGAAAAAATTACGAAAAGCACTGCCGTGAAGTTAGGAGCTTTTGAGCGCTCGAACATCCACCTTGTAAGTAGATTCGTATTTTCCAGTTTTAGAAATCAATTGAAGGAATTTTCGACAGCTGTCAAAAAAACTCTGAAACTTGGGCGAAACTCCAGACTTCATGTCAGTGCTTCAGCTGATCAATTTTTTCTCTCAGCTAGGTGCAAAATTTCATTCCAATCAAATCGGTAGTTTCGAAATTATCAGGAACAGAATATTTTGCACCGCCATATTTACGAAACCCCTAGTCTAATTTCGCTCATTGATAAACGTGACCGCGATATTCGCGATCCAAACCCACCCTGAAAATTTCAAGTTCCTAGGCTTTTCCGTTCAAAAGTTACAATTTTCTATGGTTTCTATGGTTCTGGTCATGCGATCTGGACAAAATATTGTTTTAATATATCATTCTCGATTAAAATACGAAATTCTATCTCGATCGAATTTGTAGTTTCGAAATTATCGAGAAAACACAATTTCAAACGAACGTATTTACGGAACCCCTAGTATAATTCTGCTCATTGATGAACATGAACGCGAAATTTCAGATCCACACCTATCCTGAAAATTTCAAGTACCTAGGCCTTTCCGTTTGAAAGTTATGATTATCTATGATTTCTATGGTTCTGGTCATGTGATCTGGAGAAATGTAGCTCGAATATATCATTCTCAAAACTAAATTTCAAACGACCATATTTACGGAACCCCTAGTATAATTTTGCTCATAGATGAACGTCGATATCCACACCTATCCAAAAAATTTCAAGTCCGTAGGCGTTTCCGTTCAAAAGTTACAATTTTCTATGATTTCTATGGTTCTGGTCATGCGATCTGGACAACATTTCACATGTAGCTTGAACACCTCATTCTTCATCTGAGTGCAAAATTTCATCTCAATCAAATCTGTAGTTTTCAAGTAATCAGGGGAACAAAACTTTGAACGGCCATATTTACGGAACCCTTGGTGGAATTTGGCCCATTAACGAACTCAACCGAGGCATTCGGAAACTGAACCTACACTGAAAATTTCAAGTCTCTAGGTTGTTCCGTTCGAGAGTTATCGTGCTCACGGCCGGACGGACAGACTCGAATTTTCCGACGGATTCGTCATCAGTGAGTCGAACATGAGACCATTTTCGGCTCAAAATTCGAAAAATACAGACATCGTGACGAAATGATATTGCCCTCGTGTAAGTAGTACGAGTGCTCAAAAAGCAAAAATATGCTGTAATAGATGTTGAAAAAAAATTCGTATGATTTGAAAGTTGGTATATGAAGGAAAGAATAGTCAATTTTTAATATCAATTCGCCTACAACTTCAGAAATACAAAATTGATGTAAAACAAAATTATTTCAAAAACTTTCCAAATTCCTCCTTTATTTCCTAGAAAAGTTTGCGTTAGAATGCAGGCACTAGTTTCGTTACAACAGATTTTGATTTGAAAGGTGACATAAGCGAAGAAAGAAAATTAACGATTAAAAATTTTTTTTTTGTAATTTTGCTCAAAATTTCACTAAGCAATTCATTCATAAATTATGTTCGAAATGACCTCCACCATTCCTTATACAAGCTCGTGCCCTCTTTCTTACTTCTTCAGTTCTGAAATTTACTCTCAATAGTGCACGTGTATGTATATATTTCCCTTTCATATACTATTTATTTCAAACTGCCCCAAACATGAAAATCTAACGTTGTTAGATCCGGACTTCTCGCTGGCCACGAAATAGGTCCTCCCTTACCTATTCACCGTTTAGGAAACAATTCGTTCAAGAACATACGAACGTTTAGCCTATAGTCTGCGGGACACCCATTCTGTTGGAAAATTATTTCACGTCTGTCAATCAAGGGAACCTCGTCCAAAAAAGTGTCTATATTTGTTCACTACAATTCTTCATAATTTTCTCCATTTGAGTTGTCAGATAGGAAGTAAGGACCTATCAAAGGATTAGCTATTGCACCCGTCCAAACATTAACGCCAAATCACTATTTTTTAAGCCGGACATTCAAAAGGTTGTTTATAAAAAAATCTGCTGAAACGAAACTAGTGCCTGCATTATAACGAAAACTTTTTAAGGAAAAGGAGAAGGAATTTGGCAAGTTTTTTAAATAATTTTCCTGAATCCTGAACAATATGAAATTGAGGATTTTTTTATTGGTGAGCTAAATAATTATATTCGAAAGTGTACAACTAAATGGTGTCCATTTTATACAGATGTATAAAGGCAAAATGAATCCTCGTTTTCTTCAAGTTGGTATAAAATCTAATCATTTCCTTTTGTGGCCTGATTGCAACCTGCAACAGTTTGATTGTAAGAAAAAGGTCACGTCAGATATCATTATTCAACGCACACAGATTCAACACAATGACAGAATATAAATTCATCACTCTACCCCACGCTCCGTTGATCCCCCAAAAGCTGTAGATTTAATAGAAGTTTGCTCGTTTAATTAAAGAGTTAAATCTTAGAGCTTTACCGAATCCGAGAATCAAGAAGAAAGTGACTTATTTCGCGACGATGTCTGCCTAAAATTTTGATGCTGCGACAATACAATTCAGGGAATTGCGTAATCGGGCCTCGTCAACATTCTAACGAGGGAATTGTTTGGCCTCATTTCAATTTCAATTATCTTCTGCTTTTTGTGTAATTAATTGCAAGTCTTTGGAGAGGAAACCGGTGACATTAATTTCGTTCGAAACAGGAAGTCTAATATGTTCTGAAGTTTATAGCCAAGTGTCTATTCACTCGGCGTATGTAATTCATTTTTGAGCGCTAGTACTACTAACGCGAGGGCTATATCATTTCGTCACGATGTCTGTATTTTTCGAATTTTGAGCCGACAATGGTCTCAATCGACTATGTTCAATTCACTGATGACGAATCCGTCCGAAAATTCGAGTCTGTCCGTCCGGCCGTAAGCACGATAACTCTCGAACGGAACAACCTTAAGACTTGAAATTTTTAGTGTGGGTTCAGTTTCCAAATGCCGCGGTTAAGTTCGTTAATGGGCAGAATTCCGCCAGGGGTTCCGTAAATATGGCCGTTCAAAATTTTGTTCTCCTCATGACTTTGAAACTACAAATTCGATCAAGATGAAATTCTGCACTCAAATGGACAATGAGGTGTTCAAGCTACATCTGGAATTTCGTCCAGATTGCATGACAAGAACATTGAAAATTGTAACTCTTTGAACAAAAACGCCTAGGGACTTGAAATTTTCAGGATAGGTGTAGATCTCGAATGTCGTGATGACGTTTATCTATAAGCAGAATTATACAAGGGGTTCCGTAAATATAGTGTTTTGAAATTTAGTTTCCTCGATAATTTCGAAACTACGGATTCGATCGAGACAAAATTTTGTATTTTAATGGAGAACGATATATTCAAGCTACATTTTGTCCAGATTGCATGATCAGAACCATAGGAACCATAGAAAATTATAACTTTCGAAGAGGAAGGCCTGGGGACTTGAAATTTTCAGGGTAGGTTTGGATCGCGAATGTCGCAGTCACCATCATAATCAAGGAACGAAATTGGGGTAGACTAGGGGTTCCGTGAATATGGTCGTTCAAAATATTTTTTTCCTTATAAGTTCGAAACAACTGATTGAATTGAAATGAAATTTTGCACATAGCTGAAGAATAATGTATTCAAACTGTGCGAAATATTGTCCAGATCGCATTACCAAGAGCATAGATACTGTAGAGAATTCTAGCGAATTATGACGTGAAGTCTGGATTTTCGCCTTAGTTTGAGAACTTTTTTGACAGCTGTCTTAGAAATTTCAATTTGTTTCTGAAACTGGAAAATGCGAATCTACCTACAAGGTGGATGAGCGAGCGCTTAAAAGCTCCTGACTTCACGGCAGTGCTCTTCGTAATTTTTTCATATAGTTTCAAAAAGTAGTTTTCTGAATTATTTTTTATGAGTTACAAAGAATTAAGAACTTATTTGCTGACCCTCAAAGAGCGTCTGTTTTAGGTGATTTTAGGTGGTACTCCGGGTATGCTCCAATCCTACTTTTCAACCCAACCTTTCGCCACTAAATGTTGAATGGGCGTCATCATAATGATAATGGAATGAAGAAAAAAATGGCTTGAACTAATTTGAAATGGCTCGTGTTCTATTGAGAACAATTTGCAGTCATATATTTTTTGGAACCGATGCCGATATTCTACATAAACGGCAGTTCAGTAGCACAATTTTTCTTGGATAACTTCAAAATAACACAATGTCTGTTCTCGTACAGTTCCACTCTGATGAATACTGAAACTTAATCACCGAAATAATGGCTATCTACATCTCAAGTGTGTCTTAACATGAAGCTCAAAGGGGTGCATATCTTCATAACTACGGACAGCCAAGCCACGCTGAGGTTCCTGGAATCACACAGCCAGGGATCTCTGCTGACATGGGAATGCCGTAATACCATATAGCAACTGGCCAGAGGCAATAAAGTGACTCTATTATGGGCGCCGGGGCATTGTGGTATTGACGGAAATCGAAGAGCCGATGGACATGCGAAAAAAACTGCAAGGTAAACACCTGCTGGACCTAAGCCCTTTTGTGGGCTTGGAAAATATCAATATAAGGCAGCGGTACAACAATAGGAGTTTAATAACAGAATAACCATCTGGAGGAACACTCCTGGATTTGCTCAGCCAAAAAATGTGTGGTGCCTTCACCGCCTTTACCAGAAAGCTCCTGAAGCTGCTACGAGCTGAGCTTCGGGTCTGCTGGCAGGTCACTGTCGGTACAAATACCTTTTGTATCGCAAGGGAAAGTCGGCAGATGAGATTCGCTGGCTCTGTGGATCAGTAGCGAGATAAACTGATGAAGCTGAAAACTCAATTAGTGAAAATCGTAGATTGAGTTATTTAGTGAATACTAAGTTAAAAAAATTGAGTGCAGCTCGTGTTCTTGACTCTATCACTCTGAATCTTCGAATCATATCCAACATAGACATTCCTCCTACATTTCCGTTTGTGAGGTAAAATTTTCTTGATATATTTGTTTTCGTCAATGAAATACTGATATCAATTATTGCCTTATATCTTCCTTCCTTACATGAACAAACAGCCAAACTTCGGGGTAAGTACATTTCCACTAGGAGAGTGCTTATTACAACCATAACAAGTTGAAGAATGAAAAAGTTTACAGTAATGACAGAATGTCGTATGTTCACGGTTCCAGTTTGGAATTCCATTAAACTTCCTCAGAAGTCACACGACTGCTCATATCCTTCACCTCCTCACAGGCAACTCCATTCTCCCAGGCGGAGCCCAAGTTTGTTAATCTAGATCCGTCACAAGCTTTTTACCATGACGTACGGATAGACGGGTCAACCCTTGAGATCTCTACGTCGCCGAAGTTAATTATTGGCATTCGAATTAGGCTTCAAGTTCAAGGCGTAGCCCTGCCTGGACCCACTCGAAATTGGAGTCCTCCGCGATAATGAATAGGCCAGAGATGTATTGCCCGATTGGGCCTTTCATTAGTTTATATAGCTGAAATTTATGTGAAAGGTTCTGTCGAAATGAGGATTACTTGTTTGAGGAACGTGGTTTGAATGCGAAAACACCCAACGGACCTAATTCAGTGTTTCTTCGGCAAAATCATTGAAGCCGAATAGATGCAAAATTTGCGTTGGCAATAATGAAACAAAATCAAAGAACCGATAACAGAAAAACAGAGGGTCGATTTATGATTTGTTTCATCAGTACTATCGGATCAGTCGAAAATGAATGAAAAATGCCTTTGAACAAATACAAAATGCGAAAGAAAGGGGGTGGAATGGATGTAGAGCAGTGAGAAGTGTGTTGTTGAGAACTGGGAACAGTTTACTGGAAATGGTGGTTAGGTGCATAGTGTAATATTTATACGCTAGGAGAATGTTTATAGTATTGAAAATTCAGCTTTACACGGCTACAACATTGTGACTTATCTCATTTAGTTGAAATATTTACTTTCGTTCATTAACCCAGCATCGCATCCTTCAACCCTGTTTTGTCATCTAGGACAATGCGACATGATGAACAACGACATTTTTTTTTTTGAGCGCTCGTACTACTTACACGAGCGCTATATCATTTCGTCACGATGTATTTTTCGAATTTTGAGCCGAAAATGGTCTCAATCGACTATGTTCGACTCACTGAGGACAAATCCGTTGGAAAATTTGAGTCTGTCCATCCGTCCGGCCGTCCGTAAGCACGATAACTCTCGAACGGAACAACCTAGAGACTTGAAATTTTCAGTGTTGGTTCAGTTCCCGAATGCCTCGGTTGAGTTCGTTAATGGGCCAAATTTCACTAGGGGTTTCGTAAATATGGCCGTTCAAAGTTTTCATCCCCTGATTACTTGAAAACTACAGATTTGATTGAGATGAAATTGCACTCAAATGGAGAATGAGGTGTTAAAGCTACATGTGAAATTTTGTCCAGATCGCATGACCAGAACCATAGAAACCATAGCAAATTGTAACTTTTGAACGGAAACGCCTAGGGACTTGAAATTTTCAGGATAGGTGTGGATCTCGAATGTCGTGATCACGTTCATCTATGAGCAAAATTATGCTAGGGGTTCCGTAAATATGGTCGTTCGAAATTTAGTTTTCTTGATAATTTCAAAACTACAGATTCGATCGTGACGAAATTTTGTATACTAATGGAGAATGATATATTCAAGCTACATTTCTCCAGATCACATGACCAGAACCATAGAAACCATAGAAAATCATAACTTTCGAACTGAAAGGCCTAGGGACTTGAAATTTTCAGGATAGTTGTGGATCTGAAATGTCGCGTTCACGTTCATCAATGAGCAGAATTATACTAGGGGTTCCGTAAATACAGTCGTTTGAAATTTTGTTTTCTCGATGATTTTGAAACTACGGATTCGATCGAGATGAAATTTTGTATTTTAATCGAGAACGATATATTAAAACAATATTTTGGCCGGATCGCATCACCCGAACCATATAAACCATAGAAAATTGAATAGAAACTTTTGAACGGTAAGGCCTAGGAACTTGAAATTTTCGGGGTGGGTTTGGATTGCAAATATCGCGGTCACGTTCATCAATGAGCAAAGTTAGACTAGGGGTTCCGTAAATATGGCTGTTCAAAATATTTTTTTCCTGATAATTTCGAAACTACTGAGTGGATTGGAATGAAAATTTGCACCTAGCTTAGGAGTAATGAATTCAAACTACGTGCCAAATTTTGTCCAGATCGCACCACCAAGACCATCGATACCGTAGAAAATTCTAGCGAATTATCGAAAAAAAATTGGTCACCTAAAGCACTGACATGAAGTCTGGAGTTTCAGAATTTTTGTGACAGCTGTCGAAAATTCCTTCAATTGATTTCTAAAACTGGAAAATGCGAATCTACCTACAAGGTGCATGTACGAGCGCTCAAAAGCTCCTGCCTTCACGGCCGTGCTTTTCGTAATTTATTTTTTCAATTTAACATTGAAAATCCAACAACTTAGACTAACAAACTAATTATTTTATTAAGAGAATTCAACAAACTTATTTTGAGTCAACCAAAATCGTTTTTTTCAGTTCCTGGGCGTTATCATTTCGCCTAAATGTCTTTCACTTTCGAATTTTCAACCGAGAATGGTTTTGAATGATTAAGTTAAGCTCACAGGAGAAGAAATCGTGATCAAATTCAATTTTGTCCAGCCGTTCGACGTTTGAATGCAGCGGTTGGGTACGGAAAAAATTCACAGAACGGATCAGAATTTTTTTTCTCTTCCTTGATTTTATCGAATCGAAACTTAGTGGTTAGTTGCGAAATAACGACATGAAGGATCATATAGAATTTTTCGAGGATCGAATAAGTAGCTATAAGAATAAAAAAAATATTTGAAAAAAAATGTTTCTTAAGAACTATTTGCATTTTAATGCTGAAATTTTGTGCCTGCTTATTGGGCATTGAAAAAATTCGTTCTATCAAACGTCAGCTTCAGAGCGATTCCACGTGCAAGAAGTTCAGTTTTTGTGATCTGGTGTTGCTTATTCTTTGATTTTATCTCTTGAAGTCTCGATTTTATGAAAAGACATGTCGCATTGACGAACAGTATTCGAATCAATAGCCACACTTTCATCTCGTGTCAAATCAAAATGATCGTAGATTGGTTAATTTTGCACTGAACAGCATTCCAAAGAAGAAAATTAACATGACATCGCTGTCAAGCTAATTGATGTATCAGTAGAACTAAGGTTCTTCATCGGCGCTCTGAGGAACAGAAATTTTAATTTCAAAATAGACGACACATTATCTTCCACCAGACAATTAGAAGCAGGAGTTCACCAAGGATCAGTTCTAGGACTTCTACTCTACAACATATATATCTACGATATTCCTAATAACCCAAAAAATCTGTTAGCCCTTTATGCAGACCACACGGGAATACCCTCCAGACATCGACGACCAGATGTCATACACAGAATACTGCAAGAAGCACAAGAAGAATGGTTCATTAAATGGAAAATTCAAATAAATAGCAAAAAGAGCCAAGCTATTCTACTACAGAAGCGAAGACTAGAAATTAATTCCAAGGACAGATTGAGAAAAAATAAAATGGGAAAAAGAAGTGAAATATCTAGGAGTCGAACTAGATAAAAGGCTTACATGGAAAAACCATATAAAATATGCAGTTAATAAAACAAACTCAGCAATGAGTAGACTTTACCCATTTCTAGGAAGGAGGAGCCAAATGAACCAAAGCACGAAGCTGCAAATGATCAATTCAATTGCGAGACCCCAACTAACATATGGCTCGGCGGCATGGGGCCATGCAGCCAATAGCCATAAAAAGAAGATTCAAGGAACAGAAAATAAACTGCTTAGAGCAGCAATGAATATGCCGTGGTTCGTAGTAACCCAACAAATCCACAGAGACTTAGAATGGTAAACTTTCCTAACAAAGAAGGCCGAGAAGATATTTGGGAAAGCAAGTCAACACCCAAATGATGAGCCAAGAAGACTAGTTGACACAACCCCTCAGAAGATGTGGTTAGGATCACCTATAACAAAAGACCCAGAGATCAAATACGTAGAAACAGAAAATGAGTAAACTCAATTTCAATTATCAAGCAGAAGATACTTCTATGAAATTCAAATTCATAGGTAACACAATTATCACACGACAAAGATCGTGAAAGTGATACGGACAAGAGGAGTCAAATGGTTAATAAGTAATAAATGAATTTAAAACACCAGGTTAGGTTAAGTTCGAGCAGGTCGTTCTTCACACGAAGTCTCACACTGTTCTATCTATCGGAGATAGTGGATTCTCCCTGACTAAACAAAAAAAACATTCTAATACAGGAGATATAATGTTCAAGTGGTTTGTATGATTTGGATTATCGAGGGTCGGAATAAAATGAGTTGATTGACTTTGGCAAACTTGAAACAATATTGTTTGAGCACTCGTTCTTCTTACACGAGGGCTATTTCATGTCGCCACGATGAAAATTGAGCCGAAAATGGTCTCAAACGACTAGGTTCGACTAACTGATGACGTATCCATCGAAAAATTCAAGTGTCAAGTGTACGTCCGTCCGGCCGCGAGCGCGATAACTTTAGAACGAGAAGACCTAGAGTCTCGAAATTTTCAGTGTGAATTAGTTCAGTTTTCGAATGCCGCAGTTGAGTTCGTTAATGGACAGAATTCCACCAGGGGTTCCGTAAATATAGCCGTTCGAAATTTCGTTCTCCCGATTACTCCGAGACTACTGATTCGATTGAGAAATTTCGACCACATCAAGGTACAAATCTACCTACAAAGTGCATGAACCAGCGCTCAAAAGCTCCTGGCTTCACGGCAGTGCTTTTGTTGATTTCTTTCGAACAAACAATTATAATTTATAATAATAATAGTATATGAAAAATTTATGAAATTTTAGATTCATTTGACCTTTCCGTGTTGAAATGTCACAACCTGAACGACCATGGCTTGATGAATTCTGAGCCTGAAATTGTTTCAACAGCATGCATATGAAGCGGCAAAATAGAAATATTTTCAAGCCCACTGCGATGTTTAAATAATTTATAAATACCCAATTCTAGAATCTCATTTTCCGTCCTTCCGTTAAGACAAAAAAAATCGAATGATATAATTGATCCAGTCTCGAATATGTGATACCAATAAAAATCCACCCACTGCACGAATTTATATGAAAGTCCTGTAGGAATTTCCTTATACATTTCCTTGTTCAGCGAGATCCCGATATCTGAATCGAAGTCCTGGAACAATAAGAGGAAAACGTCCGAAATTTATATCATGGACGACCTTGGAACACATCAGGCTGAAAATTATTCTAGAGTTTTCGGAGTGCAGCAAGAGTTGGCAGGGATCCAAGCGGGACAGTCCGGACGTTCTGATATTCCATTAAACGAACTCCTCGCTTCTTGCGGGGAAATATGGAATAAGAACCATTTTATGTGGATTCCGCATAATCGAAAACTTTCGGCTTATCATTTGTAAAAGGAGGTAGTAGATAGGATGTAATCAGGCTCGAGAATCTGTAGTGAACATTTTGTTCTTAGTCATCCCAAGTTTCTATTCACTTGTATAAATACACAGAGGCAGCACAAATGAAAAATTAATGAATATAATATATTTAACTTTGTCGGTTCAGTACCTGGATGCACGTCCGCTCATGAATTTCACGCCAGCTCTGCGCTTTCTTCATGAATAGAATTCGATTTTGCCGTAAACAACAAATTTTAAAGAATTTCTTTTATTGCTCATCCCATCAATTGAATTCATCGACGTTATTCAAAACTATGAGGGGCGATGGAAATTTTGTACTGTTGTTTTTTTAACTTGCTTTAAAACGAACAGCTGTGTTGATAAGAGAAAATTTTTTCATTAACGCCACATGCTCGCTCCAACAGTAACCATCCTCACTTATTTTCAATACCTTGGGAAGACTCAGTGACCCCCCAAACACCCCAAGCATGCATCTATATGGGTTGAAGCTTTCAACGAATTATTCTGTTCAGATATACGAACTGAGAGATAAATACCGTTTACAATATACGTACGGATATAATTATTCTGAAGGATAATCTTCCCCTATTATAAGCAGGTCAAAAAGAGCAGTTGCGAATGATAATTTCGATATTCTCTGTGATTACTCCGATTGATTTTTTGACCAGCTTATCCTAAGATTACCATTCGGAATAATTTTTACCGTTGATGTATTGAGAGCGGTTTTACCGTACAAGTAAATAATATTAATCTTTTAATTCGTGTATCTGACGACATTAGGTAGCTTTGACCGATACCAAAATGTAACAATTATTATTTGCATGCTCTAGGTTGTTGGGGGTCACTGAGTATTTTTTTAGGAGCCGCGGAGAAGTGGGATGGTTGCTGTTGAAGCGGACAAATGGAGTCAGTGAAAAAATTTCCGAAAAACTATGAACAATTGGCAATACATATGGAATGAGGACGGCATTCAAATCCCCCTCAAACGCATAATAAAAGGACACGAAATTTAGACAAGAATAGGAGGAACATATGAAATAGGTAAGTACTTCTGGGATGAAGACCACAGAGTATAATGTGTAGAACACTCCATCATATCTGAATAAGACCACTGGACAATACAGAGGAAAAAGGCTGCTTGCATCTTTTTAGCAGACAATCCCAACGAAACGTTGGATGATGGGAAAAACACAGACTATTGAATTATCGAGAATAATATTCAAGTGATTAAAATACCAAATCACACGAAATCAGCCCCTATAGTTCCCATTAAAATTTCAGGGAAATTCAAAAAAATTTTCCAGATGTATTTCATTCAACATTTTCCGGAAAACGGAAAATATCGGTGATTAATATTCACAATTTCTCATTTCTCACCATCGAGAATTCAAGAACTCAGTGTTCAAGTAGTCGAGAAATCAAGTAATTCCCACCCGATTCTATTGAGAAAATATACGCATTACTGGATTTCTGATGAAATAATCAAGTGCGTTCTGAAAGCCTCGTTTGTTCGCAATGGTTCTGGCACAGACAACACAATCAGTCGGTATTGTTTTCGAACTGAATAGTTTTCGAACAGAACAAAGCCAAATATGCGTGATGAAAACCATTCGACGATGTATCCGGAACACCCATTCAAGAAACAATTATATCAATATTTAATCAGGAATCGAGATTTTCTGCGATATCGTTGTTCTATTGTGTTCGAACGAAAAACTGATAGAATATTATTTGTAATCCGGAGATGTTCAAACTTCAACGCTTTTCGACACAAGCGTCAAACAAAGATCGTTCAAACACATTGTAGCGTGCATTGAAGAAATATATTTTTTTTATTGATGCCCCATTTTACCTATTTCAAGAACGCCTCAGCGTGTTTGAATCGAACTTTCAAACACGCGCGTTTTTTAAAGTTACTATGGCAACAGCAACGACTCCAGAAACGTGAAGTCTAAATGACAATTTTTCGATTATAGATCTGACAGGAGTACCTTATTACGCCAAATAAAATATAACTACATAAATGCAAATGCAAATGCGGTATCAACCGCGATTCTGCTTTACTTTTCAAAAAATCTATATTAAACTTCATTTTCAAGCACTGCGGTGGCAATAATTCATTTTTGATGACAAATCGCTATTTATGTTCTGTTTTTCTCATAACCATGACAACGAAAGGTATGCTGATCGAGAACTCAACCATTTTACATTCTTATTTCCATTTTATGTAGTAATAATACCAGTTTTCATGATTTCGAAGAGCTCCAAAAAAAATAGCGTTAAGTATTCGTGGATAACTGGTCTTTAAACCACTTGCTCTATTTCGAGCCGGGCATGTTTTAAAGACCTTTTCATCGACTTATACTTTAATATACTTTTTTTTTTATTGATTCCCCATTATTCATTATTTCAAGAACGCCTCAGCGTGTTTAAATCGAACTTTTGTTTTTGTTTTTTGAAGTCACCATGACAATCCGACGACTCGAGAAACGTGAAGTCTAAATAACAATTTTTCGAGCGCTCGTACTACTTACACGAGGGCTATATCTTTTCGTCACGATGTCTGTCTTTTTCGAATTTTGAGCCGAAAATGGTCTCAATCGACAAGGTTCGACTCACTGATGACAAATTTGTCAAAAATTTCGAGTCTGTCCGTCTGTCCGGCGGGCCAGCCGTCCGTCCGTATAGACGATAACTCTCGAACGGAATGTCCTAGAAACTTGAAATTTTTAGGGCAGGTTCGAATCTCGAATGCCGCGGTTAAGTTCGTTATCGGTCAATATTCGCTGAGGGGTTCCGTAAATATGGCCGTTCGAAATTTTGTTCTCCTGATTATTTCGAAACTACAGGATCGATCGAGGTGAAATATTGTACTCAGATGGAGAATAACGTGTTCAGGTACATGCAAAATTTTGTCTAGCTCGCATGAGCAGAACCATAGAAACCATGGAAAATTATAACTTTCGAACGGAAAGGCCTATTGACGTGAAATTTTCAGGATAGCGGTAGATCTCGAATGTTGCGGTCACATTCATCAATGAGCAAAATTAGACTATGGGTTCCGTAAATATGTTCGTTTGAAATTCAGTTTTCTTGATAATTTCAAAACTATGTATTTGATCGTGACGAAAATTTGTATTTAAGATGAGAATGATATATTCGAGCTACATTTTGTCCAGATCGCATGATCAGAACCATAGAAACCATAGAAAATTATAACTTCCGAACGGAAAGGCCTAGGGACTTGAAATTTTCAGGATAGGTTCGGATCGCAAATTGTGCGGTCATGTTTATCAATGAGCGAAATTGGACTAGGGGTTCCGTAAATATAGCCGTTCAAACTATTTTTTTCCTGATAGTTTCGGAACTACTTATTGGATTGAAATGAAATTTCCCACATAGATGAAGAATAATGTATTCAAACTACGTGGAAAATTTTTTCCAGATCGCATTACCAAGACAATAGATACCGTAGAAAATTCTAGCGAATTATTGAAAAAAAAATTGGTCACCTAAAGCACTGACGTGAAGTCTGGATTTTCGCCTTAGTTTGAATTTTTTTTGACAGCTGTCAAAATCTTTCCAATTGGTTTCTAAAACTGAAGAATGCGAATCTACCCACATGGTGCATGTACAAGAGCTCAAAAGCTCCTGCCTTCACGGCAGTGCTTTTCTCAATTCTTGATTATAGATCTGACAGGAGTACCTTGTTAGGTCAAATAAAATATTACTAAATGTAAAACCTTTATTCAAACATTATCAAACAATTTCAATTTTATAAGTGTAAATGGAAAGTGCAGTCGGTACTTCAACAATACTGTTGAAATTCTCACAACTCAGTGAGGTTGAACTTCCATTAATGGCACTCCCAATAATGTTTGGAACATTCTTCTTATTGCTAATGCTCTCTTCAACGTAACCAGTCGCCACAGCTGACGATTTCCATCCTACTTGTCTTTGGATTTGATCTATTGTCATGCCATTATTTGCCATAAGGTTAGCGGACGTCATTTGATGAACTTGTCATATTCTCTTCACACGTACAATTAGATTTTTGCGGTATTTACCGCGATTCTGCTTTACTTTTCAAAAAAATATATATTAGAACTCATTTTCAAGCACTGCGGTGACAACAATTCATTTTTGATGACAAATCGCGAGTTTAGTTCTGTTTTTCTCATAACCATGACAACGAAATATATACTGATCAAGAATTCAACCATTTAACATTTTTATTTCCATTTTATGTAGTAATAATACCAGTATTCATGATTTCAAAGCGCTCCAATAAAAAAAATTACGAAAAGCACTGCCGTGAAGTCAGGAGCTTTTGAGCGCACGTACATCCACCTTGAAGGTAGATTCGCATTTTCCATTTTCAGAAACAAATTGAAATTTTTTTGACAGCCGTCAAAAGAATTCTCAAACTAAGGCGAATCTCCAGACTTGGTATCTATGGTATTGGTGATTAGATCTGGACAAAACTCGACACGTAGCTAGTTTGAATACATTATTCTCCAGCTATGTGCAAATTTTCATTCGAATCCAATCAGTAGTTTCGAAATGATCAGGAAAAAAATATTTTGAACCGCCATATTTACATAACGCCTAGTCTAATTCTGCTCATTGATGAACGTGACCGCGACATTTGCGATCCAATCCTACCCTGAAAATTTCAAGTTCCTAGAACTTTTTGTTCGAAAATTATAATTTTCTATGGTTTCTATGGTTCTGGTCATGCGATCTGGAGAAATGTAACTTGACAATATCATTCTCCATTAGTATACAAAATTTCGTCACGATCGAATCTGTAGTTTTGAAATTATTACTAGTAATACCACTAGAGGTCAAATTATTGCCGGAAATTTTTTCGAGCTCATGAATATTTTGAAAATTATCCCGAGTCGAAGACGAGGGATAATTTTCTAAAAATATTCATGAGTGAGAAAAAATTTCCGGATTTAATTTGACCTCGTGTGGTATTCGGTAAGAAAATTCCACACCAAATGCGTTTATTTCCAACAACATCAATTTTCGTCTTCATCAAGTATAATATTCTGTCATTATAAACGTCAAAAAAATTTCCAGTATAATTCGCTGTTGGGTACCGTGAAAAAATTTCCACTAAAATTCATCCGTTGCGATGGTGATCTGTCAGAAATATACGTTCTGATTGGTTGAAAATCACATGTGTGGAATTTTCAAGAAAACTAAATTTCAAACGACCATATTCACGGAACCCCTAGTATAATTCTGCTCATAGATGAACGTGATCACGACATTTGAGATCCAAACCTATCCTGAAAATTTCAAGTCCCTAGGCGTTCCCTTTCAGAAGTTACATTTTCTATAGTTTCTATGGTTCTGGTCATGCGATCTAGACACACACACAAATTTTTATCCGTATCGCATGACCGAAACCAAAGAGACCAAACAAAATTATAACTTTCGAACTGGAAAGCTTAGGGACTATAAATTTTCAGAATATGTGTGGATCTCGAATGTCGCGGTCACGTTCATCAATGAGCAAAATAACACACAGGGTTTCTTCAAATATAGCCGTTCAAAGTATTTTTTTCCTGATAGTTTCGAAACAAAGATTGTATTGGAATGAAATTTTGCACATAGATGAAGAACTACTACTCAAGTCTGTCCGTCCGGCCGTCATAACTCTGGAACGGAACGACCTAGAAATTCGAAATTTTAGGGGTAGGGTCGAATCTGAAATGCCGCGAATAAGTTGGTTATTGGGTAAAATTCGATCAAAATTCAACCTCATCGCCTGAACCGTGGCCGTTCGAAACTTTGTTCTCCTCATTACATCGAAACTACCGATTCGATCGAGATGAAATTGCACTCAGATGAGGAATGACGTGTTCAAGCTACATGCAAAATTTTGTCCAGATCGCACGACCAGAACCATAGAAACCATTGGAAATTATCACTTTCGAACGGAATGACCTAGAAACTTGAAATTTTCTGGGTAGGTTCGTATTTCGAGTGACTTGGTTGGGTTCGTTATTGGGCAAAATTCGACCAAGGGTTCAATGAATATGGTCGTTTGAAGTTTAGTTTTCTTGATCATTTCAAACTACGGATTCGATCGTGACCAAATTTTGTATTTCAATGGGGAAAGATGAATTCAAGCTACTTTTTTTCCAAATTGCATAACCAGAACCATTTTGAATTCCAAAGAATTATTGAATTGAAAATCCTTATATGTATTTCTGTAACAGCTAATTCGGCATAATTGACAGCTTTCAAAAATTTCTTCAATTGGTTTCTAAAACTGGAGAATGCGAATCAACCTACAAGGTGCATGAACGAGCGCTCAGAAGCTCCTAACTTCACGGCAGTGCTTTTCATAATTTTTTCTCAATGATTCGGAAAAAACCGATTGTCAGTTGAAATATAACGACGGGAAGGTTCATGTTGAATTTCGTAGGAATCGTATCACAAGAAGATTCCGAAGAATTACTTTCTCAAAACTTCGTTATCTCAGAAACTATTTGCCATATCCTGATGAAATGGAAAACGAATTATGTGGACTTCAACTGTCTAGCTGTTCCACGTGAAAATAAATTCCGATCTGGTGTTGAAAATATTTTATATTCGGTAATTCCATCTTTCGGAGTTTATGAAATATCTGTCACGTTGACGTTTGAGGTTCATTTCTTGATCTTTGGTTCTCTAGCCTTGCTTCTAGTATTGGACAGAATCATTCGTTTTGAAGAGTAGTGAGTAATGATTCATTCGAGATTTAATGCCGACGGTATCGTTGAATTCGTGATCATAGACGAACGTGATTCCTGAACACTGAATAGAGAATTCGATTCTTTCGGCTGGGTGAATCCACTCAGTTTTCCAGCTCAGAGTTTTATCACTCATTCAGTAGCCAACTATATTCGCTACAGTGTCACCCAATGACCAACTATCATAGATTAGTAGCTATGAGTGAGCTGGCGATAAATTAAAACAAGTGCGAAAAAGGCCCTGACTTCATGTCAGTTCTTTTAATTTTTTGTGCGCTCGTAAGTACCACTTACACGAGGGCTATATCATTTCGTCACGATGTCTGTATTTTTCGAATTTCCTTCCGAAAGTGGTATCAATCGACACTGTTCGACTCACTGATGACGAATCCCTCGAAAAATTCGAGTCTGTCCGTCCGTCCGGCTGTATACACGATAATTCTCGAACGGAACGACCCAGAAACTTGAAATTTCCAGAGAAGGTTCGAATCTCGAATGCCGACTTTGAGTTCGTTATTGGGCAAATTCGACCAGGGGTTCCGTAAATTTTGTTCTCTTGATTACTTCGAAACTACTGTTCGATCAAGGTGAAATTTTGCACTCAGATGTTTAATGATCTGGTCAAGCTACATGCAAAGTCTAGATCGCTTGACTAGAACCATAGAAACCATAAAAAATTATAAGTTTCGAACGGAAGAGCCTATGGACTTGAAATTTTCAGAGTAGGTTCAGATCTTGAATGTCGCGGTCACATTCTTCAATGAGCAATATTAAGACTAGGTATTCCGTAAATATAGCCGTTCAAAATATTATTTTCCTGATAATTTAGAAACTACTGATTGGATTGGAATAAAATTTTGCACATAGATGAACAATAATATATCTGAAAAACCTGCAAAATTTTGTCCAGATCGCATAACCAGAACCATAGATATCGTATAAAATTCAAACGAATTATCGAAAAAAATATTGGTCACTAAGCACTGACGTGAAGTCTGGAGTTTCGCCCTAGTTTGAAATTTTTTTCGACCGCTGCCAAAATTTTCTTCAATTGGTTTCTAAAACTGGAAAATAGGAATCTCCTACAAGGTGCTCAAAAGTTCCTGACTTCACGGCAGTGCTTTTTAAAATTTTTTGTTTAGTTTCGTTTCGATTAGATACCAACTATTTCCATCGAGTCTATATTTTCTCCATTTTTAGAAGTAGTTAATTAATCGGTTTACTTCTAGCTGAAGTTGACTCGTCGCAGTCTTCTATTCTCTGATTCTACTCGCACGGTAAACAAAAGCTTTATCTGCAAACTGTGGCTTTCTTTGCATCATATAATTCCGACATAGAAATGTTGATGATGAATTATTGTTACTTATCCGAGAACATGAATCGAAAAAGAAAGCTCAATAATTGGAATTTTGCCGAGATCAGTCCATAAATTCAGAGAATTTACTGAAGCGCTATGAAGGGAAAACTGATTCTGCTCAGAATACTGAAACTCTAATGCACTTAATCTAATCTTGTATGGTTGAAGAGCTAAATTCCGCGATAGTTTGCTACAAGATATTGTCTTTCAACTGACACATATGTTATCAAACATGATAAAATGCTCGATTTCAGAAATATGAAGAATTGCACATTTCTATTCCAGATCGATATTACCAGATATTGGTACCTATTTCTTCAGAAAACATATTTCGTTTGCTGGTAGATTCCTAATGAATTTTTCATTCGACTCACCAGTTTGGTTTCTCGACAGTGGTTGAGATCTTCTGAAAAAGAAATGAGGTTATTTCTTCGAGATAAATCCAATCCAAGGAGGAATTCGATTGCGCTGATCTCTTTTTGGAATTGAACTTTTCGGAAAGTTTTTTTTAGGCTCTCAATGATTAGTAGTTGAAATATTCGATTTTATTTTTAAGATTTCACAGTGGTTCTGAGTAGTATATTCAACTTATGCTCTATAAATAAACAATAACACATTGGATGTATTTCAATGAATAGGATTGCACTAATGAGTCTTGACCAGATAACTTATTCTCAGTATATCAACAATTATATTGTAGACTTAGTCTACATAGACTCTGGGATTTTTGTCTACCAAAGACACGTACAAAACTTCAACCTTTCTAGAGCGCTCGTTCTACTTACACGAGGGCTATATCATTTCGTCACGATATCTGTCCGTCCGTCTATCCGGCGGGCCGGCCGTATACACGACAAACTCTCAAACGCTACGATCTAGAAACTAGAAATTCCCAGAGTAGGTTTGAATCTCGAATGCCACGGTTGAGTTCGTTATAGGGCGAAATTCGACCAGGGGTCGTTTGAAATTTCGTTTTATTGATAATTTCAAAACAACGGATTCGATCGTGACGAAATTTTGTCCGACAGCTGTCAAAATTTCTTCGATCGGTTTTTAAAACTAGAAAATGCGAATCTACCTACAAGTTGCATGAACGAGCGCTCAAAGGCTCCTGACTTCACGGCAGTGCTTTTTATAAATTTTTGAAAGAATAATTCTAACATGTTCAGCCCTCAACACCTTCAGACTCTGCTCGATGACCATCCGCAAACATAATAAAATTCGAGCTCTGGAATGAGGTGAACATGATTTCATAGATCCTCTTTTACAACGCCACTTTTATAGCTTCTCGAATTTTAAATAAGTTATTAAGCAAATTCTACTTCAATACAGAAATGTTATTCGTTTGAAATGAAAGACAATATCGGTTCAGTAATCAAGGAAAGACCATTTTGTGGTCTGTAATGAGGTGAATGCCGTTGAATTGATCTATTTGCAACACTTGTATATCACTTTTCTTCGGTTTCGATAATTTTCAGAGATTCACGAAAAAAAATTATCTTAAAGGTCGATTACATGGTCCGAGTTTACACGCTGCTAGTTGTCGAGTTTAGAAGCGAGCGAGTCGGCTAGTGCAATAGTGATCATCACACGCAAAACTTTCCACTCGCTCAGTAGCCAACAGGCTCGCGAGTAAAAACCACGTGTTGTTGTCGTTGATACGGTGATACCACCGAGTAGATGACGACTCAGAACTACTTTACAAGCAACTATGATTATACACGGCTAGTTTACAAGCTTAAAATCATAAACGCCAGCGATTAGCGAGTAGAGTAGCCCAGCTTTCAACTTTACTCGCAGATTGTTTACAATCAGCTTGTTGGCTAGTGAACATAATTAAACTGGGCTAGTTCACAAGCATCTTCTTTCGCCCACTAGCAGCTGGTGAAGTCGCTCAATGTATTCGACCCATAAAATATTTTGCCAGTAGCAAGTCGTACAGAATGAGGACTAATTTCCTTCCGTTTTCAGTGGAGAAATGTGAAATTCCTTTCAAACTTGTATCGATAAATTTTATCATTTCAATTTCACCACGGAGTATTGAAAGGTAGTGTTTCCGAATAATGATTCATTTTATTTGTTTCGATCCTCAATTTCACGTGAGAAAAAAAAAGAAGATTTGGATTTTGTACTAGGCTTGCCCAGCAGTGTCTTTTGAAATGAACAACATACTCGTATCGTATTGAAATGTATATGATTTCTGCTCGAATAACCAAAAGATCAGAAAACCAGATTCAATAAATTGAAAATTTTGTGACACAAACACAGTTATCCCAAAATTTCAAGTACGTATTCACTTCCGTTGACAGTCCCGATAACTGCCTAATGTTTGGCCCAATACTATTTTGAGTTTTTATTGATGACCTAATTTGAAAATTGAATTTTTATAGAGCTGAAGATACCTCTGTCATGCTCAGAGGTTGAGATGTTTACGAAATTCGAAATAAAGTATTTTGTTTGCTATAAGATAAAAATTTCTTTGTGCCAAAAACATTCTTGTTGCGGGCGTGGTAAGGAAATGAATATCAAGATTCTGAAGTGAACGAAATCATCCATATTTTTCCAATGGTTTTATCGTTAGAAAATCAAAAATTACTGCACTGCCGTGAAGTCAGGAGCTTTTGAGCGCTCGTTCATCCACCTTGTAGGTAGATTCGCATTCTCCAGTTTTAGAAACCAATTGGAAAGATTTTGACAGCTATCAGAGAAAATTTCAAACAAAGGCGAAAATCAAGACGTCAGTGCTTTAGTTGACCAATTTTTTTTCGATCATTCGCTAGAATTTTCTACGGTATCTATGGTCTCGGTGATGCGATCTGGACAAAATTTCCCACGTAGTTTGAAAACATTAGTCTTCATCTACGTGCGAAATTTCATTTCAATCCAATGGGTAGTTTCGAAATTATCATGAATAATATAGTTTGAACGACCGTATTTACGGTACCCCTGGTCTAATTTTGATCATTGATAAACGTGACCGGGAAATTCGCGATCCGAACCTATTCGAAAAATTTCAAGTCCCTAGGCCTTTCCGTTCGAAAGTTATGATTTTATATGGTTTCTATGGTTCTGATCATGCCATCTGAAAAAATTTACCTCGAATATATCATTCTCAACTTAAACACAATATTTCGTCACGATCAAATCCATAGTTTTGAAATTATCAAGAAAACTGAATTTAAAACGACCATATTAACGGAACCCATAGTATAATTCTGCTCATTGATGACCGTAATATTCGAGATCCACATCTATCCTGAAAATTTAAAGTCCTTAGGCCCTTCCATTACAATGTTATAACTTTGCATGTAGCTTGAACAACTAATTCTCCATCTGAGTGCAAAATTTCACCTCGATCGAATTTGTAGTTTCAAAGTAATCAGGAAAACAAAATTTCGAGCGGCCATATTTACGGAACCTCTCGGCGAATTTTGCCCAATAACGAACTCAACCGCGGCATTCGAGATTCAAACCTACCTGAAAATTTCAAGTTTCTAGGACATTCCGTTCGAGAGTTATCGTGTATACGGCCGGACGGACAGACTCGAATTTTTTGACGGATTCGTCATCAGTGAGTGGAACATAGTCGTTTGAGACCATTTTCGGCTCAAAATTCGAAAAATACAGACATCGTGACGAAATGATATAGCCCTCGTGTAAGTAGTACGAGCGCTCAATAATTATGGACATGTTTTTTTTCAGCAAAAAATTATCTATTCAGTGTGCTTCCGAATGACATATCCAATTTTGTGGTCGGTGCTTGTCTTCTGTCATAATATCATGGCTTACAAGTTAACAACGAGAAAGTCGGAATATTTCAAACCTAAATTTGCCCTATTTTGAAGCTCCTTATGATTGAATATCAAAGTAATTTTTTCGGAAATCATGAATTTATCTGTCGAATCAAAATAATTTGAATGAATAAACTAAATTTTAAAATACAGATTTTAGGAAAAAAATTTGAAGAAAACAGACCCAGTATATGGTCTCCACTGAAAATAGCAGTTTCTTCATATTTCATGGAATACAAACAAGTTGAAATTCGATAGTGGTTATAATGAGGTCATTTTTCAATCGCTTATAGTTCCAAAGTGGTGACTACTGATTTATTCATAACGAAGACGAATAGCTTTACTGAATAGAAATAAATGCATTCTGCAATCAATGAAAAGTTCTGGAAATGCATTAAACTAACTTCATACTTCAAGACAGTAGGTATCATTCACTTCCAAATGAACTCTAATAAGATATTCCTCCGCTGACAGAAAATACTGATCAATCACGTTCCAAATTCCAATAATTCTCTCGGCTACCTTTCATTTTTCGTCAGTCATAACGACTCAACTTCAATTTAACTTTTTTATTAATTCGGAGTTCTTGAGACAGAGAATGGAATCGTTTCTTGCTCCTGAAACTCCGAAAAATTGAACGATTCATTGGAGTGGCTCGAGTATCAATTAAATGTCAGAAAGTGATGACCTCAAGTTGAAGAAGTATTGTTCGGGAAGCGTATTTTCTGTAGTCGGTACAGAAAGAAATATCCCGAAAAGACTTGCGTGGATGGGGTAATAGCCGATTGTTGAAGACTTCGGACGAATTTGTAGCCTGCTTTCGTTGAAGGGAACACGGAAACTTCAAATATTCAGCGACTGAAGTGATCAAAAGTAATTTTCTACGGCCATTATTCGATCGTGTTCAGAGGTTAACTATGTTTCTCCCTGAATCATTCATTAGATTGGAAAGACTTGTATTAGATGACAAGGTATATCAATGGAAATTAGTCCATTAAAGCTCTCTCGTGTTGAATGAAAATGAAGAGCAAGCCCAATGCAACCCCCAAAAAAAATGAAACTATTCATCATAATTCCTTTCGAAATGGAATTCTTCATTCCCGCCTGCTTGTTATGGAAAGTTTCTTTTCCGATACCCATCATTGATGTATCATCCAATAAAACGATTTTGCTTGCTATCTTCCGATTCATCGGCTGCGATGCAGCTATAATGGCCTACGAATTAGATATCATCATATTGAAAGATATCACCCAATAGTTTACACTTGATACTATAGAAGAGGGCACATCAGACCACAACCCAATAGAACCCAGACCCAGACCCGGCCCAATAACGAAGGAACTTCGAAAGAGAGACTTCACAGACTGGCAAAAGTAAAGTGAAATACTCCAAGAGAAAGTTACTGAAATTCCACAAAAAAATAGGAAAATCGAATGAAAAAAGCCTACGAGGAAAGTATCAAAAGAATCACAAGCCCCGAAGCATCCAAATGAAAACAACCTCAGAAGCAATAGAAGAGCTCATAAACTCAGAAAAAACTACCAGTAATTCACATGGAGAAGAAGACAAGAAAGGGCTGAATAAACACAGCAAAGTACCGAAAATAGCACCGAGAGAACTGAAACAGACTAAGGAGCCAAAGTAAACTCAATTTCGAATACCAAGAAGGACATACTTTCTAGAGAGTTGTAGTCAACACAATTATCACACGACAATGATCGAAGTTTCACACTGTTCTATCAATCGGAGATAGTTTGTCTATGAGGATTCCCCCTGACTAAAAAAATGGAATTGCGCTAGATATGTCGAACTTTTCTTTTTAGTAGGCTTGAGCTTATTGTAAACGAAGGGCAATTCTCGACACTAATTAATTGAACGACCAATGTAGATCAAGGCAGTACATTGGAACACTCCTTTATATAGTATATACTTTGCGGTTTCATACAGTAAACAGTTGTGTGATACTGCAGCTGCCACCACTACGCGGAAGACACCTAGTACTGATATTTTTTTATTACTGGCCATTTGATGCATGAGGGCATTCTGGGAGTCAGGGTAAATAAGATCTCAGCATATATCTTGGTGGTAGAGCTCTACCATAATCCACCATCTTCAAAAGTTTTTTATTTCAATATACGAATATGATTCTTCGAAAATGATACCTCCAAACTGCATAATGTTTGTTTAACTCGGAAATGAATCAATACCTGTTAGTACCTGTCACGATATGTTAGGAGGCATTTCAATCGATATCCTGGCGTTTATTATACGTGTTAAGTATCTTCTGAAAGTTATCGCATATAGAAAATCTAGAATTCTGGTCTGCATCCCATTTATGGACTGAAGAGAAGGAGTCGCTAAACACTATATAATAAGTTGAGGTCTGTTGTAACGAAGTGAATTTCGTTACTAGGTCATCCGGTATGATTCACGCAAATTTTCGGAAGAATTTATTAAATTCTTCAATATTTCTGACCAGGAGGATATATGTGCCACCCTATATGTTCTACGTCGATTTTTGGAAATTTTACTCGGATAAATCCGTATTCCCCGTCGGAAAATTTCATAAGTCACCCGGTATAATCGGCCTGGGTTTTGAGAAAACTTGTTGGAATAATTTTCATATCGCATATGAAGCGAATTTAACGTGATCATTTAGAATCCGAGTCTATGTAAAAAAACTCCAGAAATTCGTCGCCGGAATGATATCTCCTGCAGATGTTAGTTTTTGTATGAGGACTGGAAGTTTTTTTTTTAAACGACGCCGTTTTCCAAAGTCCAAATAATTCCTATCAAACCGACCTCATAAAAGGGGGAATGGGATGGAATTTTGGAAATTCCGATTAAGCCGCCGTGTTTGAAAGTTGTATGAAAATTCCGATTTAGCCGCCGTGTTGAAACGTAGTTAGAGATTTGTATTAGAAATTCCGAGTTAGCCGTTGCGATTAAAGCTGTTTGAAAGTTCTTTCAGAATTCCGATCGAGCGAGAGAGTTACAGCCCGAATAATAAACCGTCCGATATTGTTTCGAGCATGTGACAATTACCGACTTTCGTTCGTGGCCAGCGTTGAACTGAGGAATTGACTCTGAGCCGTTTTTGTGCTTTTCGAAGTGTTACAAAGCTTGTGCAGTGTGTGCTGCGCCGTACAGGAAAGTCCTCAGAGCTGGTGATCTGTATTTCCGCATTTCCATAAATTCTTTTATGACCGTAGATTATTCTTCCTGTGTTCCATGATCGTTACTTGTAAATTCTGTTTCTTCAATTTCATAATCATCAATCCGAAGAAACAATTTAGTTAAGTCAGTACTGTCCTAGATTATCCGAGATTTAGTCCGACTTGTGTAATTCGGACCTTTCGCAGTATTTGCAGCCGGTTAAGTCCTTCTGTTTAATATTTGTTCTTATTTATTCGAGCCTTAATCTGAATAATTGAAACCCTTACTTCCACCGAATATTTAGTATACCCTGGCAGTATGGAGTATCATGCCGGTACTTCAATGTCCCTCGAGTGAAGTTCGGACGCTGTTGTTCATTGTGGCCTAGCCTTATGAGTAATGCCTGCTGAACTTACTATACGTTGAGGAAAGGGGTCAATCGCTTTTAGTAGTGTGTCACGACTTCCACATATCCTGACCGATCCACTAGAGGTGGCATATGTCCAATAGTTGAAACCATTACCTCCACCGAATATTTAGTATACCCTGGCAGTATGGAGTATCATGTCGGTAGTTCAATGTCCCTCGAGTGAAGTTCGGACGCTGTTGTTCATGGCCTAGCCTTATGGGTGATGGATGCCTGCTGAACTTTATACGTTGAGAAAGGGGTCAATATCTTTCAGTAGTCTGTCACGACTTCGAGTCACAGTTCAGTGACAACGACATTTCAGGTCCCGATTTTTCCACCGTTGGTGGCCTTGCCCATCTTTCCCCGACCAAGGTTTCATTTTTGTTAATATCCCACCACACAAAATTTCTTTTTGGTGGATGCGCCCTTCGAATTTCGAGTTTACTTATTACTTACATCCTAGTCTATGTCATCTTGAGTTGGGTTCGGTCTTGACT
Source organism: Aphidecta obliterata (assembly GCA_963966015.1). Lineage (NCBI taxonomy): Eukaryota > Metazoa > Arthropoda > Insecta > Coleoptera > Coccinellidae > Aphidecta > Aphidecta obliterata. Next base: position 44,011,295 of record OZ014427.1, read on the forward strand.
TACATCTCAACCGGGGTGTTTGGACACTGTTCAGACAGCGCCGTACTACCGCTGAACATCACTATTCTCGATTTCGCGGAACACAGGTAAGGGTGTCACCTCGCCGAAACTCTGGACTGTAAACCGTTATATGATTACCATTTTGTATGCTTTCACACTTGTGCGCATTTTGACCACGTTTATCATTGCTTTCGACATTTGCCCTGCTTACCGCTTTGTAGTATAATACGCGCTGATTGCTCGCCTCACTCGTTCCTCGTCCGCTTGCCGCCAACACATTATATATACTTTGATATTGAGAATTAGTTTTTTTTTGTTGATCATAAGACTGTGTCAGACAGTATATTATTATTATCTATCACTCTGTATAGAACTGATAGTTGTAATAAGTTAGACCAGCGTTATATTATAGTGTACAGAATTGGACGTATCGCCAGGGTAAATTTTATTTACTACCTCCATAGCCTCCTCCTCCTCACCGGCAGACGAAATCGACTCTTGCCAATCGCTACCACCTCAGATTAGATCGAACTTTGTCTCCAACTGTGTAAAAGCTACCCGAGGTTGTACGCAGTGAGTGTCATAAGGTATTGCGACCTTATAAAACCCATCGCAATTGGCGCCCGAGTTCATTAGCAAATCAGGTTAAAGGCATTATTCTCAACCGGAGAAAAAAACGTCGTTACACTGTTGAGGTCAATTCCTGTAGAGACGTGACGTCACTTGGCATTTTTGCGAAGTCTCAAACTGCGCATTGAAAGATATCTTCATTTTTATTTCGCATATTTGCTGCATAGCTTAGTCAACAATAATTCTGAAATTCCGTAATAATGATTTGAAGATATCAATAGATGACCACCATGCAATTTCTAGTTGAAAAGTTTGTCATTCTGCTACTTCGCAACGAAGTCTATTCGATTACATCACAATATTAAAATACATTGGATCATATTTTGATTCCTTTTTGAGAGAAGACCTCCATGTTCCTCATTTGTTAATACTAGTGAATGAAAATGGTAATTATTTTCGCATTCCCCTGCTCTCACTTTATCCTTTATCTGAATATTTGTTGGTTTTTGTTTTTGGGCCAATAATCGGGGATATGAAGAAATCTGATGCTGATTATGATGATGATGTGTATAATGATGATGATGATGAAGAAATAAAATTACTATCATTATTGTCACTTTCGAAATGCGAAATCTTCCTAACAACGTAAGGGGTGAATCTCAAATTGACGAATTATGCTTCCTACTTTGGTAACAATACTATCAATATTGAAAAAAAAATTTAGAAAAGCACTGCCGTGAAGTCAGGAGCTTTTGAGCGCTCGTTCATCCACCTTGTAGATAGATTCGCATTCTCCAGTTCAAATTTACACACCTTATATAGGGACTCCATGTGTGGTGGAAAAACGAAAGCAACTGAGGAGTTCCAATGAAACCTTGACTAGATAGGCTGAATGCAAATATCGATATGACTACTTGAATGAATATTTCAATAATAACATAGAAACGATATCCTGAAGAATTCATGATTTATTGAAATTGCTATACTGTCCTCTATGTGTGGTTGAAAAGGGAATTTAATAAGGAAGCCTCAAAGAAACATTTGCCGAACAATGTGGTTTTTGAAAAGACATTTATTGGCTCGAAAACTTACCCAAAAGTGACCACACATGCATGTTCTTTTGAGCCTATTCCACAAAATTCTCTAATTAAACGAAGGAATGAGGTTATTGAAAATTCGAGAAAAGCAATGACGTGAAGCCATTCTTGCGCGCTTGATTTTGTGTACCAAACCGGCCTTCAGTGTTCATTCAGCGTGACAAATAATGTCTTAATATTTTCGTAAACGTCAAAAGATAGGATCACCGAACTGTAGATTGAATATATTACAAAAACTCAATTTGCTTTTCACGTGGAATAACTAAAGAACTGGATTTCCGCATACCTCATTTTACCGATTCCTCATAATATGGTGTGTAAATAACGCGACTGATGTAGTGGGTGGCGAAGTGGTTTTTAAAGGGTTGTTGGATCACTGATCGCAGGTATTAACTCTATACAGAGCAGAAAACAAGTCTGCAATCTGTACATAATATGGGAGATTATATACAAAACACAATCACGAAATTTCTCGGAAATGTTTGCTGGGGGAAACATGATCGGAGGTACTGAGTAGCCAGGAGGAAAACGAAGGTTTCGATCAATTCATAGCGAATATTGAATATAACCCAGAAGTATCAATCTCGATGTTCCTGATGCCAGTCGATGATAAAACGGTTTCAGATGAACTTGAAAAACTCAAACATTGTGAGAGTAGATGGAATGAGTGCTATAATATTAAAAAAAAAACGTAGATTTATTGGCTAGTTCATTAGCGTATATCGTGAATATGCTATTCGAACAGGGTCGATATCCAGAGGTTTTGAAAACGGCGAAGATCGTTCTTATTCTCGAAAAATTATAAAAGCACTGCCGTGAAGTCAGGAGCTTTTGAGCCCTCGTTCATCCACCTTGTAGGTTGATTTGCCATTTCCAGTTTCAGAGACCAATGAAATAAATTTTTGACAGCTGTCAAAAAACATTTAAACTTAGATGGAACTCCAGACTTCACGTCAGTGCTTTAGGTGACCAACGAAAAGCACTGCCGTGAAGTCAGGAGCTTTTGAGCGCTCGTACATCCACCTTGTAGGTAGATTCGCATTTTCCAGTTTTAGGAATCAATTGAAGGAATTTTCGACAGATGTCAAAAAAATTCTCAAAATTAGGCGAAACTCAAGACTTCATGTCAGTGCTTCAACTGACCAATTTTTTTTCGATGAATCGCTACAATTCTCTACGTTATTTATGATCTTGGTAATGCGATCTGGACAAAATTCCCCACGTAGTCTGAATACATTCTTCTTCACCTATGTGTAGAGTTTTATTCCAATCCGATCGATAGTTTTGAAGTTATCTGAAGAAAAATATTTTGAACGGCCATATTTACGGAACCCCTAGTCTAATTTCACTCATTGATGAACGTGACGGCGGCATTCGATATTGACACCTATCCTGAAAATTTCAAGTCCCTAGGCCTTTTCGTTCGAAAGTTATGATTTGCTATGGTTTCTATGGTTGTGGTCATGCGATCTGAAAAAAATGTAGCTTGAATATATCATTCTCCATCAGTATACAAAACTTCGTCACGATCGAATTCGTAGTTCTGAAATTATCAAGAAAACTATATTTCGAACGACCATATTCACGGAACCCCTAGTCTAATTCTGCTCATTGATGAACGTGACTGCGACATTCAAAATCCACACCTATCCTGAAAATTTGAAGTCCCTAGGCCTTTCCCTTCGAAAGTTATAATTTTCTATGGTTTTTATGATTCTGGTCATCCTGTCTGGACAAAATTTTGCATGTAGCTTGAACACGCCATTCTCTACCTGTGTGAATTTTTACCTCGATCGAAACAGTAGTTTCTGAGTAATCAGGAGAACAAAATTTCGAACGGCCATATTAACGGAACCCTGGTCGAATTTCGTCCAATGACATACTCAACCGCGGCATTCGGGATTCAAACCTACAAGTTTTTAGGTCGTAGCGTTCGAGATTTTGTCGTGTATACGGCCGGCCGGCTGGCTGGCCGAGCGGACGGACAGACTCAAATTTTTTGACGGATTAGTCATCAGTGAAATTTCGCATGTAGCTTGAACACGTTAATCTCCATTCGAGTGCAAAATTTCATCTCGATCAAATCTGTAGTTTCGAAGAAATGAAAAGAATAAAATTACGCACGGCCATATTCTGCCCATTTCCGAACTCAACAGCGGCATTCGGGAACTGAACCCACACTGAAAATTTCAAGTCTCTAGGTTTTTCCGTTCCAAAGTTATCGTGCTTACGGCCGGACGGACAGACTCGAATTTTCCGACGGTTTCGTCATCAGTGAGTCGAACTAAGTCGATTGAGACCATTTTCGGCTCAAAATTCGAAAATTACAGACATCGTGACAAAATGGGATAGCCCTCCTGTAGGTAGTACGAACGCTCGAAAAGGAGATTCAGAGATCACAGAAAACAACACGCCTTTAGCCCCCGTACCAGTTATATCAAACGTGGCGGAGAGAATTTCATTTGATAAAATTATTATTTCTTGAATAAACATGGAATTTCAAACCCAGCGCAACATGGCTACCTGAAAATAAAATCAACCACTACACCAATATATAATTTTTGTAGCAAGTTATATGAAATTATCAATAAAGGGATGAAAAATATGGAAATCTTCATGTATTTTAGTAAAGCTTTCGACCTAGTACATAATGAAATATTGCTGGAAATGTAAGCCTTCGGACTGACGGGAGAAATTTATCAAGTTCTGAAAACATACCTAACAGGTAGACGACAGGTTGTATAATTGTGTGGGGAGAGATCGGGTAAGCAGACCGCTGTCTGCGCTCGTACATGCACCTTGTAGGTAGATTCGCATTTTCCAGTTTTAGAAATCAATTGAAGGAATTTTTGACAGCTGTCAAAAATATTCTGAAACGAAAATCGAAAATCGGCGAAAATCCAGACTTCATGTCAGTGCTTCAGCTGATCAATTTTTTTTCGATAATTCGCTAGAATTTTCTACGGTATCTATGGTCTTGGTGATGCGATCTGGACAAAATTTTGCACGTAGTTTGAATACATTATTCCCCAGCTAGGTGCATAATTTCATTGCAATCCGATCAGTAGTTTCAAAACTATCAGGAAAAAAATATTTTGAACGGCCATATTTACGGAACTCCTAGTCTTATTTTGCTCATTGTTGAACGTGACCGCGATATTCGCGATCCAAATCCACCCTGAAAATTTCAAGTTCCTAGGCCTTTCCGTTCAAAAGTTACAATATTCTATGGTTTCTATGGTTCTGGTCATGCGATCTGGACAAAATATTGCTTCAATATATCATTCTCGATTAAAATACAAAATTTCATCTCGATCGAATCCGTAGTTTCGAATTCATCGAGAAAATAAAATTTCAAACGACCGTATTTACGGAACCCCTTGTGTAATGTTGCTCATAGATGAACGTGATTACGACATTCGAGATCCACACCTATCCTGAAAATTTCAAGTCCCTAGGCGTTTCCGTTCAAAAGTTACAATTTTCTATGGCTTCTATGGTTCTGGTCATGCGATCTGGACAAAATTTTACATGTAGCTTGAACACCTCATTCTCCATTTGATCGCAAAATCTGTAGTTTTCAAGTAATCAGGGAAACAAAACTTCGAACGGCCATATTTACGGAACCCCTGGTGGAATTTGGCCCATTAACGAACTTAACCGAGGCATTCGAGAACTGAACCCACACTGAAAATTTCAAGTCTCTAGGTTGTTCCGTTCGAGAGTTATCGTGCTTACGGACGGACGGCCGGCCGGCCGGACGGCCGGACGGACAGACTCGAATTTTCCGACGGATTCGTCATCAGTGAGTCGAACATAGTCGATTGAGACCATTTTCGGCTCAAAATTCGAAAAATACAGACATCGTGACGAAATGATATAGCCCTCGTGTAAGTAGTACGAGCGCTCAAAAATGTTTGTAGATGATGTAAGCTATACAGGGAAAAATGTGGAAAATCTCTCGGATTCAGATAAAACATAAAAGAATAAGATGACAAGTTCCCATAATTTTTTTTCCTAGCGGCCCTTCCTACGGAGGTACGGCCTCCCAAATGACGCCACTGGAAATTTATTTTACTGGAATAAATTTCTAACTACTTGATATAATTCAATGAAAATTTGATATGACAAACAGTATGAGGACCTCTTGAAATACTGCCCTTAAATTTAAATTAGCTCGTTAAGTTTACCAGGAGCGGACTAGGTTGTACGTTTCAATGCTTATATTTTTAACACCCTGTATGATAAGGAGTTAAAAAAAACAAATTTGGATACCTTGAACATTAAGCTTAAGAAAAGTTACTCTTGTTCATTGTCGATAAAATGAACCTTTCCGAAAAACAAAATAATAAAAGAAGAAACTGTTTTATTTCTATTAAAAAGAACCATGAATTCTAATTATCATTTTTGTTAAGGTGCCTTTCTGGGCCAAAACTGCATTGTTAAGAAACTGAAAACTGAAACTTTTTTGTTCCTTGAATAACTTTCGTATCACTTTTTGTTGCAGACAAAAAAAATTAGAATTCATGGTCCTTTTCACTAGAAATAAAAAAATTACTTCTTTTATTATTTTGTTTTTCGAAAACGGTTCATTCTATCGACAATGAACAGGACTACCTTTTCTTTAGCTTAATGTTCAAGGTATCGAAATTTGTTTTTTTTAACTCCTTATCATACAGGGTGTTAAAAATATAAGCATTAAAACGTACAACCTAGTCCGCCCCTGGTAAACTAAACAAGCTAATTTAAATTTAAGGGCAGTATTTCAAGAGGTCCTTAATATTGTTTATCATATCAAATTTCCATCAAATTATATCAAGTAGTTTAAGATCCATTTCAGTAAAATGAATTTCCAGTGGCGTAATTTATGAGGCCGTATCTCCGTCGGAAGGGCCGCTAGGAAAAAAAATTATGGGAACTTGTCATCTTATTCTTTTATATTTTATCTGAATCCGAGAGATTTCCCACATTTTCCCGGACACCCTGTATATATGTAGCGATGCAAACCGAGATAGCCTAATAGAAAGTGCCAAAAATATATGTATTGGAAAAATTTGTAGACTTGTTCAATAAGAACCAGTTATAGAGTAGAACCTCAATTATCCGAACCCTCAATTATCCAAACGCTGATCAAAAATAAAAAAATAAAATATGGCATTTTAGGGGGTGTTCTTCATTCAATATAAGTCTTGCAAAAAGAAAATGATACGTGTAATTACCGGAGCACAAAGGTTTACCCCTTGTAGGCAGTTATTCATTGATGCAGGGTTGCTCACCGTACTGTGTATACAGGTGTCTACTTTTAAAAGGGCCAAATTTCAATAAGAGATCATAAATGTGATTTGCAACAAAAAATGTCATATAACACATGGCCGAAATTTTGACGGTTATTCTTTAATTCAACATTTATTGATCTCACGAAATATTTCAAGTTTTTCCATCAAATCAATTATACTTCAGTTATCCTTGTACCCTTATCGAATTTGAACACATATCTGGAAGATATCTTACAAGATAAGAATTTCTGTGTACCAAAAAATTCCTTTTTCCCGCGTGGTAATGAGATGAATATCAATATTCTGAAGTGAACAAAATCAGTCATATTTTTCCAATGGTTTTATCGATGAAAAATGATCAATTATGCACATGTTTTTTATTCAGCAAAAACTAACTCATTTAGTTGTCTTTCGAATGACGTATCAACTTTTGTGCTTGGTACTCGTCTTCTCGAACGGAATGTCCTAGAAACTTGAAATTTTCAGGGTAGGTTCGAATTCCGAATGCCTCGGTTAAGTTCGTTATTGGGCAAAATTCGCCGAGGGGTTCCGTGAATATGGCCGCTCAAAATTTTGTTTTCCTGATTACTTCGAAACTACAGATTAGATCGAGATGAAATTTTGCACTCTAATGGAAAATAAGGTGTTCAAGCAACATGCAAAATTTTGTTCAGCTCGCATCACCAGAACCATAGAAACCATAGAAAATTGTAACTTTTGAACGGAAACGCCTAGGAACTTGAAATTTTCAGGATAAGTGCGGATCTCGATTGTCGTGATCATCTTCATGTATGAGCAAAATTATACTACGGGTTCCGTGAATATGGTCGTTTGAAATTTAGTTTTCTTGATAATTCCCAAACTACAAATTCGATGGTGACGAAATTTTGTATACTTATGGAGAATGTTATATTCAAGCTACATTTCTCTAGATCGCATGACCAGAACCATAGAAACCATAGAAAATCATAACTTTCGAACGGAAAGGCCTAGGGACTTGAAATTTTCAGGATAGGTGTAGATCTGAAATGTGGCGTTCACGTTTATCAATGAGCAGAATTATACTAGGGGTTTCGTAAATACGGTCGTTTTAAATTTTGATTTCTCGATAATTTCGAAACTACGGATTCGATCGAGATAAAATTTTGTATTTTAAACGAGAACGACATATTAAAGCAACATTTTGTCCAGATCGCATCACCAAGACCATAGATACCGTAGAAAATTCTAGCGAATTATCGAAAAAAAATTAGTTCGAATCTCGAATACCGCGGTTAAGTTCGTTACTGGGCAAAATTCGACCAGGGGTTTTGTCAATATGACCGTTCAAAATTTTATTTTTCTGATTACTTCGGAACTACTCATTCGATCGGAATGAAATGTAACATTCAGATTGAGAATGAAACGGTTAAGTTACATGCAAAATTATGTCCAGATCGCATGACCGAATTCGTAGAAACCATAGAAAATTATAACTTTCGAACAGAAAGGCCTAGGGACTTGAAATTTCTAGAGGAGGTTCGAATCTCGAATACTGCGGTTGAGTTCGTAATTGGGCAAAATTCGACCAGGGGTTCCGTAAATATGGCCGTTCTAAATTTTGTTTTCCTGATTACTTCGAAACTACTGATTCGATAAAAATGAAATTTTGCATTCAGATGAAGAATGAAATTTTCAAGTAACATGCAAAATTTTGTCCAGATCGCATGACCAGAATCATAGAAAATTATAACTTTCGAATGGAAACGCCGAAGGACCTGAAATTTTCGGAGTAGGTTCGTTATTGAAGAACGTAAGAACAAATTACGTGATTGAAACCAAGATGGATCTATCATCGGATCACTGCCCTGTGATCCTGACATTAGAATTAGAAATAGACAGATCACCTACCAACAGAAAAACAATAAACTGGAAGAAGTTCAAAGAAGTCTTCAAATCCAGAAATGTGAAGATTAAAAACAAAGAAGAAATAGATGAAGCAATTGAAGATCTAGAGAGAAGAATTATCGAAGCACAATCACAGTCAAGTAAAGTCAAACAAATACCGAAGAAAAGTCCTCTACCTGTAGACGTGCAAATTTTACTAGAGGAAAAAAGGAAAGCCAAGAAACAGTATAGACGGACCTTACACCCAAGTGACAAAACTATACTGAATAAACTAACAAACGAGGTGAAAGTCAGAGTTCGAGAACTATTTACGGATGAATGGGATAGAAAGTTAGAGAATTTAGACACAGAAGACCGATCGTTATGGCAAATGGCGTCAGCTTTAACCGGGAAGAAAACGAGAACTTAGATTCCAAGACTAGAAAAAGGAAGCCAGACCGCAATAACAAGTGAGGAAAAAGCAGAAATGTTCGCCGACTCACTAGAACAACAGTTTCAGCCTAATCCGAAGAACAACGACGACATGTTCAACAAGTCAGTAGAAACAATAGGAAATACACCAGCCACCGATCCCGATGGGACAGAAGAAGAAACGGATGAACTCATAAAAAATGAAATAAAAGAAATTATTGCACAACTCAAAAATAGAAAAGCCCCCGGAATTGACGGAATTCAAAACCAGGCTCTCAAGAATATACCAGACGAAGCATTAGAAGAAATTGCAGAAATAGCCAGGGCTATTCTACGAACAGGATACTACCCTAACAAATGGAAGACATCGGACACGATACTGATATGGAAGAAATGAAAAAAGGGCAAAAACGACCCAACTAACTACAGACCAATAAGCTTACTTCCGGCACTGAGCAAAGTGATAGAGAAGCTGGTATACAGAAGACTAGCAGAATTCGTTAATGCCAAGAAGATAATTCCTGACCACCAGTTTGGTTTCCGGACTGAACATTCGACGGTACACCAACTCATCAGAATAACAGAAGACATAAAAGAAAAATTAAACCTATCTACAGACACCGGAGCTGTTTTCCTGGATATTGAAAAAGCATTTGATAAAATGTGGCACCAAGGTCTGATATACAAGATGAAGATGTGGAAGTTTCCAGCCAAACTGACGGAATTAATACAATCATACCTGAACAAAAAAAAATTCAAAGTTAACATAGATGGTACGAGATCTACAACCAGAAAAATTGAAGCCGGCGTACCGCAGGGATCGGTCCTAGGACCGTTGTTGTTCAACATATATATGTCGGACATACCAAAAATGACAAGATGCAAGATTGCCCAGTTCGCAGATGACACTGCTGTCTATTACTCCAGCAGAATGAGGAAATCCATAACGAAGCAACTCCAGATAGACTTAGACAAACTAATGAGCTATTTCAAGAAATGGAGGTTCAAGATAAATACGAAGAAAACCGTTGCCATATACTTCGGCGGAACAAATATGAAGTAGGAAAAAGCAGGAAACGTCATGATAGAAAACGAAAAACTTTACTGGAAAGATGAAGTGAAATATCTGGGCGTAATTTTAGACGAAAAACTCAAATTCAATAAACAGATAGAAGAAACCAGAATGAAGACCAGGCAACTGCACGGGCATTTATACCCCCTGCTTAATCCAAACAGCAAACTGTCACTGGAAAACAAAATGAAGATAATCAAGACAGTGCTAATATTAAGCATAACGTACGCTGGAGTAGTTTGGTTCAATGTTGAAAGTTGCAAAAAGAAAGATCTACAAAGTACTTTAAATAAAATAATAAGGATAGCTATAGGCGCCCCATGGTACGTCAGCAACAAACAAATAAGAGAAGAATTGAAAATACCATCTATCGAGGAAATATTAGACAAACAAACCAAGAAGACAATCGAAACGATGAAAGAACACGAAAATAAAGAGATAAGAAGGATGGTGAAGATACCAGTCAGAACCACAGACAAGAGGGAATACCTCTTGCAAAGAAGCCAATAGACGAATAGCAAAAAACCATGCAAAAGAGAGGAGGACCTCTCTGAATCATCAATAGAAGAAGAAAGGAAAAATTATATTAAAGGCGAAGGGAAGTAAATTCCAGTCCTTTTCAAAAACCAGGACCTATGATGATGCGCATTTCTCAATACGTCTGCACTCCTCGAGGGTTCAATCGCTACTGACTAACTATATTAAACTAGTTTGGGGAATATAAAACATTTCTCCTACTATCAATACACAAAAATATAAGATATAAGGCGTCATCAAGTTCAGAAACCTGACCAATCACAAAATTGGTCCTGAAATCTTTCCACGACAAGAGGTTCTAAACCCAGATGGCCACTGGCGCCAATTTGGGGGATTGCAAGCGCACTCTCAAGTCTCATCCCCTGGTCAAGTGACGCTAAAGCGAAACCAGATGGGATTCTTCGAATCGCACTGGCATGCATGGTTATCATCTCCATTGTTGACTTGACACCACCCACCAAGTTGGCACCTAACACCCTTAGCTCAATCGGTGACACGGATATTTAACATATGGGTACCGGCGCCCAACAGAACCTAATTTGCGATTTGTCATCAAAAATGAATTGTTGTCACCGCAGTGCTTGAAAATTAATTCTTATATAGATTTTTTGGAAAGTAAAGCAGAATCGTGGTTGATACCGCATTTATTTGCATTTGCATTTAGAAATATTTTATTTGGCGTAACAAGGTACTCCTGTCAGATCTATAATCGGAAAATTGTCATTTAGACTTGACGTTTCTCGTTGCTGTTGCCATAGTGACTTTAAGCAACGCGCGTGTTTGAAAGTTCGATTTAAACACGTTTAGACCAGGCAATAGAGATTTTTTCGTGACAACTCAATCGGGTCATCATTACCGGAGGAAAGCCGGAAAAACCGTGAAAATCAGCGTTTTTTCAGATCCTCATAACTCGGCCAATTTCTAAGTTGTAGCGCTGGCTTTCCAAATGAATGTAGTGGTCAATAGATACTTTGAGTGTGCATAACCCGGACGTTGTCCGATAAATAGTTTTTGCGTAATTGCGATTTGAATTATTTAAGGCACTATCTTCCGGAAGAGCTGGATGCGTCGGAAGTAGTCCGATTTCAATTTGCAAAACAGATTTTGAAAGAAGAAGTATAGTACTACAAAAAGGCAATCTTGATTTTTCGTTAAAATGCTTCAAAATAGGTGAAAAAAGCATGCAATCATGACCAAAATAAGCCGAATGCTCGATTGCAGTCAAGTAGTGGGGGTATATACGTAAATATTCGCGCCCGGCCTCAGCGCGATTTTGGTTCCCCGCGTCTGCCGGCTACCCCCACTATCCGTCCCAGATGGGGCACTGAGCCGGTTTTGGTCATGTTTCCACGTATTTTTCACCTATTTTGCAACATTTTAACGAAAAATCAAGTTTGCCGTTTTGTAGTACTATACTTCTTCTTTCAAAATCCGTTTTGTAAATTGAAATCGGACTACTTCCGACGCATCCAGCTCTTCCGGAAAATAGTGCCTTAATTAATTCAAATCGCAATTACGGAAAAACTATTTATCGGACAACGTCTGGGTTATGCACACTTGAAGTATCTATTAACCACTACTTTCATTTGGAAAGCCAGCGCTACAACTTGGCCGAGTTATGAGGATCTGAAAAAACGCTGATTTTCACGGTTTTTCCGGCTTTCCTCCGGTAATGATGACCCGATTGAGTTGCACTAGCACTCATTTTCTTCATCTTTTCATTCTCTACAATTCGTCTGTTGAGAGTATTAGCACCGCTCCATTAGTTCAGATTTTACAAGCAAAAAACTAAAAAAACATCGTTTTTTTTTGGTGTTTCTTCGCAATTACAAGAAAAGTAATGATATTTGCGAGTCGAAAACATATCACTGGACATCCACGGACCACCCCACGTAACTCCCCACTCGCGGTTTTCTTCTACTATTCTTGTCACAGAATGACCCTTTTTCTGCTCTATTGCCTGGTCTAGTTGAGGCGTTCTTGAAAGAAGTGAAATGGGGCATCAATAAAAAAAAAATTCTTTTGGTACACAGAAATTTCCATCTGGTAGCAAATTCAATGCCGTTTTCATATATATGGTCAATTTCATGAGGCTTGAAGGTTAACTGAAGTATAATTGATTTTATGGAAAAACTTGAAATATCTGTTTGATTAATCTACTATATAAAAATTACGAAAAGCACTGCCGTGAAGGCAGGAGCTTTTGAGCGCTCGTACATGCACCTTGTAGGTAGATTCGCATTTTCCAGTTTTAGAAACCAATTGAAGGAATTTTTGACAGCTGTCAAAAAAATTATGAAACTTAGGCGAAACTCCAGACTTCATGTCAGTGCTTCAGCTAATCAATTTTGTTTCGATAATTCGCTAGAATTTTCTACGGTATCTATGGTCTTGGTGATGCGGTCTGGACAACATCTTGCACGTACTTTGAATACATTATTCCTCAGCTAGATGCATAATTTCATTCCAATCCGATCAGTAGTTCCGAAACTATCTGGAAAAAAATATTTTGAACGGCCATATTTACGGAAGCCCTAGTTTCATTTTGCTTATTGATGAACGTGACCGCGATATTCGCGATCCAAACCCACCCTGAAAATTTCATGTTCCTAGGCCTTTCCGTTCAAAAGTTACAATTTTCTATGGTTTCTATGGTTCTGGTCATGCGATCTGGACAAAATATTGCTTCAATATATCATTCTCGATTAAAATACAAAATTTCATCTCGATCGAATCCGTAGTTTCGAATTTATCGAGAAAACAAAATTTCAAACGACCGTATTTACGGAACCCCTTGTATAATGTTGCTCATAGATGAACGTGATCACGACATTCGAGATCCACACCTATCCTGAAAATTTCAAGTCCTTAGGCATTTCCGTTCAAAAGTTACAATTTTCTATGGTTTCTATGGTTCTGGTCATGCGATCTGGACATAATTTCGCATGTAGCTAAAACACCCCATTTTCCATCTGAGTGCAAAATTTCATCTCGATCGAATCTGTAGTTTTCAAGTAATCAGGGAAACAAAACTTTGAACGGCCATATTTACGGAACCCCTGGTGGAATTTGGCCCATTAACGAACTTAACCGAGGCATTCGGGGTCTGAACCTACACTGAAAATTTCAAGTCTCTAGGTTGATCCGTTCGAGAGTTATCGTGCTTACCGCCGGACGGTCGGACGGACGGCCGGACGGACGGACAGACTCGAATTTTCCGACGGATTCGTCATCGGTGAGTCGAACATAGTCGATTGAGACCATTTTCGGCTCAAAATTCGAAAAATACAGACATCGTGACGAAATGATATAGCCCTCGTGTAAGTAGTACGAGCGTTCAAAAATAGGTCGGGTTTTCCTTCCTGACGCTATAACTCCAGAACGCACGAACCGATTTCCACGGTTTTGCATTCGTTGAAAAGGTCTCGGGCTCCGTGAGGTTTATAGCAGAAGCGAAGTGATCCCGATTTCAGCCATTTTCTTCAACACATCCTTGAATACAATAACTGCTTTCGCATGACTTCCTTTGGAGCTAATATTATTCGAGAAGGCGGCTTCATGCCGACTTGCAAGGTAAAAGATACAACACACATAACCAATCACTCACACCAACACAATGAATTGCAATACATAACAACTACATATACACCACACACTACACCATCACACGATCAGAAGTTACACCGTATTCTTCAACAAATAATTGTTTGCAATTACAGATACAAGGACAAATATATCATTCGCATGGTTCAATGGTGCCAGCATCAGATGAACCGCATCAATTTCTGCAAACATATTTCATTTCGTCGATGGTGGATCAGCTGAATGTGCGGTGCAATATACAGGGAACACAACAGTTAAAGAGACGAATTATTGAACAGTTGCAAGCATTTTTTCACGCTTATAATGCTGTGGTTAATATGTTCAAAACAGCATTGGAGCGAATGCCATCGGATACGCACAAATTTGTCATAAGAGCGGATTGTACCCCAACAGGTGAACATGTGCGAAGATTCAATGCACCCACCGTTAATGATGTTGCTGCAATTATTGTTGGCGATCCAACTAAATCGCGAGACATTGTCGTTCAGCGAAGAAGCAATATCATGCATAGTGTAAACGAGACACATCGTTTGTACGATGCGTTACAATATCCAAAAAAACAAAAAAACAAAAAAAAAATTTTCTTCATCTTTTAATCACCAAACGAAATGTTACATAAAACGAAGCCATCTGGTGGCGAAACGGAGTTCGCCGGGTTTGCTAGTTCGTTTATATTCTCTACTATCTCCTATTTCTTGTAATGTTGACTTGTCCTATATTGTTTTGTAAAAATCCTTGGATGATTAAATTATTCACCTACTATATCTATTCTACCTTTCTCCTTGAATATTTAGAGTCGAGTGTTCCTTATATTCAGCATAAAAATATATCTTTTGGAATAGGATACTAGGAACTGAGTCTTCCTAAATTGGGGGAGAAGATGAACATTTATTCCGACAAGAACATATTTTTTGCTCCTTCACCTATTTACCAGAAACAGGGAAAAAACCGGATTCTCAAAAAAATTTAAATAGTTTCATCAAATATCACTACCTCGATTTGAGATTTTATTAACCAGCCTCTCTGAATTCAGCAGCCAGAAATGCAATCATACGAAAACCTATTGCGACACTGTTGCCCCTAATTCCTCCTTCATAAGCTCCAGACATAACATTTCCTATCCCGAAATCAATTACTATCGGCAGCTCTAGAATGTACCCATGACAGCTTCATGGCATTAATTGCTCCTCTTCTGTCGGTACGGAAAGGGCTCAAGTGAGACATCGTAATAGCTTTTATCCTGCTACCTCTGTTTTTGATTCCGTCTACTTCTAAGAGGTATAATTTGAAGCTAGTGGATTTCCAACAAGGAAAGTGTCGTTTGAAATTATTGGGTTTCGTTTTCATTAACAATTTTACGCATGGGTTAGTTATTGGCTTCCTTTCTTTCGCATTTCGAAAACTTATTATGATTTCATGAGTGGAAGGATAGGTTGGAATAAAAGAGGTTCCTATGTTTCGTCCTCTTTTGAGCAAGCCACATTACGAGCTTCAAAGAATTATATAAGAAGAAAACTCCGCAATGCTATTGGTCTACTTCAACAATGATTCAATTTCCATTCTGTACTCTAAATCATTCAATATTTCGAACATTCTACGCGAATTAGTATGAAGTATAGTACCAGTAAAAGTAGTCGATGATTGATCTTGGGTTGTGTGCCTAGGAATATACAATACATTATCCTATACTAGTTTGGTGCCACAATAGACCTCAAGGTCGCAGTGGAATGAAACCCCCCTTTAAATCTTATCGTTGTTATTGCCTATAAAAAAAAGTTAGTGAAAAAGTTGTGTAATAATAATTGAATTTTCATTGAATACTATCAAAATTACATAGCGAACAGATTGCAAGAGAAACATAGTTGTTGTCAACAGGATAACCTGTATATTATTGAATTTGAGGACTGATTTCTCCTCCTGATTTCAAAAATATGCCAAATGTTTTCCCTGACATATACCAATTTTGACTCAATATCGAATAACTCAGACGCGTTGTTTGTGTTAATAACTTTCTCATGAAAGTAAAATCTTTTGAATGAACTATGAAAAATAAAATCATACGTTAACTATGCGACCTTTCATAGCTTTCTCCAAAAATGTCGACTTGCATGAAAACGGTATCTACAGTAATAACAAGTGTAACTAATTCATTCGACATTTAATAAATCAAGAAGGTAGAAGAGAGGCTTAATTCAATATGATTAATTTTGAAAATCAATTCAAATAATTCAAAAATTCAATAATAGACCGGGAATCTAAGTGAAAGCAGAAATTTCTTTGTATCCCCTAAAATCTGCTCGTTTCTTTTATTTTGAAAACCTTCATTAATCAATTATAACCTCACAACTTTTACTTTCAATTCTTTTTTATTCAGGCAATAATGTCAGGGGTGTGAAATTTATAATGAAAATCCCTGTACATAGAATAGCCCCCCAAAATAAAGATGCAAGGAAATTTCAATGATTTAATGCTTTCAACCCGGCTCCTCTAGGTCTGTTTGTGAGCCCCTGAAACTCATTCGACTGTTTGTGCGAGTTAGGAGAGAAGATCCTGTTGTGTTCTGTGTATGCTTTGTTACTATGTCACCTGAGGCAAATCACTGATAATTTTTCACCCAGCCGTAGATAGTGGATCTGTACTTCAGGTAAGAACATTTCTTCTTCTGTCAGAGGTTTGGGTGCGCGCTACGATTTTGTAGTGGTATGGGTGTATATAAATTTTTGGCTTCATCAGGAACAAAATATTTTGAACAGCCATATTTACGGAACCCCTAGTCTAATTTTGCTCATTGATGAACGTGACCGTGAAATTCGCGATCCAAACTCACCCTCAAAATTTCATGTTCCTAGGCCTTTTTCTTCGGAAGTTTTAATTTTCTATGGTTTTTATGGTTCTGGTCATGCGATCTGGACAAAATGTTGCTTCAATATGTCATACAAAATTTTATCTCGATCGAATCCGTAGTTTCGAAATGATCGAGAAAACAGAATTTCAAACGACCGTATTTACGAAACCCCTAGTATAATCCTGCTCATTGATAAACGTGAACGCCACATTCCAGATCTACACCTATCCTTAAAATTTCAAGTCCCTAGGCCTTTCCATTCGAAAGTAATGATTTTCTATGGTTTCTATGGTTCTGGTCATGCGATCTAGAGGAATGTAGCTTGAATATATCATTCTCCATAAGTATACAAAATTTCGTCACGATCGAATCTGTAGTTTGGAAATTATCAAGAAAACTAAATTTCAAACGACCATATTTACGGAACCCCTAGTAAAATTTTGGTAATAGATGAAAGTGATCACGACAATCGAGATCCACACCTATCCTGAAAAATCCAAGTCCCTAGGCGTTTCCGTTCAAAAGTTACAATTTTCTATGGTTTCTATGGTTCTGGTGATGCGAGCTGAACATGTAGCTTGAACACCTCATTTTCCATTAGAGTGCAAAATTTCATCTCGATCGAATCCGTAGTTTCAAAGTAATCAGGAAAACAACCAGGCCATATTTACGGAACCCTTAGGCGGATTTTGCCCCATAACGAACTCAACCTCGACTTTCGAGATTCGAACCTACCCTGATAATTCCAAGTTTCTAGGACATTCCGTTCGAGAGTTATCGTGTATACGGACGGACGGACAGACTCGAATTTTCCGACGGATTCGTTATCAGTGAGTCGAACATAATCGATTGAGACCATTTTCGGCTCAAAATTCGAAAAATTCAGACATCGTGACGAAATGATGTAGCCCTCGTGTAAGTAGTACGAGCGCTCAAAAATTACGAAAAGCACTGAAGTGAAGGCAGGAGATTTTGAGCGCTCGTACATGCACCTTCTTGGTAGATTCGCATTTTACAGTTTTGGAAACCACTTGAGGGAATTTTTGACAGTTGTCAAACAAATTTTCAAACTGAGGCGAAAATCCAGACTTAAAGTCAGTGCCTTAAGTGACTAATTTTTTTTTCGATAATTCGCTAGAATTTTCTACGGTATCTATGGTCTTGGTAATGCGATCTGGACACAATTTCTCACGTAGTTTGAATATATTATTCTTCATCTATGTGCGAAATTTCATTCCAATCCAACAAGAAGTTTCGAAATTATCAGGAAAAAATTGTTTTAACGGCTATATTTACGGAACCCCTTGTCTAATTTTACTCAATGATGAAAGTGAACGCGAAATTCGCGATCCGAACCTATCCTGAAAATTTCAAGTCCCTAGGCCTTTCCGTTCGAAAGTTATGATCTTCTATGGTTTTGATCATGCGATCTGGAAAAAATAAGCTCGAATATATGATTCTCAATTCAAATACAGAATTTCGTCACGATCACATCCATTGTTTTGAAATTATCAAGAAAACCGAATTTCAAACGGCCATATTTACGGGACCCCTAGTCTAATTTTGCTCATTGATGAACGTAACCGCGAAATTCGCGATCCAAACCTATCCTGAAAATTTCAAGTCCCTAGGCCTTTCTGTTCGAATGTTATGATTTTCTATGGTTTTTAATATTTTCATTTCAAGTTTTTAGGACATTCCGTTCGAGAGTTATCGTTTATACGGACGGCCGGACGGACAGACTCGTTGTGAGTCGAACATACTCGTTTGAGACCATTTTCGGCTCAAAATTCTGAGAATACAGACATCGTGACGAAATGATATAGCCCTCGTGTAAGTAGTACGAGCGCTCAAAAGTTCAAATAAATCCAAACTTATCAAATAAGTTGTTTTAAAATTTCAACAAATTTTATCAGTTGTGTTCAATTTGACATTGCTTCAGCGAATAATGGAAGTGTAATAGAAACCACTTATGATAAAACTCCAGCCAACAATGTTTCTCCTTTCATTTGGTACATAAAATATTCGAACTTTTAACATCAGAATAGTTCCCAGATCTAATCTCAGCGATATTCACTGACAACTAGGGAGGTATTTTCTCTCAAGATATATAGCATTCCTGCTTGAAGTTCACAGGCTACGAACAGGTATAAGAAATTCCTGATTGGCTTTTTGGGATTTCTCTGCTGACCGAACTCAAGAACTCAAGTACCGCGCCGGGTGCAATTTGCTCGGACATGCGTAACATTTTAGATCGAGCAGGCCGTGAAAGAAAATTGCAACCTTGAGAAGAACTCGGGTTCGAAAAAGTTCCCTTTCAGAGTTGAAAATTAAATGCTTTTCCGTGATAGGCAAATAATTTGTCGGTCAACTGCTCGGAGAAATTGAATTTTATCCGGAACTCCTCCGACATTTGCAAATAAGCAGTAGGTATTGGGGAGTTCTGGAGGAGATGATTAAATTCTGGTTCGATATTGAGGGATGAGAAAATATTTGGTGAGGTAAGAAATGAATTTAGACTTTTCGATCGAAGCAAAGGCGTACGAGGAACATCGCCTGAGGACAGTTATGATTCGGAGCTTTATCGTTGAATGGTTCGAACCAATCAATCAACTACTATTCGATCAGTAGTTGATTCGTTTTCTTTCGAAAGCCGAAACAAAATGAAATCGCGCAAAAACGCAAATTTTATATTTCAGAATTCTGCGAGATTGACTTCTACTCATTATTCATAAACTAAAAATTCCATTATAAATTGCGTTTTTGCGCGCCTATTTCAATAAACAAGAAATGCATCATTTTGCCTGAATGTGTTATTGCTGAATTCTTAGCCGACTTCGGTCCATCTGTCCGGCCAGGAACACTATAACTTTCGAAAGAATAGACTTGGAGTTTCGAAATTTTCAGGGTAAGTTCGAGGTCATTCGGTGAAGTAATGGGCGGAATTCGCAGAAAGGAGAAAAAAAAGGGTTTTTCTTGTATATTCATTTTCATTCCTCGATTCCATCTTATGAAAATTATTGAGATGAAATTACTGTTTCTGTCAAACTGATGATGAACAATAAGACCGTTTTGATACACAGAAACAAAATTATGTTTTTCTGATACAGGGGACTCATATATGATTGTTACCTTACAGTCGGCTTCGGATTATTGTTTTGAGTAATTTGTTATTATTTTTTCTGATATATTCTACATAATTCGGTTATTTCGTCTTTTGAAGTTCATTAAAATGAATAAGAATTCATACTGACAATTACAACAGAAGGCTGATTTCACATCGGTGCTTTCCAAAATTTTCGAATTGATATAATTTTCACTAGTAATACCACTAGAGGTCAAATTATTGCCGGAAATTTTTTCGAGCTCATGAATATTTTGAAAATTATCCCGAGTCGAAGACGAGGGATAATTTTCTAAAAATATTCATGAGCGAGAAAAAATTCCGGATTTAATTTGACCTCGTGTGGTATTCGGTAAGAAAATTTCACACCAAATGCGTTTATTTCCAACAACATCAATTTTCGTCTCCATCAAGTATAATATTCTGTCATTATAAACGTCAAAAAAAATTTCCAGTATAATTCGCTGTTGGGTACCCACGAGGAAAAAATTTCCACTAAAATTCATCCGTTGCGATGGTGATCTGTCAGAAATACACGTTCTGATTGGTTAAAAATCACATGTGTGGAATTTTCAGTGAAATATTTTTGAAAAAATTATGAAAAGCACTGACGTGTAGTCAAGAGCTTTTGAGGGTTTGTTCATCCACCTTATATTGAAAAAATTTTTGACAGCTGTGAACAAAATGACAGCGGCTATTCGACAATTATGCCGAATTAGCTGATAAAGGAATATAAGGATTTTTTTTTCGATAATTCGCTAGAATCTTTTATAGTTTCTATCGTCTTGTTGATGCGATCTGGACAAAATTCCGCACGTAGTTTAAGTATATTATATTTCATGTGTGTGCGAAATTTCATTCAGATCGAAACAGTATTTTCGAAGATCAGAAGAAAAATATTTTTAACGGCCATATAAAGGGAACCCCTAGTCTAATTTTGCACATTGATAAACGCGACCTCGACATTCGAGACCCCAACCTACCCTTTCAAGACTTTAGGTCTTTCCGTTCGAAAGTTATAATTTTCTATGGTTCCTGTGGTTCTAGTCAAAAGATCTGAACGAAATTTCGCATGTAGCTTGAACACGTCATTTTCCATCTGAGTGCGAAATTTCATTTCGATCGAGTCGGTATTTTCGAAGAAATAAAAAGAACAAAATTTCGAACGGCTATAATCACGGAACCCCTGGTGGAATTTCGCCCAATAACGAACTCAACCGTGGCATTCGAAATTTGAATCAACCCTAAAAACTTCAAGTCTCTAGGTTGTTCCGTTCGAGAGTAGTTAATCGTGTATACGCACGGTCGAACGGATAGACTGGAATTTTTCGACTAATTCGTCATCAGTGGTCGATTGAGACCATTTTCTGCTCAAAATTATAATAATAAAGACATCGTGAATTCGCATGCATTTTTCTCCATCTATGTGCAAAATTTCATTCCAATCCAATCGGTAGTTTCGAAATTATCAAAAAGAAAATTTTGGAAAGCCATATTTACGGAACCTTTAGAATGATTTTGCTCATTGATAAACGACGTTTGAGATCCACACCTAACCTGAAAATTTTGAGGTTCTAGGTCGTTCCTTTCGAAAGTTATAATTTTCTATCTTTTTTATGGTTCTGGTCGGGTGATCTGAACAAAATTCCGCATGTAGTTCGAACACGTCATTTGCCATTCAAGTTCAAAATTTCATCTCGATCGAATCCGTAGTGTCGAAGTAATCAAGAAAACGAAATCTCGAACAGCCATATTCACGGATCCCCTGGTCGCATTTCGCCCATTAACGAACTTAACTGCGGCATTCGGGAACAGAACCTTCACTGAAATTTCAAGTCAAGGCCTTTCCGTTCGACAGCTATCGTTTTTAAGGACGAACGGCCGGACGGCCCAACATATTCGAATTTTTCGATGGATTCTTCATCAGTGAGTCGAACCTTGTCGATTGATACCATTATTGTTCATCATGTCGTCGAGTAGGAATGCTGTTTCGTGCGAGTCTCTGAAAGTTGATATTCCTGAATGTGGTAACTGCAAGCGTACAATTGTGAAAAGTATTGTGAAGTGCAGCAGTTGCACTAAAGTTTATCACCCTGGCTGTGCCAATAAAATAAAAAAGTGTTGTGATGAGTATTCTGCGGGTTCCAACGATGAAAATTCTCTCCGCTGCCAAATAGTGTTGAAACTATATCTAATGAATCAACTCATCAAGAACTTCTACTTAAAATAATCTTCGAATTAGAAGCAAAGAACTCGATTCTGATTGAAAATAATTCATTATTAAAATATAAGATTTCTACTCTGGAATCTGAGGTCATCAGCAAAAACACGTAGATTGTCGATCTGAAAAAGAAATTGAATACAGATATGAACACAGATGTAAGCATGAGTACGGTGGAACTCGATGTACATAGCTATTCTGCGAAAGTAAAGAGTGCCACAACTCGCGATCATGATCGCTCAACTGTTACCCCAGTTCCAACCATAACGGTTCCGTCAGCTGGAACTTCTGCAGCTCCTGCGAGGCAGATGCACAGTGATGATCCAAAAAATCTAAACCAATTGACATCGAAGCCTTCAAGTCTGCATTACGATCCTCATAGGTCAATTCCCGAAACCGTCACAGGGGAAGTTCCACCAATTAAACCTAGTAAGGAAACCGAATGGAATGTTGTTTCCCGCAAAAGACCTGCTCCGAAACGCAGTGAAGCACTAGTAATTGGTACAAACGCAGATAGTTCAACTGTCGAGAGAGTGGAAAAATATAGGGTGCTCCATGTGTCTAACCTGAAACCGGATACTACAATAGAAAATCTTCAACTTTTTCTGTTAAAAAAGTTCTCTACAGTCATGTGTGAAAAGCTTATATCTAAGTATCCGGAAAGCTATTCCTCCTTCAAAGTGCTCATTCCTGAATATGAGAAAGCTATCGACGAATCAAACTGGCCAAGCAAAGCCAGTATCCATCGGTTTTTTCGACCGAAACAAGTAAATCGTCCAGCAGATTAAACATAGCTTCAATATCTGATTGTATCAAAGCGAACCAAAGAAAATCGAGACTTGTACAGCTAAACGCCCGATGCATATCCAACAAACTAGACATCATCGAGCCGTTCCTAGCTGAGAATAATCCTGACATCGTCATCAGTGTTGCCGAACATTGGTGCAATTCTGAAAGTGTAAAAACTATGTCAATTCCTGGATACTTTCAAGCTGACTATTATTGCCGTCCAAATCGAGCTCACGGAGGGTCCATGATCTACATCAAATCTGGATTTCAGGTGAAACAATTGTGCATTTCGATGTTTTCTGCTGAATTGGAATGTGAAATGTGTGGAATCATGGTGATGACAGACAACTCCAAGTTAGGTAATATAAGTGTTTACCGAGCTTGCTCGGGTGATTTTGAGCTTTTTCTGGAGAGACTAACTTGTGCTCTAATTCATTGATTAAATTTGGTCGACATCATTTTTGTATGCGGTGATTTAAATGTAGATCTCCTGTCAATCAACAGTAAGAATTGTAAGTTATTGGTCGACTTGTTGGAGTGCTTCAATTTAAATATAACATCTAAGGACCCAACAAGAATATTTACCAATGTTAATGGCCATGTTTCAATTTCAAAGGTTGACTATATATTAACGAACGCCATCCTGTCTGACTGTATTGCTGAAGTTTTTGAAGCCCATAGTAGCGATCATCGAGTCATATCTCTGGACTGTCTCGCTGATTTGAATGATATTAACAAACCTCCATCAACTACCAACTAGTTAGAGATATGAGTGGGCAAAATCTCGATGAGTTTGCTTTACGGATATCCGCGGATGATTTCTGTGGAATTTATGAATGCAAACATAGTGATGATTGCTTCGAGGCTTTTATCGGTGTCATTAAGAGTACTTTTGATACATGCTGTCCATTGATAAGGAGGACTAAACAAATTCATGATCGCAAGGGATGGATAACTCCAGAAATCATCTCTGCTAAGCGGGAGCTTAATGATATCCATGGGTTGCATTCGAACATTAGAAATCAATCTCCTTATGTTTTGTTCATTAACGCGAAATATTCTTATAAGTCCCTTATAACAAATACAAAGCTCAAATATCATAGTGACATTATCGACAAATCAAATAATAAGAATAAAACTTTGTGGTCGATGGTAAACTCGTTGACTGGCCGAAAGGCTGGGAAGAGTGAAACAATCAGTGGCGGCTCGTGGACATTTATCGTGGGTCGGCAGAGATATATATATATATTTTTTTTTTCCTATATCTATATTTTGAGCGCTCGTACTACTTACACAAAGGCTATATCATTTCGTCACGATGTCTGTGTTTTTCGAATTTTTAGCCGAAAATGGTCTCAATCGACTATGTTCGACTCACTGATGACGAATCCGTCGGAAAATTCGAGTCTGTCCGTCCGTCCGGCCGTCCGTATACACGATAACTCTCGAATGAAATGTCCTAGAAACTTGAAATTTTCAGGGTAGGTTCGAATCTCGAATGCCGCGGTTAAGTTCGTTATTGGGCAAAATTCGTCGAGGGGTTCCGTGAATATGGCCGCTCGAAATTTTGGGACTTGAAATTTTCAGGATAGGTTCGGATCGCGAATTTCGCGGTTACTTTCATTGTGACTGATTCGGGGGCGAGAAGCGAGAAACAAACACATCATTTCGAGCCTGAGCCTCCGAGCCGCAAGCGGTAGAAATCAAGGTTTCAGGGTAGGCAGATCGAGAAATGCCGTAGCCAGCAGATATAGAGCCAACAATATGAATTTAATTTTGGTCGCTCAACATTGTTTTTCCTTCAAAAAATGTTTGAAATTGTCAGAAATTTATAAGTATTATTTATGTGCTGCATGCACGTCTATGAAAAGTATGAAATACGACAAAAATTCGTTTCAAGCAACAATGATCTCTTGTATTTATGTCATTTACTCATTTGTTATGTGAAAATATCGGATATTTGATAAAAATAAACATTAACTAAAAGGTGAATCTAATATTAATCATTATCTGAATGAAATTTCAACAGAAATTATTCGAGTTAGAACTAATTCGACTCATTGTTATCTGCGCTCAATCGAAATATACGAAGATAGGTACGGCAAAATGAGGAAAGATGTATCTGAACTGAACGAACGACGTTCGACGTTCTTCGTCACGCTCACTTCGTGTATTCGAGATGACCATATTTTGTCTACGGACCGAGTATACGAAGCAGGATTGGAATTGGAACTGCGTCTCCTCGAGAAGTTGCACAGGATTATTTTTAGAATTTCTATACGTTATGTTTATATTTATAGTTAATACCATTATAATCATTATAAATTTCAATTCAATCGTGGTAATTTGACAAAAGTGAAAATTTGCATTTTTGCTGATCGAGATTTTTAGGGTCGGCAGTGCCGACCCTGCCGTCCCTGACGAGCCGCCACTGGAAACAATAGTCCTTACTTTTGACGGTGTTCTGCATGGTGAGGCCGCTGAGCTAGCTGGGATTTTTGCGGATCATTTCTCCACTGTGACAGAGGCCACTTCGAAAGCCTACTATAATAATTCCCTATCTTTGTCATGTACCACCTCACGCCTTTTAAATAATAACTTCTTCTTTCATTCTGTTGATCATGAAGTGGTGGATGTTATAAATTCGCTAAAGAACATCAAAAGTGTAGGTACTGACTCAATTTCCGCCAAAATCCTTGAGTTGACAGGTCCTCACATTGGTCGGCATTTCGCCCATTGTATAAATTTATCTATGAGTTCGGGCGTATTTCCTTCTCTTCTTAAAAAGGCCATTGTAATTCCTTAAATCTTATCTTAAAAAAAAACGATGTTCATGATATTGAGAATTATAGACCCATCTCTATTATCAGTGTATTCTCTAAGGTTTTTGAAAGAATTGTTTTCAAAAGAATGATGAAATACCTTGGTGAATATAACATACTGGATAGTGCTCAACTCGGTTTCAGAACTGGCCGGTCGACTCAAACTGCAGCGGTTCATTTTACTGAGTTTGTTTATGAATGTCTCGGCTCATTTATCGCTGGCATGTTTTTTGACTTGTCTCGAGCATTCGATAGTCTGCCGTTTGAATTTATTATTGATAAATGCTATAATCTAGATTTCCGGGGAATATTTTTGGACTGGCTCCGCACATATATGCAGGGTAGATCTATGTGTTAAGGTTCGGGACCGTTTGTCTGGTGAGCATGACTTGAACACGGGAGTGCCCCAAGAATCCGTTCTTGGGCCACTTCTGTTTTTGCCATTTGTCAATGACCTACCGGTTAATTTAAAGAAGATGGTAATGAATTTGTGCACAATTCAGGGTCTACGGTCCTCAATAAACCAGATCAAATTGGCTTTATTTGCTGATGACACCTCAGGTGCCGTCTCAGCGCCAACATTTCAAGAGCTGCGTGTTTTGTGCGAGCTTTTACTGAAATGTTTTGTAACCTGTTGTCGTACCAATAATTTGATGGTTTATGTTGACAAGACCGTTTGCATTCGTTTCTCGCTTGGAGAAAGTGTCCTTCGTCATTTGGATGTAAGCATCACTGAAAAAAATTGCACTAAGTTTCTGGGCGTCCACATTGACAGAAACTTGGGGTGGGGAACGCACATTGATGTTCTGTGTAAACAACTCAATAGTTCTTTTTTCGCTATTTGTAGAGTCAGAGACACATTACCTCTGGGGTCACTGCTTAATGTTTACTACAGTATTGTCTATGCCCGCTTGTCTTACAACATTCTTCTGTGGGGAAGCTCTTCTGAAGCCAGTAGAGTATTCGTATCGCAGAATTGCGCATGATTTTTAAGTCCGCGCACTTCCTGCAAGACTTTATTCTTGGAGAACGGCATCCTCACACTGTCATCTATTTTCGTTCTCAAGTGTCTCACCTACACTAAGGAGAACGGAAACAAAATGAAAAAACTACCTAGTTTTCATGGTTATAATACAAAAAATGAGGGCACATTATTCATCCCCAAGCATAAAACCACTAAATTTGAAAAATTCCCAATGTATCGAATTATATAACCATATGCCAGATTATATGAAATCTCTAAGTGTAAATAGATTTAAGAAAGTTGTTAAATCATTGATGTTGAGAAAATGTTATTATTGTGTAAATGATTATCTCTATCATTTGAAACTGTTTAATTATGTTTTGTTCTGACTTGTCCTATATACTTGTTGTTTCACAGGATCAATAAACTATTATTATTTTCGGCTCAAAATTCGAAAATTAAAATATCGTGATGAAAAATATAGCCCTCCTGTGAGTAGAACGAGCGCTCAAAAAAGGAGTGAATAGCTTCAGAGAAGAGGTTTTTTGGCGTATTTTTCCGAGCTGAGTCAGGTACTGAAATCTCATGCCCTATGGTCGCGTCACTCAAAGGTGAAATGTTTAGTTCCCATTCATACCTTTTGACCTATATGTAGGACGCTCAAATATTGTCGATTCCCGTCTAGATAAGCACTGCGTTCGTTGCAGATGCCAGTTGGCGATCTATTTCTGAATAGGTGTTGTTGTGTAAACAGTGTTTGTAAGGAAAATTTTGAATACCTAGGTGAAAAATAAAAAAGCCATTTTGAAAATGGGGGATTTACAGTTATATAGGACAGAAGGGATATAGGATACTATGAGTTTTTGTTCCTGGGGTTTTTCATTGCACGAAGTATTGGCAATGCTTGGGGAGGACTTCAATACGGAGTCAATTACGTAGCTGCTAGCACTGAACAATGTTTGTGTAAACTACACCGATGAAGATTTTGGTGACCAACTGGACATAAACAATTTGCCACAAGTATGATCCAAAATCAGGTAGAAGTTAACTTTCGAGTAAACGAGGAAGATTGGAGCTATGAAGATGAATTACCACTGAGTACTATACAGGATAAAGAAAACCAAAAGGTCATTTTAAAGCCAAGCAAGAAAAGGTGTACCAATTTGTCAAACAGGATCTGCCAGGTGACGACTATGATTTTCCCGAAGAAAAAGCATTTACAAATTCATCGACACCAACTGAACTTTTTGAATATTCTTTTGATGATGAAATCTTGTCAATTTTCACTGAAGAAACCAATAGATATGCCCTACAAAAAAATGAAATAACTATGGTAGATGTTTTCAAAATAAATTGTTTTTTCGGAATTTTACTTCTGAGTTGATAGAAGTGGTACTTTCCCCTTATTTCTCATTGTCTTGATATGTCTATCACAAATGCTTGGCATCTTCACAAAAATCAAGAAGGTAAAATTGACCCACTTGTCTCTAGGAGAAGTGTATCCATTACAATTTTGACACAAAAAAAAAAAACCTTTGGCTTTGCGAAGGGGAAAGGTTCAACAAAATAATGAATTGCGGTACGACCGTCTTGACCATTTGGTTGTACCACAAGAGAAACAAACTAGATAAAGCTTAAGTCATTCAAAAACAACCATCAGGTTCAAGAAATGTGATAAAGGTTCACATGTTGAATGCTTTGTGAATTATCATACCCAATAATAAGCACATGGTATATGTATGTATGGTATATGTATAGTATGGTCTACAGCTTTTTGTTCGTTTGGCGTTTTCGAAAAATAAATGACAAATATCTTGTATATGACCGCTTTTCATTACTTTTTCTACCAAAAATCTCAAAAATATTCAAACACAAAATTTTAGGCACATATAAAACAGAACCAGGACACAAGCAAGTATCATAAGTTGAAATCATCCCTAGAAAAGCAAAATTTTTGTTTTCGACCACATCGCTCAGATTTCTACCGAAGAAGATATGTCCAAGTTTATGGTAGCCTCTGATGAGATATATCTCATGATTAAAGTAGGTACCATTTTGGCTCTTGCCGTTGCTCTTCGCGCAGCGGAGCAAGATAAGGGCAATTGAATTATTGTGCAAATTTTCGATTCGAAATACCGTAATTCAAGATCCTACGATTTGAAATTATCAATAATGGAACCTTTTCGAAGCTTTATGGAAAGTCTGCAAATTTAGGGCTCACCACGTAGTATTTTTCCTTATCAATTGAGAAAAAGGAGAATGATCTGTTCAGTGTGTATGCGTGAAGATCTTTGGTAAAATACTAGCAGATATTGCTACCTTCTTAGGCCTGCCTAACCCAGAACGTTACACTGGTCACAGTTTCAGACGATCCACGGCAACGTTTCTCGCGAAGGAATAACAACATAAAACGTCAACTGCTGTTGCGGAAGGTTGTTTGGAGGACACCGTTGAAGAAAACTATCTCGAATAAAATTCTTAAATTTACTGACAATAAGCAACTGATGACTTCCCCGTTATCTTCATGCACTTTCAATCTACGAGCCATATTCTTAACAGCCAGTTACCACCAACTAGCCACTCTGGACCGGCTATTCTGACTTATTTGCAGAATGCACTAAATTGTGTTTCTAACAATAATATTAATAAAAATAAGTGGATTTTCATTGAACGTTTTCTGTGTATGCAGTCGTAGAAAAAATAATTATTCTAATTCATGCGCAGTGCCTTTTCTGCATTGACTGCTCGCCCGCTGTCAACGGCAGTCGCGTACGGAAAGTATCACTTTCCGCACGCGTTTTGATAACTCAGACGTGTGCGGAACTTGAATCTCAACATGCATTGCATGTTGATCATTAATTTGTTTTCAGTCTCCTTTTTGCCTATGGAAAGTGATGTACTATGTGTCTTGATTGTATGATTTTCAATTTGGCAAATAGATAATTATTATTATTAATTATTATTATTATTTTTAATATCAAACCTTGCTAGAGAACCAAACACTTATATTTCGAATAATGTTGATTATCTTCTCTCCCACGACCGCATAGCAAATTCGAAATGTTATTGAAAATAGATATTATTATACCTACTTAGAAAAGGGTTGGTAAAAAGTGAATGGTAAAAACCTTCGAGTCATCCCTGCAACTCGTTGCGCGTACGTTAAGGGCTCACTTATACAATTGTATCGTAATATACTTCTTCGTGATATAGTAATAATTACTGATATTATTGATACTATTTCGTAATCATAGGATTTTGATTTGAATGGTAATGGCAAACCGGATTCGACCGATACAATAATACAATGTGGGATCAATTCTACAAGTTCTCAGAAGCGTATCCAAGTTGGACTAATTCGAACGTTTCCTCTGAAAATCTGCGAACAGATATGTCATCAATACATGTTATGGGAGAACTATCGTAAGCACCTCTTGGACATTGTTTAATGAATCATTCATCAGATATCAGCCTAGAACTTTTTCTGCCTTCAGACTTCCGTTTGAGATTGAATAAGTAGAAGACCTAAAAACACCTTCATGGAGAGGATGGTTGCGAGAAAAAATAGGGTTCCTCCATATTCTTGAGAGGATGAGTTTTTTTCGGGATTCGAAAAGAAGCAATAGTGACTGACTATACTTGAATGCTCAACAGAATTTCATTTTATTCAGATAAGAGGTGTAATTAGATATCCCTTTATTACATGTACATACATACATAGAATGATTAACGTCTAACAATGTACATTTGTTTATTTTATTGTATAAAAGAAAGCAATACATGAAATTTGAGTTAAATCTTTGTTGAAGAAACTATGCATGCGCCTCAAAAATCAGAGTTCACATTCGATATCGCATATGTCCAGAAAAACCATAAAAAAACAGATTGAAAAAATTCCTTCATTTGGAGTCTTACCATCAAAAAGTGTGGCAAAGGGTGAATTTTTGAAAATGTCTAAAATCTCGAAAGTATAATAACATATTTTTCTGCACCGCCACAACTTCCCCTACCCGCAGGTACCATGTTATCCATTTACAGGCCACAACCTGTATATATGTGATGTGCCAAATTCCTGGCATCTATAAAACTGGAACTCCATCCACGAGAATGTTTACCCTTGCATTGTTCCATCAACTCCTTTGCATTGTTCAAACTGTATATTTCTATGTTGAAATGTATATTTCCATGTTGAAATGTATATTTCCATGTTGAAATGTATATTTTCATGTTGAAATGTAGGGTAAACACTACAGTTATTGACACCTTAAGCCAACTGTCCCAATAGAATATAAATAATTTGTTATTTGGGTATGAAATGAAAATATTTCTTTTTCGAGGTTATGTGTTGGTTTATACTCGATTCAAATTAACAACCGAAAGTGGAAAAACCTTTTCAGAAGAAGTTTTAAAACACATCGTTAACATCATGTGTCAATTTTCAGTGATTGACACTGTAAAATCTATTGTTGACACCACCTGATACAGTTATTGTTATACTGTTGTCTCTCATATTTTCAATAAGCTGAACAAGGAGGTGGATAGGTATAATATATAGTAATGGATCGTTCATTATAAGTTTTGCATTGAAAAATATTCGAAATGGAAACCTTCTCTATGAAGACATATTTCAATAAACATTAAACATGGAATTTTCATGCACAGGAAATGCATTTAATTATTTAATACCATTTAAATCTAATACCATTTAAATCCAAATTCTTTTTGCAAATAGGACACAAGCCCTGGCAGTTGGTTCTCCAGTAGCCGTTTATAGCAACTTGGTTTTCATTGTTATCACAGATTGTGTCTTCAGATGTACAATCCATGTCCATATTGGACTGTTTCATGACCGTATAAAGGATTCTTCATGAATTTCATCATCAAGCTTTATGTTTGAAATAATTTTTTTTTTATTTTTTTTTGCACACCCGTCTATTCTATCACATAATTTGAGATCTTCATAGGTTAATCAGGGCAAGGTCCGTGATTTGTTGAGCGCTCGTTGGACTTACACCAGGGCTACATCATTTCGTCAAGATGTCTGTATTTTTCGAATCTTGCCGTAAGCACGATAACTTTCGAACGGAACGACCTAGAGACTTTAAATTTCCAGTGTGGGTTCAGTTTCCGACTGCCGTAGTTGAGTTGGTTAATGAGCAGAATTCCATCAGGGGTTCCGTAAATATGGCCGTTCGAAATTTTGATCTCCTGATTACTTCTAAACTACTGATTCGATCGAGATGAAATTTCGCACCCAGATGGTGCGAATGACGTGTTCAAGTTACATGCAAAATTTGTCCAAATCGCATGACCAGAAGAAAATAACTTTCGAACGGAGGGGCCTAGGGACTAGACATTTTCAGGATAGGTAGGTGTGGATTTCGAATATCGCGGTCACGTTTATCAATGAACAAAATTATCAATGACCAAAAGTGGATGTTCAAAAAAATTTTTTTTAGGAAGATTCTACCTACTAGGTAGATGAACGAGCGCTCAAAAGCTCCTGACTACACGTCAGTGCTTTTCATTTTTTCAACAAGTTTTCCACTCAACCAAAAAATTATTGTAGAACGAGGAACGCCATAGGTTTGGGAGGCAAGTTTTCTGGACATTCCTTCTGATTTTACTGCTGATAAGGCAGAAATAATAGCATCCTCCGTGTAATTTTTCTTATACCTAATTGCTTCCTTCTTTTGCTTTTGCCATGTGAGAATGAAGCGTGGAAAATCGATTCAGGGGGTAAGGACAAGAAGTAGGAACTAGTTGAACTTGCAATATAGTTATTGACACGTGGAAATTCACAGAGATTGACACTGGTGTCAACAACTATCTAGAACAAAATTAGATAAAGTTCAATCATTTTTCAGTATTCATTGAGAAATTGAGGCCTGAATAGTAGGCAATACGGACTAATTTTGCAAAATTGTAATACGACAGTTATTGACATAGTATGTCAATCACTATTCATCCACATATTTTCAATGACAATTATTGACACCCACAAAAAAACGCGAAACCTTCAACCAAATAGATTTTAAGTTATGAAAAAGTATTTATTGAAGAGTTTCAATAATTCAAACAAAAATTATGCTTCAGACAAAAATTAGAACAATTAAAAAAATGTTATGAACTTGAGTTAAGTACCTTGAGAAAATGGCAGTATTTTTCTAATTGCAATGATCGTCAGCACGCTCCACATTGATAAATATATGGTGAATTAGGAATGCAAACCTAACCCAAATTAATACTAACAGTCCAAACTTGAAAAATTGAAATTTTTTTTTCCAAAGCTCCATGTTTTTAAGGCCTCCATCCAATTCTTATAATTCAAATATGAAAATGAGGGTGTCAATCACTGATAGGGTGTCAACAACTGTACCTTTTACCCTATATCTCTATGTTTTGAGAAATATGTTTTTCATTTAAATTCAAATATAAGAAGGAATATATCTCACAATACTTTTTTCATAGGCATAAACTTTCGAATTCACGAACACCATTTTTTCACCATTATGAGAAAATAATCCAATATCTAGGTGAACCTTCCACCCCATTCCGGAGGAATGAGAAAAAATAACAATGTTTATGTAGCGATACGTATCCTGTGAACTTCCTAAGCACATCCAACTCGGTTTCCCCTCCTCTATAAATTTTCAGAATATTGATGCAAACATCGAGAAAACTCATTATCTTATTTTCGCTACCCCAAAACTCTCATCGCGAAGGAGAAACAAGCACTTTTCGGGATAGCGAATTAACTAATATTTCTGAACTTCGCATGCTTGAAGTTTACGAGAAATGTCAAATATGTTCAAAATATAGACGATCAGTTCGGTGTTGGAATAAGTTCCAGATCTTCGATAGAACGAAACTTAAAGCAAGAATTTCTGCAGGGGGTTGATGTAATTCAAGATCTAGCAAATATAGATTCAGTATCTCGATGTTAGTATTGGAACTGAAGAAATCATCCAACAAGCTTCCGCCAATTATCTTTATTGAACATACACCAGTTCTCACTTATGAATTATGGTAGATCAACTATCGTATTGAAGATGAAAAAAAACGAACCACCAGGAAGAGTCGCCCAACTTCAATTAAATTTTTCTATTTCTGTTTTTCCCCTAAAAGAAACCGTTTTGAAAGCACTGACTTGACGTCAGGAGCTTTTGCGCGTCTGTTTCTGTATACCAAAACGGCCTGCAGCGTTCATCATCAGTATGAGAAGAACTGCCATTTCATTGTTATAATCACCGAATCGCCGAATTTTTGAATTTTTTTTTCTGTATACCATAAGTGCCTTCAGTGTTCATTTTCAGTAAGTCAAATAAGTAGGATCAGTTTATTTTTGAACTTCAATAGATAGAATCAACGACTTATATTGAATATACCAGAAAATTATTTAATAATTTCCGAAAAGATTCTTATAATAATTCATGGAATATTCACAGAGATTATCTTCTATCCATAAGCACTACATAAAAATTTGAGATAAGCACTGGGTTGGAGTCAGTGCTTCTGCGCACTTATTCCTGTGTACCAAAACCAAAATTCTTCCTTCCTTGTCAGTAGGACAAAAACTGTCAATTTATTATTATGAACTTCAATAGATGGAAACACAATTATGATGACTATATCGAAGACACTCAATTTTTTCTTATTTGCATCCTTATTTCCTTTTTTGAGTAATGTTATGGCGCGCTTTCGGATGCGTGTTTCGAAATCTGCGGATACGCCGATGACCTTTGATGATGGTTCGGGGCAAGCATGACGGCACGGTCAGTGATCGAATGCCTGATGTTCTGACCTTAACTCACAGGTGATGTGTCCAAGAAGGACTCAGTGTGAACCTCAAGAAGACTTTTCTAGTACCATTCACTAGGAGAAGGAAACTTTTTCTTGAAGTGCTCAGAATGAATGAAACCGCATTAATCCCTATGGATCACACTTAATATAAGTGGCGGTCGCTCAGAGGAGGCCAGGTCTCCCCAAATTTTCCTACATTATATTCAATTCTTAGTTCAAGTTCAACCATATTATGTTAACCTAAATCAATAGAATATTCAAATTTCCGGATATTCTTCACCCCAATATTTCATCACGTTAATACATTATCCGCAACAGACTCAAAAACTGAGAAGATTGCGCACCGCTGCACCGTAGAACAGGCATGCGAATCATGCAGATACAGCAGACCCCATAAGTCCAGTCGCGGAGGCCCAGCTCCAGCTTCAATCGAGATCCGCTTGAATGTACAATTTCAAATTTCTGCCGATACGAAGCAGCGTCCAATCTGAATTCGAGCTGTTAACCACGTGACGGAGGCAGATTTCCCCTCGCATATTCGTTTAGCCCGATGGCCCGTTCAACCCGAATATGAACCTCGGCCGCCTCGGCGATCAAGAATCGGAATCACTACACTATACCACCTGTTTCTGATCATTTTTATTATCGTACCATAGGGACGATTCAGAAAACAATGTGTGGTCAAAATTAGGGTATTCGGATTTAAAAAATTTACAGAGGTCTATTGAAAGACATAGCAGATAAAAATCTCACTTATGGGTATCAATTAAATTCATCATAAACTTGGGTGCAATGAAATCGGCCCACTTCAAATTTGACAGAAATTCAAACATGGATATCTCGCGATCCGCTTGTCGGATATTGATGTTTTTTTTCTTTAATTTTAGGTTGAACCTTCGATAATAATGTTATTCTAAGATATTTCTGTCTACATTTCAATTTCAGTATATGCAATATGTGCAAAATTGATAAGAAGAAGAAGAAGATTCCTTAAACTTTGACACACCCTGTGGATACAAGGAACCGCAGCAACGAATGGCAAAAGTAGTCCAACTCAAGTCCCATCTTTTCTGGTTATTTTGTTTTTTCAATCATGTGTTTATCTCTATTATTTCTGCCTGGGGGGCAAACAAACTTACAAAAAGTACACATTCTTCGAGAATTGTCAGAGACTACATTGCAGCAGTCGACTTTCGAGTTATGGTGTGGCCACCATGCAGTCCTGACCTAAACCGCTTTGAGAATTTTTGGAATGAATTAAAACGAAGAGTACTACGAGCCTTTTCCAGCGTCGATCCTGGAGCTTTGTGTTGCAGTAGAGAAAGAGTGGCGAAACATCCCACAAGAAACAATAGTGAATTTAATTAAAAGTATGCCTAATCGAATGAGGGATGTTATGAGGGCGAGGGGAGGTCATACCCACTATTAAAATAATTTAGTTTTAGGAAAAACCTGTTGTTTTCATTGTTTTTTCACTGAGCTTCCAAGGTATCAGCTCAGTTTCGAAACACTGTAATTTCCGTAATAATAGAGATAAGTACATAATTAAAATAACAAATCGACCATAAGAGATGGTACTTCAGTCCGATTCCATTTGGCATTCGTTGCTGCTGTTGCTTTTATCCACAGGGTGTGTCAAAGTTGAGGAATAAATCTTCTTTTCAATCTTGCACCCCGTATTTGCTGAAATTCAATTGCAAACAAAAGTATTTTAACACAACGTTATCACCGACTGTTGAACTACAATTAAAAAATAAAAAAATCAAAATCCGACTAGCGGATTCCGAGAAATAATTATTTGAAATTGGGTCGAATTTTAGGTGGGCCGATTTTATTGCACCCAAGTGTAGATCAACTATCTAGTGGTATATCTATACAGGATGTTTCGGAATATATGCGCAGAATTCCAGGATGTGATAGATCGTCCAAAAATAAACAAAAAATTCTATCTATTAACGTTATCAGTGATAAGTTCTCTCAGAGGATGCTCAGTGGTTCAGAAAATAATTTCAAATTGTAAACCTGAAGTTTTTGACTTATAAAGAAAAGGTTGACAGTTAGTGAAGATCATGTTTTTCAACATAACATTCAATTTTTCTCGAAAACGGTCGACTTTAGAG
Source organism: Aphidecta obliterata (assembly GCA_963966015.1). Classification (NCBI taxonomy): domain Eukaryota; kingdom Metazoa; phylum Arthropoda; class Insecta; order Coleoptera; family Coccinellidae; genus Aphidecta; species Aphidecta obliterata. The sequence goes on from OZ014427.1 coordinate 44,048,436, forward strand.
CGTATGACCAGGAGTATCTTTTGAAGAAAACATTGGCGGTTAAACTGGGCGTCTCAAAAACCGTACTTTTTCGATTAGTGTAGAACTTGGGGAGAAAAACACCCACTACCCCTTCAAAACCTTTACCAATTGGGACAAAAAAAATTCCGCACAACATTGCTTATTATGATTAGAAAATGCTCACGAAAGCTGTTTCCTGTACGATAAAAGATTCCGGTGATATTCGCAAAAACCGATTTTTTTTTCAATTTCAATCTCGAAAATGGTGCATTTTAGAGGGTAAGTTGATAGAACCTTTTTTTCATATTTTTGGACGAGCCTGAAATTCTGCGCATATATTAAGAAACACCCTATATTTTTTGCTTGGCCTCTTCTGATTGAAAGCTCACGAGCCGCCACTGCTTAATATCAAGGTATAATTTTTGACCAAAAGCTTTCTTGGAGCATACATCTCGAGGCTGTAATCAGTAGAGGCCAGAGAGCTCTCTTTGCAGTCAGATGATGGTCAGAAATACTACTACTACTTGGGGACTTAAACCTAAACTAACTAACTGGATTTATCAATCCATTGTATGGCCAATGGTTAGCTATGTAGCTTCCATTTACCAGCAGGACAAAAAGCTCTCGACAAATTTCATAGAACGGCATCTCAGGGCATCTCGCTCCTGTCAGACCTGCCTCCACTAGGATTATTCTTGAAATGTGAGGCAGACAGGTGAGCCCTCAGGATGACAAGAGGAAGGTTACTGAAACTGGCGACTACAAAGGTCTTCTTCGCATTCTGAACGAATGTATAGTGCTCTTAGATGTGGTCACAGGTAACTCAGCTCTGAAACACAATTTTCAACATAACTATAACGTGACATTCCCAAGTCGCGATCAATGGGTCATCTGAGGGCAAAGATATTTCTACTCAATGTAGATGACAGGTCATCAGAGTAAACTGAGTCGAGATTTCCACCCGTGTTCCTCAAGCTCAATATCATTTTTTGAGTTTTTTCATGGTTCATGCTCAAGCTGTTAGCATTAAACCATTCCAGGGCCCTCGACTGGGCCGCACGAGACAGCTCTGGTACCTAAATATTCGATGTCGTGGGATTCCATTTCAATGGTAGTATCATATTATATCTCTACTCATTCCTAGAGATCTCTCTTCGTTTCCGAATTATACGCCTGCTTCACTAAAAATTTTGCAGCCTCACCAGCGTTCAATAAGTTTCCACAATACTCTTCCACGATACTCTTCTAAACACTAAAACTGAACTTTCTGTCTTTTAGCATCCACACTTTCTATTTGCATCCAAATTCAGTCGGCAGAGCAAGTTATAAAAAATTGCCTCCTGGATATCACGAGAGAGGGCAAAACAAAATTTCCGAACTTTCGAGATTTATAAAGCAGCCACGTTCGAGAGAAAATAGCCGGAGATATAATTGAAATTTATTGCCCCAGTTTTATTTTTTATTGCCCGGATCCAACCGAAATTCGCCCAATAAAATATATCGCCACTGGCCCAGCGTGCCTCCTACCAAACACTTGATAGCGGGAATAATTTTCGGAAAATTTCTGCAGTTCAAGCATGTTTCAGCATAGAAATCATGGGAGTTAACGACGCTGAGGATTTGGGAATTTACTGCAGGGGGGTTCCACGAAATTGAATGAATTGGTTCGAAATGAAATGAATAAAGCAAAAATGATGAGTTATTTTTTTCACGAATCAGACAGGGAAATTTATCAATGAAGCCTTCAATAATTGTTTTCTTTTCTGTATATTCAAAGTTCGGTTGAAAAAACTGAACGAACTATCAAATACCTCTGTGGTTCTGAACATTTTGCCATTATTTTCTCAATACCTACTTATATATCGTTAACCCATTCATATGATGTAAATATAAATATTCCTTTTGAAAAAAAATACAAAGATTATCTGCTGTGTAGTGTAGGAACCGAATATCCGAATGGTTTTATAAAATACTAGCAGACCCGACCACGCGTTGCTGTGGCTAAAGTATACGTTGGACTATTTTTAACCCACACCTAACCTCAACCTTACCCAACCCTTAACCTAACCCAACCCTTACGGTTGGCTTATCCTCAGCCTTGTTTATGAGTCTCAAAAGAATTTTCATATTCGTAGGTAGGTATATGTTATGATCATTGTGTGAGATGTTCGATATAGAAAAAAAACCTTGAAAGTTGGATTGAAACCTCCTCCCCCAATTATGTTTGAACCAAATGATGTCATTTCGTAATGCTTAATATTCTGAGGGGTCTCACAGAGACCTAGGAGAGTCGGGATATAAACAATAAACAATAAAAACAGCAATAAACAATAAATGTTTAGATAGAGGTTCTTGTCCTGAAAGTAACGAATTCAAAGGTTCGAGTGACGTTGTCAGTTGTTGCAATTTGATTTTCCATTCAAACAAATTAATCCTGGGGGTTCGTTTCGATATCTCAGAGCATTGCAGTATTTCCAGAAGACACCAATATATTGCTAGCATAATCGACTGTGGGATCATATCTAAATGCCAAACGCTCAAATTTGATCATTTTATTGCATTCTATATTTTGTTGTTTCTTGCCTGAGATCGATAATATCGATTTTTCCGGAGCTGGGGCAGATCTTGATGGAGAACCTCTCATTCTGTGGGCTCATTGTCTCGATCATTACGAACTCGCCCACAACATCGTTGTTATGGAAATAACGACTGAAACCTATTTGACATGAAATTACATAGTTGACATTTGGATTTTTGAAAGTTCGGAATTTTGTTCTACAAAGAAATATAATAAAGAAATGTGTCTCATTGATTTGTTATTCTACACGGTTGCCGAAAGAATACTGTACGCAACAAGTCCAAAAACAGTTTTTTTGGACTTGCAGACTTCCTAGAATTTGTCTACTCGTCCAAAAAAAAATTATAAAAGCACTGCCGTGAAGTCAGGAGCTTTTGAGCGCTCGTACATCCACCTTGTAGGTAGATTTGCATTTTCCAGTTTTAGAAATCAATTGAAGGAATTTTCGACTGCTGTCAGACAAATTTTCAAACTTAGGCGAAACTCCAGACTTCATGTCAGTGCTTCAGCTGACCAATTTTTTTTCGATGATTCGCTAGAATTTTCTACGGTATCTATGGTCTTGGTCATGCGATCTGGACAAAATTTCGCATGTAGTTTGAATACATTATTCTCCAGCTAGATGCAAAATTTCATTTCAATCCAATTACTAGTTTCGAAATTATCAGGAAAAAATATTTTGAAAGGCCATATTTACGGAACTCCTAGTCTAATTTTGCTCATAGATGAACGTGATCATGACATTCGAAATCCACACCTATCCTGAAAATTTCAAGTCCCTAGGCGTTTCCGTTCAAAAGTTACAATTTTCTGTGGTTTCTATGGTTCTGGTCTCGCGATCTGGACAAAATTTCATATGTAGCTTGAACACGTCATTCTCCATTCGAGTGCAGAATCTCATCTCGATCGAATCTGTTCTTTCGAAGTAATCAGGAGAACAAAATTTTGATCGGCCATATTTACGGAAACCCTAGTGGAATTTTGCCCATTAATGAACTCAGCCGAGGCATTTGGGATCTGAACCCACACTGAAAATTTCAAGATTTCAGGTTGTTCCGTTCGAGAGTTATCGTGCATACGGACGGACGGACGGCGGACGGATAGACTCGAATTTTCCGACGGATTCGTCATCTGTGAGTCGACCATAGTCGATTGAGACCATTTTCGGCTCAATATTCGAAAAATACAGACATCTTGACGAAATGATATAGCCCTCGTGTAAGTAGTACGAGCGCTCAAAAAATGAACAGTTATCGATATAATTGAGAAAAATGATGAGAAGCGCTACCGTGAAGTCAGGAGCTTTCGAGCGCTCGTTCATTCACCTTGTGGGTAGATTCACATTCTCCAGTTTTGATAGCTGCCAAAAAAAATTTCAAACTTAGGCGAAAATCCAGACTTCACGTCAGTGCTTTAAGTGACCTATTTTTCTTTTCGATAATTCGCTAGAATTTCTACGGTGTCTATGGTCCTGATGATGCGATCTGGACAAAATTTCCCTCGTAGTTTGAATACATTATTCTTCATCTATGTAAGAAATTTCATTCCACGGCTCCACGGCTATATTTACGGAACCCCTATTCTAATTTTGCACATTGATGAACGTAACCGCGGAATTCGCGATCCGAACCTATCCTGAAAACTTCAAGTCCCTAGGCCCTTCCGTTCGAAAGTTATGATTTTCTATGGTTTCTATGGTTCTGATCATGCGATCTGGAAAAAAATTACGAAAAGCACTGCCGTGAAGGCAGGAGCTTTTGAGCGCTCGTACATGCACCTTGTAGGTAGATTCGCATTTTCCAGTTTCAGAAATCAATTGAAGAAATTTTCGACAGCTGTCAAAAAAATTCGAAACTTAGGCGAAACTCCAGATATCATGTCAGTGCTTTAGGTGACCAATTTTTTTTTCGATAATTCGCTAGAATTTTCTACTGTATCTATGGTCTTGGTGGTGCGATCTGGACAAAATTTTGCAAGTAGTTTGAATACATGATTACTCAGCTATGTGCAAAATTTCTTCCCAATCCGCTCAGTATTTTCGGAACTATCAGCAAAAAAATATTTTGAACGGCCATATTTACGGAACCCCTAGTCTAATTTTGCTCATAGATGAACGTTATCGCGATATTTGCGATCCAAACCCGCCCTGAGAATTTCAAGTTCCTAGGCCTTTCCGTTCAAAAGTTACAATTTTCTATGGTTTCTATGGTTCTGGTCATGCGATCTGGACAAAATATTGTTTTAATATATCATTCTCGATTAAAACACAAAATTTCATCTCGATCGAATCCGCAGTTTCGAAATTATCCAGAAACCAAAATTTCAAACGACCGTATTTACGGAACCCCTGGTATAATTCTGTTCATTGATAAACGTGAACGCAACATTTCAGAACCACACCTATCCTGAAAATTTCAAGTCCCTAGGCCTTTCCGTTCGAAAGTTATGATTTTCTATGGTTTCTATGGTTCTGGTCATGTGATCTGGAGAAATGTAGCTTGAATATATCATTCTCCATTAGTATACAAAATTTCGTCACGATTGAATCTGTAGTTTTGAAATTATCAAGAAAACTAAATTTCAAACGACCATATTTACGGAACCCCTAGTATAATTCTGCTCGTAGATGAACGTGATCACGACATTCGAGATCCACACCTATCCTGAAAATTTCAAGTCCCTAGGCCTTTCCTTTCAAAAGTTACAATTTTCTATGGTTTCTATGGTTCTGGTCATGCGATATGGACAAAATTCTGCATTTAGCTTGAACACTCATTTTCCATTAGACTGCAAAATTTCATCTCGATCGAATCTGTAGTTTTGAAGTAATCAGGAAAAAAAAATTTCGAGCGGCCATATTTACGGAACCCTGAGGCGGATTCTGCCCAATAACGAACTTAGCCTTGGCATTTGAGATTCGAACCTTCCCTGAAAATTTCAAATTTCTAGGACATTCCGTTCGAGAGTTATCGTGTATACGGACGGCCGGACGGACGGACAGACTCGAATTTTCCAACGGATTCGTCATCAGTGAATCGAACATAGTCGATTGAGAGCATTTTCGGCTCTAAATTCGAAAAATCCAGACATCGTGACGAAATGATATAGCCCTCGTGTAAGTTGTACGAGCGCTCAAAAATGTAGCTCGAATATATCATTCCCAATTCAAATTTCGTCACGATCAAATCCAAAGTTTTTAAATTATCAAGAAAACTGAATTTCAAACGGCCATATTTACGGAACCCCTTGTCTTATTTTGCTCATTGATGAACGTGACCGCAACATCCGAGATCCACACCTATCCTGAAAATTTCAAATCCCTAGGCCCTTCCATTACAAAGTTATAATTTTCTATGGTTCCTATGGTTCTGGTCATGCGAGGTAAAAAAATTTTTGCATGTAGCTTGAACACGTAATTCTCCTTCTGAGTGCAAATTTCGAATTTCAATCGAATCAGTAGTTTCGAAATAATCAGAAAAACAACATTTCGAGCGGCCATATTCACGGAACCCCTGGTGGAATTCTGCCCATTAACGAACTCAACCTCGGTAGTTGGGAATTGAACCTGCACTGAAAATTTCAAGTCTCTAGGAAGTTTCATTCGAGAGTTATCGTGTATACGGCACATTTTCAGATCAAAATTCGATAATTACAGACATCGTGACGAAATGATATAGCACTCGTGTAAGTAGTACGAGCGCTCAAAAATTCAGATGAATCGACGTAATTAATATAACTTTTTGAGCGCTCGTACTACTTACACGAGGGCTATATCATTTCGTCAAGATGTCTGTATTTTCAAATTTTTAGCCGAAAATGGTCTCAATCGACAAAAATCGACTCACTGATGACGAATCCGTCGAAAAATTCGAGTCTGCCCGTCCGTCTGTATACACGATAACCCTCGAACGAAACGTACTAGAAACTTTCAGGGTAGGTTCGAATCTCAAATGCCGCGGTTAAGTTCATTATTGGCCAAAAGTCGACCAGGGGTTCCGTAAATATGGCCGTTCGAAATTTGGATCTTCAGATTAATTCGAAACTACTGATTCGATCGAGGTAAAATTTTGCACTCAGATGGAGAATGAGGTGTTAAATTACATGCAAAATTTTGTCTAGATCACATAACCAGAACCATAGAAACCTAAGAGAATTATAACTTTGTAATGGAAATTTTTAGGTTTGGATCGCAAATTTCGCGGTCAAGTTCATCATTGAGCCAAATTAGACCAGGAGTTCCGTAAATATGGCCATTCAAAATATTTTTTTCCTGATAATTTCGAAATTACTGATTGGATTGGAATGAAATTCCGCATATCGGTAAAAAGTGATGTATTTAAACTACGTACAGAATTTTGTCTAGATCGCATGAGGAAGACCATAGATACCGTAGAAAATGCTAGCGAATTATCGAAAAAAATATTGGTCACTTAGCACTGACGTGAAGTATGGAGTTTTGCCTTGGTTTGAAACTTCTTTGACGGCTCTCAAAAGTTTTCTCAATTGGTTTCTCAAACTGAAAAATGCGAATCTACCTACAAGGTGCATTAAGCAGCGCTCAAAAGCTCCTGACTTCACGGCAGTGCTTTTCATCAATTTTCTCATGAAAAAATTTTGATTCTATTTCATTTACCTCCATAATCTTTCAATAGGTATGCCGAAAGTAGTATTTCTGTTTCCCTCAACAGAACATCATTTTTTGAGCGCTCGTACTACTTACACGAGGGCTTTACCATTTCGTCACGATGTGAGTTCGACTCACTGATGACGAATCCGTCAAAAAATTCGAGTCTGTCCCTCCGGCCGTCCAAATGGACGATAACTCTCGAACGGAATGTCCTAGAAACTCGAAATTTTCACGGTAGGTTCGAATCTCGAATGCCGCGATTGAATTCGTTATTGGGCAAAATTCGTCCAGGGGTTCCGTAAAAATGGTTGCTCGAAATTTTGTTTTTCTGATCACTTCGAAACTACCGATTCGAAATGAAATTTTGCACTCAGATGCAAAAAAACGTGTTCAAGCCAGAGCTGTGCCAAAGCATTGTGCTTGGTACTTGTGAAAGCACTTGAAGCTCTTTTGTGCTCCCAAGCACTGTGCTCCCGAGCACTTTTAGAAAGCAGTGCTTACTGCTTAGTATTTGAAGCACTTCAGCAAAAGGCTTTGTGCTTAGTAATCCCCAAAGTGCTCCCAAGCACTTCTGCTGATTACTGAGTACCTACTAAATCCTTTCCCAATCTTGTCGGAACACGAATATACGTGATCGACGCCTTGATGCCCTAAGATCTAGTATCGATATTCATTCCAGTGATAACGAAACGGTATATTCATGAATACATATTATTCAAACCAAAGAGAAACGGAGTCGATGAACAAATTTTTCTAACACTTATAGTTCCCGACATGCTCATAGTGAGCATCGAATTCGGGACACCCTATAAATTTTTTCTGACCTATCAATAATATCACATATCAAATAAAAGCTCTGCTAGATAGGTACATTTTTCTTCCGATTAAAATAACCTCACCTTCAACAGTTCTTAAAAAAGTGCATAGGGCTTAGTGCTCTAAATATCGAATTACTTCGCGAGCCTTTTGTGGAAATTGGTGCTCAGTGCTCGCGACTCGGGAGCCCTTTTTTCCAAGTGCTTAGTGTTAGTGATCTAAGCTGAGGAATCATGTATTCAAACTACGTGCAAAATTTTGTCCAGATCGCATCACTAAGACCATAGATTCTGTAGAAAGTTCTAGCGAATTATCCAAAAAAAATTGATCAGCTGAAGCACTGACATGAAGTCTGGAGTTTCGCCTAAGTTTCTGAATTTTTTTGACAGCTGTCGAAAATTCCTTCAATTGATTTCTAAAACTGAAAAATGCGCCTTGCAAATGCTCCCTGAAAATGCACCTTGTAGGTAGATACCTACAAGGTGCATGTACGAGCGCTCAAAAGTTCCTGCCTTCACGGCAGTGCTTTCCGTAATTTTTTCGACATGAGTTCATTCCGCATGTTATCTCGTCTGTTTCGTTTTCAAAAGCCTGTATAGGGATCGCTGATGGCCGTGATAGGTCGCGTTCTACAAGCCTCAGCCAGAAATGAGTGCCAAACATTGCAACTTTCGTCGTAGAATATTAGTCAGCTAGTACTTCAGATATGGTTGTATAAATGTCAACGCAGTTTGCGAGTTTTGTCTTTTCGAACCCATGAAGAAAAGTTACTCACGATATATTCGTATTATTTATTGGTTCCAATAAAAAGCCACTATGTCATTTCCATATTTATTGCTATTCAGATTTTTCCTCATGCAAATAACTGGCTGAAAGAATTTCGTCACATGTTTATTCTGTGTTTCCGTGGGGAATATCAGAAAGCTCGTAAAAATGAAATATTGTGATGGAGAAAGCCGTTATTTCATTCCTCCCAGGGCTATAATTTTAGGCACGAGCGTTCGAATATTCCATATCGAACGTTCGCTGTTCATTAAAGAATGATATTAATTTTCATTTTTCGGTAACGTGTGCGTAATAAGTGCAAACCTGACGGACATGTCCGATTTTTCGCATTTCTTTTTGTATGGAAATTAATGAGGTAACTTTAGGCTCTGGACTGTGTCCGATATATTGTAAGTATTGTGATTTATATAGTTACAGGTCCAAAAAAAATCGACGATTTTGGGGTTGTTGAAAACTTACGCATTCTCTCAATCCAATAAACTCTCGCATACAAACAATAATGCATTTGTCAATGGGATTTGTCCTTGAAATTCGTTACACGTTCTGCGGGTCTTTAACTGGAACTTTTTTCGAAGGTGAGGAGAAATCGGTTAACATTGACGCAACTTCAAAAAAAATGCCCTTTAAGCTCAGAAATACAAGAAATAATAACTATTTCCATAGTACAAAGGTGACCAGCTGTAGTGTGGACTATTCAAAGAACGACAAGAAGGACATCGCGATGTATCATTCCTTTGCTTCAAAAAGGTATCTGATGTATAATTTATGACAAATCTATGTACTTTCATGCTTCGTATTGACAATGTGTCAGCTACATAGTAACTATGTAGTAATTAGCAAGACTATGATACTAACACATATTTGTGAAGTATTAATTCGAGATCAGAAAGGGGGAATGACTTTGTAGGTCTTACGGCTCGCTCACACCAAACCCGTCATCGGCCGAATTTTGCTCGGGCGACAAAATCGGTTTTGGTGTGAGCGAGCCGTTATCTATTTATGTTGGGATTATTCGGAAGAGTGAGGTAAAAAAGTTATTTTTTTCATTTTCCCCGAATAGAATCCAGACCTTTCAATATCACTCCCACATAATACCACACATATTATGGAAGGTTTTCGCATATCTCATCAATCTGCCTTGTCCAAATTATCATTAAAATAGATTCCAAGGAATTCAGTAGATGGGCATAGCAACGTAGTAGACTCCTCTAAATCTATCGTTTCAGGTGTGATAAAACGAGAATGTTTCGACTTGTGTAAAATTACACTGGTTTTCTCCTCATTCAACAGTAATTCTTTTGTTCTCAAACAATCACCAGCCTGCCGCATTACTGATTCTGTCTTGATGACGGCATATGAAAAAGTATTGGCGTTTGATGCCCGTCTCATCTGCATAATTCACCACCTCTCTATCTTCCAATATCTCAGGAACAATATGAGCAGTAGGGGTCCTAGAATGCTGCCTCTGAAATCTCCGATTTACAGTCATTTGTTACAGTTGTTTTTTGCTGTCCGTTTTTGAGGAATGATCAAACAATCCAAATATTCTCATTCCACATAACTCAAGCTTTTTGAGCGCTCGTACTACTTACACGAGGGCTATATCATTTCGTCACGATGTCTGTATTTTTCGAATTTTGAGCCGAAAATGGTCTCAATCGACTATGCTCGACTCACTGATGACGAATCCGTCGGAAAATTCGACTCTGTCCGTCCGGCAGTCCGTTCGGCCGTCCGTCAGGCCGTAAGCACGATAACTCTCGAACGGAACCACTTAGAGACTTGAAATTTTCAGTGTGGGTTCAGTTCCCGTATGCCTCGGTTAAGTTCGTTAATGGGCCAAATTTCACTAGGGGTTCCGTATATGGCCGTTCAAAGTTTTGTTCTCCTGATTACTTGGAAACTACAGGTTTGATCGGGATGAAATTTAGCACTCAAATGGAGAATGGAGGTGTTCAAACTACATGAGAAACCATATAAAATTGTAACTTTTGAACTGAAACGCCTAGAGACTTGAAATTTTCAGGATAGGTGTGGATCTCGAATGTCGTGATCACGTTTATCTATGAGCAAAATTAAACTAAGGGTTCCATTAATATAGTGGTTTGAAATTTAGTTTTCTTGATAATTTCAGAACTACAGATTCGATCGTCACGAAATTTTCTGTACTAAATCCCATGACCAGAACCATAGAAACCATAGAAAATCATAACTTTCGAACGGAAAGGCCTAGGGACTTGAAATTTTCAAGTCAACGTGTAGATCTGAAATGTGGCGTTCACGTTTATCAATGAGCAGAATTATACTAGGGGTTCCGTAAATACGGTCGTTTGAAATTTTGTTTTCTCGATAATTTCGAAACTACGGATTCGATCGAGATAAAATTTTGTATTTTAAACGAGAATGACATATTAAAGCAACATTTTGTCCAGATCCTATGACCAGAACCATAGAAACCATGGAAAGTTATAACTTCCGAAGGAGAAGGCCTAGGAACTTGAAATTTCCAGGGTAGGTTCGGATCTCGAATGTCGCGGTCACGTTCATCAATTTGCAAAATTAGACTAGGGGTTCCGTAAATATGGCCGTTTGAAATTCAGTTTTCTTCATAATTTAAAAACTATGGATTTGATCGTGACGAAATTTTGTATGTAAATTGAGAATGATATATTCGAGCTACATATTATTCAGATCGCATGATCAGGTCCATAGAAACCATCGAAAATCATAACTTTCGAACGGAAAGGCCTAGGGACATGAAATTTTCAGGATGAGTTCGGATCGCGAATTTCGCGGTTACGTTCATCAATGAGCAAAATTAAACTAGGGCTTCCGTAAATATGGCCGTTTGAAATTTGGTTTTCTTGATAATTTCAAAACTATGGATTCGATCGTGTAGAAATTTTGTATGTGAATTGAGAATGATATATTCGAGCTACATTTTTTCCAGATCGCATGATCAGGTGCATAGAAACCATAGAAAATCATAACTTTCGAACGGAAAGGCCTAGGAACTTGAAATTTTCAGGATAGGTTAGGATCGCGAATTAGCAAAATTAGACCAGAGGTTCCGTAAATATAGCTGTTCAAAACTATTTTTTTTCTGATTATTTCGAAACTCATCATTGGATTAGGATGAAATTTCGCACATAGATGAAAAATAATATATTCAAACTACGTGGAAAATTTTGTCCAGATCGCATTACCAAGACCATAGATACCATAAAAAATTTTAGCGAATTATCGGCTGAAGCACTGACTTGAAGTCTGGATTTTCGTCTTAGTTTGATAGCTGTCAAAAATTTCCTCAATTGGTTTTCGAAACTGGAAAATGCGAATCTACCTACAAGGTGCATGTACGAGCGCTCAAAAGCTCCTGCCTTCACGGGAGTGCTTTTCGTTATTTTTTCATGATGTAATAATGAGAGAGCAGAACAAAAATCTTATACAATTCCAAGAATAGGCACTCCACTATTTTCACGGGACTGGCAGACAGAATTCAGAAGCGTATATGGCAGTGTTCGTTGATCTTTCCTGAACAAATTTATGTTTACATCCAGTTATCACCACCCTCAGAAAATTCAAATAATTCTCATATAAAACATCTTCCAGAATTTTAGAAAATGTAACAGGAATATGCGTAGGTCATTTTTGAGCGTTCGTTTTACTTACACGAGGGCTATATCATTTCGTCACGATGTCTGTATTCTTCGAATTTTGAGCCAAAAATGGTCTCAATCGACGAATCCTTCGAAAAATTCGAGCCCGTCCGTCCGGCCGGCCGTCCGTTCGTTAATGAACAGAATTGCACCAGGGGTTCCGTAAATATGGCTGTTTGAAATGTTGTTCTCCTGATTACTTCCAAACTACCAACTCGATCGAGATGAAATTTGGTAAATAATTGAGAATTATATATTCAAGCTATATTTTATCCAAATCGCATGACCAGAACCATAGAAAACATATTAAATTATAACTTTCGAACGAAAAAGCCTAGGGACTTAAAATTTTCAGGATATGTGGATATCGAATGTCGCAGTCTCGTTCAATGAGCGAAATTAGATTAGGGGTTCCGTAAATATGGTCGTTTGAAATTTAGTTTTCTTGATAAATTCAAATCTACGGATCCGATCGTGACGAAATTTTGTATTTTTATTGAGATTTATATATTCAAGCTATATTTCGTCCAAATCGCATGACCAGAACAATAGAAAATATAGAAATTCATAACTCTCGAACGCAAACGCCTAAGGACTTGAAAGTTTCAGTGTAGGTGTGGACTTTGAATGTTTCGGTCACGTTCATCAATGAACGAAATGAGACTATGAGTTTGGTATATATGGCCTTTCGAAATATTTTATTCCAGATAATTGCGAAACTACTGATTGAATTGAAATGAAATTTTGCACATAGATGATGAATAATGTGTTCAAACTTCAAAATTTCTTGAATTGGTTTCTAGAACTAAAAAATGCGAATCTTCCTACAAGGTGGATGGACGAGTGCTCAAAAGCAACCGACTTCACGGCAGTGCTCGCATAATTTTTCAACTTCCTGCCTTTCTCTCTTTTAATGAAAAGGCTGTTATTGATTACGAACCTACTTTCAAGTAAAAAAAAAAACAATTTTCTTTAGTTCAGCTTTATTAGTGCGATAGAAAAAGACTGATCTATCTCGATGCTAGATATTAAGTCTGAAATTGGACTATGGGAACTTAGGTATCGCTTTCTCAGCTGAAGCTGCAGTGCATATTGCTGTATTCTGCAAGCAGTATACTTCCAGTCATCATTTGAGTTATCTCGCACAAGCTCTGAGCTTATTAGGTGTTTCACAGAAGCCTAGGAATATCGGGATATAAACAAACAAATAAAATTTAAAAAAAAACGGAATGTCTGAGGTAGCGATTAGGTGAAAAGCGGCATTAACATCTGAAAAGTCCCAAATCTCTACCTGTCGAATTTCTACAACAAATGCTGTCACTATATCGTGCAACTTCCTCCAGAATAAATAAATTTTCTTTCGTTGAAATTTGTCCGGACCAAACGGTTTTCTGAAGTGTTTAAACTTAGCCATATAACTCAATTGAAATTCAACCTTCACAATTTCAATTTTTTACACTTCAAATAACCCATTTACCCAGGCTTCAGTTTCTTGTAACAACCATCTATCAACCTATTTAAAGAAATTTAAAATATCCTTCAATGATCATCCCTTCCCCGAAAAATACTCCATAAAACGATACATTCTATAAAATAATCTTCACATTATTAGTCTTTGACATGTTCATATTCTTCAAAAGTAGTTTCCTCTTCCTAGAGTTGGACACTTCTAGTTTATTATTTCAAGTATCAAAATTTTAAAATTGTTAGAGTAGCTCGAATAAAAAAATTGCACACTTTTTCTGAGAAATTAATCCAAAAGCCCAATTAATACCATCTGTTGTCTCTATGGAAGTTCTCAATAAGCTGATATGGAAATCCTTTCACTCGAAATATCCTGGTGCTTGTTCTTAACATTCATTCGAAATTCGAAATGGTTCAACAATGAGACAAATATTCAATCAAAAGAATAAGAATAATTAGATATAGAATAATTAGAGCGCAAACGAATGAACGTGATCCATCGAAGATGAAGAAACTATTTATTACTTCAATAAACTGGCATGCAAATCTTGAAAGGGTATTAGGAAAATAAAAATAATTTTCATTATTCTGGAGCGAACAGTCCGGCCGTTAACAAATTTATCGATCAGTCGTACACGATATCGCTAACTGCCTTACTTATAATTCGCCGCATGGAAAGATTGGTCATGTGATAATCTGGTGTTGTTTATTAGAGTTTCCATTCGTGCTTTTCATGAAAACGACTGTTTCTATTTATTGACAACCCGGCTCCTCGTATTTGTAGCTCAATATACAACAACACTTGATCCTGGGTTGCGAGCGAAAAAGGAGGATAAGATTATTATGTGACAACTTCCGATTAAATGTGGCATACATCGCATGATCTATTGTCAAAAAGATTTATCTGAATGCTTCGTTGCCATAATATTGATGAGGACAGTGGACTTGATCTTATATAGATTTTTCTCCGAAATCTAGAGTATGATTCTGGTGATACCTCGCTTTTGCACATAGATGAAGAATAACGTATTCAAACTACGTGGGAAATTTTGTCCAGATCGCATCACCAAGATCATAGATACCGTAGAAAGTTCTAGCAAATTATAAAAAAAAAAATTGGTCACCTCAAGTCTGAATTTTTGCCTTATTTTGAAATTTTTTTCTTTGACAGCTATAAAAATCTTTCCAATTGGTTACTTAAACTGGAGAACGCAAATCTACCCACAAGTCGGATGAACGAGCGCTCAAAAGCTCCTGACTTCACGGCAGTGCTTTTCTCGAATTTTTCATTGAACGCTTGATACTCTATCTGACAAAACTTGTATGTATAGATATAGAACCATATGTGGCCTCTTGTTTTTCTACCAAATGTTGCTCTTATACTGAAAGAGATTATCATGCTCTAGCTTCAATATTTTTCGACTCGTCTTCAGATGATCATCAAAACAATTCTTCGTACGACACGGTTCTTTATAAAATACTTCACTGTTCACATTTATATTCACGTTAGTTCTAGATTTTTCAACAATGATGGTTTCACAATTCGACTGAATATGTTCTCGAAAGGTTACATAAATCTTGATTTTACTATTCCTCAACCTACATCAATTTTCAGGTTGGAAACATCTAGTTGTCAACAGATCAATTCCATTCCGATCGTTTCCGAATCTCAAACCATAAAACTCGAAGGATTAATCTTATTTTATATATATTGAAAAATTGATACTGGTTCATTTTTGATCATACATTTTTCGAATTGTTGGAGAACAAACATCTACAGGAATATAAGAATTGATCAATGGACTGGTAGAAATCCAAATTAAGAAGTGAACTAATGGAACATATCATCATCGATTAATTTGGATTTTCACCAGTCCATTCATTGATTCAATTTTGATAAGCAATCCAGTAACGCCAATGAAACAGTTCAAACCTAAAAGAAATTTCTCTCGAGTGGCAGAGATTCTCTTCGATTCCTTCTCAGTATTCCTAATAGAAATATTCAACTATACATCCCAGCCGACTCGCAATCCGCTCATGACAAACGTAATGAACTCGCTTGGGAAATCCAGTCTTCAGCAGAAGCTTTGCGGTCTGTTGACTTTGAATATATACTTATTCTTGCTTTTTCTGCACACAAAGCGAGAATATAGCAGAAAATTGCATCTGAATTCTTGTTTTAACGAATTGAAAATATGAACTTTGTACTTCTGTGCAAGCATGTTGAAAACTTTTCCTGCTACGAACTCGCTTTGAATGATATTTCTGTTTTCTATAGAATCTATTTGATGTGCGATTGCCCTACGAACATCTTACCTTTTATCATTATACATAGGAAAATGGGAATAGAATTTTGCTCTGAAATCTTCACTCCGCTTCGGGTCCACTACTTCCGATAACCGTCCGAGAAATATTTGGATCCTTCCAGACTCTTTCTTAGTTTAAGTTTGGTATAATGTTTAATGTAAAACACGACTAACGAGTAAACAAATTCGTGGGCCTACCGCCCACGTCTACGACTACTAAGTCTTACCACTAAGACGATGCTGAAACCTTGACCTAGACTCGCGCATGCAATTTGAAAAGCACTGACGTGAAGTCATGAGCATTTGCAGGCTTGTTTCAATTAATCACCAGATCGCTTAACCATAACTAATCTATGATAATTTGCCATGACGTGACACTATAGCTGGATTGAAGAAACAAAAATTACGAAAAGCACTGCCGTGAAGTCAGGAGCTTATGAGCGCTCGTACATCCACCTTGTAGGTAGATTCGCATTTTCCAGTTTCAGAAATCAATTGAAGGAATTTTCAACAGCTAATAACGAACTCAACCGCGGCATTCGAGATTCGAAACTACCCTGAAAATTTCAAGTTTCTAGGACATTCCGTTCGAGAGTTATCGTGTATACGGACGGACGGACGGACAGCCGGACGGACAGACTCGAATTTTTCGACGGATTCGTCATCAGTGAGTCGAACATAGTCGATTGAGACCATTTTCGGCTCAGAATTCGAAAAATACAGACATCGTGACGAAATGATATAGCCCTCGTGTAAGCAGTACGAGCGCTCAAAAATGATGAAATTAAACACAAACGTCAATGTGACAAATAATTTCATTCTATTTTTTCAATCTTCAAGACATGGAATTACCAAATATTTTCAAAGCAGATCAGAAAAATCAGCTAAAAATATGAATTTCCACATAACACATTTCAACCGTGTCTTATTTTCACGGAGAGTGGAAATTTTTTTTTTATCTTCTAGAGATACTATTCTTTCGAAATTTCCCATGAACTTACGTGTCGTTATCGAACTACAAAGTTTCAATTCAATCGGATAAAAATTTTTTGTATTATTGAGGAAAAAATTCAGACAATTTCATCTACATAACCATTCTCCGGATTCCGGCCACTTACGAACTCAGTCGGCGCATTTTGACCACGAGCTTATCCTTCAAATTTCAAAACGGGAAAGTAACAGCATTCGAGAGAACAGAAGATCATAAAGACTGGTCATCTCTGACCAAATACATCTCATTCGTGAACCTTTCTCGTGATGAAAAGGTTTAGTTTTGAGAAGCGGTTTACTACGAAGTTTAGAACAAAAATTATAAAAGCACTGCCGTGAAGTCAGGAGCTTTTGAGTGCTCGTTCATCCATCTTGTAGGTAGATTCGAATATTCCAGTTTTAGAAAACAATTGAAGAGATTTTGACAGCTGTCAAAAAAATTACAGCTACGCTTTGTCAATTATGCCGAATCAGCTGTAACAGAAATAAAAGGATTTTTCATTCAATAATTCGTTGGAATTTGCAATGGTTCTGATTATACGATCTGATGAAGCTTGGATATAATATCATTCTCCATTAAAATACAAAATATCGTCCCGATCGAATCGGTAGTTTTTTGCACTCAAATGGAGAATGACGTGTTCAAGCTACATGAGAAATTTTGTCCAGATCCTAGGAACTTGAAACTTTTAGGATAGGTGTAGATTTCGAACTTTGCGGTCACATTTATCAATGAGCAAAATTAGACTAGGGGTTCCGTAAATATTGTTGTTTGAGATTTGGTTTTCTCGATAATTTCGAAAATACAGATTCGATCGTAACGAAATGTTGTATTTTAATGGAAAATTATACATTTTGTCCAGATCGCATGACCAGGACCATAGAAACCATAGAAAGTTATAACTTTCGAACGAAAAGGCCCAGAGACTTGAAATTTTCAGGGTAGGTTTGGATCTCGAATTTCGCGATCACGATCATCAATGAGCTAAATTAGACTAGGGGTTCCCTAAATATGGCCGTTCAAAAAATTTTTTTCCTGATAATTTCGAAACTCTTATTGGATTGGAATGAAATTTCGCACATAGATGGAGATTAGTGTATTCAAACAAGGTAGGAAATTTTGTCCAGATCATATCACCAAGAACATAAATTCCGTAGAAAATTCTAGCGAATTATCGAAAAAAAAATTGGTCACCTGGAGCACTGATGTAAAGTCTGGAGTTTCACCTTGGTTTGAATTTTTTTTTTAAAGCTGTGAAAATTTTTCTTCAGTTGGTTTCTAAAACTGATAAAATGCGAATTCACCTAGAAGGTGGAGGAACGAGCGCTCAGAAGCTCCTGTCTTCACGGCAGAGTTTTTATAATTTTTTTTATTTCCATTGGTTACTGAGTCAATCAGTTGGGTTCAGGGAAATCACGGAACTTTTTGTCCATCTCTATTTCCAGGAATTTCATGAGCTCGCTCATGATATTCTTGGTGAAGGTATCTAGATCCTCATTGGTTTCGGGTCCTTTATTGAAAGACACTTCTTTCTTATTTTGGTTGATCTTCTTGAATTTTTCATTATTTGGGGCTTCTTCCTTCATCTTTTGTTTGGGTGGTGGCGTCTTCCGCTTTTGTTTCTCTTTATTCTGTTTTTGTTGGCAGTAGCCTTTTTTTCATCTTCCCCTCTTCTTGTTCTTGTCGCTATCCTTTTGGTCACCATTACAACATTATTTGTAGCTGCCTGGGTGACCTATTTTTCCGCAGAGCGCACAGGTAGCATTTCGCCAGTCGTTTTCTCTTTATATTTACTATAGGACTGGTCGAATGTTTTTGTTCTTCGGTTCCGTTCCTCTACACAGTTTATGCCATTGAGCCGTTTGACTTGGAATATCGTCTTTTTGAGCGCTCGTACTACTTACACGAGGGCTATATCATTTCGTCACGATATCGTCACGAATTTTGAGCCGAAAATGATCTCAAACGACTATGTTCGACTCACTGATGACGAATCCGTCGGAAAATTCGAGTCGGTCCGTCCGGCCGTATACACGATAACTCTCGAACGGAATGTCCTAAAAACTTGAAATTTTCAGGGTAGGTTCAAATCTCAAATGCCGCGGTTGAGTTCGTTAAAGGGTAATATTCGCCCAGGGGTTCCGTAAATATGGCCGCTCGAATTTTTGTTTTCCTGATTATTTCGAAACTATAGATTCGAACGAGATGAAATTTTGTACTCAGATGAAGAATAACGTATTCAACCTACATGCCAAATTTTGTCCAGCTCGCATGACCAGAACCATAGAAACCATAGAAATTCATAACTTCCGAACGGAAAGGCCTAGGGACTTGAAATTTTCAGGATAGGTTCGGATCGCGAATTGTGCGGTCACGTTCAGCCAAGAGCAATACTAGACTAAGGGTTCCGTAAATATAGCCGTTCAAACTATTTTTTTCCTGATAATTTCGAAACTACTTATTGGATTGGAATGGAATTTCGCACACAGTTCGAATTTTTTTCGACAGCAGTCAAAATCTTTCCAATTGGTTCCTCAAACTGAATAATGCGAATCTACCCACAAGGTGCTCGAGCGCTCAAAAGCTCCTGCCTGTAATTTTTGTTTTATTGGATGTCATCCTTATGACATCCGCATTCCGCATCGGAAGTGCCTTGCTCGGCTAGGTCCTCTGTGATAATGTTCAAATCTGAGGAATTTTTTCATCTTTCTGTGGCCTTCTGGGGATTGAGGAACAACACGAATGCCGTCCCTTATTGTGGTCGATTTTTGGTATGGTGGGACTTTTCCTTTCTACGGCTCGGTTGAAGCAGGAGCGAGTGAAGAAGAAGCTTCTACATTGAACGACATCTTCGAAGGAGGCTTTCCTGCAGCTATAATATCCTGTCCGGGTTGTCTTTTGGGGCTTTTTGAGCGCTCGTACTACTTACACGAGGGCTATATCATTTCGTCAGGACGTCTTTTTTTTTTCGAATTTTGAGCCGAAAATGGTCTCAATCGACTAGGTTCGACTCCCTGATGACGAATCCGCCGGAAAATTCGAGACTGTCCGTCCGTCCGCCCGGCCGTATACACGATAACTGTCGAACGGAACGAGTTAGAAGCTTGAAATTTTCAGGGTAGGTTCAAATCTCGAATGCCGCGGTTGAGTTCGTTATTGGGCAAAATTCGACCAGGGGTACTGTAAATATGGCCGTTCGAAATTATCATCTTCTGATTACTTCGAAACTACAGATTCGATCGAGGTATTCAAGCAACACGCAAAATTTTGTCAAGATCGCATGACCAGAACCATGAGAAGCATGGAAAATTATAACTTTGTAATGGAAAGGCCTAGGGAGTTGAAATTCTCAGAATAGGTATGGATCTTAAATGTCGCTGTCACGTTCATGAATGAGCAAAATTGGACTAGGGGTTCCGAAAATTTGGTAGTTTGAAATTCAGTTTTCTTGATGATTTCGAAACTACGGATTAGATCGTGACGAAATTTTGTATTTTAATGGAGAATGATATATTCAAGCTTTATTTTTCCCAGATCGCATGACTAGAACCATAGAAACCATAAAAAATTACGAAAAGCACTGCCGTGAAGTCAGGAGCTTATGAGCGCTCGTACATCCACCTTGTAGGTAGATTCGCATTTTTCAGTTTTAGGAATCAATTGAAGGAATTTTCGACAGCTCTCAAAAAATTCTCAATCTTAGACGAAACTCCAGACTTTGTCAGTGCTTCAGATGACCAATTTTTTTTCGATAATTCGCTAGAATTTTTTACGGTATCTATGGTCTTGGTGATGCCATCTGGACAAAATTTCGCACGTAGCTCGAATACATTATTCCTCAGCTAGATGCAAAATTTTATTCCAATCAAGTCAGTAGTTTCGAAATTATCAGGAAAAAAATATTTTGAATGGCCATATTTACGGAACCCCTAGTCTAATTCTGCTCATTGATCAACGTGACCGTGAAATTCGCGATCCAAACCCACACTTAAAATTTCGAGTTCCTAGGCATTTCCCTTCGGAAGTTATAATTTTCTATGGTTTCTATGGTTCTGGTCATGCGATCTGGACAAAATGTTGCTTTAATATATCATTCTCGTTTGAAATACAGAATTTTATCTCGATCGAATCCGTAGTTTGGAAATTATCGAGAAAACAAAATTTCAAAAGACCGTATTTACGGAACTACTGGTATAATTTTGCTCATTGATAAACGTGAACGCCATATTTCAGATCTTCATCTATCCTGAAAATTACAAGTACCTAGGCCTCTCCGTTCGAAAGTTATGATTTTCTATGGTTTTTATGGTTCTGGTCATGCGATCTAGAAAAATGTAGCTTGAATATATCATTCTCCATTAGAATACAAAATTTCGTCGCGATCGAATCTGTAGTTTTGAAGTTATCAAGAAAACTGAATTTCAAACGACCATATTTACAGAACCCCTAGTATAATTTTGCTCATAGATGAAAGAGATCACGACAATCGAGATCCACAACTATGCTGAAAATTTCAAGTCCCTAGGCGTTTCCGTTCAAAAGTTACAATTTTTTATGGTTCCTATGGTTCTGGTGATGCGAGCTGGACAAAATTTTGCATGTAGCTTGAACACCTCATTTCCCATCAGAGTGCATAATTTCATCACGATCGTATCTGTAGTTTCGAAGTTATCAGGAAAACAAAATTTCGAGCGGCCATATTTACGGAATCCCCTCGGCGAATTTTGCCCAATAAAAAACCCAACTGCGGCATTCGAGATTTGAACCTACCCTGAAAATTTCAAGTTTCTAGGACATTGCGTTCGTGAGTTATCGTGTATACGGACGGACGGACGGACGGCCGGACGGACAGACTCGAATTTTTCGACAGATTCGTCATCAGTGAGTCGAACATAGTCGATTGAGAACAGTTTCGGCTCAAAATTCGAAAAATACAGACATCGTGACGAAATGATATAGCCCTCGTGTAAGTAGTACGAGCGCTCAAAAATTATAACCTTCGAACGGAAAGGTCTAGGAACGTGAAACTTTCAGGGTAGGTTCGGATTACGAATTTCGCGGTCACGTTCATCAATGAGCAAATTTAGACCAAGGGTTCCGTGAAAATGGACGTTCAAAATATTTTTCTCCTGATAATTTCGAAAATACTCTTTGGATTGGAATGAAATTTGGCACATAGATGAAGAATATTGTATTCAAACTACGTTTCGTCAAGAGCGCATTACTAAGACACTAGATACCTTGGAAAATTCTAGCGAATTGTCGAAAAAAAATTACGAAAAGCACTGTCGTGAAGTCAGGAGTTTTTGAGCGCTCGTACATCCACCTTGTGGGTAGATTCGCATTTTCCAGTTTCAGAAATCAATAGAAGAAATTTTAGACAGCTGTCAAAAAAATTCTGAAACTTAGGCGAAACTCCAGACTTCATGTCAGTGCTTCAGCTGACCAATTTTTCTTCGATAATTATCTAGAATTTTCTACATTATCTGTGGTTTTGGTGGTGCGATCCGGACAAAATTTCGCACGTAGTTTGAATACATTATTCTTCAGCTAGGTGTAAAACTTCATTCCAATCCAATCAGTAGTTTCGGAACTATCAGTAAAAAAATATTTTGAACGGCCATATTTACGGAATTGCTAGTCTAATTTTGCTCATTGATGAACGTGACTGCGATAGTCGCGATCCAAACCCACCCTGATAATTTCAAGTTCCTAGGCCTTTCCGTTCAAAAGTTACAATTTTCTATGGTTTTTATGGTTCTGGTCATGCGATCTGTACAAAATATTGATTTAATATATTTTTCTCGATTAAAATACAAAATTTCATCTCGATCGAATCCGTAGTTTCGAAATCATCGAGAAAACAGAATTTCAAACGACCGTATTCACGGAACCCATAGTATAATTCTGCTAATTGATGACCGTGATCGCGACATTCGAGATCCACACCTATCCTGAAAATTTCATGACCATAGGCCTTTCTGTTCGAAATTTATGATTTTCTATGGTTTCTATGGTTCTGGTCATGTGGTCTGGAGAAATGTAGCTTGAATATATCATTCTCCATTAGTATACAAAATTTCGTCACGATCGAATCTGTAGTTTTGAAATCATCAAGGCAACTAAATTTCATACGACCCTATTAACGGAACCCCTAGTATAATTTTGCTCATAGATGAACGTGATCACGACATTCGAGATCCACTTCTATCCTAAAAATTTCAAGTCCCTAGGCGTTTCCGTTCAAAAGTTACAATTTTCCATGATTTCTATGGTTCTGGTCATGCGATCTTGATAAAATTTCACATGTAGCTTGAAAACCTCATTCTCCATTTGAGTGCAAAATTTCATCTCGGTCAAATCTGTAGTTTTCAAGTAATCAGGGGAACAAAACTTTGAACGGCTATTTTCACGGAACCCCTGGTGGAATTTGGTTCATTAACTAACTCAAGCGAGGCATTCGGGTCCTGAACTTACACTGAAAATTTCAAGTCTCTAGGTTGTTTCGTTCGAGAGTTATCATGCTTACGGACGGACTGACGGCCGGACGGACAGACTCGAATTTTCCGACGGATTCGTCATCAGTAAGTCGAACATAGTCGATTGAGACCATTTTCGGCTCAAAATCCGAAAAATACAGACATCGTGACGAAATGATAAAGCCCTCGTGTAAGTAGTACGAGCGCTCAATAAACCTAAAGCACTGACTTATAAATTTCGAATGGAAAGGCCTAGGGACTTGAAATTCTCAGAGTAGGTTCGAATCTTGAGTGCCGCGGTTAAGTTCTTCATCAGGCGAAATTTGACCAGGGATTCCAAAAATATGGCCGTTCAAAATATTGTTCTCCTGATAACTTCGAAACTACTGATTCTATTGAGATGAAATTTTACACTCAGATGGTGAATGCCGTGTTCAATTCTGTGAAGATCCCATGACCAAAACCATAGAAAATAATAATTTTCGAATGGAAAGGCCTTCAAATTCTCGGCGTACACATAAAAAGTGAGGTTACGTAGATATTTTGATTTGATTTCTTCCATCGAGTTCGAATCTTGAATGCCGCGGTTGAGTTCGTTATTGGGCAAAATTCGACCAGGGGTTCTGGAAATATGGTCGTTTGAAATTTTGTTTTCTTGATAATTTCAAAACTACACGGATTCGATCGTGGCGAAATTTGTATTTGGAGAATGATACCCACATTCAAGCTACATGCAAAAAAATTTCAGATCGCATAACCAGAACCATTTTCAAAAATTTTTGAATAAAAATTCTCAATATTTCTGTTACAACAGATACGATCGGGATAACAAATAACGAGTTGCGAATTACAAGACTATCTGATCTTATGTAACCGATAACAATTGACATCTCAGTAAATGCCATTCAGAGAAATATTGCTCATTTCATATCAAATCTCTAAAGGCGTGATATGAAAACGTTTTTGTGATAGTAAGTTAATCCTTCGACCAAAATGAAAACAAAGAATCAATGATGATGAATACGAGCCATAAGCAAAAAAGGAGGAGACGAATGGACAAGGATCAATAGCAGAAAGGCTAAGGGGAGAAAAGTCACAAAGAAGGTTTCTCACAAAACAAAAACTATGCAATGTGAAAATCCTGTCTTAAACAAAATCAAATCAGTGTCAAGACCAGAACTTCTGAGCATCTATCTGTGGTGCAACCTGCCATAGTTTTTGCTAATAATTCCTGCGGCAACGGTAGTGACGTTTCTGCAGCGTTCATTCATCACGTTGAGTAGCAAATGACGGCCAATGCCGTTTTTGAGCGCTCGTACTACTTACACGAGGGCTATATCATTTCGTCACGATGTCTGTATTTTTCGAATTTTGAGCCGAAAATGGTCTCAATCGACTATGTTCGACTCACTGATGACAAATTCGTCGAAAAATTCGAGTCTGTCCGTCCAACAGTATACACGATAACTCTCGAACGGAATGTCCTAGAAACTTGAAATTTTCAGGGTAGGTTTGAATCTCGAATGCCGCAGTTGAGTTCGTTATTGGGCAAAATTCGTCGAGGGGTTCCGTAAATATGGCCGCTCGAAATTTTGTTTCCCTGATTACTTCGAAACTACAGATTCGATCGAGATGAAATTTTGCACTCTAATGGAAAATGAGGTGTTCAAGCTATATGCAAAATTTTGTCCAGCTCGCATCACCAGAACCATAGAAACCATAGAAAATTGTAACTTTTGAACTTTTCAGGATAGGTGTGGATCCCGATTGTCGTGATCACTTTCATCAATGAGCAAATATGGTCGTTTGAAATCAAGTTTTCTTGATAATTTCAAAACTCCAAATTCGATCGGGACGAAATTTTGTATACTAATGGAGAATGATATATCCAAGCTACATTTCTCTAGATCGCATGACCAGAACCATAGAAACCATAGAAAATCATAACTTTCGAACGGAAAGGTCTAGGGACTTGACATTTTCAGGATGGGTGTAGATCTGAAATATGGCGTTCACGTTTATCAATGAGCAGAATTATACTAGGGCTTCCGTAAATACGGTCGTTTGAAATTTTGTTTCCTCGATAATTTCGAAACTACGGATTCGATCGAGATAAAATTTTGTATTAAAAACGAAAATGATATATTGAAGCAACATTTCATCCAGATCGCATGACCAGAACCATAGGAACCATAGAAAATCATAACTTCTGAAGGGAAAGGCCTAGGAACTTGAAATTTTCAAGGTGGGTTTGGATCGCGAATTTCACGGTCACGTTCATCAATGAGCAAAATTAGAGTAGGGGTTTCGTAAATATGGCCGTTTGAAATATTTTTTTCCTGATAATTTGGAAACTACTGATTCGATTGGAATGAAATTCTGCACCTAGCTGGAGAATAATGCATTCAAACTACGTGCGAAATTTTGTCTAGATCGCATCACCAAGACCATAGATACCGTAGAAAATTCTAGCGAATTATCGGAAATAATTGGTCAGCTGAAGCACTTTCAAAGTCTGGAGTTTCGTCTAATTTCGAGAATTTTTTTGACAGCTGTCGAAAGTTCCTTCAATTGATTTCTTAAACTGGAAAATGCGAATCTACCTACAAGTTTGATGTACAAGCGCTCAAAAGCTCCTGACTTCACGGCAGTGCGTTTCGTAATTTTTTTGGGGGTTTAGGAGTTGACACTTTTGTTCCAGAGGAACCGTTTCTGCGGCGTCGAGGGCTGGGACATTTCCTCTTTCACCTCATGGGACACGGTTTGAGGTTATCCTTCAACAATCTTAGCTGATTCATACGACTATTGATCCCTTGCTTCTGCTCTCATATAATCCGATCTACCTCGGATTCTTCAGGAACTTCTCCTTCTATTTCAATATCCATATCGGAGATTTCTTCATCCGACAAGTTTTCTGCGTCGGATTCTCTTTCCTTATTATATTTGTAAACTCGTATTCCGACATTTTTTTTCAGAATGACTCAACAATCGACACTTAAACACCTTTTTCACTTATTTCACTTCTGTCTGTTCACTGTGAAATAATCGGTTGACCCATCGACCTAAGATCTGGACTTGTCAGTTATACAGGGTGTCCGGAAAAATGTTCGAAATCTCTCGGATTCAGATAAAACTTAAAAAATTAGGTGACAAGTTCCCATTTTTTTTTTCCTAGCGGCCCTCCCTACGGAGATACGGCCTCCTAAATGACACCACTGGAAATTCATTTTACTGGAATAGATTTCAAACTACTTGATATAATTCAATGAAAATTTAATATGATAAACAATAGTAAGGACCTCTTAGAATACATCCCTTAAATTTGAATTAGCTCGTTTAGTTTACCATTTTTACACCTGTATGATAAGGAGTTAAAAAAAAACAAATTTGGATTTTCAAGGCCAGCAATGTTCTTGCTAGAGCGATTAAGCTTGAAACTCTTTTCAATGATCACTATCCCCTCTTTTTGGTCGTGAATGAACCTATGTGTGAGTCATTGGGGAAGAGTATGTCTGTGTCCATTGATTATGGCAAGTTGGTGAAGTTTGCTACTAAAACTGACTGGAATTCTATTATTGAGATAACAGATCCTAACTTAGCAACTGAGACACTGGTTAAGTTGATAAGTGGATGTGTAGAGCATGCAAAGGTTAAAACAAGGAAACACAGGGCGGCTACTCCTCCCAGTCCTTGGATAACTAAGGGTGTTTTAAATTCTTGTAGAAGAAAACAGATGTTGTATTCTATTTGGGAGTTGGAATCTAATAACCTAACACTAAAGACGGATTATAACATTTATGTTAAAGTTTTAAATAGGGTTATAAAAAAAGCAAAAATAATTTATGAAAAAAAAATTATTGAAGAGAATATTAGTAGTCCTAAAGGGTTGTGGTCCTTTATAAATAAAAAACTCGGTAAGAACTGTAAAAAAAACGACCGTGTGAAATTCATATATGATGGTGATAATGTTAAAGTTGAAGAACCAATTCAAGTTGCCAACAGCTTCAATGCGTATTTCAGTCAAATAGGTGCGAAACTCTCTAACAATTAACAAGTCAGATTGCCCTCAATGAATCCTCATTCTATCTTTCTGTCGCCAACTGATTCTCGTGAAACTTTGAACATCATTGAGAATATGAAAGTGAAGAGTGCGGGGGTCGATGACATCAATGTAAGGACCATTAAGACTTTGGTCGATTTTATAACTGAACCACTTGTTTATATTATGAATTTGTGTATAGAAGAAGCTATTTGGCCTGATGCATTCAAGAAAGCGGACATAAAACCTATATATAAAGGCAAGGCCAGACACAATATGACAAATTATAGGCACATATCCTTAATATCCAACTTTGCTAAAATTTTTGAAAAAATAATCCACAGAAGACTTTTAGGTTTCATTGAGATGCACAAATTGATAGCTAAGCGACAGTACGGATTCATGAAGAAAATGGGAACTAGAGACGCCCTTAATTACCTAACTGACCTAATATATAAGCGACTCGATATAAGCGCACCCGTGGCCGTGACTTTTTTAGATTTGGCAAAAGCCTTCGATCCCGTGAATCATATCATATTCTTTTGGATAAATTGTACAATTATGGAATTAGAGGTAAGGCTCTGCAACTACTAACTTTATATCTAGAAAAAAAGGTGCCATAGGGTGAAGATTAATGACGTTTTAAGTGAATATTGTGAGGTGAGTACTGATGTCCCTCAGGGAACGGTCTTGGGACCATTGTTTTTTATTTTATGTGTTAATTATGTTTTTGATTCGGTACCTGAGGATGTGTTGGTCTCTTTCGCTGATGATACAGCAGTGGTGTCGACTGGGAAAAGCTGGAGAGAAGTGGAGGACAATTTGAATTGTTATTTAAAGAACATAAGTGGCTGCTTAACTTCTAACATGCTTTCCTTGAACATAGACAAGACAGTCTACATAACTTTTGGTAGCTATTCTGACAGTGTTCCACAATCTTTGAATATATGTATAAATAGAAGATTAATAAATAGGGTTGATTCGGTTAAATACTTGGGATTAATTTTGGATTATAGAATGAGGTGGGATAAGCATGTTGAATATTTGCTAAATAAGACACGGTACTTAGTATTTGTTTTTCACAAACTTTGTAAGATAATGCCCAGTGAGATTCTTCTTAAAATATACTATGCATTGTTTCATAGTGTGGTAAATTATGGAATAATTGCTTGGGGTGGAGCTTATTTAAATTGTTTAAACCTCTTGAAAAATCAACAAAAAAGAATCTTGAAAATTGTTAATATGAATGGAGTTGCTCGGGAAGTTCCCCTGAATATTGAAAATCTGTTATTACTGGAATCACTGAAATACCATTATGAAAACCTTAAGGGTGAATTTTAAGGTCAGGAAGTGTCACTAGGAACAAAAGTATTCAAATACCTAAAAGATACAAGACTGTAAGTTCCAAAAGTAGCATTGTTAGAGCAATAGGTGTTTTCAACTCTCTTCCAAATGAGCTTAAAGTTCTGAATGATGGTTGTTTCAGAAAGAATAAACTAAAGAGGTGGATTGCGGGTAATTTTCATTGATTTTTGTTTATTTACTGTATCGAGGCAACTGTATTTCATCGGCTGTTATTTGGTGGTTATTGTGACTTTTCTCTGCTTCATTGTATTTTTGTTCAGTTGTTGTTGGTTGTTAATTGTGCAAATACGGTTGATCCAAATCGAGCTCACAAACAGGCAACTCTGTGAGATGCACATCTTTGTATTGTGTATTTTCGATTAGTAAATAATAAATAATAAATAATGATAAACAAATACCTTGAACAATAAGCTGAAGAAAAGGTTCTCCTGTTTATTGTCGATAAAATGAGCCGTTTTCGAAAAACAAAATAATAAGAGAAGTAATTTTTTCATTTGTAGTAAAAAGAACCATGAATTCTAATTTTTTTTTGTCTGCAACAAAATGTGATACGAAAGTTATTCAAGGAACAAAAAGGTTTTAGTTTACGTTATTGAATCCGACAAAATTACAAAGATTATCAACAATGCAGTTTTGGCCTAAAAAAGGACCTCAACAAAAATAATTTCTCAGAAATGTGCTCTCACTAAAGCTTGCAACGATTGAATCTAAATAAGCTTATTAGAAATAACCAATTAAAAACTTCATAAGTGGATTCAACAAATTTTGTCGGATTCAATAACATAAAGTTAAACTTTTTTGTCCCTTGAATAACTTTCGTATCACATTTTGTTGCAGACAAAAAAAAATTACAATTCATGTTTCTTTTTAAGAGAAATAAAAAAGTTACTTCTTTTATTATTTTGTTATTCGGAAACGGTTCAATTTATCGACAATGAACACGAGTATCTTTTCTTTAGCTTGATGTTCAAGGTATCCATCAAGGTTTTTTTTTAACTCCTCTTCATACAGGGTGTTAAAAATGAAAGCATTAAAACTTACAACCTAGTCCGCCCCTGGTAAATTAAACAAGCTTATTCAAATTTAATGGCAGTATTTCAAGAGGCACTTACTATTGTTTATCATATCAAATTTTCATTAAATTATATCAAGTAGTTTGAAATTTATTCCAGTAAAATGAATTTCCTGTGGCGTCATTTAGGAGTCCGTATCTCCGTAGGGAGGGCCGCTATGATAACTTATCATCATATTTTTTTATGTTTTATCTGAATCCGAGAATTTCCTACATTTTCCCGGACACCCTGTATATTCGATTCTAATAGGGCCCCATCCGTGCGCGGATTATCTGTACAGTTCTCATACGTAGAGATTTGATTCGACACGTCCAAATCAGACGAGGCAATTTGGTCGTTTGCCGTTCTCAAGGGTCTCGCGGATGCAGGGATGGTTTTGCATCCCTTGAAATCAATTTTAGAATAGAAACATCACTCTGAAACAGGACATAAAATTTATTTTTGTGGCTTCATATCACTTGAATGAACGTGAATGAACGAGCGCTCAGAAGCTTATGACTTCATGGCAGTGCTTTTCATCATTTTTGAGCGCTCGTACTACTTACACGAGGGCTATATCATTTCGTCACGATGTCTGTATTTTTCGAATTTTGAGCCGAAAATGGTCTCAATCGACTATGTTCGACTCACTGATGACGAATCCGTCGGAAAATTCGAGTCTGTCCGTCCGTCCGGCCGTCCGTCCGGCCGTCCGGCCGTAAGCACGATAACTCTCGAACGGATCAACCTAGAGACTTGAAATTTTCAGTGTAGGTTCAGATCCCGAATGCCTCGGTTGAGTTCGTTAATGGGCCAAATTCCACCAGGGGTTCCGTAAATATGGCCGTTCAAAGTTTTGTTTCCCTGATTACTTGAAAACTACAGATTCGATCGAGATGAAATTTTGCACTCAGATGAAAAATGAGGTGTTTTAGCTACATGCGAAATTTTGTCCAGATCGCATGACCAAAACCATAGAAACCATAGAAAATTGTAACTTTTGAACGGAAATGCCTAAGGACTTGAAATTTTCAGGATAGGTGTGGATCTCGAATGTCGTGATCACGTTCATCTATGAGCAACATTATACAAGGGGTTCCGTAAATACGGTCGTTTGAAATTTTGTTTTCTCGATAAATTCGAAACTTCGGATTCGATCGAGATGAAATTTTGTATTTTAATCGAGAATGATATATTGAAGCAATATTTTGTCCAGATCGCATGACCAGAACCATAGAAACCATAGAAAATTGTAACTTTTGAACGGAAAGGCCTAGGAACTTGAAATTTTCAGGGTGGGTTTGGATCGCGAATATCGCGGTCACGTTCATCAATAAGCAAAATGAGACTAGGGGTTCCGTAAATATGGCCGTTCAAAATATTTTTTTCCAGATAGTTTCGGAACTACTGATCGGGTTGGAATGAAATTATGCATCTAGCTGAGGAATAATGTATTCAAAGTACGTGCAAAATGTTGTCCAGACCGCATCACCAAGACCATAGATACCGTAGAAAATTTTAGCGGATTATCGAAAAAAAATTGATCAGCTGAAGCACTGACATGAAGTCTGGAGTTTCGCCTAAGTTCCAGAATTTTTTTGACAGCTGTCAAAAATTCCTTCAATTGGTTTCTAAAACTGGAAAATGCGAATCTACCTACAAGGTGCATGTACGAGCGCTCAAAAGCTCCTGCCCTCACGGCAGCGCTTTTCGTAATTTTTGTATATTCCTCCGTGTATATCTCAATGATAAACGCTTTTTCAAGAATCATAAAAAATTCAGTAACAATTCCTCGAAGAGTCGCATCGTAAATTCAGCCTGGAGCCATTAATATTTTTTTATGCTTTGTGGAGTAGAATGGAATATTAGTATTCAAAAAATGACGGAAGCTAAGTCTTACTTTCTAATGTTGACAGAACTCCATAGATCTCTCGTCCACTTTTCCTCTCAACGCACATTACATGAATTATTGGACGCCCAAAGCCTACGACAACGTTATCCTAGATCACACTTCCCCATATTCACCAATATTAAAACGACAGAACTTTCATTATTCACCAATATTGAAAGGACAGAACTTTCATTTCCTTTTAAATTCAGGATCAACAACTTTCATTTCTGCCTCCTTCCATCATAATCTCATAACTTTGGATGATGTAAGTCTCATAATGCCTGACATGCGACGTCCATGTTATCTCCCGAAAATCAGGAAATGTACTCATACTGGCGTATCTCTTGGATTCGAGCAAATGTCGTTGGGATATCCAGGGGCCTTAGGACTTCACCATCTGACGTTGAATGCTCACGGGGAATTTTCCAGACATAAAAGAGCCCTGGAAAGCCAGGAAAGACTTAAATGCTATTATTTCCAGATATGGGCCCACGTTTCTGTCAACTCGAGTTTCAAGTGTCGTCGATTCCATTCCGAATCTGAAAATGGACGGGATGGGAAAGGGTGTGACGAAAGAAAAAGTTTCGAAGAGTTCTGAAATCCTCGCGAAAGGTCGGATGAGACTTTTTACAGTTGCATTGGATTTTCATTATGACAAAATACGTTGACCTTTTTCCTTGCATTATTCAGTCTTATTATACAAATATCCCGATCATTTATAAAAAAATTACGAAAAGCACTGCCGTGAAGTCAGGTGCTTCTGAGCTCTCGTACATGCACCTTGTAGGTAGATTCGCATTTTTTTTGACATCTGTCAAACAAATTTTCAAACTAAGGCGATAATCCAGACTTCAAATCAGTGCTTTAGGTGACCAATTTTTTTTTCGATAATTCGCTAAAATTTTTTACGGGATCTATGGTCTTGGTGATGCGATCTGGACAAAATTTCGCACGTAGTTTGAATATATTATTCCTCAGCTAGCAAAATTTCATTCCAATCAAATCGTTAGTTTCGAAATTATCAGGAAAAAAATATTTTGAACGGCCATATTTACGGAACCTGTTCTGCTCATTGATGAACATGACCGTGAAATTCGCGATCCAAACCCACCCTGAAAATTTCAAGTTCCTAGGCCTTTCCCTTCGGAAGTTTTAATTTTCTATGGTTTCTATGGTTCTGATCATGCGATCTGAACAAAATTTTGCTTAAATATATCATTCTCGTTTGAAATACAAAATTTTATCTCGATCGAATCCGTTGTTTCGAAATTATCGAGAAAACAAAATTTCAAACGACCGTATTTACGGAACCCCTAGTATAATTCTGCTCATTGATAAACGTGAACGCCACATTTCAGATCTACACCTATCCCGAAAATTTCAAGTCCCTAGGCCTTTCCGTTCGAAAGTTATGATTTTCTATGGTTTCTATGGTTCTGGTCATGCGATATGGACAAAATTTCACATGTAGCTTGAACATCCCATTCTCCATTTGAGTGCAAACTTTCATTTCGATCGAATCTGTGGTTTCAAAGTAATCATGAAAACAAAATTTCGAGCGGCCATATTCACGGAACCCCTCGGCGAATTTTGCCCATTAACGAACTCAACCGAGGCATTTAGGATCTGAACCAACACTGAAAATTTCAATTCGCTAGGTTGATCCGTTCGAGACTTATCGTGCTTACGGACGGCCGGACGGACGGACAGACTCAAATTTTCCGACGGATTCGTCATCAGTGAGTCGAACATAGTCGATTGAAACCATTTTGGGCTCAAAATTCGAAAAATACAGACATCGTGACGAAATGATATAGCCCTCGTGTAAGTAGTACGAGCGCTCAAAAAATTATAGAAAGCACTGCCGTGAAGTCAGGATCTTTTGAGCGCTCGTTCATCCACCTTTAAGGTAGATTCGCATTCTCAAGTTTTTAGAAACCAATTGAAAAAATTTTTGGTGTGAAACTCCAGACTTCACGTCAGTCCTCCCAATTTCATTTTCGAGTATTCGCTAGAATTTTCTACGTTATCTATGGTTTTGGTGATGAGATCTGGAGAGTTTGAGTACATAATTCTTCATCTATATGCGAAATTTCTTTCTAATCCAATCAGTATGAGGAAAAAGAATTCTGAACGGCCATATATACGGAGCCCCCATTCTGATTTTGCTCATTGACGAACGTGACCGCGACATTCGCAATCCAAACCCACCCTGAAAACTAGGCCTTTCCGTTCGAAAGTTATAATTTTCTATGGGTTCTTTGGTTCTGGTCATGCAATCTGGAGAAAATGTAGCTTGAATATGTCATTCTCAATGAATATACAAAATTACGCCACGATCGAATCCGTAGTTTTAAAATTATCCAGAAAACTAAATTTCAAACTACCACATTTACGGAACCCCTAATTCAATTTTCATCATTGATAAAAGTGACCGCGATCTCGCGATATTCGAGATCCACACCTATCCAGAAAATTTAAAGTCCCTAGGGCTTTCCGTTCGTATGTTATGATTTTCTATGGTTTCTATGGTTCTTGTCATTCGATCTGGACAAAATTGTGCATGAAGCTTGAACACGTCATTCTCCATTTGCGTGCCCAAGGTCTTTCATGTTGGTCCGGTAATTGACGGTATTATTCAGCTGTATAAAAATATTTTCATTTATGTTTCTTTTCCTGCTATTCGCCTCGTAGTCCATGATCTTTGTATTCTTGAAATCGAATGTATGACCCCCTGTGAAATGATGTGTTGCCAGGCCGGTAGTATTTTTTTAGATCGCAGTCGTACTTGTGCAATATTATTCGCACCTGAAGTAGCTGTTTAGTCTGTCAAATGTAAAATTTCGGACATTCCAAGCAAGGTACATTGTACACTACACTAGATTTCTTATCTAGCTAGGGGTGTTGGATCCTATTCCTGTGATTCAAACTTCATTATGTTCACTCAAGGACTTGAAACTACGGATTTCATTCAATAAGTTGATTTTTCAGACGTCAGTATCAGTTCACAAATGTAACAAAACCTTCGTTTTCTGCGAAAATTACTTTTATTCTGGATAAATAGGTTGATACTTTGGAATAGCGTTATCATGCCTAATCCTCAGAAAATAATCGAGAATAATCCGAAACCTCATAGCAAACAGAGATGTTCCAGGTCAAAAAAAAATCACCAAAACTTCAATGAAAACGATGAAAGTCTAACTTTCGGAACTTATTCCATTCCAACGGAAAGTAACTACATAAACCTACCTACTCACCTTGTTTTGCTATATAATTTAGTCTTAATTCCACTGGAAATTATTCCGATTTTAGTTTATCGCCCCTTCCATAATAGATACGATATTTATAGCCGTAATATGAAATACGAAAACGTTAACTGATCTCAAATGTTAGGGTTATCCGGAAAGTCACGTAGGAACTTTCATCACGCAATTTCTAACACAACTTATACCCCCCAACGTTTATTCTTTTCAGGTTATATTGTGTAGTCGTCTAGAAACTAGGAAAAATTAATACAACAATTACGAACTGAGGTTTCCGTTCCATGGATTTCACTGAAAATAATTACTCGAAAATTTGTTTGTGTTATACATATACCACTTCAACTCAACAGACTAGAAAGTATAAAATGAGTTCTCCTAGCCTCATACGGATTCATGATTCTGAATAGCCATGAAAATACCAGTGAAATCAATGGATGTTCACGTGCAAAAGGTTGATTTTCATTACATGCCAGGGGCTTACCGCAAATTTTTATATAATAACTATTAACCTTCTCAAATGTTTTTGGATAGATGTGGCCGATTATCTTATTCGTCAAGTAGCTTCTTTCATAACAGCACCTTCAGCGAAACTTTTTGAAAAATTATTTTCATCGTATTTCATTCATCTGGCGAAGGATTGAATATGGGCGACCCGTTTCAATGATTTTCTCAATTTAATCATCACAATGGTAAACAAAAAAATTACGAAAAGCTCTGCCGTGAAGGCATTTTCCAGTTTTGGAAACCAATTGAGGAAATTTTTGACAGCTGTCAAACAAATTTTCAAACTAGGGCGATAATCAAGACTTCAAGTCAGTGCTTTAGGTGACCAATTTTTTTTTCGATAATTCGCAAAAATTTTCTACGGTATCTATGGTCTCGGTGATGCGATTTGGACAAAATTTCGCACGTAGTTTGAATACATTATTCCTCAGCTAGTTGCAAAATTTCATTCCAATCAAATTGGTAGTTTCGAAATTATCAGGAACAGAATATTTTGAACGGCCATATTTACGGAACCCCTAGTCTAATTTTGCTCATTGATGAACATGACCGCTATATTTGCGATCCTAAACTACCCTGAAAATTTCAAGTTTCTAGGCCTTTTCCTTCGGAAGTTATAATTTTCTATGGTTTCTATAGTTCTGGTCATGCGATCTGGACAAAATGTTGCTTTAATAAGTCATTCTCGTTTAAAATACAAAATTTCATCTCGATCGAATCCGCAGTTTCGAAATTATCGAGAAACCAAAATTTCAAACGACCGTATTTACGGAACCCCTAGTATAATTCTGTTCATTGATAAACGTGAACGCGACATTTCAGATCCACACCGATCCTGAAAATTTCAAGTCCCTACGCCTTTCCGTTCGAAAGTTATGATTTTCTATGGTTTCTATGGTTCTGGTCATGTGATCTGGAGAAATGTAGCTTGAATATATCATTCTCCATTAGTATACAACATTTCGTCACGATCGAATCTGTAGTTTTGAAATTATCAAGAAAACTAAATTTCAAACGACCATATTTACGGAACCCCTAGTATAATTTTGCTCATAGATGAACGTGATCACGACATTCGAGATCCACACCTATACTGAAAATTTCAAGTCCCTAGGCGTTTACGTTCAAAAGTTACAATTTTCTATGGTTTCTATGGTTCTGGTGATGCGAGCCGAACCAAATTTTGCATGTAGCTTGAACACCTCATTTTCCATCAGAGTGCAGAATTTCATCTCGATCGAATCTGTAGTTTCGAAGTAATCAGGAATACAAAATTTCGAGCGGCCATATTCACGGAACCCCCTCGGCGAATTTTGCCCAATAACGAACTCAACCGCGGCATTCGAAATTCGAACCTACCCTGAAAATTTCAAGTTTCTAGGACATTCCGTTCGAGAGTTATCGTGCTTACGGCCGGACGGCCGGACTGCCGGACGGACAGACAGACTCAAATTTTCCGATGGATTCGTCATCAGTGAGTCGAACATAGTCGATTGAGACCATTTTCGGCTCAAAATTCGAAAAATACAGACATCGTGTCGAAATGATATAGCCCTCGTGTAAGTAGTACGAGCGCTCAAAAATATAAAAAGCACTGCTGTGAAGTCAGGAGCTTTTGAGCGCTCGTTCATCCACCTTGTTTGCCGAATCAGCTGTAATAGATATATAAGGATTTTTATTCAATAATTCGTTGGAATTCGAAATGTTTCTGTTTATGCGATCTGGAAAAAATGTAGCTTGAATATATCGCACCCGTCGTAGAATGAGGAGACAACTCAAATTTGACTTTGTTGGGAAATAGTATTTGAAGTTTTGGTTTACCGAAGTTTTCGTTCTTTACTTTTGTGAACCTACTCAACGGCTGAACACGCTGAACTTTCGTAAAAACTGCAGCAATCTATTTGAACATTATAACTCTAGCACCCAATATTCAATTAATGCAATTTTTCCCGTCGTGGTGGAATATTCTACTGTTTTTCCAAAAAATTTGAATTTTTTCCCTTTTTTCAAGAACAGTCTCTTAAGTGGGCGAGAGGCCAACTAGAGTTATTCTGATATTGCACGCAAGAAAAGGGTTACTTCCTGAGTTCAATACCGTTACTAACACAAAATGGACCTTTTTTGAGTTATCTCCTTCTTCTACGACGGGTGCGATATCATTCTCCATCAAAATACAAAATTCCTTCACGACCGAATCCGTAGTTTCGAAATCGACAAAAAAACTTATTTTCAAACCCCTGGTAGAATTTTGCCCTATAACGAACCTGGAGGACAAAAATGTAGCTTGCATACTTGTGATTTGTCCAAAGCCTTCGACACTATAGACCACGACTTACTGTTGAAAAAACTAGAATACTATGGCATAGGGGGACAGGCTCTGAAATTACTGAGGAGTTATCTGACTAGAAGAATCCAGACAACAAGCGTAGGTGGCAAGTTTTCTTCTTTGGAAATGCGAAACATGGTGTGCCACTCGGTGTGCTACAGGGATCAGTGCTGGGACCTCTTTTCTTCGTGATTTATATAAATGACTTACCTGGAAATGTTGAATCAGATCAAACTGTTCTTTTTGCAGATGACACTTCTTTCCTGAATGTTGAAAAAATTGAGCAAGAATTACAAGAAAGTGATAAGAAGACGATGGAAGAAGCTCAAATATGGTTCAGTTCAACTAGAATGAATATGAATGCTGACAAAACTTATATATGCTTTTTGATACCTCGACAAAGGAGCATATGAAATTTCTGGGGATCATGATACATTCCAACCTGAAGTTTACAAAACATATTGAAGAACTAATTCCAAGAGCCACATACGCAATCAGAAGAATAAAGCAAATTGCAGAAACCAAGGCAGCCAAGATTACTTACTTCAGCTATTTCCATAGTATACTGAACTTCGGTATACACACCTGGGGAGAAACAACTGAAAGTAAAAGGATATTCGTAAAATAGAAGCAAGCCCTGAGAATCCTATGTGGTGTGAGTAGAAGACATAGTTGTAGAGAATTATTCCCCAAAGAAAATAATCTTACCCTAACATCTATCTTCATATTGAATTGTGTTTTATACATATCTATATATATATAAAAGAAAGTCGTGTTAGTTACACCACTTATAACTCAAGAACGGCTGGACAGATGTTCATGGTTTTTGATTTGTTGTATTCGTCTCCGTCCAGAATAGGAGAATATATATTGAAAACATTGAAAAATTGCCGAAAAAATACAATAAAAGAAAGAAAATTTTCCAATACAAAATGTTCATAGATTTCGTAACTGTCAAGAATAATGTCATAATGCAAAATGAGTGACATATATATTGGTTGTCAAATATTTGTGCGATTGATTTCAGCGAATGATTCGAGATTATTCCGTAAATCCATTCATAGTCAGTATATTATATAAATATTTACTTCGTGAAAGTGATTAATGTTGACTGTGATTTGTTTTGATGGGTGACTATTATTATTAAAATAATGCCGTGACCAAGAAGATCTAATATGCGGCGCCAGGATGGAGGGAAGTGCAATGTAATGTCTCTCGGATGAATTCAGCATGGAGACTGGGACTCTTGAGGGTAGCTTCGGTATACAGAACTGCGTCGGCGGAGGCTGTCAAAGTGATTCCTGGCTTCTTACCAGTTGACCTAATGGTGGCGGAAAGATGCTTCCTTTATATCGTAGGAGGAGCACTAATGGGCAATCGACGTATGGCAAGAAGGATGACACTGAGAAAATGGCAAGAGAGATGGGATGATGGAGGGTAAAATACCGCTTGGATGCGGGGAATTTGGAGTAGTGGATCCAATGTGAGCATAAAACAACTATTTTACTCAATTTTTGACAGCGCATGGATCTTATGGTACCTTCACTAAGAGGACGGACACGGGATGATCTGTATCATGCCTTATCATGACCCGAAGCACATGTTCTGGACGGAGGAAAGGAACGCACTGGTTGGAAAGATAGGCCGCTTACCGCCAGTTGAGAATATAATAGAGGAAATTATACAGCATGAAGAATGCTGGAAGGCGTTTACGGCTTTGTGACCGAAGTCATGAGGAGAAA
Source organism: Aphidecta obliterata (assembly GCA_963966015.1). Lineage (NCBI taxonomy): Eukaryota > Metazoa > Arthropoda > Insecta > Coleoptera > Coccinellidae > Aphidecta > Aphidecta obliterata. Next base: position 44,088,324 of record OZ014427.1, read on the forward strand.
GGAGAGAAAGGACCACTATGCATGGGGGATTATCGAAGTACGGACAGGGATGTCTTTTCCGGTGGTCCTCGCATTTCCCCAAGTTGAGGTTTTTTTAGGTAGGCAGGCAACAACATCAAGTCGAACCGACATATCCCACAACACGGGTCGTTGTTGAATCTAGCAGCAGATTTTTCTCCAGAACCCGAAAAATGAAAAAGTTTGTGTTAGGGAATGCGTCGGGTTGGGTTAGGTTTGGGTAACGAATGTCACGATAGGCTTAGGTTAGGGTTAGGATAGCGTTAGTCTAAGGTTAAGTTAGGGATAGGTAAGGCCACAGCAACGCGTGCCGGGTCTGCTAGTATGACAATAAAGAAATACTACTGGAAAACAACTTCAACCACTTATACAATACTCGAAATAAGAATAACTTTTTGATTTCTTATCATCGGATTGTAGCTTCACAGCTGAACGTAAACTATCTGGCTATAAAAGTGTATAACAAACTACCAACTAAATTGAAGGAATTAGATAGAAGAAAACTTGGGGGGGGGACTTAAATCTATCGTCCTGAAGAAGGCCTATTACAGAATAGAGGATTATATGGAAGATAATTTTTAGAGCCCTTGATTATATACTTGATGTTTATTGTTTGTCAAACCCAATGTGTAAAGTTGTATATATATTATTTTTTGTTTTGTTTGATGACATTTATCATCTACTATAAGTAACCATGTAGTGGTTTTGACACCCCATGTAATTTTTGATGGGTTACAATAAATGTAAATGTAAAACTCAACCGCGACATTCGAGTAAGGCTGCCATCCGTCCGGGTTCCCCCGGATTTGTCCTAGTTTTTAGAGCGTCATTTTTTCGAGTGGATCCCGGTTCAAAACTATTTTGAAAACATTTCGTAGTTGACGTCACCAGTTTGTGTATCGCTAAAATGCCATAATTTCAGAACTCAAATCTTCACAAAACGCACGAATGAAAAAATCCAGGAAGAAATCAACAAACATAACCAATATTCTTTAAAAAGCTGTTTCCGAACGCGGTCAGAAACCAGTCTATCCATGTAATAAAAGTACGAACTGCAGCCCGAATTATCCCAAAACTTGTTTTCAAACCAACCCCGATTATTTCAAACTATTTGGTGCGTAACCAGTTCGACGCAAAAATACTAATATTTCCAAATGGACGGAATAGTTTTAAAAAATCGTCGCGCAAAAAAATGAATAGGTAAAGGCATACCATTAGCCACCGCCAGGCTCGTGCGCCTGGGATGGTCACCTATATAATCTAATATATAAAATTCTCGTGTCCACAGTGTTCGTTGCCATACTCCTCCGAAACGGCTTAACCGATTTTGATGAAATTTTTTGTGCTTATCCGGTATCTATCAGAATCGGCCAACATCTATTTTTCATCCCCCTAAATGTTAGGGGTAGTCCACCCCTAAATTTTTTTTTTTTATTTTTTAGACAAAATTTCTAATTATTATTTTTTTATGATACAACATACAAAATACATACAATCCCCAATTTTCACCCTTCTACGATCAACCCTTATTTTTTAATAGCCAGAACAACGAGAGGCCGAAGGCCTCGAGCAATTTTGAAATTGCGAAAAAAGGGAGAGACCGGGGGCGCGAAGCGCCCCCCGCGTTTTCGAGAGGGAGAAACGGGCTTTCCTAAGGTAAGAGAGGCCGAAGGCCTCGAGCAATTTTGAAATTGCGAAAAAAGGGAGAGATATGGCAAAACAACGTTTGCCGGGTCAGCTTGTAATTATATACTATGAGTATCGTGGACATTCGTGGATCATCTGACTCCTGACTCTCTAGCTCTAGTCTGCTCTAGTCTAGATTCACTGATGGACAATACTGAAATACTGTAGAGAAGAGCTCTATTAGGCGCTCAAGAAAAATCTATCCCCGGTAGAAATATCTTTCCTCTTAAATAATGATGTCAACTACATCACGTTGCGTTTCTGAGTAACACGTTCACAAATAAATCAAATCCATCAGTTCCTTCAAAGGAAGTTATTCTTCATTGAAATACCAATAGATATATAGAAAACAGTATGAATAACTGTTGTCATTTTTTTGGAAAAAAATATCCAACTTCAAACTTCATCATAAAATATGACCAGTATTTCATTATGTGAAAGTATGATATTTCATGATGAAATTTGAGGTTAGATATTTTCTTCCAAAGAAATGACAACAGTTATTCATTTGATTTATTTGTGAGCGTGTTACACAGAAACGCAACATGATGTAGTAGAAACCATTATTTTGAAAAAAAAAAGATATGTCTATCAGGGATAGATATTTTTATCAGAGCGTCCGATAGCTCTTCTTCACAGTATTTCAGGATTATCCAGTCATTCTGGGACACCCTGTATAGAAGAGTAAATAATTCATGGTATTTTTTCAAAATGTGTAGAAATTAAGACTATCCTGAAATATTTTGAAAATTTTTTCGAATATAATAGGTAAAAAAAAATATTGTCCGGGTTTTCAGATGCAATGTCCGGGGTTTTTGAGCTTCTTGTCCTAGTTTTCAGATTACAGAGATGGCAACCCTATATTCGAGATTCAAACCTTCCCTGAGAATTTCAATTTTCTATGTCGTTTCTTTCGAGAGAAATGGTGTATACGGCTGGACGGACAGAATCGAATTTTCCGACGGATTCATCATCAGTGAGTCGAACATAGTCGATTGAGACCATTTTCGGCTCAAAATTCGAAAATTACAGACATCGTGACGAAATGGTATAGCCCTCGTGTAAGTAGAACGAGCGCTCAAAAACAGAGTGATCAGATAAATGTGGAGTATATAAATCAACAGGTCTTCTGGTGATCGTTCAAGTTTTGTTATAGGTCAAACAGTCTATGATTTCAGGAAATAATTCAGGAATTGAAGCTGTTTCATCAACGAGAAAACAAATCAACCCTTGCTGATCACTAATTGATAGAAAATCTTTTCTTCGCTAACGATTACGGAATACTCCAATATAGAAAAGGAGATAAGACTGATATTTCAGAAAGTCTTCAAATATTTTTACCATCGGCAATGCAGATATCGTTAGGAATATAAGAACCAACCCTTCTAACTCTCTAATTATCTTGTATTTTATGCTGAAGTCGAACCGAAGGTTATTGGTAAACAACTGTTGAGCAACTATAAGAGTAATACGCAAGTAATTTGTTTCCTGTCGATAACTAAACAACCATTAATCATTCCCCCTTTGGCTAGGGGATACCACATAAAAGTGGAACTTTCAGCTTTCGGTGAGTGAGGCATCTGGACATAAGAGTGGCTGCAGAGTCACGAATTGCGAGGAAAGTTTTAATTGAAGTTATTTGCACTACTATTACATCGTTCGTTGGGATATTTTGGGAATATCTGTTGAATTTATGCATGAAGTTCGCACATAGTTCCTGAATGAGGATCCTCAACATTGTTGTTTCTACAAACATTGAAGTGAAAAAACTAAATGTGGCATAGTCCACTCTGGCTAACGGAGGATCAATATTGTTGCTTGTGCCTTCCTTATTTCATGAATTTTTGTTTTGTGTCAGTTCAAAATTCAGCTTGTTCCTGAACATAACCTCGCTAGAATGTTCACCTATTATGACAGAATTGCATTATTTGATATTAAAAAAAGTAAAATAAGCTTTTTTCATCGAAGATGAAAAGGGGAAGAAACATGACCTTCCACTGAAAAAAGAAGTTCCACCTCGAAAAGAAGAAAAAAAATTCATAAACATTATTTAAGATACATTCACAGCACTGATGGGGAAACTTTTCCTTAATTTCCTCAGCACTTGAGAAGACCAATTTGTCTTTCAAAAGTTGCCACGATTGAGTGACTGTTGAATTGTTACAGAATGGATATAAACCACATGTGCTGGTTGAAAAAGTACACTTTACGATATTTAACACTTTGTTTTCTGCTCAACGAAAATAACTTGTAGGTATGTTAATTTCACTTAAAGTTCAATGCACACTTGAATATTCTCTATCTTGGATTACTCAACACACTTGACTTGGAAATAATTTTAACTAAAATTATTCCAACACTTCAATAATTAAATACACTATCTCGTTTCTCAATGTTTATCCGAAGCAAGATACATTCAACATTTAAATGTTAACCCTTAACTACTAACTTAACTACGTATCAAATATGTAACGTTGTCACTAAATATACGTCTCACAGACGGATATATAAAAATAGTCATATTACTTTAAGATTCTATAGTTTTTACTTTGTTAACTGTTTATATGTTCTCTTTTTTATTGCATAGGTAAAAATTATGTTCAAAAATGCTATAAAAGTTTCAGTGAAAATCACGAATTTCCAAAGGAGTTCCAAATATTCAGCATTTCGACATCGATCTTACAAACAACTGGAATCAAATTGAAATACTCTTAAAATATGTGAATTTTTTATTACTCTTGTTACAATAATAGTTGAACTGAAATGTAGTCCAAAAATTTGGTCCAAAAAGTATTTTGAAAAAACTGACAATGCCTGTCTGAAGGGTCGATTACATGGAGAAAGTTTACAAGCTGCTAGTGAGCTAGTTCAGAAGCGAGCGAGTCGGCTTGTGCGATAATGATGATTACACGCAAAACATTCCACTCGCTAACAAGCCAACAAGCTCGCGAATGAAAACAAGCGTTTTGTCGTTGTGAATACGTTTTTGACATTTCTTGTTGTCTCATTACAGTTGAAATGAAGTGGAACGTGAATTATATTGTGGAATTTTGGAATATTTACCAGCAGTATCATTTGTTATGGAATATAAAAGGAAAGGACTATTACAACACAAAATAAAAATTTTGTTTTCGAACATTTTCGACGTCTTTATGAAGAACTAAAAGAAAAACAATTAATTGGAGGAATGGATGAGCCAAAACGTCTTCGTCGTTCAACTCTTTCAGTAAACTACATGATGCACCATACGTCCATACATCTCACATCTATCCTTTCCATGGTTTCATCCACACAGCCCTCTTCCTTTTCTGCTTCTCTTTTTTTTTCAACACCGCCTCGAATGCATTAGCTAAAATATTTACTCCGGCACGAACTATTTCCTACGACATTATACAGGGTGTTACTAAATTGTAGGTACAAACGACGAGGCGAGATTCCTCAAGTTATTTTGAGAAAAAAAGTCCCATAAACATTGGATCACAAACGTTTCGTTTTCGAGATTCAGGGTGTTGAAGTTTGAATTTTTCTCAAGTTTTTCTTCTCATAGTATCTACAATTCACAAGATATTCAACTGAAAGCGTTTAATTTGATGTGAAAAAACCAACAATGAATCAATTCACCAACTGAATTTTTATGACAATTTGGATTTTTTCCTCGACCTCGGTAGCTCATACGATTAAACTACAAAAGAACATAAAGTTTTTTGAACAAACAAAGCTGCATTTCACATTTTTTCAAATTGAAAACAGGAGACAGTGTTCCAGAAAAAATATCACCCTGTGAATTTGCTATCAAAATTGGCATGTTACATGGTGTAAACTCTCAATTGTAATATCTATGCCAAATTTCAGTTGAATATCTTGTGAAGTGTAGATACTATGAGACAAAAACTTGAAAAAATTCAAACTTTAACACCCTTTATCTCGAAAACGAAACGTTTACGATCTCATGTTTATAGGACCTTTTTTTCTTAAAATTACTTAAGGAATCTCCACTTTTCGATTGTACCTCCAATTTAGGAACACCCTGTATAGATAGTTAAAAGCCGGAACCAACGAGTAGATAGTTCACTAAAAACTATGATTACACGCGGGTAGTTTACTATCTTACAATCCAAAACGCCAGCGATTAGCGAGTAAAGTAGCCCAGCTTTACACCTTTACTCGCAGATTGTTTACAATCTGCAAGTTGGCCTGTGAACATGATTACACCGGGCGAGTTCACTAGCAGCTTCTAAATTCGCTCACTAGCAGCTTGTAAACTCGCTCCATGTAATCGACCTTTATCACGAATTTGATACACAATCCGGACACACTTTTTTCGCACAATGTAGGCAGATTGGATTCTCGCGTTCGTGAAAAACATATGCCATTCTCAGCATATTCCAGATATGAGGGGACCTGGGGGTAATAACCTCCCCCAAGACTTCCAAAATATAAAGTTTCAGAATTATCGCCAAGACTTGATGGGGACCTGTCGAAATTTTGTTATCGATTACCCCTCCAAGAAGAAAAAGATCTACGCCCTTGGCCGTTCTTCTTTCCTTTCGATAAGAACAAAGAGACCAAATTTCTCTTTTTGAGCGCTCGTATTACTTACACGAGGGCTATATCATTTCGTCATGATGTCTGTATTTTTCGAATTTTGAGCCGAAAATGGTCTCAAACGACTATGTTCGACTCACTGATGACGAATCCGTCGGAAAATTCGAGTCTGTCCGTCCGTCCGTCCGTATACAGGATAACTCTCGAACGGAATGTCCTAGAAACTCAAATTTTCAGGGTAGGTTCGAATCTCGAATGCCGAGGTTAAGTTCGTTATTGGGCAAAATCCGCCTAAGGGTTCCGTAAATATGGCCGCTCAAAGTATTGTTATCCGGATTACTTTGAAACTACAGATTCGATCGAGACGAAATTTTGCACTCTAATGGAAAATGAGGTGTTCAAGCTACATGCAAAACTTTGTTCAGCTCGCATCACCAGAACCATAGAAACCATAGAAAATTGTAACTTTTGAACGGAAACGCCTAGGGACTTGAAATTTTCAGGATAGGTGTGGATCTCGATTGTCATGATCACTTTCATCTATGAGTAAAATTATACAAAGGGTTCAGTAAATATGGTCGTTTGAAATTTAGTTTTCTTGATAATTTTCAAAATACAGATTCGATCGTGACGAAATTTTGTATACTTATGGAGAATGATATATTCATGCTACATTTCTCTAGATTGCATGACCAGAACCATAGAAACCATAGAAAATTATAACTTCCGAAGGAAAAGGCCTAGGAATTTGAAATTTTCAGAGTGGGTTTGGATAGTGAATTTCACGGTCACGTTCATCAATGAGCAAAATTACACTAGGGGTTCCGTAAATATGGCCGTTCAAAATATTCTGTTCCTGATAATTTCGAAACTATCGATTTGATTGGAATGAAATTTTGCACCTATCTGAGGAATGATGTATTCAAAGTACGTGCGAGAGGGGGGAGTATGTTGGAGAATTGTCACTTCTCACAATTCTCCAATGTGTATGTATGGTTGCATAACCTTAACCACTAATCATACGTCTCAGAGATGGCTCGACCTCAACCAATTCGTCAGATGATCTCTCCCTTTCAACTTCTGTCCTTGCCCTTTCACGTAATTTATCACCGTACCACAATCACTTAGTACTCTGAATTTGATTGTCGGCATCGTCTAGTTTTCGAGATATATTTAGTAAAAGATCGATTGCCGTCTCGTAGACGTATAGTTAACATTAACGTAACAATAAAAATTGAAATGAAGAGCTGAAAATATACGTGAAACTGAGTGGAAACATAGAAAAAATTACGAAAAGCACTGCCGTGAAGGCAGGGGCTTTTGAGCGCTCGTACATGCACCTTGTAGGTAGATTCGCATTTTCCGTTTTGGAAACCAATTGAGGAAATTTTTGACAGCTGTCAAACAAATTTTCAAACTAGGGCGATAATCCAGACTTCAAGTCAGTGCTTTAGGTGACCAATTTTTTTTTCGATAATTCGCTAAAATTTTCTACGGTATCTATGGTCTTGGTGATGCGATCTGGAGGAAAGAGCTTGAATATACATTTTAAACACAAAGTGAGGATAAAGTATGGATAATACAGGTACTAATCATGTGAAAATGAATTGCTTTCCTATCTACCATTTTTTTGAAGTATAAAGTCAAGAAGTCATTCGCCTCCCCAATAGCCTCTTCCTTATTCCCTTTGTTCTAACTTCAATCACGGATTAACGAAATCAGCTCAGACAATATTCAGAAACCGATAATTAGTTAATTCGATATCCTATCTTTTCTGTAGAACTTTTCGTGGAACATAAATTCTATAACGTTGCTTTACCAGGCAAAATTTTGCATCTCATCATCAAAACACCGTGCCACAAGCGCATCGATCGCCACTCAAGAATAATGAATTCGTCATACGCCCGGAGTTCTGGTCGTTTTATCGTCCGATCATGCGGTTAATTTCATGATACACCACACCAAGACCGCTTGTCTGATCATAGCTGCACTCAACAAGCCATCATGTGCTCAGGCGATGGGCGTTAACATGCAACTTCCATTCTCTTACTAATGGGGTTGATTGGATCTTTCCGATCTCAGGTATTCTCAATGAACATGCTTTGTTTTGACACGGTCTTCATTGAAGAAAATTTATTAGGGATATTTTCAACGTCTATGAAACTTATTTTATCTGACGTTTCGTTAAGCTGACTTGGCCATCTTCGCAGCAGCCCCGTAGAGGGCTGGTTATCGCCAGATTGATTTTATTTCGAAATCAATAGGGCAACATACACGGTCGGATTATTCGTACAGCTCTGATACGTAGAGATTTGATTTGACAGATCCAGATGTGGCATTTTACACCAACAACGGACGGATTTGATACCATACACGCACAGATATATGTACCAATTTGGCTCGCCACGTATCAGATATGACAGATAATGCGCCCGTGTATGTTGCCCTATTAATAACGCTAACTCAATTGATATACGGTACCTTCGCAAATTTTGGTGGTTCGTGCTCGTACTACTAACACGAGGGCTATATCATTTCGTCACGATGTCTGTATTTTTCGAATTTTGAGCCGAAAATGGTCTCAATCGACTATGTTCGACTCACTGATGACGAATCCGTCGAAAAATTCGAGTCTGTCCGTCCGGCCGTCCGTCTCGAACAGAACAATCTAGAGACTTGAAATTTTCAGTGTGGGTTCAGTTCCCGAATGCCTCGGTTGAATTCGTTAATGGGCCAAATTCCACCAGGGGTTCCGTGAATATGGCCGTTCAAAGTTTTGTTCCACTGATTACTTGAAAACTACAGATTTGATCGAGATCAAATTTTGCACTCAAATGGAGAATGAGGTGTTCAAGCTACATGTGAAATTTTGTCCAGATCACATGATCAGAACCATGGAAACCATAGAAAATTGTAACTTTTGAACGGAAACGCCTAGGGACTTGAAATTTTCAGGATAGGTGTGGATCTCGAATGTCGTGATCACGTTCATCTATGAGCAAAATTATACTAGGGGTTCCGTTTATATGGTCGTTTGAAATTTAGTTTTCTTGATCATTTCAAAACTCCAAATTCGATCGTGACGAAATTTTGTATACTAATGGACAATGATATATTCAAGCTACATTCCTCCAGATCACATGACCAGAACCATAGAAACCATAGAAAAACATAACTTTCGAACGAAAAGGCCTAGGGACTTGAAATTTTCAGGATAGGTGTGCATCTGAAATGTCGCGTTCACGTTCATCAATGAGCAGAATTATACTAGGGGTTCCGTAAATACGGTCGTTTGAAATTTTGGTTTCTCGATCATTCCGAAACTACGGATTCGATCGAGATGAAATTCTGTATTTTAATCGAGAGTGATATATTGAAGCAATATTTTGTCCAGATCGCATGACCAGAACCATAGAAACCATAGAAAATTGTAACTTTTGAACGGAAAGGCCTAAGAACTAGAAATTCAGGGTGGGTTTGGATCGCGAATATCGCGGCCACGTTCATCAATGAGCAAAATTAGACTAGAGGTTCCGTTAATATGGCTGTTCAAAATATTTTTTTTCCAGATTATTTCGAAACTAGTGATTGGATTGGGATGAAATTTTGCACCTAGCTTAGGAATAATGTATTCAAACTACGTGCCAAATTTTTTCCAGATCGCACCACCAAGACCATAGATACCGTAGAAAATTCTAGCGAATTATCGAAAGAAAATTGGTCACCTAAAGCACTGACATGAAGTCTGGAGTTTCGCCTAAATTCCAGAATTTTGGTGACAGCTGTCGAAAATTCCTTCAATTGATTTCTAAAACTGGAAAATGCGAATCTACCTACAAGGTGCATGTACGAGCGCTCAAAAGCTCCTGCCTTCACGGCAGTGCTTTTCGTAATTTTTTTTAGTGATTTCCTTAGGACCTTCATCCACAGGTGCCTGATTAACAGGCTGGAACTACTGACAGGTTTGCTTCTTTCAGTTTTCTTCTTTTCATATCACTCTGTGGTATTTGTCCCAGAAGTGTTGAGTCATCCTTGATATTCTTCCCTTCTTCTTGCCTTGTGAATTGTTGGTTTTATTTGAAGCTGATGTTGAAAAACCGATTGGTTCCTCCTATGTTTTTCATACCATATTCACAGGATATTGAGCATAAACAGTGTTATGGGTCCTTATACTAGTGTTTTACCCATCTTCCGTGAGAACCGAGCTTGTGGCATTGAAGGACTTTTATGCTCTCTTCACTCCATATGATTTTCCAAACCATCCCTGTCATTCTGATAGTCTTTTTATGCGGGAGATCACCATCGTCTTACCCTCTAGGTTTCTTCGTCATTTAAAGTGGTATTCTTCTCCTCCTCAGACTTCTTGAGGTTACTTTCAGTATATCCATTTTAGTTGAGGTTTTCTATTTCCACTACCTCAGTTTCGTCGTTAGAGAAAATTAGGTGAGTTTCTTCATGTATGCGCATCTTATCTGACATTACTGTAATGTTGATTATTGACCTTTATATATGGTCTTTCTATATGATTTGTCAGCTCTTCAGGGTGGTTTGAAATAAGGTGAGAATTGCCTTGATGATTTCCGACCTCCGATAGGAGAAGGAACACGAGGAAGATATGATTCCATATCGGGGCTTGCAACGTATTTTAATTCTTTTTATGGACATATCTGGAAAGGAAATTGTGGTATCTTTTTCCACCTCCACCAAACTTAGACGAAACTCCAGAATTTATGTCAGAGCTTCAGCTGACCAATTTTTTTTCGATAATTCGCTAAAATTTTCTACGGTATCTATGGTCTTGGTGATGCGATCTGGACAAAATTTCGCACGTAGTTTGAATACATTATTCCTCAGCTAGGTGCAAAATTTCATTCAGATCAAATCAGTAGTTTCGAAATTATCAAGAAGAAAATATTCTGAACGGCCATATTTACGGAACCCCTAGTCTAATTTTGCTCATTGATGAACGTGACCGCGACATTCGCGATCTAAACCCACCCTAAAAATTTCAAGTTCCTATGGTTTTTCCTTCGGAAGTTTTGATTTTCCAGGGTATCTATGGTTCTGGTCTGCGATCTGGATAAAATGTTGCTTGAATATATCATTCTCGTAAAAAATACAAAATTTCAATTCGATCGAATCCATAGTGTCGAAATTATCGAGAAAACAAAATTTCAAACGTCCGTATTTACGGAACCCCTAGTATAATTCTGCTCATTGATGAAAGTGAACGCGACATATCAGATCCACACCTATCCTGAAAATTTCGAGTCCCTAGGCCTTTCCATTCGAAAGTTATGATTTTCTATGGTTCCTATGGTTCTGGTCATGCGATCTAGAGAAATGTAGCTTGAATATATCATTCTCCATAAGTATACAAAATTTCGTCACGATCGAATCTGTAGTTTTGAAATTATCAAGAAAACTTAATTTCAAACGACCATACTTACGGAACCTCTTGTTTTATTTTGCTCATAGATAAAAGTGATCACGACAATCGAGATCCACACCTCATCTCGATGAACTCTGCAGTTTCGAAGTAATCAGGAGAACAAAATTTCGAACGGCCATATTCGGAACCTCTGGTCGAATTTTGCCCAATAACGAACTTGACCGCGGCATTAGAGATTCGAACCTTTCCTGAAAATTTCAAGTTTCTAGGATATTCCTTTCGAGAGTTCTCGTGTAGACGGACGGCCGGACGGACAGACTCGAATTTTTGGACGGATTCGTCATCAGTGAGTCGAACATAGTCGTTTGAGACCATTTTCGGCTCAAAATTCGAAAAATACAGACATCGTGACGAAATGATATAGCCCTTGTGTAAGTAGTACGAGCGCTCGAAAATGGAAAATGATCTTCACGCGTTTTCTGATTTGAAATCAAGTTTTTTCATAGAAATGAAAATTTTGCAGTCACGAACTTCAAGGACAATCTTTGTGAGTTTAGTTACTTCTTTCTATACACTCAAAAATCTGTTTTGGGATGAAAGATATTATTTTATAATTTCTAGTCCATTCAAGAACTAAGTGTGGTGGATTCTTCCGAATATAAATCTTCCGAGTTGGACCGCTACAGTACTGGGTGGCACAACACAGACGCGGATCTCATTTCATAGGTGTAAATAAACATATTTGAAAAAATTTTTTTGCAATGTTTATAGGATAGTCAGAAGCACTACTCAAAATTATTTTCATTCGTACAGGGTGTTCTAAAACAATGAAATAGACCAGAAATACACTTTGTTCAATGTAACAGCCTGTTAATGACCTCAAAAATGGAATTGCAGGTTCAAATAATGATGAGTTTCTTCAGATGTCTTTATACCTTAGAATCAGTGGAGAAACCAGTTACGCCGACGATACGTCAATTTTTTCGGTCATCGGATGATTCAATGCGGATTTTTTCGATGGAAGTGCTTCAATTCGCGAATGGGGTAAGTTGTTTTGGTATTATTCGATATTTCCACCAGTAAGAAAAGAAGTCTACTGCCAGGGCTTGAACATCATAAAGAACACCAAACGGACAGAAAAAAAATAAATCGAGAAGCACTGCCGTGAAGTCAGCAGATTTTGAGCGCTTCTATCTCGAGATCGTTGTGCCAATTGTGGGAGGTATGATAATTCTCATAGTTTGTTTGATTTCTGTTTGACTGCTTTCTGGCCTATAGTTGATTTTTTCATGAAGTTGTGTTTTTTTTTTGGTTCGTTATTGTTTTCATTTTTCCTCTACCACGCGGTGCATGTTTGATTTCTTCCCACTAGTCTTGTTCATTTGTCGTGAGACGCGACACCCCGCTCCGAACCGAACTGCCAAACACTGACAGGTCGTTCTTGTTCTGTACTGGGAACGGAACGTTGTGTGGGTTCGAATTGATCCTAGCTCAGAAAGCGTAAATCGCTAGCGGTTGAACTCTACATAATTATTTTTGATTCTAGCTAGAACACTTCTTGTTGATATCGCTCGTTTTTTTTTGGGGTACTTATATTCCTATTTTCACTCCACTCATCCTTGCCTTTTGTAACGTCCGTCCTACCTCCGTGGCCTTCCCTGTCTGTTTTAAGTCTCTCTTATCGGCCCAAGAGAGTGGAGTGTGTTTTTTTCTCCTCTTCCTTGTCCTGAATTCTTGTGCGATCATAACAGTCATTCATCAAGATGCCGAAGTGTTATGTATGTTCAAGGCAGACAGCATCCCAACGCTGTGTGAACTATTTGAAATGTAAGAAGGCTTTCCATTTGGATTGCCTCAAGCTGTCGTCGGACGAGCTGAGTGGTGTGGACGAGGGATGGATTTGCGGTTATTGCAGACGAGACACTCGAGTACTCCGCAGTCAGTCAGTCTCCTCGCCTCTTCCATCAGATGACTTGAGTGTTTTAGGTGGTGGTTCTCAGCCTTGCTCACTCGATCCAATGAACAATAATCAATTCGCTGTACTTATGTCCAAGCTTAACGAAATATCATCTGACATTTCCTCCATCAGGGCCACTCAGTTGACATTGCAGTCTGAAATATCCGAGTGCAAGTCTATTTTGAAGACGCATTCGGCGGAGATTGGATGTTGAGGCACGGTTCTTGATGATCACTCGGTGGCCCTCTCTAGACATGACGATGAAATTCTGTCCTGCAGCAATAAACTTTGTAGTCTATCTGCTGATCATGATATGCTCAAAGCAAACCTGGAGACCACCTGCACAAGATTGTCTGTTGTCGAGGGGGCCTTCAGTTCAGCTATTCGGGACTCGATCGTTTGAGGAGATCTCATAACATTCTAGTCCGTAGTATTCCTGAGTCGGATTTGCAAAGTGACACCACACTCGTTTCACAAACTATCGATTATGTTACTCCAACAGCTAATGCACATCGTGTCTCTCTTGAGAGAATTGGTCTTGTCAGAGATGGTCGCCCTTCGATGCTGAGGGTCACTTTCAATAACCCAATGATTGTCACCAAGTTACTGCGGAATAAAAAAGTCATAAATAATGTACCAGCTTGAAAAGAACTCGGTATTCCGGATGACAAAATACCTTCTCAAATCGAGGAACTAAGCCAATTGCGTGAAGAACTGAAACGTGGAAAAAGCGCAGGGGAGTACAACATCGCCATCAAGTATGTTTCTGGTGTCCCTACAATAATAAAGATTTCAGCTCCAGAGTACCCAAAAGCCTAGGTGGTCCTCACGAGTGGTCGGCTGCTTACACCAACTCCCAGTCTCTCAGCTCAAAATATTTGCGTTCGATAAAACTTACCACCCTTCATTTATTCTTGTTTCCGAATCCTGGTTACACTCTGAGATCCCAGATAATTTAGTCTCTATACCCGGCTGCTCCATTTTCAGATGCGATAGTGAGACAACGATTAGTTATGGGGGAGAATGTATTTATGTCGTGGATGATGTTTCTGACTCCTTCTCTGTTCGTCCCTTTAGTCCGAGCTTACCTGGTGTTGACAGTCTTTTCATCGACCTCCTCAACGGGCAGTCTCCCTGTTTCATCATTGGGTGTATCTTTAGACCTCAACCTTCTAAGTCTGACGTCGACATGGCTGCATATCTAGGAGATCTGTCGACTGCCAAACGAAACCTCTTTGTTGCTGGTGATTTCAACCTGGCCGATGTCGACTGGCCTCTCCGCCAGGGTTTATAATTCGCCATCTGGTCCCTATGTAGAATCCTTTCGTGATTCTAATCTTGTTCAGTTGGTTGAGGCGCGTTTTCGAAACCTCAAAAACCCATCTTCATTAGACCTCATATTGGTCAACGATGCCGACTTGGTTTCTAATGTCGAGCACCATCCTCCTCTGGGAAAATCAGATCATGTCATACTTCTCTCCAGGTTTCACCTCTAGTTTCAGAAGGGCAAAAACATCAATAAATCAATAAAGGTTACCGATTACGGACAGTTGCAGCGTAGTGTCGGTGGTGTTGACTGGGATGTTGAGTTTGAGTCCGCGACTGATGTTGAGACCATGTGAGGCCGTTTTGTGGAGTTACTGAGGAAGTTAACTGAGGAGTGTTCGTCTTTGAGGCATATATTTACGGTTCATCGAAAACCCTGGATTGACTATGGCATTCTCAAGATGATTAGACACAAAAAGTCGATATGGCAACGATTTGTTGGGAGAAAACAGCGAGACTATGACGCTCATCGCGAATATTCAAGTTTTCTTTTCTTCTACTATATCTGCAGCTAAGAGGAAATTTGAGACGAAATTGGTACAATCTGGAGATAAGAAGCGCTTTTTCAAGTATGTCAGATCGTCGTTCAATTCCAAGGTCGATATCCCGATGGCCGGTAACTCAAATAAGCGACCATGCGAAAACCCCGAGGAGGCCGCAAATGTCCTGGCTGATACCTTTGCTGCCGATTTCACCTTAAGGTGTGTACATATATGCTCCGAATATCGTACCGAACCGTGTCGCGTACCCCAACGCGATCAGCGAGAGCGAATCAAATTCACGAATTCAAATTGCACCTCTACTCCTTACGGAATGTGCTCATTCATTGGCTTTTCTGCTTTCAAGAATTGTTTCCGAATCTTTTGAGACATCTTCGCTACCTATATCCTGGCGGAGTGCCTTGGTTACTCCTATCTTCAAAGAGGGTGACAAGCTGGATGTATCAAATTATCGCCCTATCAGCCTGGTTCCCATCGTGGCTAAAATTTGTGGGAGGATTATACTCGACTGCACTCTGAAGTTTGCTCTGGAAAATAAAATCATCCCCGACTGCCAACACGGTTTTCTTCCTGGTCGTTCGGTAATAACAAACCTGCTGGAGTGCGTCAATCGTTGGTCGAAAGCACTCGACAAAAAGAATCCCGTAGACGTGGTATAGCTGGATTTTTCCCGTGCCTTTGATCGTGTTTCTCATAGACGGCTCTTGCATGTGCTTGATCATTTTGGGTTTCGCGGTGAGCTTCTTGCATGGATTGCGGCCTTTCCCTCAGCGCGATCCCTCCAGGTTAGAGTGGGCAACTTCTTATCATGTTCCAAGCCAGTCACCAGTGGTGTACCACAGGGCTCCGTTTTGGCATCGTTCATTTTCCTTATATATATATAGCCGATTTACCCGCATGTATTCGATCTCACTGCTCCCAGTTTGCGGACGAAACGAAGATATACGGCGTTCCCGGAGACCGAGCCTTGCAACAAGAATTGGACTCGATAGCACGTTGGTGCGAAGACTGGCAGTTTCCTTTGAATCTGGAGAAGTGTTCAGTTTTGCATATGGGTACCAACAATCCCCGTCTCCAGTACAATCTTTGTGGTCAGCAAATCTCTTCGGCCAGCAGCCACTCTGATCTCGGAGTTGTCAAAACAGAAAATCTGACCTGGTCCGAGCGTATAGTATCTGCCGTCAACAAGGCAAGGAGATCACTTTTTCTAATCCAGAAGACCTTCGGCAGGTGCGATCCAGTTACGTGCGATGTACTTTATAAGACGTATATTCGTTCCATCCTAGAATTCGCTGGACCAGTTTGGAGCCCGGTGTTGTGCCGTGACAATGATATCCTGGAAAAAATTCAGAGGCGGGTTACGCGTGTGCCGTACGGCGTACTTCGTCCTGACTACGTGACGAGGCTAGCTATGATGGGTCTGACGTCGTTCACTGCCCGTCGAGCGCACGGCGACCTTATTGTGACTTTCCGGTGCCTTCTTGGTCTTGGGTCAGGATTGAATTGAAGGACCTGTTCGAGATCAATCGAGACGAAAGGTTGCGTGGTCATTCACTCAAGCTGAAAAAGGAAAATTTTTCTTCGGTCCGCAGGCAGCATTTTCTGTCCAACCGTGTGTTTGGCACTTGGAACAGTTTGTCTGAGAGTGTTGTCGGTTCTGGCTCGGTAAATGCGTTCAAGAACTCGTACGACCGATGGCTTGACCTGGGATAGTGTTTTTCAGTTGTATTTTTTTTAATTTCTAGAATCCTTTTCTGTTTATTTTTTTATTTGTCTCGAATACTCGAATTTTTTTTTTTCTTTTTTTTTGTGAGTTTATAGGCTTTGCCTCAACTCTTATCATTGTATAATAATAATAAAAATGTAGATTAGCATTTTCCAGTTTCAGAAAGAGTGCCAAACTTCATTTCGATTGAATCAGTAGTTTCGAAGAAATCAGTGAATGAAGTACTTGGTAAATTGCCTTAACAGTTTATTTCCTCTGTCTGAAGCCACAAAGCTCTTTCACCAGAATATTATTGATATCACAGAAATGTATTAGTTCATCAAAAATAATTCTTTCAAATATTTTGTTTATGTTCGATAATAGAGATATTGGACGATGGATCTCATATTGATCTCTTTCCCCTTTTTGAGCGCTCGTACTACTCACACGAGGGCTATATCATTTCGTCACGATGTCTGTATTTTTCGAATTTCGAGCCAAAAATGTTCTCAAACGACTATGTTCGACTCACTGAAAAATTCGAGTCTGTCCGTCCATCCGGCTGTCCTTCCGTATACACGATAACTTTCGAACGAAATGTCCTAGAAACTTGCAATTTTCAGGGTAGTTTCGAATCTCGAATGCCGCGTATGAGTTCGTTATTGGGCAAAATTCGCCCAGTGGTTCCGTAAATATGGCCGCTCGAAATTTTGTTTTCCTGATTACTTCGAAACTACAGATTCGATCGAGGTGAAATTCTGCACTCAGATGGAGAATTACGTGTTCAAGCTACATGCAAGTCTTTTTTTGCTCATTGATGAACGTGACCGCTATATTTGCGATCCTAAACTACCCTGAAAATTTCAAGTTCCAAGGCCTTTCCCTTCGGAAGTTATATGGTTTCTATGGTTCTAACCTCCTTGAAGCCCTCTCAGATACTGGAGTTCATTGGATCTCTGGAGCTGGAGGGCGAGCTGTAGGTAGCGCATTCGCGAATACGGCTCTGATGGGGGGCACAATAGACCTTCAGGTCGGAAACGTAACCCCCTTCCTAACTATTAGCTATTAACTATGGTTCTAGTCATTCCATCTGGACAAAATGTTGCTTTGATATATAATTCTCGATTAAAATACGAAATTTTATCTCGATCGAATCCATAGTTTCGAAATTATCGAGAAAACAAAATTTCAAACGGCCGTATTTACGGAACCCCTATTATAATTCTGCTCATTGATAAACGTGAACGCGATATTTCAGATCCACACCTTTCCTGAAAATTTGAAGTCCCTAGGCCTTTCCGTTCGAAAGTTATGGTTTTCTATGGTTTCTATGGTTCTGGTCATGCGATCTGGAGAAATGTAGCTTGTATATATCATTCTCCATTAGTATACAAAATTTCGTCACGATCGAATCTGTAGTTTTGAAATTATCAAGAAAACTGAATTTCAAACGACCATGTTCACGGAAACCCTCGTATAATTTTGCTCATAGATGAACGTGATCATGATATTCGAGATACACACCAATCCTGAAAATTTCAGGTCCCTAAGCGTTTCCGTTCAAAAGATACAATTTTCTACTGTTCCTATGGTTCTGGTCATGTGATCTGGACAAAATTTCACATGTAGCTTGAGCACTTCATTCTCCATTCGACTGCAGAATTTATCTCGATCAAATCTGTAGTTTCCAAGTAATCGGGTGAACAAAACTTTGAACGGCCATATTTACGAAACCCCTGGGGAAATTTGGCCTTTTAACGAACTTAAGCGTGCATTCGGGAACTGAACCCAAACTGAAAATTTCAAGTCTCTAGGTTGTTCCGTTTGAGAGCTATCGTGCTTACGGACGGCAAGCCGGATGGACAGACTCGAATTTTCCGACGGATTCGTCATCAGTGAGTAGAACTCTATCGATTGCGACCAATTTCGGCCCAAAATTCGAAAAATACAGACATCGTGACGAAATCATATAGCCCTCGTGTAAGTAAAACGAGCGCTCAAAAACTTCATAGACCATGGTTATAGTTCAAATAGAAATACAATTCATTGATCCATTTGATTATTCAGAAGTGATATGGGTCGTGTCAGCATTTCAATCATAAAATAGAAAATCAATATTTCACAAGAAACTGCAAATACAAACTTAAAACGCCCCTAGAGAAATCCATCAATACGGTAAATCATTTCTGCCGAAGGAGAAAATTCGAACAACTTTTCTCGCAGAATTTACCATTTATTGGAATTCCATTAATTATTTCTCATTACGGTCATTTTCACCGTTGAACATAGTCTGCCCCAGTTTATCTTAATGAACCTATTTGTTTCATGTATCTTCTGTGGTGACCTAAATTGTTTATTCCTTGGAGAGTCGGAACAAAATTGGGAATCCAATAATATCAGTGTAGTCTATTCTCCAGGCACTTTTTCTATCAAAACTAATTCACCACATTTCAATTATCTTTTCCGGTTCTCAAGATTTCCCGCCCCATCTGATGTATCGGTCTGATGAATCTCCTGGCACGGAAACATGTCCCCCTAGGAACTTAACGAGCTACTAGTGAAGTTTTGGAAAGTGTAGAGTTGCCATGACAACGTTCACAGCATGTCAAGGATGCGAGAACAAACACTACATCACCGATTTCAACTTTATTTGCTAGATTCTTCCTCGCATATGGAAAGTTGAGCCGGAATTCGTAGAAGCATATATTTTTCAGGATCAGTAGTCCCCAAAGAAGCAAGTTACGTTGAATAACGATGGGAAGCTTAACAATCTGGGGAATTGAATTTGAATCTTCAATTGTATTTCTTCCTCAGCTGCTTCGAATGCAAATTTTTACTAATAGAGTACTTGGAGGGAATCCGTATACGCTTTCTTCCTTGAAGGTACTGAGGCCGATGGAGTATATCATATCGTAAGTATTCGACGAAGAAAATAATTTTTTTCACAAAATACATTGTATTCTATTGTATTGTTTCTTTTTTGTAGTCGCCCAGATCCATCTCATTTGTTCACTGTTATTCTCAAAGTAAACGCTGTCAATTAAACTCTGGGGTTTTCATTTATTATTACCATTTATACAAGTTTGGAGTCGTTCGAAAAAGACAGTATAAGTCCTGCTCAAATTAGAACAGTTAACGTTTCTTCTCAACCCCTGAATTTCAGAGAATAATATTGCACAGCGTACTGGCTCATTATTCCCACATTCCCCAACAAGGATTCAGCAATAAAATCTTTCTACTCAAACTTACAATGGAATAACTAATATGATTTCCACTACATTGGGTTTAATTCCTCGACACGTGTTTCGATGCGAAGCATCATCTTCAGGTGATGAAAATATAACTAAATTACTTCTCTAACTTGTGAATCTACCTACTAATACAACTAATCGTATCACTAGGTGGGGGTTATGGTCAATCCTATGCGTAACTCTTTGTGCGGGATGAATATTTGATGATATTTTAATGACGCTTCCAAAGATGAAATTATGCTAATCTCACCTTCAGTGAGGAGATCTGCTCAAGTTATTGTTTTTGGGCGCTCGTACTACTTACACGAGGGCTATATCATTTTGTCACGATGTCTGTATTTATCGAATTTTGAGCTGAAAATGTGCCGTGAGCACGATAACTCTCGAACGGAACAACCTAGAGACTCGGAATATTTAGTATGGGTTCAGTTCCCGAATGCCTCGGTTGAGTTCGTTGATAGGCCAATCCACCAGGGGTTCCGTAAATATGGCAAGTTTTGTTCTCTAATTACTTGGAAACTACAGATTTGATCGAGATGAAATTTTGCACTCGAATGGAGAATGAGGTGTTCAAGCTACATATGAAATTTTGTCCAGATCGCATGACCAGAATCATAGAAACCATAGAAAATTGTAACTTTTGAAGGAAACGCCTAAGGACTTGAAATTTTCAGGATAGGTGTGAATCTCGAATGTCGTGATCACGTTCATCTATCAGAAAAATTATATTAGGGGTTCCGTAAATAAGGTCGTTTGAAATTTAGTTTTCTTGATAATTTCAAAACTACAGATTCGACCGTGACGAAATTTTGTATATATATATAAACTCGGTTCAAAACGTTCCTCGACGTTGTCCGATATCCAGACGCCTCTGTCTCCGGTCTTCCTACTGGCCTTCACGCAAGCTCCTGGCACTCATTGCCTTCTGTATTCCCGAAATTTTGTATACTAATGGAAAATGATATATTCGAGCTACATTGCTCCAGATCGCATGACCAGAACCATAGAAACCATAGAAAATCATAACTTTCGAACGGAAAGGCCTAGGGATTTGAAATTTTCAGGATAGGTGTGGATTTGAAATGTCGCGTTCACGTTCATCAATGAGCAGAATTATACTAGGGGTTCCGTAAATATGGTCGTTCGAAATTTTGTTTTCTCGATAATTTAGAAACTACGGATTCGATCGAGATAAAATTTTGTATTTTAATCGAAAATGATATATTGAAGCAACATTTTGTCCAGATCGCATGACCAGAACCATAGAAACCACAAAAAATTATAACTTCCGAAGGAAACGGTCTAGGAACTTGAAATTTTCAGGGTAGGTATGGATCGCAAATGTCGCGGTCACGTTCATCAATGAGCAAAATTAGACAAGGGGTTCCGTAAATATGGCCGTTCAAAATATTTTTTCCTGATTATTTCGGCACTACTGATTGGATTGAAATGAAATTTTATACCTAGCTGAAGAATAATGTATTCGAACTACGTGCGAAATTTTGTCCAGATCGCATCACCAAGTTCATAGATACCGTAGAAAATTCTAGCGAATTATCGAAAGAAAGTCTGGAGTTTCGCCTAACTTTGAGAATTTTTTTGACAGCTGTCGAAAATTCCTTCAATTGATTTCTGAAACTGGAAAATGCGAATCTACCTACAAGGTGGATGTACGAGCGCTCGAAAGCAGTGCTTTCATAATTTTTTTTCATAATTTTTTTTCATAATTGAGAAAAAAGACAAAATTTTTACTCCAGAAAAGATTCGAGAATGGTAAACCATTCAAGTCTACTTGATCGTTCAATGAAAAATTATAAAAGCACTGCCCTGAAGTCAGGAGCTTTTGAGCGCTCGTACATCCACCTTGTAGGTAGATTCGCATTCTCCAGTTTTAGAAATCAATTGAAGGAATTCTCGATAGCTGTCAAGACTTCATGTCAGTGCTTCAGCTGACCAATTGTTTTTCGAGAAATCGCTAGAATTATCTACGGTATCTATGGTCTGGGTGATGCGATCTGGACAGAATTTCGCACGTAGTTTGAATACATTATTCTTCAGCTTGGTGTAGAATTTCATTCCAATCCAATCAGTAGTTTAGAAATTATCGGGAACAAAATATTTTGAACGGCCAAATTTACGGAACCCCTAGTCTTATTTTGCTCATTGATGAACGCGCCCGCGATATTCGCGATCCGAACCTACCCTAAAAATTTGAAGTCCCTATGCCTTTTCGTTCGAAAGTTATGATTTTCTATGGTTTCTATGGTTCTGGTCGTACGATCTCAAGAAATGTAGCTTGAATATATCATTCTCTATTAGTATACAAAATTTCGTCACGATCGCATCTGTAGTTTTGAAATTATCAAGAAAACTAAATTTCAAACTACCATATTTACGGAACCCCTTGTATAATTTTGCTCATAGATAAACGTCATCACGACATTCGAGATCCATACCTATCCTGAAAAATTCAAGTCCCTAGGCGTTTCCGTTCAAAAGTTCCAATTTTCTATGGTTTCTATGGTTCTGGTCATGCGATCTAGACAAAATTTCACATGAACACCTTATTCTCCATTCGAGTGCAAAATTTCATCTCGATCAAATCTGTAGTTTTCAAGTAATCAGGAGAACAAAACTTTGAACGGCCATATTTATGGAACCCCTGATGGAATGTGACCCATTAACGAACTCAACCGAGGCATTCGGGAACTGAACGCACACTGAAAATTTCAAGTCGCTAGGTTGTTCCGTTCGAGATTTATCGTGCCTACGGCCAGACGGACAGACTCGAATTTTCCGACGGATTCTTCATCAGTGAGTCGAACATAGTCGATTGAGACCATTTTCGGCTCAAAATTCGAAAAATACAGACATCGTGACGAAATGATATAGCCCTCGTTTAAGTAGTACGAGCGCTCAAAAAACGGACGAATTTCCTTTATTTTCCCCAATGCTCTCCAAAAGATTCGATTTTCCACCTTTATTTTCCACATGCAAATTTCGAAGTCTTCTTCAAATGCATGATTATTCATTTTCGAATGATCTGCTTGCGCCGAATGTCCTCTACCTTTCACTCATAAAAAAAATTTAGAAAAGCACTGCCGTGAAGGCAGGAGCTTTTGAGCGCTCGTACATGCACCTTGTAGGTAGATTCGCATTTTCCAGTTTCAGAAATCAATTGAAGGAATTTTCGACAGCTGTCAAAAAAATTCTGAAACTTGGGCGAAACTCCAGAATTCATGTCAGTGCTTCAGCTGATCTATGGTCTTGGTGGTGCGATCTGGACAAAATTTTGCACGTAGTTTGAATACATTATTACTCAGCAAGGTGCAGAATTTCATCCCAATCCGCTCAGTATTCTCGGAACTATCAGCAAAAAAATATTTTGAACGGCCATATTTAATGAACCCCTAGTCTAATTTTGCTCATTGATGAACATGACCGCGATATTCGCGATCCAAACCCACCCTGAGAATTTCAAGTTCCTAGGCCTTTCCGTTCGAAAGTTACAATTTTCTATGGTTTCTATGGTTCTGGTCATGAGATCTGGACAAAATATTGTTTTGATATATCATTCTCGATTAAAATACAAAATTTCATCTCGATCGAATCCGTAGTTTCGAAATTATCGAGAAACCAAAATTTCAAACGACCGTATTTACGGAACCCCTAGTATAATTTTGCTCATAGATGAAACTGATCACGACAATCGAGATCCACACCTATCCTGAAAATTTCAAGTCCCTAGGCCTTTCCGTTCGAAAATTATGATTTTCTATGGTTCGAGTCATGTGATCTGGAGAAATGTAGCTTGAATATATCATTCTCCATAAGTATACAAAATTTCGTCATCGAATCTGTAGTTTTGAAATTATCAAGAAAACTAAATTTCAAACTACCATATTCACGGAACACCTTGTATAATTTTGCTCATAGATGAACGTAATCACGACATTCCAGATCCACACCTATCCTGAAAATTTCAAGTCCCTAGGGGGTTCCGTTCAAAAGTTACAATTTTCTATGGTTTCAATGGTTCTGGTCATGCGATCTGGACAAAATTTCACATGTAGCTTAAACACCTCATTTTCCATTTGAGTGCAAAGTTTCATCTCGATCGAATCTGTAGTTTCGAAGTAATCAGGAGAACAAAATTTTGAACGGCCATATTTACGGAACCCCTGGTGGAATTCTGCCCATTAACGAACTTGACCGAGGCATTTGGGATCTGAACCTACACTGAAAATTTCAAGTCTCTAGGTTGATCCGTTCGAGAGTTATCGTGCTTACGGCCGGACGGACGGACGGACGGACGGACGGACGGACGGACGGACGGACGGACGAACGGACGGTCAGACTCGAATTTTTTGACGGATTCGTCATCAGTGAGTCGAACATAGTCGATTGAGACCATTTTCGGCTCAAAATTTGAAAAATACAGACATGAATTAAAGATGCACATGATTGATACCAAGTCACACATTCGCCAGCTCATGACCTACTCCGACCTAGTTTTGATTGAACGCAGGTTATATAAATGAGGATATATTGCTTATGTTCAGTGGTTCAAGGAGTGTTATGAACCAATTTGGCATCCTGGCCACTGATTTGAGAAACAAATCAACATATTGAAAATCAATCACCACCCTCTCATCAGCACATCGTAGGACCGACAATATACTAATTAGTGAAAATGAAAATTGTACGTGACTCTAGTCACGTAATTTTTATTATACCTGCATCATAATCCTTATCCTTCGAAATCTCAAGAAGTTTTATTTCGAATTTTTACACACCAGTCCGACTCTTGATTTATGCCTCAAATTACATCGAGTCATGGGTAATCGGTAATCCCTAGAAAGTAGTCGGTAAAAAGAAGCCCATTCAAATAAATTGGTATAAAGTAATCGGTAATGTGTGAAAGTATTAAAAGATGAGGATCATTATCCTGATCGAAAATTCATTTCCAGCTTTGTAATTTATTTATTCATTGTACAAGGAATACAAAAAGGATATTATTGAAGTTATGATCCAGGTATAATTTAAAATAGCCTATGATACGATGCGGAACGGGGTGCCTATATATATCGTTGCAGCCAAAAACGAACGTCTTGACCGCTTATATCACGTTCTTTTTTCGTGTATCCAAAAAGTGTCTTACGTATGAAACTATGTAAATTTGGTCAAAAGCAAGTGCAAATTCTACGAAGATTAGACTATGAGGTTTTGAATTCGATATGCTGATGCAGGTGCTTTTGAGCGCTTGTTTTAATTCATTGTCAGAGTGGTCACACCTACAGGTACATGAAAAATTTTCAAAATAAAGGGAAATGCTTTGAAATTATCACCCAATATCTACCATAAATCTGTATTATCAAGGGTGTAGCTTCATTACTGGGTATACAATGTTTGTGTGGGTGGGTGGCCAGTAATCCGACAGGCGCGGATATGCGAGCTAGAAGTCCAATAGGGCTCTTTATTGGGACCATTGCTCTAAATTGTTTTCGAAAATTTAGAAAAGCACTGCCGATAATTCGCTAGAATTTTCTACGGTATCTATGGTCTTGGTGATGCGATATGGACAAAATTTTGAACGTAGTTTGAAAACATTATTCCTCAGCTAGGTGCAATTTCATTCCAATCCGGTCAGTAGTTTCGAAACTATAAGGAAAAATAGTTTGAACGGCCATATTTACGGAACCCCTAGTCTTATTTTGCTCATTGATGAACGTGACCGTGAAATTCGCGATCCAAACCCACCCTGAAAATTTCAAGTTCCTAGTCCTTTCCCTTCGGAAGTTATAATTTTCTATGGTTCCTATGATTCTGGTCATGCGATCTGGACAAAATGTTGCTTTAATATATCATTCTCGTTTAAAATACAAAATTTTATCTCGATCGAATCCGTAGTTTCGAAATGATCGAGAAATAAAAATTTCAAACGACCGTATTTACGGAACCCCTAGTATAATTCTGCTCATTGATGAACGTGAACGCCATATTTCAGATCTACACCTATCCTGAAAATTTCAAGTCCCTAGGCCTTTCCGTTCGAAAGTTATGATTTTCTATGGTTTCTATGGTTCTGGTCATGCGATCTTGAGAAATGTAGCTTGAATATATCATTCTCCAGAAGTATACAAAATTTCGTCAAAATCGAATCTGTAGTTTGGAAATTATCAAGAAAACTAAATTCAAACGACCATATTTACGGAACCCCTAGTATAATTTTGCTCATAGATGAAAGTGAGCACGACAATCGAGATCCACACCTATCCTGAAAATTTCAAATCCCTAGGCGTTTCCGTTCAAAAGTTACAATTTTCTATGGTTCTGGTGATGCGAGCTGAACGAAATTTTGCATGTAGCTTGAACATCTCATTTTCCATTAGACTGCAAAATTTTATCTCGATCGAATCTGTAGTTTCAAAGTAATCAGAAAAACAAAATTTCGAGCGGCCATATTCATGGAACCCTTGAGCGGATTTTACCCAATAACAAACTCAATCTCGGCATCCGAGATTCGAACCTACCCTGAAAATTTCAAGTTTCTAGAACATTCCGTTCGAGAGTTATCGTGTATACGGACGGACGGCCGGACGGACAGACTCGAATTTTCCGACGGATTCGTCATCAGTGAGTCGAACATAGTCGTTTGAGACCATTTTCGGCTCAAAATTCGAAAAATACAGACATCGTGACGAAATTATGTAGCCCTCGTGTAAGTAATACAAGGGCTCAAAAAGCACAGCACGTCACTCTGTATTATATCCCGTGTGAAAAACTGTATTTCTCTTGAAGTTTCAATGACTTTATATTATGATATTTCTTATAGCCACATTGATTATTGTATTTTCATCTGGAGTAACTATCGTTTTTGGCGGATTTTTGGTATCCCAAAAGCGCATAATTTATTTGATTTTTGGGATGTGTCCACGCACTTTCAGCCGATCAATTTTAGACGACACATTATCTTCCATTAGACAAGTAGAAGCAGGAGTGCCCCAAGGATCTGTTCTAGAACCTCTACTGTACAACATCTATATCGACGATATTCCTAAAAACCCAAGTAATCGGCTTGCCCTATATGCAGATGAATCGGGAATAGCCGTCAGATATCGATGACCAGATGTCATTCACAGAAGACTGCAAGAAGCACTAAAAGATTCAGAAGAATGGTTCATTAAATGGAAAATTCGAATAAAAAGCAAAAACCCAAGCTACCCTACTACAGAAGCGAAGCCTCAAAATGAATTCCAACCAAAGAATAAATGGAGAAGAGATAAATTGGGAAAATGAAGTCAAATATCTAGGTGTGAAACTAGATGGAAGGGCTTACATAAATGAACCATTTAAATATTCAGTGGATAAAACAAACTCAGCAATAAGTAGATTTTACCCCTGGCTAGGAAGAAAGAGCCAAAAGAACCAGAGCACGAAACTACAAATTATCAAGTCAATTGCAAGACCTCAATCAACATATGGTTCGGCGGGTCCATGCTGCCAATAGCCATATGAAAAAGATTCAAGCAACAGAAAATGAACTACTAAGAGCAGCAATGAATTTGCTCACATATCCACAGAGGCTCAAAATGGGAAACTGTCACAGATTTCCTGAAAAAGAAGGCCAAGAAGATAATTTGAAAAAGCAAGTCAACACCCAAACCATGAGCTGAAAATTCGAAAAGCACTGCCGGGAAGTCAGGAGATTTTAGGCGCTCGTTCGTCCACCTTGAAGGTAGCATCGAATTTCTCAGTTTTAGAAACTAAGGTGAAACTCCAGACTTTACGACAGTGCTTTAGGTCACCATTTCTTTTTTCGATAATTCGCTAGAATTTCTCACGGTATCTAAAGTAATGGTGATGCGATCTGGAAAAAAAGCCGCACGGAGTTTGAATATATTATTCTTTATCTACTCCGATTGAATAATATAGTCATTACTCAATCACTTTCGATGGAGTAATGATATATGTAAACAAACACCGTGAGTGTTCTCCGACTCACTCACTCCGATAACTTCCCTGTGTGATTGGCCGTAAGGGAACAGTCCATTATTAGTATTGAGGGGAGGTCACTTGAATAATTTTGACGTTTAATCAAATTGAGTTGATACCTAATTATTATTGTGGATATTTCGCTGAAAAAGATTAATTCAGATAGTGAAGATGAATTATTATGTACATCTTCAGAAATAAGACAATCAGCTAATGTTACCATACAGAATTTATTGCCCGAAGAATACCAAAACAAATATGAAGGTGTATACAACAATTTTCAAGATTGGCGTAGCAGTAAGAATATCAAGTCATTTTTTACAGAGAATGTTCTTTTGGCATATTTCAGTCAACTTAGCACTAAATATGAAGCATCGCCCCTATAGACTTTCTACTCCATGCTAAGAAGCACAACCAACATAAATAATGCATGGTTATATGTAACTATTAAGATTTTTGAATAAAGTTCTTTCTCTGTACTTGTATCTTAGTATTTATTGTTACAATCGTAGATAAAGTATAGTATTCAACTTGCGGTAATGGTCATAACTCACTTGATGAATTACAGCACTCGCCTCCGGCTCGTGCTGCAAACTTCATCTGCGTGAGTTATGACCTACATTACCGCTCGTTAAATAATATACTATTATTTATGTGCGATATTTCATTCCAATTCAATCAGTAGTTCCTAAATTATTAGGAAAACATTATTTTGAACGGCCATATTAACGGAACCCCTAGTCTAATTTTGCTCATTGATGACAGTTTCCGCGACATTCGAGATCCACTCCTATCCTGAAAATTTCAAGTTTGTGGGTCGTTCTGTTCGAGAGTTATTGAGCTTAGGGACAGACTTGAATTTTTGACGGATTCGTCATCAGTCTTGACGATTAAGACCATTTTCGTCTGAAAATTTGAAAAATACAGACATCGTGACGAAATGTGAGTAGAACGAGCGTTCAAAAAGACTGGTTGACTACAACCCTGCAGCAGATTGATATCTCAAAAGACCCAGAGATTGACTTCGTAGAAACAGAAATTGAGTAAACTCAATTTCAAATATCAAGAAGAAGAGACTCTCCAATAAAAGTAATAGGTAAATACAATAATCACACGACAACAATCGTGAAAGAGATACAAACAAGAAGAGTCAAAAGGTTGATAGGCAATGAATGCCTGGAATCTAAAACAGCAGGTGAGGTTTAGTTCGAGCAGGTTGTGCTTCACACTGTTCTTTCTATCGGAGATAGATGGTCCCTGTGGATTTCCCCTGAATAAACAAAAAAAAAACGATAAATTTTCACAGAAAATAATATTATATTTTTACTGCTCCTTGTATTCATATCTATAGAGCTTCAATTATTGTGGAAAAGGATTTATCCAAATTGGTCAAACTACGGTCACCAGGGTTTTTCCACCAACAGTACTGAAACTCTCTTTATTCCAGTGCATAGAACGACCAAATTCATGCCTTCTATTTTGTGAACAGGCATTATACTGTATAATAATCTACTGTCAACAATTAAAACACGGAATAGTCGGGAGTTTGGAGAAACGGTGAGGGAGATGTTTGTGAAGAAAGCCTACTATAGTATCAGAGAATATACCACTGATGTGCATTTTTCGTCTATTTAATTGGTATTTTTCTTGGACTTGTTGTATTAACTATGTGTCGAAAGGGATCAATAAGTTATTTCTATTTCTATTTCTATTCTGACCAGATCAGAAAAACTCAATTTTCTCTTTACATGGACCAATTAAACAGCTGAATTTCTACATGACTCATTTCATTCATACTCTTCTTGAACGCATAATTTTGCAGCTAGATATGGCCAAAAATTTCTGAATACTAAGTTTCGAAAAGAGAATTTTTCTTCTCGCTAATTCTTCATTTGCGGGTCCAACCAAATAGATCGGACCATTCTCGGCTCGCAATCAAAAATTACAGGCATTTGGGCCTTTGTTCATAAAAACAAGCGCTATCCTCCAAATATGGATTTCAACCCAGAGAAACAGGCAAGTTGCGGAGGAAATTACATATAAATCAAGTGGCCAGAAGAACAGAAGTAATATCTAGTACAAACAACATGGCTACACAGAAAGGTTCCGTCAGATATGAAGACATTAAACTTTTCGCTGTATTCATCAACCGCGACCTTCTTTTGTCTACTGTTTTCGATGGTCTCCGTTCTTGAATTCGTTGCAGTCATTATAGACATCGCGATTTAATTAAACATCCGTCATGCGATAAGTTTGCATCAAGTTATAATTATTATTATCGAAGTGACGTGGTCTCAGATCTCATTGTTTTCAGAAAAATATTTCTTGCCAGGAAATTGCATGAGCTTTTTTTAGTCGTCGCAATTGTCGAGTTAGACGTGATTTAATCTCAATAAATTGAAAAACTTCGGTCGGAT
The DNA here is from genome assembly GCA_963966015.1 of Aphidecta obliterata. Classification (NCBI taxonomy): domain Eukaryota; kingdom Metazoa; phylum Arthropoda; class Insecta; order Coleoptera; family Coccinellidae; genus Aphidecta; species Aphidecta obliterata. The sequence goes on from OZ014427.1 coordinate 44,119,116, forward strand.
AAAATGGAGCAACTGCGATGTGCAAAATGACCTGAATTCGGAGTTTCCCGCTTTGGTGCTCCCGCTTTGATGCTATCAGAACAGACTCTTTCGCAAGTGGAAAAAATTACTTCCTATTAATGGATCGATAAATTCTAGTTTATGATTTACAACAATGGTATTTCGGAACGGATCTAGGAAAATAATGTTTCTGCCCACCTTGATTTTTTTTTGCTTGATTGATAAATGGACTAGCGAATGAAAACAAATTTCATTCGACTATAGTCTAGTGCTTTTTGCGGAGATTGTATGAACAGATGAAAAAAATGACGAAAAGCACTGCCGTGAAGTCAGGATATTTTGAGCGCTCGTTCATCCACCTTGTAGGTAGATTCGCATACTCCAGTTTTAGAAAACAATTGGAAAGATTTTGACAGCTGTCAAAGAAAATTTCAAACAAAGGCGAAAATCAAGACTTCACGTCAGTGCTTTAGGTGACCAATTTTTTTTCGATAATTTGCTGAACTTTCTACGGTATCTATGGTCTTGGAAATGCGATCAGGACAAAATTTCCCACGTAGTTTGAATACATTATTCTTCATCTATTTGCGAAATTTCATTCCAATCCAATAAGTTGTTTCGAAATTATCACGAAAAAAATTGTTTGAACGGCTATATTCACGGAACCCCTAGTCTAATTTTGCTCATTGATGAACGTGACCGTGAAATTCGAGATCCGAACCTATCCTGAAAATTTCAAGTCCCTAGGTTTTTCCCGTCCGAAAGTTATGATTTTCTATGGTTTCTATGGTTCCAGTGGCGGATTAACCGGTACGCTTAGTACGCTTAAGCGTAGGGCCCCGAGGTCCACAGGGCCCCCGATCGGAATCAAAATTTCTTCAGAATGAAAATTCGTCTTGCAAGTGAATATAAATAATAATGAATAGAGCAAAATTCAGCTGCCAGTAAAAAAATTACATCAAATCAAAGGTTCAGCATCCGCATGTTTTCTCCAATTATTCTTATCGGCCATTCGCATTTTCCAGTTTCAGAAATCAATTGAAGGAATTTTCGACAGCTGTCAAAAAAATTCTGAAACTTAGGCGGAACTCCAGTGCTTCAGCTGATCAATTCTTTTTCGATAATTCGCTAGAATTTTCTACGGTATTTATGGTCTTGGTGGTGCGATCTGGACAAAATTTTGAACGTAGTTTGATCACATTATTACTCAGCTAGGTGCAAAATTTCATTCCAATCCGCTCAGTATTTTTGGAACTATTAGCAAAAAAATATTTTGAACGGCCATATTTACGGAACCCCTAGTCTAATTCTGCTCATTGATGAACGACACCGCGATATTCGCGATCCAAACCCACCCTGAGAATTTCAAGTCCCTATGCGTTTCCGTTCAAAAGTTACAATTTTCTATGGTTTCTATGGTTCTGGTCATGCGATCTGGACAACATTTCACTTGTAGCTTGAACACCTCATTTTCCATTTGAGTGCAAAATTTCATCTCAATCAAATCTGTAGTTTTCAAGTAATCAGGGGAACAAAACTTTGAACGGCCATATTTACGGAACCCCTGGTGGAATTTTGCCCATTAACGAACTCAACCGAGGCATTCAGGAACTGAACCCATACTGAAAATTTCGAGTCTCTAGGTTGTTCCGTTCGAGAGTTATCGTGCTTACGGCCGGGCGGACGGACAGACTCGAATTTTCCGACGGATTCGTCATCAGTGAGTCGAACATAGTCGATTGGGACCATTTTCGGCTCAAAATTCGAAAAATCCAGACATCGTGACGAAATGATATAGCCCTTGTGTAAGTAGTACGAGCGCTCAAAAAGTTTACTTGATTAGTTTTTCGGCATTTCATATTATTTTTCAATTTCCAATAATTTTTCATGTTCATGTTCATTTGTTTTTTTTGTAAAAAGAAACATTGATTTCTATTTTGCACCTGATACATATACTTTTTTAAGTTTTTTACATTGTGTTGATTTAAATTAAGTTTTTTTATTTGAATTGATGTATCTTATATTTTACCAATGAAATTTATGTTTGTTTCGGAATTCGGAATTCGGATTGAAAAAATTTTTTTCAAGAAGAAGTAGAGTGGGGGCCGCGAAAGTTTTCAAGCGTAAGGCCCCGGAAATCGTCGATCCGCCCCTGTATGGTTCTGATCATGCGATCTGAAAAAAAATTTAGCTCCAATATATCTCAATTTAAAGCAGAATTTCGTCACGATCAAATCCATAGTTTTGAAATTATCAAGAAAACCGAATTTCAAACGGCCATATTTACGGAACCCCTGGTATATTTCTGCTCATTGATGAAAGTGACCGCTACATAAAAGATCCAAACCTATCCTGAAATTTTCAAGTCCCTAGGCCTTTTCATTACAAAGTTATAATTTTCTATGGTTTCCATGGTTCTGGTCATGCGAGCTGGACCAAATTCTGCATGTAACTTGAACACGTAATTCTCCATCTGAGTGCAGAATTCTACCTCGATCGAATCCGTAGTTTCAAAATAATCAGGAAAACAAAATTTCGAGCGGCCATATTTACGGAACCCTCAGGCGAATTCTGCCCAATAACGAACTCAACCACGGCATTCGAGAACCAAACTTACCCTGAAAATTTTAAGTTTCAGGGACGTTACGTTCGAGAGTTATCGTGTATACGGACACACGGACGGACGGACAGACTCGAATTTTTCGAATGATTCGTCATCATTGAGTCGACCATAGTCGATTGAGACCATTTTCGGCTCAAAATTCGAAAAATACAGACATCGTGTAAGTAGTACGAGCGCTCAAAAACAAGAACCAAGAATCACTGAAGTAATAATAATAATAATATAATAATAAGTTTATTTCACAAAATGATCTACAGGAGCAATGAATCCAATAAATAAACCTAACGAGATCCACGAAAGGCAGAGCCTGTGTGTGGAGATATTTTACACTTCGCAGTATTGTAATAAAAAACATAATAATGAAAACAAAATAAAATGACAGTACATAGGACCGGGTGAATAACAAAATGGCCATTTAAACAAAACAAAAAATTATAACATGATGTCCAAGATAGTAAAATGGTTTGATTCAATTTTCGTTACATAGTCAATTCTATCTTACTTACTTAAGGCATATTAGAACAAAATTGCACTTGAAAGTGATGACATGTAGTATAAAATTGCAAAAACAAAACAAAATAAAATGGGAAAATTCTCCCGTCTAACCATTCATCAATTATCGCACTATACAATTCAACGTAAGTAAAACCCACAATAGCTAGAGCCGCGCGTAGGTCTCTCCCCGTTAAAAAGTATGTGTTACTATTTAAACTATTATCCATTTCCTCTGTGCAAAATCTCAAATTGAATGAACTGGGATATCAGAAGTTTGCATTTCCCAGAGAGGCACTCTATGACAGTAGAGTGCTAATGATCTTGAAATTGGTGCCAATTATAAATTTTTTTCAGTTTCTTCTTGTACATATTGCGCGAGTTCACTTCAAATACTTTTGACTCACTTTTGACTCACTCGTGAAGTGCCCTAAGATATCCGAATAAGTTGAAATATAATGGAAATTGTACTTGTCTTTTGCATGGACACCAATTGAAGTGAATAACGTTACCTTCCTGCAAACATAAAACTATTAGATTGTGTTTAATGAGCTTCAGCCATCTTCTGTATTGTATTGATTGATAATAAATAATTGATAATAAATCTTTAATTTATCGAGACAAATTTTTCTTATCTTGAATAGAGATGATCGATCCATAATCAGAATAATTACATCATTTTCACATACAATATCAAGTCCTCTAAGAACCCCACTTGAACAGCAGCTGTTAATCAATCAGTCTAGTGACGCAAGATGATTTTTGACTTGCTTTTGGGACCTCCAAATCGATTCTTCTCGAAATATTTGTTTCATTTTTGATCTCAATGGGTCCAAATGTTCTAATATCCAATTTCACAGAAAATTTGTTGATATATACATCGTGACGAAATGATGAAGCCCTCGTGTAAGTAGAACGAGCGCTCAAAAATAATGAATTTAGATAAGATAGGAGTAGGACGAAACTCCTGAACGCCTAGTTCCATAATGCTTTGCCCCGCAAAAAAATCATTGAGGATAGGGATATATCTTCCTTGAAACCTTCTCGGCTACTACAGTTCGTCAGTGTTATGAAACTGAATGGCAAATTTTAGCCCGGAACTAGGTTTGGGAGATGTCAAATTTGGACCATTCATGATAAACAGAGAATGGCACCAAAGCAATCTTGAATTAGATGCTTCAGGTGGAAATAGATCGCCCAGAAGAGAAAATGAGTGCATATGCAGACCAGGAGGCCCAACTCATCATCAATTTTCTGAGTCGATTCCCAAGGAATTTTCGACTTTATTTATTCCATTCAAAATGAATAAATCGTCACGATGGACCGAGTACCATAATTTTCAATAAGTGAGCTGTTATAATTCTTGTAGTAAATTTGGTTTCTCGTCAATGTAGATACTGTGAAAGTTCATGATTGGAATTAGTAAATCTGTACCACTCATGAACTTCCCATAATCCAAAATTATAAGTGTATGCTTCCTGGAATATAACGATATATTCATCAGCAAGGAAGACAAACTTGGGAATACCTATTTACTGAGCAGAAGATAAGCACCATCCTTTTCAAATGACCCGTATGTTAATAGCATCCGTTGGATACCTACGAGAAGCATCGGCGTAATTGCGAAGCACAATGCATTTGATCATGGAAGTATAAATTACAGTTTAAGTGATACAAACTTTAGCCCTCAGCCTCCTTCACTGCAATACTGCCAATGTTAACATCAACGAATTACCATTCTGCCATCAAGCTCCTGTATTCTACTGTTGAAACTACGCTGCACCAGTGTTTGTACAATTTCCTATACCAACTACCTGTAGGTGATAGGAGTATATCCATCTGGTGAACAAGCACTCGAGAACATAGACAAAGGGGTTGTCTGGATATAGAGAAGTAGTGGAAAGTACTCTTGTACAATGTTTACTTTCAATTCTGATAAGAGTACACTTGGAGTCAGCTACCTTCTCCTTAGTTCATCCCAATTTTGCTATTATAGTCTGCTTTCTTTCTATTCTCAGGTGAGATTAGGAGTATTATCTGATCTCTGCTGCACAACTAATTCAAGTATATTAAAATTCAAATTTGCGAATAACAATAATTCGGATAAACCGCTAAATGAGTATTTTTTAAAATTTGAAGAGCACTGACGTAAAGTCAGGTTCTTTTTCCGGCTATTTAAATTCATCGCAAGGCTGTACACCTATGCAGGTACTTCTAAATAATCGAAAACACAAGACAAATATCTAATCGTATTCACTTGGTTTTCTTGTCTAAACTGTTACTCCACGATATTTTCAACCGAAATTGGAGATATGAGATTTTGAAATATTGCACGTAAAATTTTGGTAACCTGAAGAAAAAACTCGAAAAGCACTGTCGTGAACTCGCGTTTGAGCCCTCTTTCATCCACCTTGTAGGTTAATTCGTTCGATAATTCACTAGAATTTTCTGCAGTATCTATGGTCTTGGTGAAGCGATCTTGAAATTATTTCGCACATAGTTTGAATACATTAATTTTTATCTATGTGCAAAATTTCATTTCAATTCAATCAGTATTTTCAGAATAATCAGGAAAAAAATATTTTGAACGGCCATATTCACGGAACCCCTAGTTTAATTTTGCTCATTGATGAACGTGACTGCGAAATTCGAAATCCATACCTATACTGAAAATTTCAGGTCTCTAGTTCGTTCTTTTCGAAACTTACAATTTGCTTTGGTTCTGGTCATCCGATTTCGACAAAATTCTGCATGTGGCTTTTTCACGTTGTTTTCCATCCGAGTGAGAAATTTCATCTCGATCAAATCAATAGTTCCGAAGTAATCAGGAGAACAAAATTTCGAACGGACTGATCTAATTGTGCGCACTAACGAACACAATCACGGCATTCAAGATTTGAACATACCCTGAAAATTTCAAGTTGCTAGGTCATTCCGTTCGAGAGTTATTGGGTATACGGGCAGATGGACGGAAAGACTCGAATTTTTCGATTGATTCGTCATCATTGAGTCGAACCTTGTCGAACGAGACCATTTCCGGCTCAAAATTCGAAAAATTTAGACATCGTGACGAAATGATCAAGCCCTCGTGTGAGTAGAACGATAGCTCAAAAACGTATCATGAGGATGGAAAATCATCAATCACCTCTTTTTCCAAATCATTGAAATGTCGGTGAGTGCAAAATTAACCAATCTACGATTATGAAACGAACCACAGATCATGGAAATTAAAAAGAATGTGACAGACAAATGATGTAATTTCATTTCCATAAACTTCGAGACATGAGATCAAAGAATTTTTCTAATTTTTCAACACCAGATCAGGAAGTCTGAATTTTCTTTCCACGAGGAACGGAACAGCAGTGAGAATGAATTTTCTAATATCTTATTCATTTCATCGATTCCTCATATTATGTAGACACACAATATCAGCTGAATATGGCAAATTTCTCATTGTCGTTATTTCACAAATGTAACTTCAAAGTTCAAATTGAATAGAAATTTGTCAAATATTCGAGAAAAAATTAATAGCTCTATCTGCTAAACTCTTCAGCTTATTTTTGCCTTTGGTTTCTGTGGTTATCGTGTTTACTTCCGGACGGATGGACAGAATTGAATTTGATCAAGAATTCTCGTTGTTCGTGAGTCCAATTTCATCGAGACTACCCTTGGTTTGAAATTATAAAATATCAGAAATTTAGACAAAATGATAATGCTCTTCTATAGAAACAAGCTCGCATTAGATGCATTTCCTTTTTTGTTTTTAATTCAAGGGGAATACTCATCGACCAACTATCTCGATAAATAGACTAGTGTGAGACTTCGTGTGAAGCCCGACCTTTTCCACTAAAGCTCCTGCTGTTTTAGATTCCGGGCATCTGTTTCATATTAACCTTTTGACTCTTCTGAATTCAAATAGCTCCGGTGTAATCAGACTTAGTGCTTCTGTTTCTTCATTTAGTCTTTTTGCAATGACTCTCTCAGCTATTTTACCTAATGCTAACAGTTAGTAGTCTTATCGGCCTCTAGTATCGTGAGGATTTTCTATATTTTCCTGGCTCATTAAACACAACTACCTCTACCTTCTACCCTTCTTGAATAGTATGTTCTCTTCACTGCGTTTGCTATATTGGTAAGCGCTACTATTTCTTTTCTGGGAATTTTCCCTAACATTAATTTCGTAACTTAATCTTTCACTGAAGCTTTTCTGTTTTTCAATTCCTTGATGATTTCTTAATTTTTCGTTGGGGTTGTTTTATGCATTTTTCAACAAGTTCATATCCATCAATCCGAAGTGGAAAGAACATGAAGCAGCGAATGAACTTATACAATATCTTCACGTAATAATGCGATCTCCAACCTGTACGATTTCCCAACAAATGGGATCTCATTTCCTCAATACTCCATTGTATAATGAAATTCATATTCAGCACACATGAATTTCCCAACAAAGGCTAAACCTGCGTATATCTTAATTATTTTCACTAAATTAAGTAGGATGAGTCTCAAGTAGTAGCTCGCTTCCTACATTGCTGTTCATAAAACTGTTTCCAAACCTAGTTGAAATGTCATGTTTCCTCCTCCCCTTATTTCCATTTCTCCCAAGCAATCCAGAATTAACCCCTATTTCTCTAGGTTCCATATCGAGGCAATTTATATTCATTATATCTGGGAGAATAACGCCGAGCTCGATATTTACTCAAGGTTCCCCTACAGAGGAATGAAACAATTCCAAATTGGTTTATTATTTCCGAAAATAAACCTCTGAAACCGGAAGAATTAAATGTCAACCCTCCTTGAAAATTCCAGAGTTTACGTTCTGATTGAACTCAATGAAAGAATTGAAAAAAATCTGCGGTCTACCGACTAGAGGTATTCTCGTAAATGTTGAAACCTTTAATGCAAAATCATTTCATCTGCGTTTTTTATCTATAAATTTCAAAAGCCAAAATGAAGGATGCAATTTTCCAAGATTTCATTCTGATGGAACTTTCCAACATGCAATCATGAAATTTGAAAAGTTCACAATATAAAGTGAAGTTGTTTTCATTATACACAATCGAGTATTTCTATTGTAAAGCTCAAACCTCAATAGGTTATTCATGAAGAAAGACTTTTGAGCGCTTGTACTACTTACACGAGGGCTATATCATTTCGTCGCGATGTCTGTATTTTTCGAATTTTAAGCCGAAAATGGTCTCAATCGACTATGTTCGAATCACCGCTGCCGAATCCGTTGAAAAATTCGAGTCAGTACGTCTGGCCCTCCGGCCGTCCGTCCGGCCGTAAGCACGATAACTCTCGAAAGGAACAACCTAGAAATTTTCTGTGTGGGTTCAGTTCCCGAATGCCTCGGTTAAGTTCGTTAATGGGCTGAATCCCACCAGAGGTTCCGTAAATATGGCAGTTCGAAATTTTGTTCTTTTGATTTCTCCGAAACTACAGATTCGAACGAAATGAAATCGATCGAATCAAATGGAGAATGACGTGTTCAAGGTACATGTAAATGATATATTGAAATTATATTTTGTCCAGATCGCATGACCAGAACCATAGAAACCAAAGGAAATCATAACTTTCGAACGGAAAGGCCTAGAGACTTGAAATTTTCAGAATAGGTGTGGATCTTGAAAGTCGCTGTCACGTTCATCAATGAGCCCAATTTTACAAGGGGTTCTCTAAATATGGTCGTTTGAAATTTAGTTTTCTCAATAATTTCGAAACTACGGATTCGATCGAGACAAAATTTTGTATTTCAATGGAGAATGATATATTAAAACTACATTTTGTCCAGATCGCATGGCCAGAACCATAGAAACCATAGAAAATCATAACTTTCGAACGGAAAGGCCTAGGGACTTGAAATTTTCAGGGTAGGTTAGAATCGCGAATGTCACGGTCGAGTTCATCAATGATCAATATTCAAACTTCTCGCGAAATTTTGTCCAGATCGCATTACCAAGACCATAGATATCGTAGAGAATTCTAGCGGATTATCGAAAAAAAAATTGGTCAGCTAAAGCACTGACGTGAAGTCTGGAGTTTCGCCTCAGTTTGAGAATTTTTTTGACAGCTGTTATTCAATTTGTTTCTGAAACTGGAAAATGCGAATCTACCTACAAGGTGGATGAACGAGCGCTCAAAAGCTCCTGACTTCACGGCAGTGCTTTTCGTCATTTTTTGAATATTATTTCAAAATTGCCAGAGCGAATGTAAGAACCAAATTCTTCGATGTTTTGGAATATTCTGCAGAATCCAAGGTGATGTGAAAAAAAATCAATTTTAATGCAAAGTTTGCTAGATGTTTCGATTTTGCCTACCATATTTGAACAAGAACGAGAAAATTGAAACTATCTCACTAGTTTTCTTGGAATAAAAATACTGCTTTTCGCGGCATGTGTAAATTCAATATTTGCGTGGGTATACGGAAACTATTCCTACAAACTGTACGAAGCCGTAATCCAACTCCAACAACAACCCAAACCACGACTGGTCTGATCTTGCCATACACGTCGTGTGCTTATAACGGGTGATTTTTTTGAAGTTAGGATTTTCATGCATTAGTATTTGCTCAGATTTTTTTGAGGTTAGGATTTTCATGCATTAGTATTTGCTCAGTATGCTTTGACATTTCATCATGAATAGACTTACTAACGAGCAACGCTTGCAAATCATTGAATTTTATTACCAAAATCAGTGTTCGGTTCGAAATGTGTTTCGCGCTTTACGCCCGATTTATGGTCTACATAATCGACCAAGTGAGCAAACAATTAATGCGATTGTGACCAAGTTTCGCACTCAGTTTACTTTATTGGACATTAAACCAACCACACGAATGCGTACAGTGCGTACAGAAGAGAATATTGCGTATGTTTCTGAGAGTGTTGCTGAAGACCGTGAAATGTCGATTCGTCGCCGTTCGCAGCAATTGGGTTTGTGTTATTCGACCACATGGAAGATTTTACGTAAAGATCTTGGTGTAAAACCGTATAAAATACAGCTCCTGCAAGAACTGAAGCCGAACGATCTGCCACAACGTCGAATTTTCAGTGAATGGGCCCTAGAAAAGTTGGCAGAAAATCCGCTTTTTTATCGACAAATTTTGTTCAGCGATGAGGCTCATTTCTGGTTGAATGGCTACGTAAATAAGCAAAATTGCCGCATTTGGAGTGAAGAGCAACCAGAAGCCGTTCAAGAACTGCCCATGCATCCCGAAAAATGCACTGTTTGGTGTGGTTTGTACGCTGGTGGAATCATTGGACCGTATTTTTTCAAAGATGATGTTGGACGCAACGTTACGGTGAATGGCGATCGCTATCGTTCGATGCTAACAAACTTTTTGTTGCCAAAAATGGAAGAACTGAACTTGGTTGACATGTGGTTTCAACAATATGGCGCTACATGCCACACAGCTCGCGATTCTATGGCCATTTTGAGGGAAAACTTCGGAGAACAATTCATCTCAAGAAATGGACCGGTAAGTTGGCCACCAAGATCATGCGATTTGACGCCTTTAGACTATTTTTTGTGGGGCTACGTCAAGTCTAAAGTCTACAGAAATAAGCCAGTAACTATTCCAGCTTTGGAAGACAACATTTCCGAAGAAATTCGGGCTATTCCGGCCGAAATGCTCGAAAAAGTTGCCCAAAATTGGACTTTCCGAATGGACCACCTAAGACGCAGCCGCGGTCAACATTTAAATGAAATTATCTTCAAAAAGTAAATGTCATGGACCAATCTAACGTTTCAAATAAAGAACCGATGAGATTTTGCAAATTTTATGCGTTTTTTTTTTAAAAAAAGTTCTCAAGCTCTTAAAAAATCACCCTATATTTTCATAAGAGATGAAGCCTTCAGTCTGATGACCAATTATTTGACACCATAAATCAAGTACAGTTGGTTATGAATAAACATTTTGTGATTGTAGACTGATAGGCGTCTGATTGGAAATTAATTTGGGATGATGGAAAATAGATTCAGGGTTTTGTTAATAAGTGCAATGAATTATTTCCGAACGCAAATTTCGTTTTCGGTTGTGACATCTTTGTTAGCAATATTATTTTCCTGAATGTAGTTGGAGCTTTTATGCGGTAAAGAGTTCTTTGAGGGAAAAAAATATGTAAGACCCATGTTGTAAATGGTATTGAATTCAAGGGCAATAGGTGAATCCATAGGTCGATTAATTCTTCTCGGAACCCTTTGCTATCTTCAAAAGAAATCTGGAATCGTACTTCAACCACCTGCTAATAAAATCGAATTTGACATACAAAAGAGTCGGGCTCGAGTTGGATTTTCTAGGCAGTGAGCCCCCTATCCAACTCCGACCTATCCGTCCTAGCAATACATTCTGTGATGGATCGGCGAGAAGCTCCTATCTCATCCGTCAGTTAACTGGGGCCTGGAAAACGGTTCGCGACTTTACTACTCTGGCGAATGAAACTCATTTTTGTAACAAAAGGGAAATGTAATTGAAATTGAGGAAAATTGCGATCTCGGAAGAAGAAGATGCCTTCTCCACAATAAATAATTCTTTTAAATGCAATCCATAAATGAATCTCAATACACGCTTTCGTGAAATGTCGTGTATAAACTCGACGACCTTTCCCATAAAAAATATCATAGTTTTAATGAGTAAATTACAAGATGGTTTTCTGTGAGCCCACAAGATCATTCCACCTGCATCACCAGACTGCCCACACATACATCAAATTTATCAACTCTACCCCTACAAAGAGGAACATCTTCATGTTTGAACAAATTATAACTCTAATTAATTTTCAATTTGAAGGGAATACATTTAATTCTCTACAAAGTAATCACTCAGTTAGGAATAATAGTTTTATCTTCCTCTATGTATTCAGGTAGATCATTGGAGAACAAAAGACAAAAAACTGACCTAGGATATAACCCCGAGCAACTCCGACAGATAACCGGACCATCATTCTTGGAGCATCATTCTTCGACGTCCACAGTTATCTTCATGTATAGTTGTCGAATAAATCGGATGCATAATTATATCATAAAATTTTTGGGTAATGATATCGTAATACGGTTATACAGGGTGTTTCATGGGTGGTTGGCCATAGCCTAGGGGTAAATGCAGGTCATCCGGGCCTTTCAAAAAAACTGCTTGTTTTCTGTCCGCTATTAGTTTAGGAGATACTGGGTGATTTATGGATTTCGGCCTGAATTTACGATAGCCATAACTTTGGAATCTGAGGTCCGATTCTGATCAAATTTCATGAGTTTGTTCACTTCAGAAAGTCCTTCAGAATGGCTCACAAAATATCAATATTTTCAGGGCAATACTCAGAACATCGTAGTTTATCTTTCAAGCCTCAAATTCTATAATTTTCACATCACTTAGAGAAATGCCGCTTTTGGCATAAAAAATACATGATTCAATGTAAGAAATTCAATTTCCACTTTGAATGAAACACTTGTTACAAGCGAATAGCGATCTAACGAAATCATATTTTATGTAATTTTTTTGAAATGCGGTCCTGATTTTATTGGTTTCGTGATAATATTTTTTGTGTTTTGCTAAATCTTTGAATTTCAAAGCTCAAGAGCGTTATAAATTATAAAGTAAACCATTTTGGAAAATGTTATCTGAAAGTCTTTTCGTTTCACAACACAAATAACTAGATACTAATATTTTTTATTTGTTTCATAAAACTTGAAAACTAATTATTTCATTTCACAATGCGAAATTAAAGGGGTAGTATCATAAGATACTAGAACTGGATTTCTTTCATTTCGACACATTTCCTAGCTCTCAAAATGAGATTATTTATTGCCCTTCTCATCATATCGTGGATTTCTTTTTAATTCTGTGCAAACTTCTTCTATCCTCTGCCTCAAATGGCCCCGTAAAGTTATTTCAACGGCGAATACATTTACTTTGAGATAACCTCACACAAAATAAACAATAGGAGTTAGATCTGAGGATCTTGGAGGCCATGTTACAGCGCCACCATTCCCTATCCATCTATTTGGATTTGGATTTCATTCTGATGTTGTGTAACTTCTCTGAATCGAAAATACTCACAATTGGTGTACATAGTTCGATTTTTGAATGAAAATTGGAGTAACTTTGAATTTGACAGCTATGTTTGTAGGCAAAGAATAACGTTGCTTGAATTCAAATAAACCAAATATTCAATGTGTAAAGAGAGCGATATCTAGAGAATTTCCTGAGGAGTACAGGTCAATAATTTTTTTTGAGCAAATTCACTCATTGATTACATGTTTCGAGAGGATTTACGCTATTTATCCCTAAATCAAATATTAAGTTTCAAAAGAATTCAAAGCTTGATTCTGCATACTTTTAATTACTTCTTTACGCAGCGTGTTACAACACTCAGTGTGTGCTGAGGGTTTAGAATACAGGGGAGTTGAACAGAAAGTTATAAAGTTCAAAATTTTAGCGAAAGACAAGAAATATTATCACGAAAAGATTAATATCAGAACCGGATTCAAAAAAATTACATGAAATATTAATTTGTTCGATTGCTACTCGTTTATAACAAGTGTGCCATTCAAAGTGAAAATTGAATTCTTTAGATTGAGAGATTTTTTTTTTCAGAAACTGTTTTATTAAAGGTAGAGGACATTCGGCATACGCGGATCATTTGAAAATTAATAATTATACGTTTAAAGAAGACTTCGAAATTTTGCATACGGAAAATAAAAGTAGAAAATTGAACCTCTTAGAGAGTGTTGAGATAAATAAATAAAAATCATCAGTATTATTATTGAACGATCAAGTAGACTTGAATTTTTCACCATTATTGAATCTTTTTCGAAGTGAAATATTTGTTGTATCTCTTCTAAATTGTATATAAAAAAAATTTAAAATAAAGAACAAAAACAAAAATTTTAAAATAAAAAACAAAAAACAAATAAATAAATAACTAACGTCAACAAATCTTCCCACTTATTGGCGGTAAGATAAGTATAATTGCATGTCATTAAGATATCGTTAAATATTCAATCCGCATTTGGGTTTGCGTATATGATTGACCATTACCCCCACCTAGTAATAAGATTAGTTTGTATTAGTAGGTAGCTTATCGACTTAGAGCTTCCAATTTATAGAATCGTAGAAGAAAACCGCTAGGGGGGAGTTACGTGGGGAGGTCCGTGGATGTTCAGTGATATGTTTTCGACTCGCAAATATTATTACTTTTCTTGTAATTGCGAAGAAACACCAAAAAAAACGTTGTTTTTTTAGTTTTTTGCTTGTAAAATCTGAACCAAATTAGCGGTGCTAATACTTTCAACAGACGAATTGTAGAGAATGAAAAGATGAAAAAATGCGTGCTAGTGCAACTCAATCGGGTCATCATTACCGGAGGAAAGCCGGAAAAACCGTGAAAATCAGCGTTTTTTCAAATCCTCATAACTCGGCCAATTTCGAAGTTGTAGCGCTGGCTTTCCAAATGAAAGTAGTGGTCAATAGATAGTTTGAGTGTGCATAACCCGGACGTTGTCCGATAAATAGTTTTTGCGTAATTGCGATTTGAATTATTTAAGGCACTATTTTCCGGAAGAGCTGGATGCGTCGGAAGTAGTCCGATTCCGACTTGCAAAACGGATTTTGAAAGAAGAAGTAAAACTCTAAAAAAAAGCAATCTTGATTTTTTGTTAAAATGCTTCGAAATAGGTGGAAAAAGCATGCAAACATGACCAAAATCAGCCGAATGCTCGATTGCAGTCAAGTAGTGGGGGTATGAATGTAAATATTCGCGCCCGGCCTCAGCGCGATTTTCGTTCCCCGCGTCTGCCGGCTACCCCCACTATCCGACCCAGATGGGGCACTGAGCCGGTTTTGGTTATGTTTCCACGTATTTTTCACCTATTTTGCAACATTTTAACGAAAAATCAAGTTTGCCGTTTTGTAGTCCTGGTGGGGGGAGGGGGTAATTACCCCCAGTACCCCCCCCCCCCCCGTGGGGGCGCGCCTGCATAAGCCCAAATGTTTACTTCCTTGGAATAATATCACACATTCGATTCCCAGAATTCTTTCGTTAATCCATCTTCTCCCCAGCAAAATAAGAACAGTTTTTATTTGGACACTGACGTCTGATGCAAAAGCGGAATTTACAGCACATTTATTCGAACCGCTCTTACGGCGGAATATCGTGTTTCTATTCGATTTTATTTTAGATGGCCAAATGGTGGCTCAGACAAATGTTCTATGAACTCGAGTCCATTTCTTCAAATCCTCCCATTCACGAACGTTGTTTGCGGTGCTAATGAGTGCTGCTATTATTACCGTATCCATAAACAATGATGCTTTTAGAGAATTGAATGGTGCAAATAACCATTTATTGTTCCCTATCTTTTATGAAATAGGTCGGTGAGAATGAAAGATAGGAAGCAATCAATTAGTGGAGATGTATAATTATTTTAGAACTAATCAATACAGAGTGGCCTTAATCTAGTTGCAGGAAACAATAGGTTTTTTGATCTGCTAAGTGATATTAGAGAGTTAATTGAAAATTATTGCTAGCCTTCTTTCATCTCATTGTTTTCATTCAACAGTCTATAAATGAGTAGATACACTTAATGTCACTCTGCAAGCATAGGTGTTTTTATATTCACGAAAATAAAAAATTACGAAAAGCACTGCCGTGAAGGCAGGAGCTTTTGAGCGCTCGTACATGCACCTTGTAGGTAGATTCGCATTTTTCAGTTTTAGAAATCAATTGAAGGAATTTTTGACAGCTGTCACAAAAATTCTGAAACTTGAGCGAAACTCCAGACTTCATGTCAGTGCTTTAGGTGACCAATTTTTTTTCGATAATTCGCTAGAATTTTCTACGGTATCTATGGTCTTGGTGGTGCGATCTGGACAATTTGGCACGTAGTTTGAATACATAATTCCTAAGCCAGGTGCCAAATTTCATCCCAATCCAATCAGTAGTTTCGAAATTATCAGGAAAACATATTTTGAACAGCCATATTCACGGAACCCCTAGTCTAATTTTGCTCATTGATGAACGTGGACGCGATATTTACGATCCAAACCCACCCTGAAAATTTCAAGTTCCTAGGCCTTTATGTTCAAAAGTTACAATTTTCTATGGTTTCTATGGTTCTGGTCATGCGATCTGGACAAAATATTGTTTTAATATATCATTCTCGATTAAAATACAGAATTTCATCTCGATCGAATCCGTAGTTTCGAAATTATCGAGAAAACAGAATTTCAAACGACCGTATTTACGGAACCCCTAGTATAATTCTGCTCATTGATAAACGTGAACGCGACATTTCTAATCCATACCTATCCTGAAAATTTCAAGTCCCTAGGCCTTTCCGTTCGAAAGTTATGATTTTCTATGGTTTCTATGGTTCTGGTCATGTGATCTGAAGAAATGTAGCTTGAATATATCATTCTCCATTAGTATACAAAATTTCGTCACGATCGAATTTGTAGTTTTGAAATTATCAGGAAAATTAAATTTCGAACGACCATATTAACGGTACCCCTAGTATAATTTTGCTCATAGATGAACGTGATCACGACATTCGAGATCCACACCTATCCTGAAAATTTCAAGTCCCTAGGCGTTTCCGTTCAAAAGTTACAATTTTCTATGGTTTCTATGGTTCTGGTCATGCGATCTGGACAAAATTTCACATGTAGCTTGAACACCTCATTCTCCATTTGAGTGCGAAGTTTCATCTTGATCGAATCTGTAGTTTCGAAGTAATCAGGAGAACAATATTTTGAACGGCCATATTTAAGGAACCCCTGGTGGAATATTGCCTATTAACGAACTTAACCGAGGCATTTGGGATCTGAACCTACACTGAAAATTTCAAGTCTCTAGATTGATCCGTTCGAGAGTTATCGTGCTTACGGCCGGACGGACGGCCGGACGGACGGACGGCCGGACGGACGGACAGACTCGAATTTTCCGACGGATTCGTCATCAGTGAGTCGAACATAGTCGATTGAGACCATTTTCGGCTCAAAATTCGAAAAATACAGACATCGTGACGAAATGATATAGCCCTCGTGTAAGTAGTACGAGCGCTCAAAAACTATCGTCACCTTTCCATATTACATATTACCTATCAATTTAAGTATCGTAGTTTGATATGAAAGTTACCGGGGAAATTGCTCTCATTAGGAAATATTCATTTTCATGTTTTATTACAAGACGCAGAATTTTTCCAGAATTCGGAACCCAATGCCCATCCTTTATCGGTGATTGATTATAATTTTTTGAACGGTTTCGACTACCTACCCAAACCAGTTCTATTGAATTTTAAATACAATAATAGGGTTGTAATTCGTTCTTGAATTTCCAGGATGTTATTTGCTCTAGAAGTATTAGAGTTGCGAACTAGATAAATTCTACTACATCCGATTTTTTCGTTGAAGTACTCAGTATTTTCGAGGATGAGTGGGGGATTTGATGCATTAACAGTAGTAATACCCCTAGGGCGTTGATAATACCGAGATAATTTTGTCATAAAGGATTCTCTATGACAAAATTTTGAGGATTTATCGAGGCCCGAGGGGTATTCGATAAGGTAATTCTATAGTTTGTAGATTTCAAAAATTTTATTGTCAATCTGACTTTAATATACAGCTCCACAAGAGTTAGGGATATCGTATTCAATCGTTTTTAAAAGTATGTAATCTTCGAGAAAATCGCTGTGAAATCATTTAAACCTCAATAACAACTTGAATCGATCCAATAAAAATCAGTATGAGACATTTCGTCAATCTGGTCGCCTTTTTTCTGAAGTTTGGTTCTTTGCATATGCTTCATGAATGTTCTTATTTTGAAATTAAGTCAGTTTATCAACGGCTTCGATTGGAAACGAGTTTTCTGAAAATGCCAAGACGTAAATTAACAAACGCTGAGGCTAATAGGGCTATCGGAATGCTACACCGTGGCCTAACTCAGGTTGTTGTAGCGGAAAGGCTCCAAGTCAGCCAAAGTCTGATATCTCGACTTTGGAATAGGTTCAGGGAGACAGGTTCCTTGTTGGACGACGAAAAACTACACCTGCTCAGGATCTTTTCATCACCGTTTCGGCGAGAAGAAACCCTACATCTACGTGTAGAATGCTACGGAATACTATTCAAAATGTAGATGGGGTCCAAGTTTCCATCGAAACCATCAGATGACGTTTGAGAGAGGTGAATCTAGGTTCTAGCCGTCCATTAAGAGGAGTTCCATTAACACGTGACCATAAGCGTCAAAGACTGGATTGGGCAAGGCAACATATAAATTGGAACGATCAATGGCGTAGTGTCCTTTTCACTGATGAATCCAGATATGGACGATTTTCAGATTCTCGAAGAACAAGGGTATGGACAATCCCACGCTAACCCCGTAATCGTCGCTATGTCCAAGAAGTTCATCCATTCCGAGAGGGAAGTGTTACGGTATGGGCCGGGATATGTTTCAACGGGCGCACAGATCTACACATTTGTCCTGGGAATATGACCGCCTTACACTATAGGGAGCATGTTATTGACAATGTTGTGCCAAATTTTCACGCTGCTATTGGTGAAACTTTTCAATTTCTAGACGATAACGCTAGACCGCACCGTGCAGCCAAAGTTGAGAATGCGCGCGAGGAGCTTGGTATTCCACATTTACCAATACCTCCGCACTCACCAGATTTGAATTGCATAGAACATGCATGGGATATGCTCCAAAGAAGATTAGATAATCATCAACCTACCCCAGAATCCTTAAATGATCTGAGAGCTTCTGCCCCGTTATGGAACCAAATTCCTCAAGAAATGTTCAACAACTTCGTGTGTAGTATGCAAATAAGATGTCAAGCTGTTATTGATGCCCGCGGAGGCCATACATTGTATTGATAGTATTAAAATGCTTGAATTCTCTGGGAATAAAATTTCGTTATTTTACTCGATTTTACTTAACCACCCTGTATACGCTGCAGACCTACAGGCTAAAATTAATTTGCAACTTGAAATCATATTAATATGAATTTTCATCACAAAAATCTTATTACAACTATATTTTTTTGCATATTAAGTCAATATCCCTAACTCATGTGAGGCAGTTTATTTATTCAGGTACCTACTACGATCCAAACTGAAAACACCACATGTTGGGTATTATCGCTGTAATCCACATAGGTGATTGGATGAAATTTGACACATGACTCTAGATTTAGTAATTTGATTGGTTACTATGGTTAGAAAAATATTATCAATAACAATTACCACGAATATTTGAGAGAAGTTGTTGAAAAAAAATTACGTAAAGCACTGCCGTGAAGGCAGGAGCTTTTGAGCGCTCGTGCATGCACCTTGTAGGTAGATTCGCATTTTCCAGTTTTAGAAATCAACTGAAGGATTTTTTGAATGCTGTCAAAAAAATTCTTAGGTAAAACTCCAGACTTCATGTCGGTGCTTCAGTTGATCAATTTTTTTCCGATAATTCGCTAGAATTTTCCACGGTATCTATGGTCTTGGTGATGCGATCTGGAAAAAATTTTGCACGTAGTTTGAATACATTATTCCTGAGCTAGGTGCATAATTTCATTCCAATCCGATCAGTAGTTTCGAAATTATCAGGAAAAAAATATTTTGAACGGCTATATTTACGGAACCCCTAGTCTAATTTTGCTCATTGATGAACGTGACCGTGAAATTTGCGATCCAAACCCACCCTGAAAATTTCAAGTTCCTACGCCTTTCCGTTCAAAAGTTAGAATTATCTATGGTTTCTATGGTTCTGGTCCTGCGATCTGGACAAAATACTGCTTCAATATATCATTTTCGATTAAAATACAAAATTTCATTTCGATCGAATCCGTAGTTTCGAATTTATCTAGAAAACAAAATTTCAAACGACCGTATTTACGGAACCCCTTGTAAAATGTTGCTCATAGATGAACGTGATAACGACATTCAAGATCCACACCTATCCTGAAAATTTCAAGTCCCTAGGCGTTTCCGTTCAAAAGTTACAATTTTCTATGGTTTCTATGGTTCTGGTCATGCGATCTGGAAAAAATTCCACATGTAGCTTAAACACCTCATTTTTCATTTGAGTGCAAAATTTTATCTCGATCAAATCTGTAGTTTTCAAGTAATCAGGGAAACAAAAATTTGAACGGCCATATTTACGGAACCCCTGGTGGAATTTGGCCCATTAACGAACTCAACCGAGCCATTCGGGAACTGAACCCACACTGAAAATTTCAAATCTCTAGGTTGTTCCGTTCGAGAGTTATCGTGCTTACGGCCGGCCGGACGGCCGGACGGACAGACTCGAATTTTCCGACGTATTCGTCATCAGTGAGTCGAACATAGACGATTGAGACCATTTTCGGCAATTCGAAAAATACAGACATCGTGACGAAATGATAAAGCCCTCGTGTAAGTAGTACGAGCGCTCAAAAAACTTCTTGGAATGCACCGCTGTCATATGCTCGGAATTATCTACGCAGTAATCGTATAGATTTTTGAACGATAAAAGATATGCTTCTGGAACAGATGCCTTTTTTTCCATCAGCATGCAAAATCATCACTTTTTTCCATCTAAAAGACGGAGTATTGAGATGACATTTTTTCTAGTCATCTACCCACCCGTATTTCATCACGTCATTAGTATCGAAGCAGGTTTCATCCAAATATATCAGATTTCTTTTTTCCATTCGATGCTCTTTAATTTTAGGCAAATATTGTTGCCGAGCCATAACAACTCTATGGGTCTCCAGAATAATCATTATGCTATTGTCTAACAATATGTTCAGCAAAAAATCGTCTAGTTTATCATAATAATATGTGTATTTGATCGACATTACGCGATATTATCGATGACTGGTTTTTCGTAATTCACAAATTCTTTGCGAAACACCAAAATTAGATATATGTGTATGAAATTTATTATCATTCTCATTTATCAAAGAACCATAAATGTCAAGCACGTTATATTGGTACTGCGCATGTATATCCTCGTGTCCAAAAATTTAATGCTGCGTATTTGTGATTGGCTCAACATGTTATGAAAATGGTCTCCAGAAAATCATAATCGAAATCAAAAAGAATAATTCAACGAACTCACTCCAAGAAAAAACTCTCCTCCTAATTCAGACGCTACTTTCTAAAGATGACTGAATTCAATACTGACACGTGGATAGATGGCCCAACTTAAAACAATGAAAGCAACTAAATTAGCACAAACTCGTGGAAATGCATTTCATTGAATACCGGGGCCGATTTGATTGACAGAAACAAGATAAACTTCCAATCACATCGGGAATTACTTGAAAGTTGGACAAACCTTGTTTATCTGATATATTTCTGGGTTGTTCAAGTATATTTAGAAAGAATATAACTCAACAATTGCGAATTGTGCGGTTTCTTTACGGCTGTGCGATTAGTTAACGATTTTTTGTAAAATACGCAGGTTGCCTTTTATATTTCGGGATTAGAGAACAAAAACGAATTCTAATCATCGAAATCGCTATTGTTTCTCAAAATATCCCCCATGAGGATCTATACACTTCTGCATGCGTTTGAACCAATTGTCGAAGCACGTTTGCCATTCTTATTGAGATATCTCCAAAACAGGCATTCTGAACGCATGAACCGCTTCTGCAGGTGTCGAAAAACGTTGAACTCTCAGTTTATTTTTTCCGAACAGTAATAAAAAGAAGTCATTTGAGGCCAATATGGACTATATGGCGGATGACTAATCAAATCGACGTTTTGAGTGCTCAAAAATGCAGTTGTTCGAGCTGATGTGTGTTAGCTCGAATTGGTTGAGAGTGATTCGTCTTCGACAGTTGGTTTTCCTTATTTCGTGGAAGACAACTGACAAACAAATAGTTGTGTACTACTCATAATTGACTGTTCTGCGTTTTTCTAGGCGTACAGTGGCGACATGTCCAGTTTTTCCTAAAAAACAGGTGACCATTTACTCGGAAGTGCTTCGTGCCCGAACAAGTTTTGTGGGCTTTGGCTCATCTTGGAACAACCCCACAGTCGACTGCTATTTACTTTCGGGCTAATAGGCGTAAATCCAAGATTTATCCCCTGTCACGATCTCATAGACGTTTTTTGAAGCATCGCGATCGTATTTTTTGAGCATTTCTTTCGACCAATCGACACGAGCCTTTTTTTGAACGATTGGCAAATTTTGTGGGATCCAACGCGAACAAATTTTTTCTAAAGTCAAATTTTCATGTAATATTGAATGTATGCTGGTCCCACTAATGCCTAAGGTTGTCCTAATCTTACGATAGGTCACATGACGATCTTTCAATATCAGATCGCGCACAACATCAATGGTTTCCGGAAGAACAACTCATTTTGGACGACCTTCATGAAATTCTTCTTGGAGTGGACTACGACCTCGATTGAATTCACCATACCATCGATAAACACTGGTCCCTGATGGATCTTCATGGCCAAAAATTCAATTAAGTTCATCGATGCACTGTTGCTGAGTTAATCCACGTCGAAAGTGGTAAAAAAAAATCGTACAAAAATGTTCACGATCAAATTCCATGTCTTGGCCGAGATTAATCTTTTAAGTTAATGTAAACAATACAAATAGCGCTCGTATTTCAAAACGTTCTTAGTACGTATAACGAAAAAAAAGTCTAACTTTACGATAGAGTGGTCAGTTTCCAGATTGCAACTCTAGGGTTCTCCAATTCCGAAATATAAAAAGCAACCCTCGTATGTATTGTAGTGAAAATACTACTGAAATGAACAATTGCGATAAAGGCCGTAGATGAAATACTTTTCGTATTTGATATTTTTCATTCTAATTTTCATCCATATTCAGTATTTTCCACTCTTTTCTTCGATTAGTAGATATTCAACCAAAAAATATTTTTTTTTTCTATTCAATCCATTCAAAAGGAATGTCATCAGTCCATTTCGATTATATGCCAAACAAAGATTCTAATTTTACTCGTAAACATAAAAGCGTCTCGTCTAATTAGACAATTAAATTTTTTTCGTGAATCCCAAAGTTACCACCTTCGTCAGTTCGAGGACATTCCATCTCAACAACACCGACTTTCACCAACAATGTTTTGTTTCTGTGCGTTGGGTCTTCTTGCTCAAGATCCAATAACTCCCTATAATAAAAGCGGATGAAATTTCATTTCCCTCGCTGTAAACTCCATTTCGGGACGAAAAGATCCCAAAGTTAATAAAAACGTCCAGCAGGTAATAACTTGGCGCCTACAAATCATCAACTTTTCAACCTCAGAGCTCTGACAGATACCAAACTCCCTCTGCTTGAAAGCATTAGAAGGCAAATCATTTTCTGGAATTGTCAAGTGGTGTAAAATCTTTTGAGAGTGACATTTTCCCATATATCTTTATTTGCTTTCGCAAAAATTATAAATTCATAAGGCAGAACTTCTGAATCAGCGTTGGAAGAATGAGGTCGTCAGATGTAAGATTCAATCATTCAAGACCTTAATTCTACATTGTGTGCCTAGATATCACAGTGTGTTTTCATTTCCGATGTCGCCATTAATAATTTGATTTTATGTCGCATTTGAATCTGTTGAAATGATTTTGAGACTTTCGTTTTTTGGATTTGTCATGTCGTTATATTTTTTCTACTTGAGCGGAAGCGAATAAACATATCCTCTCAATGGGTAAAATGTACGCATTCCGGCTGACAAATTCACAGAAAAACATAGGAGTTTCTAGTTCCAAAATCCATAAATCAAAGAATAGAAAACTTGTGTATCCTGTTGAAAAAAAATAAAAACTAGCTCTCAGTTTTCATCTCCTGGTAACAAAATGGCGAATGCGATAGGTACAAAAATTGAGAACAATTCTTCCATTTGATTGTTGTCACGATTTTCTCGCAATGTTTCCTTTTAAAAAAGGGGAAATGATTGATATCAAAACCTAGGCCTCTCTTCGAAAATCGAGCGTTAGTAAATGAGTTGATGTATTCTCCTCATCTTCTTGAATTTCTTCGCTTATAGAGACGAGTTTGAAGATAGATAAATAGATGATTGAATTATAACGTATTGTCAAATGATTTTCGAAATTTAAACAAAAACAGCTGTGCATATATACAGGACAGGTCAAGCCGAAGTCAGGACACAAAAAAGCAAACATAGATATATTCATTCAAAATATATCTCAATGATATATTCTGGTATGGTACAGGGCCGTAGCTTAGTAGATAAGGCTTTTGGCTCGTGATCGAGAGGTCCTAGGTTTGAATCCTCCGTTCGAGAAAGACATTTTCCGTCCTGAAGTACGGTTCCACCATTCCCTGTTGTATGAACAATTAATATTGCTGTGCCTCGATTGCTTAAGGACACAGTAACAAAGCCTACACAGAACACAACCGCGTCTCCTATTCGCACAAGCTCAAGCTCATGTGGGGTCTCACAGAGACCTAGGAAAGTCAGGATATACACACAAGAGAATAAATTGATATCATCCGAATATATCGACCGAAATACGGTGATTCTATTCATCGAATTCCATTAAAATAACCTCCATTATCTAAATTTTATGAGAATAAAATGACAAAACTTGTCATTCTGACAATGTACACTGAAGACTACTTGATACGCAGAAATAAAAGTTCAAAAGCTCTGACTCTGACTTCACGTCAGTGCTTTTCAAATGTTTTGAAATACATTCCGCCGAATCCAAAGCGACTTGATTACCAAATTCATAGGCAAATGGCTTTTTCGATTTTCACAATTTAAGGAAACGTTACGTATCGATTTTTGGGTGATTTAATGCAAAATATACATAATTGAGTAGGAATGAAACTAGAAAAACCTCGTCTCTTCCACGACTGTCTTGCTCACATAAATATTCATACTTCAGAAAGTCGGCAAACCCAAGTCTGGTGATATTGCAACCCATGTACCAGTTTATGGGCGATAACCTCCTTTATTAAGGTGGGTTTTCTGACGCTTTAGTGTTCCCAACTAGAAATAATGTCCAATGAATAATAATTGAATTCGTATAAATTTCGATAAAGCGAGTTGGTTGGTCATAATCTATTTGACATTTGTTTATGGAAACAAGTTTTGCGGAACCCATCCTTAGATGTAGATTTCAATCGAATGATAGATGTAAGTGACACCTGGTAGGAAAATAAATTGGCATAGTTTTTGTATCAATTTCAATTACCCCTTCAAATAGCAAGATATGCTC
The DNA here is from genome assembly GCA_963966015.1 of Aphidecta obliterata. Lineage (NCBI taxonomy): Eukaryota > Metazoa > Arthropoda > Insecta > Coleoptera > Coccinellidae > Aphidecta > Aphidecta obliterata. Next base: position 44,144,408 of record OZ014427.1, read on the forward strand.
GAGAACAAGAAATCTATCTTGTGTGAGAAAACTAACAATAAGAGGAACTTTTTTCCAAGTGGTCATTGATAACTCTTTATAATTCCGGAGAATTCACCACGTCAATTTTTGAATTGATTTCTTATCGTTCTCGAAGTTGAGTGTGCATCGAAAACTATAGTTGAATTACTAGTATTTGTTGTAACATTGTATGTATATAATATATCTTCAACATTGGTGGATCTCCTCAATTTCTTATGGCATGCTGAAACATTGGAGAATAATTCTAGGTAAGCTTCACCGCGAACATCACCAATACTTGTAATAGTTCCAAAAGTGAACTCAATATAATTTTCATTTTGCTCACTAGGATACTTCAAGCCTGTTTTATTGGTTCAACAATTCGACGAATATGAAGAAACGTGGAAATTCCAATGATCCATTTGCATTCCGGAGTTTCCACGATGACGTCACAAATGGGACTATTTCTATACTCTGATTAATTGTATTGTAGCGTTATTGAATACGTTATTAGTACTAGGATTAGTACACTAACGCAAGGTTTGAACCCTCTTAAATTTCAAAGGTCCTAGTTGCCCAAAATATCCTGACTATAGGGTGGGTGTCAAAAAACAGTAGTTTGTTTGATATAATCATTCAAAAAAACGATTTTTTCGATTGCACTACCTAACCCCATCACTTTCACAGGTCCTTGGGGTTAAATTTGCGCCCGACCATATATTTCGAGCACCTACTCGATATCATAGTTACTTCTTTGTTTATAAATTATTTTGAGCCTAATATGCTGTTGAGTCCTTCGTCAAAAAATTCAATGAACTTAATGAGTTTTTCGATAAGTTGTAGCCTAGGATATGACCGTATTGCTTCTCGGGTGCCTCTAGCATTCGTTACATGCCACACTGTGTCGGATCGTCATATTCATGGCTGGAACTGGTGAGTTTATAATTCAAAATTGTAATAATATCGAGTGTTTTTTTTGGAGTGATAGAACTTTCGATAGTGATAACTGTGATTTAACAGAAGGTAAAAGCTATGTTGTTTTGACATTTCTGTTCAGTAAGCATTGACAAATTATCATGGAAAGACTCACGCCGCAACAACGTTGACAAATTGTTGAAATTTATTTTCAAAATCAGCGTTCTATTCGCCAAACTTATAAAGCACTTCGTTACAGATCGATGATCAATGATTATTTGTTTCAAAATTTGAATGGTATCGACCCAGAAGTGTTTTGGTTCCAACGAGATGGTGCTACACCTCATGCTGCTACCGTAACAATTGATTTATTGAAAGAAAGATTTGGCGATAACATTATTTCGAAAAATGGTCCAATTAATTGGCCTTCAAGATCATGCGACATAACTCCACTGGATTATTTTCTTTGGCAATATGTCAAGTCATTGGTTTAGGCTGATGAACCAGAAACAATAAACGCATTGGAAGCCAACATAACTCGTGTAATGGATGAAATAATGCCTGAATTACTTGAAAAAATGGTCCAAAATTGGTCTGGCCGAATGCGGTTCCTCAGAGCTAGTTGTGGTGGACATATGCCGGAAATTTTTTTCAAAACTTAAATGTCATAAAATTATTTCTCGGATAAAAGGAAAAATTTGGCTTCAATATTAATTTAAATGTGTTTTATTTCAATTTAAAGTTCTATCACTCTTAAAAAAAACACCCGATATAAACAGCACCAGTTCTATTGTTGATTTTGAAAATTGCGTTCGGCAATTAATTTGATCATTACTTCATTAATCATAAGAAGTACTTGCAAGCTTGCCCGTTGGTCGGTGTCTAACCGATATTTTCATATTTTGATTAATTCATCCGTTGAAAGAAGAAACGGTTTTATAGATGTAGCGCAACTATGACAAGGGCTCTTCATCAAAATTTTTCAAACTTCAGTTCAGATTTGGGGTTGAAAATAACTTTGGTAATCACATTTCGGGTCTCTTTCAGATATAGAAATTCGAAAATATATATAGGGCACATCCCCATCATTGGTATTCGGAGCCAACCATTTTGAATGAGTAATTTTATTGGCACAGCCCTCGATTATTTCTCAAATTACTGGATTATAATTCTGCTTGTTTTAATACTATTTTTTGACGGTGCATCTCTGAAGAAATTGAACATTTATGCCTACCTATGCTTCATGCTCATTCAACAGATAAAATGTTGTGTTCTCTGTCATTCTGCTAGTTTTTTTTACTCTGGGTCGCTGAGACCCTCAGAACCAGCCTGGTGCTTGAGATTGGCGCTTGAGTTTCTTACCATTCTTGCTTTATCGAAATAAAGGCCTTTGAGAGGCTCGAATTTCATATAAAACATGTCAAAGTACTTCTATTTCAAATTTTTCAAGCTCTTTTTCCTCATATTCGGAGCCATTTTTCTTCCGCATATTATTTTGTCAATACTCCATTATAGAGGCTAGTGAACTTATTTGGTATTATTTGTTCCTGAGAGATACTTCTGCAACTATAGAATTATTGAAATAGAGTACATATACTTATGTTTTTTTTTGTTTTAATGGCTTTAATCGGAATGCTGGTGGTGATTGATTTTCGAGACGGTTCGACAGAGACTGAATCATTTCCGTAACAATGGAGAATTATTATGCGAAAATAATTGAGGACGGCTGTTGACGAGGGACATTTTCGCATAAAACATAAATTGGAGTTGGATATTGGAATTCAATAAATTGTTGGTTGGTGAAAAGTTTTGACATACCTTCTAGGTACCCAGTCAAAAAAATTTCATTTTAGTCCCCATCAATATCATTATATAATTTGAATATACCTATTCATTCAAAGGGGACGGTTCAGCGCCAAAACCAATTCTTAGTCCACTTCTAATCAGTGAAAATATCTACGATTGCAGGTATTCACATAAGAGAACCTGAGTGCAAGAATCAGTACCCAGAGGAAAATTAATAAATATCGGACATACCAGTTAATCCAGAAATTTGGAAAATAACCAATTATCTCCAACTTCAAATAAACTCACAAAAGTTATTCACCCAATATGTTTCCGAACTATTCAACTTCGACACTTTTTTATATTTCTGGAACTACGAATTTCCGAAAGACCACTTCCTCATTTCCAATTCAAAAAATGTAATGAACAAATTTTTTTTTACAAGTTCAACTCTCGAACTGTATCGCACTCTTCGTTTATATCAACCACGAAATCCATATCCCGGTGATTTTGCCATCCCCGAAATGCGCAATATTTTTGGGGATTGCACCGACAGGCAATTCGCGTCCGATTTTAGCTCCGCAAAATAAATTCGATCTCTGCGGCAACCTGGCACTCTAACCTCGAGGACGTCGTTGGCCCTATTGACTGCAGCGCCGTCTAGCAGGACGACGGCGAATGTGCACGAACGTCGGTCGGCGGGCGCCGTGCGTCGTGGCCGACTTATTGATGCGGTACCAGCCCCTTTGATGCCTACCGAAATTTATAACGGGATGTGAGTTTTTGCGAAGTTTTTATTCGATGGTCTGCATTATATAAGTGATAAAAATATGTCGCTCCTATGATTCGTTACGTTCATGTATCAATTTTACTTTCGAGAAGAATATACTCTCAATTTTTGGAGTAGTATTATCACAGATATATTATCAAGGAAGTTATTTTTGGTCTATATACGGAACGAATATATGACAAAACTGCAGGATTTCAATATTCAACCAAAATATGATATCGAGAATGTTTCAGTATTGTACAAAACTACATCAATTCCAATATTTCCCAAACATGTATATCATTTTTCTTAAATTTTCAGAATGGTTTCTGGTGAAGTTATCTTACAAAATTATGTATAAATGTTTCTTTCGAATATGTCCACAAGATTTCCCCTCAATTGATTCCAGAAAAGCGTATGTGAAATATGACCAGCATCTGAACGAAATTTGTAGACACAAAATAAAAAACTCGAAAAAATTCATTTTCGCAGGGTTGCCAGGATCGACTTCAACTCAAACATGAATATATTTCTGAATATTAATTCCACACCTGTTCGATTGGATTTTTCACAAAATTAGCAGAAAAGTATGTGAGCGTAATTTTTGAGCGCTCGTACTACTCGCACGAGGGCTATATCATTTCGTCAAGATGTCTGTATTTTTCGAATTTTGAGCCGAAAATGGTCTCAATCGACTATGTTCGACTGACTGATGACGAATCCGTCGGAAAATTCGAGTCTGTCCGTCCGTCCGTGCGTCCGGCCGTCCGACCGTAAGCACGATAACTCTCGAATTTAACAACCTGGAGACTTGAAATTTTCAGTGTAGGTTCAAATCCCAAATGCCTCGGTTGAGTTCGTTAATGGGCAGAATTCCACCAAGGGTGCCGTAAAGACATCCGTTAAAACTTTTGTTCTCCTGATTACTTCGAAACTTCGATCGAGATGAAATTTTGCACTCAAATGAAGAATGAGGTGGTCAAGCTACATGTGAAATTTTTTCCAGATCGAATGACCAGAACCATAGAAACCATAGAAAATTGTAACTTTCGAACAGAAACGCCTATGGACTTGAAATTTTCAGGATAGGTGTGGACCTCGAATGTCATGATGACGTTCATCTATGAGCAAAATTATACTAGGGGTTCCGTAAATATGGTCGTTAGAAATTTAGTTTTCTTGATAATTTCAAAACTACAGATTCGATCGTGACGAAATTTTGTATACTAATGGAGAATAATATATTCAAGCTACGTTTCTCCAGATCGCATGACCAGAACCATAGAAACCATAGAAAATTATAACTTTTCGAACGGAAAGGCCGACTTGAAATTTTCAGGATAGGTGTGGATCTGAAATGTCGCGTTCACGTTCATCAATGAGCAGAATTATACTAGGGGTTCGGTAAATACGGTCGTTTGAAATTTTGTTTTCCCGATAATTTCGAAGCTACGGATTCGTTCGAGATAAAATTTTGTATTTAAATCGAGAATGATATATTAAAGCAACATTTTGTCCAGATCGCATGACCAGAACCATAGAAACCATAGAAAATCATAACTTCCGAAGGGAGAGTCTTAGAAACTTGAAATTTTCAGGGTAGGTTCGGATCGCAAATGTCGCGGTCACGTTCATCAATGAGCGAAATTTGATTAGGGGTTCCGTAAATATGGCCGTTCAAAATATTTTTTTCCTGATAATTTCGAAACTACCTATTGGATTAGAATGAAATTTCGCAAAGAGATGGAGAATAATATATTCAAACTACGTGGAAATTTCGTTCAGATCGCATCACCAAGACCATAGATACCGTAGAAAATTCTAGCGAATTATCGAAAAAAATTTGTCAGCTGAAGCACTGGCATGAAGTCTGTAGAACTTTTTTGACAGCTGTCGAAAATTCCTTCAATTGATTTCTGAAACTGGAGAATGCGAATCTACCTACAAGGTGGATGTACGAGCGCTCAAAAGCTCCTGACTCTACGGCAGTGCTTTTCGTAATTTTTTAAAAATATAATTTGATAGAAACGATTCATTCGTCCTCTGCTCACATTTTATACTGAGGAGTATAAATGAAACTTGGTTTAACTCATACCTCTTTCAAAAATTATTTACAAACAAGTACAGAATATTTAGTACCATCAACATTCACAATTTTATAAATGAGAAACGATTTCACAAAATAATTTAAAATTCACTTTTTCTCGTCTGACTTGAAACAGGTTAATATTATAGTCTAGATAGCAACATGTTCGACTTTCATCTCAGGCCTTCATGTCTCAAAACTTAACCATGTCCTCAATTCAAACTTTATTCCAGGTGGCCGATTGGAGGGAGCCTCTGACGATGATCTTTGGTGAGGAGGAGGTCTGCAGGGAAATGGGGGGGCTCGTTGTGCCAAGAAACTCAACTGGTAGCCCTCAATACCTTGCCGCGGACCGACTTCACCTGTCCCAGCTGCAGTGTCGTGGCTAAGGAATGGCACCAGAATAAACGATGCCAGAAAGGACATCGAGCATACCCCGAGACCATTCTGTTATACCAACGCCTCCTGGCTGTCCGTGGTCATGTCTCGCGGGCCAGTGAGGTGGGGGGGGGGGCTTGGCTTGACCACCCGGACCAAGAGGAAACAACCTCATCAAAAATTCTAAATCTAAGGCGGGAACCAGGCCGAAGGATGCGTGGTCAGATAGAAGACTGGCCTCTACTGGTCTTAACCTTGGAGCACCAGGGGAAACTCCATTATATAAACCCCTTACCTCTGCATGCGAGGCTCTGCAGAGGTGGACCGATATGACCCTAGCTTCTCGTGGGAGCAATTATGGACAAAGAACCGGTAAAACAAATCACCACTGAAACAGGGGCGGAGTTAACCTCCGCCTCCTCATCCGGGCACCTCGCAAGAGGGAAGGTCAAACGACCAAAGAATCGGCTGCCGTTCGAGCTGCCCAAACTTGGACAACCGGTCGGCAGAGATGATCCACTGAGGAAGTTATATTTATAGTTAGGAAGGGGGTTACGTTCCACTGCGACCTCAAGGTCTATTGTGCCCCCCATCAGAGCCGTATTCGCAAATGCGCTACATACAGCTCGCCCTCCAGCTCCAGAGCTCCAATGAACTCCAGTATCTGAGAGGGCTTCAAGGAGGTTAGATCCTCATTCGTCCTGTAATTCTCTTGTCCACGACATTCTTTGCGCTGGTTTGCAATGGCGAGGCATTCTGTAACCAGGTGAACAGGAGTCTCCTCCTCTTCACCACAGAATCTACACCAATTCGGGTCCTTCCCAAGATTTCAGTTGCGGAATGAACGCCGATGAAGTGGATCCCTCTTTCTGTGTACTTACACATCTCTTCCACCAGGACGTCTTCAAGAGTCGATAGTTGCTCGACTTCCAGAATGGTCCTGGGGTATTCTTTGGGGACTATCCCAATGCTGATTGCAGCCTTTTTTGCTTTGACGGCAGCTGCATAACCAGTGGCTTGCCCGGTTTTAGCAGCGGCCGTCTTCTGCTTTTTCGGCAAAGGCAACGTCGGAGGTGTGATCTGCTCCGGACCTCTTTTGCCGTGGTCTTTACCCTTTGGGGTGACCTTCGGGTCTGTGCGTTGAAGAACCTGCTTCCTCGCCTCCTCAGGTTGTAGCCCCTGATGGAGGAGTCGCAGGTACTTCCGCACTCCTGCTCCACTGAGACTTTTCCTCAGTGGATCATCTCTGCCGCCCGGTTGTCCATGTTTGGGCAGCTCGAACGGCAGCCGATTCTTTGGTCGATTGACCTTCCCTCTTGCGAGGTGCCCGGATGAGGAGGCGGAGGTTAACTCCGCCCCTGTTCCAGTGGTGTTTTGCTTCATTGGTTTTTTATCCATAATTGGTCCCACGAGAAGCTAGGGTCATATCAGTCCACCTCTGCAGAGCCCCACGTGCAGATGTAAGGGGTTTATACAATGGAGTTCCCCCGGTGCTCCAAGGTTGAGACCAGTAGAGGCCAGTCTTCTATCTGACCACGCATCCTTCGGCCTGGTTCCCGCCTTGGATTTAGAATTTTTGATGAGGTTGTTTCCTCTTGGTCCGGGCGGTCAAGCCAAGACCCCCCCCCCCCCACCTCACTGGCCCGCGAGACATGACCACGGACAGCCAGGAGGCGTTGGTATAACAGAATGGTCTCGAGGTATGCTCGATGCCCTATCTGGCATCGTTTAACCTGGTGCAATGCCTTAGCCACGACACTACAGCTGGGACAGGTGAAGTTGGTCCGCGCCAAGGTATTGAGGGCTACCAGTTGAGTTTCTAGGCACAACGAGCCCTCCTATTTCCCTGCAGACCTCCTCCTCACCAGAGATCATCGTCAGAGGCCCGCTCCTATCCGCCACCTGGAGACGCGCCGGGTTGGCACTTCATTCCATACCCGGATCCACTGAGGAAAGGTCTCAGTGGAGCAGGAGTGCGGAAATACTTGCAACTCCTTCATCAGGGGCTACAACCTGAGGTGGCTAGGAAGCAGGTTCTTCAGCGCACAGACCCGAAGGGAAAAGACCACGGCAAGAGAGGTCCGGAACAGATCACACCTCCGACGTTGCCTCTGCCAAAAAAGCGGAAGACGGCCGCAACTGAAACCGGACAAGCCACTGGTTGTGCAGCAGCCGTCAAAGCAAAAAAGGCGGCCATCAGCATTAGGATAGTCCCCAAGGAATACCAAGGACCATTCTGGAAGTCGAGCAACTATCGATTCTTGAAGACGTTCTGGTGGAGGAGATGCAGAAGGCGGCGGACTGGCTCACAAGTTCAGTACCGCGATTGAAATCTTGGGAAGCACCCGAGTTGGTAGCACTGAGTGGAGACGACATCCCAAGTCCTACCGTTATAACGGTCTTCTTCCCAAGAAGTCTCGGCATGGAACAGGAGAAGATCCTCCGACTTGTCGAGATTCAGAATCGCGGCCTCAATGTTAGGGCTTGGAAGGTGCTGCGCTTCAAAAAGTAAGGCAGAGGAAGTATCCTCACGATTGGGATTGTTCCCCAATCCGAGGAAGTCATAAGGACAGAGAGAGGCCAACTGAACTTCCGGTTCGGGAGCGTCCCAGTCTCAGGACTAGGTAAGAAAGGTGGCCCTGAAGAAGGGTCGAAGGATGTGGAGAAGCCCTCCACATCCCAGGAACCCAGCTGCGACACCGCCAGTACTCCTGGAGATACAGAGACTCCCTCTGCGCCCCAAGGCACTGGGCTAAGTTGTGTGGTGGCTGGGGGTCCGACTACGGGCGAGGAGTTCTCCTCGTGTCCCGGAGAGGAAACCTCTCAAATGGAAGTCGAGGAGGGGCAGATAGAGGCGAAGGAGAGGGCAAGCACCCCACAAAACGAACCTTCGTCTTCATAAGAATAGCGCAGGTAAACCTGCATCACGCGAGGGGTTCCTCAGCCGTGATTGCAAGGTTGTTTGCGAGGCTGCAATTAGGCATTGTTCTGATCCAGGAACCCTGGATCAACAAAGAAGGCCAAATCAAAGGTTTGGCATGTGAGGAATCAAATTTGATTTATGATCAGAGGCAAGTTACTCCACCTGCCTGTGTTCTCGTGAAGAAAAAGATTAAATATATTTGTGTTTCAGAATACATGTCACGGAAATAAATTCCAATTATGGTACACCTGAACTTGGGGACCGTTGACCAGAACACCGATATTTCGAGCTGAATTCAAGGGTAGAGCAGGTCAGCAGGGCAATAATAGAGGCGTTTTACTCCAGCTGTCCACTCACCAGAGCTCGTCCAAGTAAGGATGCTCCTTGGTGGAATGAGAACCTGTCAAACCCCCTAAAGGATGTCCGTCGGCTCTTTAATAGGGCAAGACGGGATAACAATTGGCAGGGGTACACCGAGAAACTAACTCATTATAATAAAGAGATCAGGAAGGCCAAAAGGCTTAATTTTCAAGCTTTTCGTGAAAATATTACTTCCACTTCCACTGCAGCCAGACTTCAGAAAGTCATGGCAAACGGGGGTACCAACCCCACAATGTCGCTCAGAAGCCTGATGAGTCTTACACTGAGGGAGATGAGGAACGATCAATTCTTCTTCTCAAAACACACTTTTCAGGTAGTGAACCCATAAGTAGTTCCAAAACAGCAATAGAATACACCAATAAATCCCGTAAGGAAGATTGGGATATTGCTAGGAAAATATTTTCAAGACAACGACTCGAATGGGCAATTAGTACCTTTCAGCCGTATAAATCACCAGGAGTGGATGGCGTGTTTCCTTTACTCCTGCAGAGGGGAGCGGAAGAGATTCTTTCCCATCTTCTGAAGATCACAAGAAGCAACTTAGCATTGGGTCAAATACCTGACATATGGAGGAGGGCAAAAGTAATCTTCGTTCCAAAAACAGGGAAGAAAGACGGGACTGATCCCCGAACTATTAGAACCATTTGTCTTACCTCGTTTTTGCTTAAAACGATGGAGAAGGTAGTAGATAACTACATAAGAACGGAGAACCTGGAGAAAACACCACTTCACAAATGCGTACAGGGCAGGACGCTCCACGGAGACTGCTCTGTATCAGCTGACTGAAGGCATCTAGAAGACGCTGAACAACAAAGAAATCGCACTGTGCGCTTTCCTAGACATATCTGGGGCCTTTGACAACACGACACACGTGTCTGTCAGAGAGGCACTCGTAAAGCGAGGAGTGAACTGTACCATCATAAAATGAATGTATGAGGTGTTGACGACGAGGAAAGCTGAGACACTGGCGGTCGATTAAACCATCTCTGTCAAAACCACTCGCGGAACACCTCAAGGAGGAGTAATATCTCCCCTCCTTTGGAGTCTGGTAGTGAATAAACTACTGCACAGGCTAACGGAGCTTGGCTTCGTATGTATAGGCTATGCCGATGACATAGTCCTAATAGTAAGAGGTAAATTTGAGGGTTCCCTCTGTGATTTGTTGCAGAGGGGCCTCAAAAATATCGAGCAGTGGTGCTTGTCAGTGGGGCTCAACATCAACCCAGTCAAGACCACAGTGGTTACCCGGAAAAGAAACCTTCCAGCCATGAAGCCCATCTCGGTGAATGGAGATAACGTAGAAAGGAAATATCTGGGAATTAACCTAGACAATAAGCTTCTATGGAACAGGCATGTTAAAAATACTGCTAGTAGAGCGACAAGAGCTCGAACGGCGTGCAGAAGCCTATCCGGTAAAACCTGGGGCTGTAACCCTAAAATACTGCGATGGATGTATGTCATGATTGTGACACCAATAATAACTTATGGGGCAGTAGTCTGGTCTGCTAAGACAGGGCTGACAAGCACGAGGAAAATTCTCGACAAGATACAAAAGCTTGACTGCGTTTGCATCACTGGAGCTATGAAAAAGTGTCCGACAAGAGCACTTGAGGTCATCACAGATCTCACTCCATTACATCCTGTGATCAACAGGGTAGCCCTTGAGGCTATTCTTAGAATATCTAGGGAAGGTACAGGGAATGAGAGAATCAAAAGTCAAGGAGCCTGGTCCTCTCTGAACAAGTACATCTCATCAGCGAACCTGCCTAGTGATGTTATGATTAAAAAGTAAGCATTGAGAAGAACTTCAACACTATGCTATGTGAAGAGGAAGAATGGGAAAAGGAATACACTAATCAAAACTCCAAAGTGAATACCATTAAATGGTATACAGATGGTTCTTAAACCACGATGGGGGCAGGCGCTGGAGGATACGGGGCAAGAACCAATTGTACACTATCGTTAGGCTCCTACTCGAGAGCCTTTCAACCTCTGGGCGCCATGATTGTCAGACCAATAATAACTTATGGGGCAGTAGTCTGGTGTGCTAAGAGAGGACAGACAAGCACGAGGAAAATACTCGACAAGATACAGAGGCTTGCCTGCGTTTGCATCACTGGAGCTATGAGAACAAGAGCACTTGAGGTCAATACAGATCTCACTCCAATACATTTAGTGATCAACAGGGTAGCCCATGAGGCTATCCTTAGAATATCTAGGGAAGGTACAGGGAATGAGAGAATTGAAAGTCAAGGAGCCTGGTCCTCTCTGAACAAGTACATCACATCAGCGAACCTGCCTAGTGATGTTATGATTAAAAAAAAAATTACGAAAAGCACTGCCGTGAAGTCAGGAGCTTTTGAGCGCTCGTACATGCACCTTGTAGGTGGATTCGCATTTTCCAGTTTTAGAAATCAATTGAAGGAATTTTCGACAGCTGTCAAAAATATTCTGAAACTTAGGCGAAACACCAGACTTCATGTCAGTGCTTCGGCTGATCAATTTTTATTCGATAATTCGCTAGAATTTTCTACGGTATCTATGGTCTTGGTGATGCAATCTGGACAAAATTTTGCACGTAGTTTTAATACATTATTCCTCAGCTAGGTGCAAAATTTCATTCCAATCCGATCAGTAGTTTCGAAACTATCAGGAAAAAAATATTTTGAACGGCCATATTTACGGAACCCCTAGTCTTATTTTGCTCATTGATGAACGTGACTGCGATATTCGCGATTCAAACCCACCCTGAGAATTTCAAGTTCCTAGGCCTCTCCGTTCAGAAGTTACAATTTTTTATGGTTTCTATGGTTCTGGTCATGTGATCTGGAGAAATGTAGCTTGAATATATCATTCTCCATTTAAATACAAAATTTCGTGACGATCGTATCTGTAGTTTTGAAATTATCAAGAAAACTAAATTTCAAACGACCATATTTACGGAACCCCTAGAATAATTCTGCTCATAGATGAACGTCATCACGACATTCCAGAACCTCACCTATCCTGAAAATTTCAAGTCTTAGGCGTTTCCGTTCAAAAGTTACAATTTTTTATGGTTTCTATGGTTCTGGTCATGCGATCTGGACAAAATTTCACATGTAGCTTGAACACATCATTCTCCATTTGGGTGCAAAGTTCCATCTCGATTGAATCTGTAGTTTCGAAGTAATCAGCAGAACAAAATTTTGAACGGCCATATTTACGGAACCCCTGGTGGAATTCTGCCCATTAACGAACTCCACCGAGGCATTTGGGATCTAAACCTACACTGAAAATTTCAAGTCTCTAAGTTGATCCGTTCGAGAGTTATCGTGCTTACGGCCGGACGGCCGGACAGACAGACTCGAATTTTCCGACGGATTCGTCATCAGTGAGTCGAACATAGTCGATTGAGACCATTTTCGGCTCAAAATTCGAAAAATACAGACATCGTGACGAAATGATATAGCCCTCGTGTAAGTAGTACGAGCGCTCAATAAGCATTGAGAAGAACTTCAACACTATGCTATGTAAAAAGGAAGAATGAAAAAAGGAAATCACTACCCAAAACTTCAAAGTGAATACCATTAAATGGTATACAGATGGTTCTAAAACCACGGTGGGGGCCGGCGCTGGAGTATACGGGGCAAGAACCAAGTGAACACTATCGTTAGGCTCCTACTCGAGTGCCTTTCAGGCAAAAATACTTGCAATCGAAAGATGCATAGATATAAACCTGGAAAGAATCTCTCAAGGGTGTGACATTGTGATCCACTCGGATAGTCAAGCGGTTATAAAAGCACTGAACTCCTATATCATCGACTCAAAGCTGATATGGGAGTGCCGGAAGAAACTTAATGAAGTAGGCAAGAAAAATAAGGTCTCTTTAGTCTGGGTTCCTGGTCACTCAGGAATCAAAGGAAACGAAGAGGCCAATACACTCGCCAGACAGGGAGCACAAACGCAACTTACTGGCCCAGAACCTTTCTGTGGCATAGGTAAACGCACCTATAAGAAAGAGTTTCTGGAGAAGGAAAAGACTGAAAAAGAAGCACTCTGGGGGATCCTTCCGGGAATGGATCACTCTAAAAGTTTCATTCGGAACTTTGAAAGTTCAAGATCCAAAAAGTATTTGGATCTCAGTAAGTACAAGTTACGCCTACTCACTGGCTTCCTCACAGGACATTGTCGCCTTAGAAAGCATATGATGAAAATGAGCTTAACAGAAACAGACGAGTGTAGATTCTGTGGTGAAGAGGAGGAGAATCCTGTTCACCTGGTTACAGAATGCCTCGCCATTTTAAACCAGCGCAAAGAATGTCTTGGGCAAGAGAATTACAGGAGGAATGAGGATCTAACCTCCTTGAAGCCCTCTCAGATACTGGAATTCATTGGAGCTCTGGAGCTGGAGGGCGAGCTGTAGGTAGCGCATTTGCGAATACGGCTCTGATGGGGGGCCCAATAGACCTTGAGGTCGCAGTGATACGTAACCCCCTTCCTAACTATTAACTATTAAGATTAAAGCCATGAGGTGCAATCACTTCCCTTGTTTATACCTTGGCAACTCCTGGCTCAACTTAATCATCTTTCCACTTATCCAATGGTAAACAAAAACATATTCACAGAGGTGAGACATATTTTCTACGAATTGATTGATTGGTTTATGGTTATGGTTTTCTTGACTCCACCAAATCTATTGGACTGTCATCTGACTATCGATCCGTTACGCCATATTCATTAGCTCATTTGCAGAAAAAACACAGAAATCTGGTCTGCTTCGTGTTACGTACATGGAAACTTGATGCATGAGATGTTTTATGGCGCATTCGCCATTTCGTTTCAGTATTTATTTTTCGTATCCTTTTTTTAAACAATTTTTTTCTGGATGCCTTATATTTGGGTTTATCCAAATGGCCCATGCCAAGGTCAGACAATTTTCAGTTATTTTTGATCTCGTTTCTATGAATGAGAGCGTTGTCATTTTGCCCAAGTGTCTATGATGTTCGAATTTTGAGCCAAGGATTGACTCAAACGATTAGGTTGAACTCTCAGATGACGAATCCATGGCCAATTTTGATGAGGTCTTTGCATCCGTTCCTCTGGCTATCCGGCCGTAGATTTTTGAATTTTTTAGGTTGAGGTCCAAGTTCTGAATGCGACTCTTGAGTTCGTTGCACCTGAGGATTTCGTAGATCTTGTCACTTATTTTTTTTCTGATAATTCGGATCAGATCAATTTGAAACTGATTAGTTCTGAGATTACCTACACAAAAGTTGAATCGTATTATAAGAAGAAGAAGCCCCTTCATTTCCTTTGATTCCTGAGTGACCAGGAACACAGACTAAAGAGACCTTATTTTTCTTAATGAGGTAGGCAAGAAAAATAAGGTCTCTTTAGTCTGGGTGTGGTCACTTGCCAGAAAGGAAGCACAAAAGCCACTTACTGGCCCAGAACCTTTCTGTGGCATAGGTAAACGCACTTATAAGAAAGAGTTTCTGGAGAAGGAAGAGACTGAAAGAGAAGCACTCTGGAGGAACCTTCCAGGAATGGATCACCCTAAGAAGTTCATTCGGAACTTTGGAAGTTCAAGATCCAAAAAGTATTTGGATCTCAGTAAGAACAAGTTACGCCTACTCACTGGCTTCCTCACAGGACATTGGCACCGTAGGAAGCATATGATGAGAATGAGCTTAACAGAAACAGACGAGTGTAGATTCTGTGGTGAAGAGGAGGAGACTCCTGTTCACCTGGTTGCAGAATGCCTCGCCGTTGCAAACCAGCGCAAAGCATGTCTTGGACAAGAGAATTATAGGAGGACTGAGGATCTAACCTCCTTAAAGCCCTCTGAGATACTGGAGTTCATTGGAGCTCTGGAGCTGGAAGGCGAGCTGTAGGCAGCACATCTAAGAATACGGCTCTGATGAGGGGCACAATAGACCTTGAGGTCGCAGTGAAACGTAACGCCCTTCATAACTATAACTATATATTACTTTATTATAAGAATATAAGGAAATTACATATATTTTCAAAATCTTCGGTATTTCAAAAATTATTCGCCATATCCTGCTGGAATTACGTATTCATTTTTCGATATATTTATAAAATGAGTTACATAAATTCAGCTCCACAGCTTTTTCTTTTGAAAATAAAATTGGGGTTTTCTGATCTGGCATTGGGAAATTTGATGGAAACTCTCTGAATAAATCTCTAAAAGTTCAAGAAAATCTGACTTCTAGACTTTCGGAAGAAAATGTCTCGAAATATACCAATTGAAAGGTAAAACTGGGCGAATTCAATCAAAGACGTATATTTTCGATAATTTATAAGCATTTTCCCGTATTTCCGATAATTTCGAAGTATTTGAGATTAAAATTTTCTAAATTGCCTGACATCGATTTCGAATTATTTCTCTCCCTATCGTTCCATGAGGCCTTGGTAAAACGTAATTTTGCAGGGGGTTTTTGATTTGATTAATCAATCAATACCTGAAGAGAATGTTCACAAATACCTTCAATAATTGAAAAAAACTCAGGTCGAATTGCCGCCAAAAAGGGTGATAGAATTTAAAACTACTACTAAATTACTTGGAATTTTGATACCCTTCAATAAGAAGCACATTTAGTCCATTCTCATTGAATAAGTAGCCCAAAAAAAAGTCTCGAATTAAACGCGAAGCGCCCCCCGCGTTTTCGAGAGGGAGAAACGGGCTTTCCTAATGTAAGAGAGGTCGAAGGCCTCGAGCAATTTTGAAATTGCGAAAAAAGGGAGAGACCGGGGGCGCGAAGCGCCCCCCGCGTTTTCGAGAGGGAGAAACGGGCTTTCCTAAGGTAAGAGAGGCCGAAGGCCTCGATTAATTTTGAAATTGCGAAAAAAGGGAGAGACCGGGGGCGCGAAGCGCCCCCCGCGTTTTCGAGAGGGAGAAACGGGCTTTCCTAATGTAAGAGAGGTCGAAGGCCTCGAGCAATTTTGAAATTGCGAAAAAAGGGAGAGATATGGCAAAACAACGTTTGCCGGGTCAGCTAGTATTACTATAAATTATATTCAATCATTATCACACGATAAATTCCGTATGACACGGTGCAGAAAATGGTACAAATTCTTTTCAGAATTGTGAATGCCCATTCTTCTGCATCGTGTAATTGGACACTGCGCATGATTACATAAAAGAAATGTGTCTGAAACTCCCAGCGTGTCATACGGACTTAAGTGAAACAACATTTTTTGTGGTGACGCCGAAACCATGCTTCTAAACTGTTGAAAATTTCATGAATGAAAAGTATGTTGAATTAGATGTTATCGATGGTGAATCAAAATGCAATTATATACAGGGTGTTTCTAAATTGGAGGTTCAAACGGAAAGGGGAAATTCCGTAAGTAATTATAAGAGAAAAAAGTTCCATGAATATGGGATCGCAAACGTTTCGTTTTCGAAATACAGGGTAAAGTTAGAATTTTTTTCAAGTTTTTTTCTCATAGTATTTACACTTCACAAGATATTCAACGGAAATTTGGCAATGATTTTACAAATGGGAGTTTACACCATGTGACATGCCAATTTCGATAGCAAATCTACAGGGTGATATTTTTTCTGGAACACTGTCTCCTGTTTTTCTCCAGAACTCTTTTTTGGTGAGCCACTGTCAATTTGAGAAAACGTGAAAAGCAGCTCTGTTGTTATACTAAACTTCATGTTCTTCCGTAGTTTTATCGTATAAGCTACCGATTTCGAGAAAAAAATTTTGAACGATTTTCTCGAAATCATCAGAAAAATCCAAATTGTCATGAAAATTCAGTTAGTAAGCTATGCTGAATTAATTCATAGTTGGTTTTGACACACCAAATTAAACTGAATATCTTGTGAATTGTAGATACTATGAGAAAAAAACTCGAAAAAAATTTAAATTTTAACACCCTGTATCTCGAAAAGTTTATGGGACTTTTTTTTTCTTGAAATAACTTAGGGAATCTTCCCTCTCCGCTTGTACCTTCAATTTAGGAACACCCTTTATAGGCCAGGTCTTTATGAAATTCATTTTGGAAATAATATATTCCAGTATTTTGTAGATTTCATTTTCACAATTGAACTTCTGATCGAATGAAACATTCTCGTTTCGGAGTCTTTTTCTGGACAAAGTGGAAGGAAACTAATCGTCTAAGATTCTCCTCCTCTCAATGAAAAATAAATAAAAGCAATTATACATTATGGCTGGATATTATTTATATCGACTAAATGAAGTAGATAATAATATGATAGATTAGTTACTTTATTCAGATATCATTCATGATTGCTAGGTGGGGTTGGTTCGAGTTATATAAACACTATCTGATGCGTACAGCCTGTCTGTTTCAATAACCACGATTGTGTGGTTCAGGCAATAGTGTGTGATTATTGATTCATTTTGAAAATTATATCCTTTATTTTTTGAACTGAGGTCGTTTTGGCGCAGTTAGCCTTTTGGTACCTACGACCAAAAGGCTAACCGAGCCATACATTATAATAATAATAATAATGTTTATTTCGGAAAAACTTACAAATAGAGATTGACAATATATAGGTGTTATAAGAACGAAATTGCCTTGTTATAAATAATGCATCGATGGTGGAGCGGTTTCTTCTAAGGCAATTAATAGAAAAGTCCCTCGAGTATAACACCCCTGCATACCTCTGTTTCATCGACCTAACGCAGGCCTTCGATAAAGTACAACTGAAGGATGTAATCAATAGGCTGAAAAACAACAATGTGCCCAAAGAGTACATTAAAGATATGAATACAAACACAACAACGCAAATACGAGCAAGCTACACCCTAACGCAACATCTACAAACAAGGTCGGGAATCCGCCAGGGCGATAGCCTTAGCCCGCTACTATTCAATACGGTTATGGACAAACTAATAGAAACCGTGAAGAACTTGAGATTGGGATATCGCATGGGCACATATAAACTCGATATATTATGCTATGCCGATGACGCCGAACTCATCGCTGAATCAGAGGACAACCTACAAAAAATGTTACATGCGCTTTACAAACACGCAAAGAAATTGAACATGGAGATTTCTAAAACCAAGACCAAGTGTATGACCATAGCTAAGGAGCCCCTGCGCTGCAAGCTAGTAATAGAAGATACCATCGTCGACCAAACCATGTCGTTCGAGTACCTAGGGTGCAAGATAACAAGCACAGGATTTCTGGAAGAAGAGGTGAGAAGACAAACAAACAAAGCAGCCACAATATCTGGACATCTTAAACATGCAGTTTGGAAAAATACCTCAGCACAAGATGAAAGTCCAGAATTTACAAGACATGCGTGCGACCTATTATGACATACGGGGCAGAGACAAGAGCGGAAACATCGGTAACAAAGAGGATATTGAGAACAAGCGAGATGAAGACCCTAAGAACAATAACGGGATACACATTGATCGACAGGCAAAGAAACGAAGACATCAGAGAGAAGTGCCAAACTGATGACATGGATGGGAGATGGATAAGGAAAAGAAGAAGAGAATGGAACTTGCATGTGAACAGAATGGCTGACGACAGACTAGCCAAAATAGTACGTAACAACATCCCACACGGAAGAAGACCTGTTGGACGACCACCAAAGAGATGGCGTGACAGTTGGCAATCAACTTCACCGGAAATTCTGCAGAGAAATCGGAACTGAACAGGCGGCCACGCCTTCTATACGATGATGATGATGATGATGATGATAAGAACGAAATATTTTTCAGGAAGAAAAATAAAAGAACAAAAATCCAAATAAATTTTATATTGGAGAATTGGGATACTTCGCTTCTTCAAATATCTTCTGGGTCTCCTCTTTAAGGAAATCTGTGCCTATTCTAAGTCTCTGTAGATTTGTTGGTTTCTTACGAACCACGGCATATTCATTGTTGCTGTTAACGGTTTATTTTCGGTGTTGAATCTTCTCTATATGGCTATTGGCTGCATGGCCCAATGCCACCGAAATGTATGTTAGTTGAGGTCTTGCAACTGACTCGATCATTCGTAGTTTCATTCATAGCAGTGGAGGAAGTCTATCCATTGCTGAGTTTGTTCTATTCATTGTGTAATAAAACTACTTGTACTACCTCATCAATAGTTCAAGTTATTGGAATCCCACTGTCAGCATATATCATCTATTGTCCAAAAATATTCGACTTCGTGCTCCCTGCACGAAGAGGAAGTCTTTTGTTTTAATTTTTCTGAGGAACAGGTATTCGGGAAAGAAAACCTCGAAATTTCAAAAGAACATATTATTTTTACGAAAAATTATCGAAATTTTCACAAACGTCCAAAAAAAACATCGAAATAAACTTTCTATCATTCACCTAGTTCTTCATAATCATAATTAAATCAGACAATTAAACTGTTACTTCCTATAAACAAAAACAAATAAATAAATACTGATCTAAATGTAAGAAGGGTCAATAAATCAACGCTACAAAATAATTGCTGAAACTATCATTAAAATTCCATACACCGAAATTACATCAAATCAACTTCGGTTCGAGATATCAATAATATTGGGAATTACAATAACGCCATTCACATATACAGGGGTTGAAACTTTGAACTGAATTTTCCAACCTTGATCGGCAAACCATCAAATTCCTTTTTGTACCTACTTGGAAACAAATTCACCCCACACCGATAGTAATCTTTTATTCGTACTCCCGTAACGCAATTCGATTTTTAACTCTACTCAAAATGAAACTTCTTCTACACTTATTTCCACGATCTAACACAATTATAACCTTAATCTGAAATCTGATGAAATCCTCGATTGAAAAATACTAAGCTGTTTTCCTACACCGGCCTCTAACCGAAGACGTACCCCGTACGATTTACTCCTCCTGAGTCCTTGCGCGAACAACTCCTTCTAAATCGAAAAGTGGCACCTTTTCCGTCTTTCAATTACTTCCCTAAAGCGAGTCCCCAACTCAAAACAATTAACTCCCCGAGTTCCCCCTCTACTTCCGAAAAACTACCTCTCCCAAGTTTTTTAATTCCGCATCACTCACTCCCAGTCCCGTACCTGGTTCTTTCCGAGTTTTCCACTTCCGAACAACGGACTTAACCCGAGTCCCCGATTCACTCCCGAGTTCCTGACCTAACGAGCAACGGCTTGCGGTCCCCAACCTCCTCTCCGTTCCCGACAGTTCACAACTGCCCTCACATTTTCAGAGTCCCTCAAAGGTAAACTCTTCCCCACTTCCAAAAAACACAATTCCCGAGTAGACATCGAGACGCCCACACTGTATCTTTTTTGCTCCGAAGTTTTCCCACGAATTCGATCGCAGTTGCACAATCTACAGTAGACATAACAAATCCAGCGACTACAAAGTTGTCAATGTATGGCTTCGCCTTGAAACGTTGTTATCGGGGTCTGCAGGTGGTCCCGAAATAATCACTCAGCTTCAAATTAACGACACCCGTTGATTATTACAAAGGAACACAATGTATGTACGAATATTCTAGACTTTTCTCCTTCGAGGTGTGTAACCGAATTTGAAATTAGTATAGCTGGGCTCTTTTTGCCATTTATTTGAACTTTCTATTTAACGACCCCATTCATCTGAATCATCTAGTACTTCTTGCAATCTTCTTCATATGACGTCTGGTCGTCGATGTCTGATCGCTATCTCCATTCGTCTGCATACAGAGCCAGCAGATTTCTTTAGTTTTTAGGAATATCGTAGATAAAGATGTTGTAGAGTAGAGGTCCAAGAACTGAACCTTGGGTTACTCCTGCTTCAACTGGTCTGGTGAAAAAGGATGTGTCATTTATTTTGACATAGAAATTCCTGTTCCTCAAGTAAATTCTTATTATCTTTCAGTTTTTGGTCCTTCGTGCCAAACTCGGTCGAAGGATTTTTCCACTTCTAATAGCACTAATATTTTGACTTTCAGTGATCTTTAACAGTTGAAGTTCTGTGGAATGAACTCTTCTGAATCCAAATATTTCCGGTTGTTCCATATTGAGTGCCTCTGTACCTCATTGAGTCTTTTTGCGATAACTCCTTCTACTATTTTTCCAAGTGCTGAAAGTAGACTTATCGGCCTGTAGTTTTGTGGGAATTTTTTATTTTTTCCACAACACATTTACTTCTGCTGTTTTTCCATTTTTTGATATTATTCTGTCCTCATCACTAATCACGTTTGATTTATTGGTTGGCGCTGATATTCCTTTTCTGGACATTTTCCTTGACATGAAAATTGTTACTTTTCCTAGAATTCCTGTTTTTAAATTTCTTGATGATATCAAAGACCCACCTCGTTCTACGCCGGTGAGGTATGGAGAATCAAAATTGTATGTGACCAACTCTTCAAAAATCTTGTTTTTTTCAGTGCCACAAAAACTACAATCTGAACATTTTTTCAAAAGTTTTCATATGAAAATTGGATAACAAGTTAGTCGACTTCAATAATAGATAAATACTTCAATATATTCTGCCATTGTAGATGTGTGACAGATATATGCACATTATCATTTTGCGATAAATCAAAACTATCATTAATGTACATAAAACACTTTTACTTTAAGGTTACGATATGTCATCAAGTTTCTGAAAGGCAATTGCCCCCGGGCCAAAATAGCTCATCTTCGCCTGAGGTTTATTTGAAAAAAAATCCTACTGCAGAGTCACCCGAAGTGTGTCAACTTCTTTAGTGATACAAACTATGTTTTGGAATGCAAGAGGGCCCTAAAAACTATACTGTTTTAATTTTTCGAGTTCAGAAATACCCGCCTCGTTCGTTAACAATAATGTCCGCTTTCGGTGGCGCCAAACTGTACAATGACTACAATTGATCCGAGTCTTGCCAGTATAATATCACTCGAACTGAAGCAAAATTCAAAATATTCATCAGGGTAATACGTCGTCTACACCGGCAACAACCCAACGCATAAAATTCCCATATCATCAAACATTGTCAGAGCCGCGATGGCTGACGCTAAACTCTGCTTGCACAAAATTCGCATTTTAATGTTTGCCCCGTTCAGCGAGTACGATGTGAACACAATTGACTCTGTTTGAGTTTTAAACATGGAAAGCAGCTTCGACAAATATTACAGAGAGAACTGAGCAGGGACTGGTAGTATTTATTTGTTAGATTTACTTTGATGTCTGCTACAGTTCGGGAACTGCGGCATAATGGTTGGTGCATTTGATAAAGGCAGATTAGGATACATTTTAGTATTCAATTCCATGCTTCATGTGTTCGGAGGATTAAGCCACGATTTGGGGGCTTTTGAAGTTTCCGCGAAAGCCGCCCGATTGAGCGAACTCATGCCGTTTCTTTCGTGATGTGGAGATTTCGGATCGTTCCTCTGATCTTCACAATCGGATTTTTGAACGGAAAATCGGATAACACTTGGTTTTGTTCGGTTCGCACAGCGATGTTTGATCATTCGTACTGGAGGAATTGTGCAGAAGGATGTGGAATATTCTGCGTTTACTTTATATCATCCTCCGATGAGATATGTTGACTTTCACTCTGTCATTTTTACATTGGCATTCTCCAGTTTCCTCAATTCAGATGTATCCGAGGATGTATCTATATTTATTGATTTATTTATTCTACGATTTGAAGTCTCAAATTGTTTTCTTCACATGAAAAAATAGCACAGTAGATGTAGTAACTCACTTGATCGAACAATTCGAAACATGTAGGGGAGAGCGGGGTTGAAAGTGCCGATTTTTACAAATCCTCATATGATTCAGATAAAACAAGGACTATATCTAGAAGTAGTGGTTCATCCTTAGCCAAATTTAGTCCATAATACGAATTTACCTACAGATTTTGGACATTTTTAATAGTTTTTGAGAAAAAGTGATTTTTTTATACAGCGGCGACAAGGCACTACCAACCCCACTTTGGGGCAAGTTGTGCCGTAGCTGGGGTCGGTTGTGCCGTTGATAATGCTAGGTGTTTCACATGAATGGAAATCAATTTAGAATTCAAAAGACGTCGATTTTATAATAATATATTGATGCCAAGATGGTGGGATGTTTTGTGCATTGAACTTCACGGCACACTGGAACGCAAGTTGTCGTACTTCTTTCGGTAGAAGACCGAAGTCAATTGAAGCGCTATTTGAGCGCTCGTACTACTTACACGAGGGCTATATCATTTCGTCACGATGTCTGTATTTTTCGAATTTTGAGCCGAAAATGGTCTCAATCGACTATCTTCGACTCACTGATGACGAATCCGTCGAAAAATTCGAGTCTGTCCGTCCGTCCGTCCGGCTGTCCGGCCGTCCGTCCGTATACACGATAACTCTCGAACGGAATGTCCTAGAAAATTGAAATTTTCAGGGTAGGTTCGAATCTCGAATGTCGCGGTTGAGTTCGTTATTGGGCAAAATTCGCTCAGGGGTTCCGTAAATATGGCCACTCGAAATTTTGTTTTCCTAATAACTTCGGAACTACGGATTCGATCGAGGTGAAATTCTGCACTCAGATGGAGAATTATGTGTTCGAGCTTCATTCGAAATTTTGTCCAGCTCGCATGACCAGAACCATAGAAACCATAGAAAATTATAACTTTGTAATGGCCTAGGGTTTTGAAATTTTCAGGATAGGAATGTTGCGGTCACGTTCATCAATGAGCGAAATTAGACTAGGGGTTCCGTAAACATGGCCGTTTGAAATTCAGTTTTCTTGATAATAATTCAAAACTATGGATTTGATCGTGACGAAATTTTGTATTTAAATTGAAAATGATATATTCGAGCTACATTTTTTTCCAGATCGCATGATCAGAACCATAGAAACCATAGAAAATCATAACTTTCGAACGGGAAGGCCTAGGGACTTGGAATTTTCAGGATAGATTCGGATCGCAAATTTTGCGGTTACGTTTATTAATGAGCAAAATTAGACAAGGGGTTCCATAAATATAGCCGTTCATACTATTTTTTTCCTGATAATTTCGAAACTACTTATTGGATTGGAATGGAACTTCTCACATAGACGAAGAATGATGTATTCAAACTAAGTGCCCAGATCGCATTACTGAGACCATAGATACCGTAGAAAATTCCAGCGAATTATCGAAAAAAAATTGGTCTTAGTTTGAAATTTTCTTTGACAACTGTCAAAATCTTTCCAATTGGTTCCTAAAACTGGAAAATGTGAATCTACCTACAAGGTGCATGTACGAGCGCTCAAAAGCTCCTGCCTTCACGGCAGTGCTTTTCGTAATTTTTAAGATGTACTTCGACAGTAGTGCATTTTTCCTCATTAAACACTAGTCTTGGTTTGTATACAACCGCAGGAGTACCTCCACTTTTTATTTTTTTGACATAGCGTTGTAGTGTTGTGCGAAAAATTTACAATTCACGTGCGACTGTTTTTAATTTGAGTCCATCCTTGATGACTGCATCAGCAGCCCTTTGTAAAAGATCCTGACTTGTAGTTCCCCTTTGTGTTTTTCGCTTATACGTCCTCATTCTGCTAAACGAAAAATAATGGGACAATATAGGCTACTAAGGGGTTGGTTGTGCCGCGGCACAACCAGCCCCAAATGAACGGCACATTTTACCCCGTTTATGAGAGTGTGATATTTTGTCCGTCATATAAAAATCACTCTGCTCAAATCATTGAAATTACACTGCATAACAAACTACGATAAATAACACACATTTCACTGAAACTTTCAAATTAACAGCACGAAGAATGCTAGCTTACGACCAAAAAGTATCGAAACGGAAATATTTACTGACGTGCTGCTGGAGGAACCTCACATGAGTTACATGTAATTCTACTCGGTCCGCTTTGCTGACGCAACTGAGATGGCAGCCACGTGTGCCCGATGGTTAGGCAATACGCGATACAATACAATCTTTTATCAATCTATTTCTGATTTCGAGATATTAGGATCGGCACAATTTACCCCCGGCACTTTCAGCCCCGCTCTCCCCTACACGACGTCCAGCAAAAAAAACTTTCTAATGATCGGGAGTTCTCCTCAAACCTGAACGATCATCGAATATCAACAGGTTGTATTTTCAGACGTGTAGGATTTTTCCAGAAATTATATGTCTATGTATCGTACTTTTTCTTGTCATTCTCAGGGTCTGCGAATTTCCGTTTGGAAGTTAATAGCTGAACAGCTACATCACTATTGTGTAATCCCAAATGTTGAATATGGTGGATTGGATACTGAAAGATTTTTATGATAAAACTAGCTGACGCAGCAGACGTTGTCCTGTCGTTGTTAGGCAATAATTTGAACTAAAATTCGAAATAAATGGGAGATAATGAAAACATTCGGAGTTGGAATAGTATTTTAAGCGAAAAAAAATATTCAGAGAGAAAGAGAGAGGAAAATTAACTTTATTGGTACATAATCAATAGGCTAGCTACCGAAGTCTTCCTGTCAGTTACATATGTACATTTGTTGAAACGAATTTAAAAATAAATTCATAAAAAAAAATATTTCGAACTAAATTGTGGTTTCATTCGAAGTTTTCACACCTACAGTTTTTTTCTAATGAATTTTCGAAATTGGACTCAACTAGAAAAATTTAAATTTCAATGAATTCCCTCGATTAGTTTGGTTTCAATGATAGTCATAGTATTTCCTTGAGGCTATCCTTAAAATACCTATAGAAGGTACAAGGAATGAGAGACTTGAAAGTAAGAATGATACTCTCTGAACAAGAACCAAGAACATCTCATCAGCGAATCTGCCGAGTGATGTTATGATTAAAAAGGTAATCATTGGAAAGAACTCCAACACTATGCTTTGTGAAAAGGAAGAATGGAAAAAGGAAAACGCTACCCAAAACTGCAGAGTGAATACCAAATGGTTCTAAAACCACGATAGGGACTGGCGCTGGAGTAAACTGGGCATGAACCAAGTGTACATGTTCGGCTTTTACTCAATTGTTTTTCAGGCTGAAATACTTGCAATCAAAAGATGCATAGGTATAAGCCTGGAGAGAAGCTATCAAGAGTGACATTGTGATCTATTTTATTTTGATAGTCAAGCTGCTATCAAAGCACTGAACTCCTGTATTATCGGTCATCGACTCAATACTGATACGGGAGTGCCGGAGTGAACTTAATGAAGTAGGCAAAAACAAAAAGGTCTTTTTCGTCTGGGTTCCTGGTCACTCAGGAATCAAAGAAAACGAAGCGGCCAATACACTTGCCAGAAAGGGAGCACAAACGCCACTTACTGGCCCAGAACCTTTCTGTGGCATAGGCAAATGGACATATAAGGAAGAGTATTTGGAGAAGGAAGAGAAGCACTATGGAGGAATCTTTTAGGAATGGATCACTCCAAATAGTTCCCTTGGAACTTTAAGTCTCAGTGGAATGTGATCCCCTTACCAAACCAAAAACTATTTTCATGAATTCGAAAAATCACTCTGTACAGGGCCGGATTAGACTTATTTCCTCCCTCAGGGCAACGACAATTTGACGCCCCTCTGAGTTGAGCGAATTAAAAAGAAAAACAAGCCGATTTTTTAATCAAGTAGTGATTTTCGCAGGAGGGGTCGATTAAGACAATATATTATCGTGGAAACAATTTCATTGTTTCAGAGTGTTTATTTGATATTTTTCTGAATAAGATTCAAAAGAATTTCAGAAAACACTGCAATTGAATTTTTCTTCATCGATATATTAATGATTTTCAATTTTCTTCTATTTCCGCAAACTTTTGTAACACTACTTCAAAATTAATTTTTTTTTGCACAACTCAGCTTCAATTCACAAAACGGCAAAAGAATTCAAACGCTCTTGAAACATGCTAGATCGCAGATAGAATAAGACCTTTTTGCTTAGAATATGGTTGCAAAAGTGCATCATGAAAACATTCTGACGGCAATATCAAGATAGGGAAAAACTTCCACTAAGCTTTTTTCGCTTCTAATGGAGGTACTCACCTCGAGTAGAGTTTCCGGATGACATTCTGACTGAGCTACGTAGGCTTCGAAGTGAAAACATTCATCGTGAAGCTTGTCGTCTAAATCGTCCGGATAACTAGAAATATGGTAAGTACCTGCTACTTACTTCTAATTCTTCAGAATCAAGTTTTTGCATTTGAATAAAAAATTTCATGTTTCAGTTCTCTCCATTCCCTTAACAGTTTTCAAAAACTTCCTTTTCGCTTTTTACCAATAGTATTCACAAATATCGAAACACGACTGACGATAACTCCATAATGGCAAGTTTTCGATTCTTCTACAATTTCTAATATGTTCCACAAGAGCGGTCCCGCATCCACAGAGACAGGTTGGGCCTATTCCTTTTTTATTGCGAGTTACACCCGACAACCGACGACTGCTGTTCGGTTTTAGGGCGGCTCCTTCATATTCAGATTCAGATGTGATGTTAGTTGTCAATTTTCCGATAAGATTGTTGATTCATTTTCCAACTGCATATTGAAATAAAAAAACTTACTTTTTTCTCCGAAAATGTGTGAAATTCACGGAAAATATTGAATATTTTTATGATTTTCGAAGGTGCGGATTTCTACATTTTCTTTTTGAGAAATATCTTTTTTATTATTCACTCAAAATTTGCCTTCTTGAGCCAAGGTCTATGTTGGCCTGAGCGCTAATATGTCCCTGACCGTGTAGATTTCCGAGGAAAACCAGAAATTAATTTTCTGATGCCAATTCCTACTCTACCTCTGGCAGGAGTATGTAGAGTATGTACTCCTGGGACACCCTGGATAATAGTTACTATGAAACATACATCAAACGAAGCTCAATATTCGTGATGAGTTAATTTAGATCAGGAAGGGTGCATACCTATGTAGTTCTCATTAATTAATTATACATCGATCTTTAATTATGGCAATAAAGTTTCTCTATCACAGATACATCACATAAATGCCAATTCATTACAAATAAGTGATGTTACATTTAAAGATGAATGAAGGAGTTTAATTTACCTCTGAATATTTCAGCTCTGAATACTATACCTATAATATATCAACGGGGCCGTGGTGTAGTGGTTAGCGCGGTCGGCTCGGAATCGGTCTCCTTGGTAAGTCCCGGGTTCGAATCCTCCGTTCGGGAAAAACATTTTCTGACATGGAGCACGATTTCACCATTCACTGTTGGGTAAACAATTTACAGTGCTGTGCCTAAGGTGGCGTAAGGACACAGAACACAACCGGGTCTCCAAACTCGTACAAGCTCTGAGCTTCTGAGGGGTCTCACAGAGACCTAGTCGGGATATAAAAAAATAAATGAATAAATATAACCTACATGCATGTTATAAGTCGGATACGTAATCAGAATGCAATGAGTAAATCACCTAAATATGAACCTTTGAGATCGAAAACGAAATAAAAAAATTTAGATCCATTCTGAACTTTTTGAGGTACTTATGTACCTCAAATATACTTTGCTGATAGTGATAAGCTGCTACGCAATTTGATACTCTACTCCATTCCTCCATTGTTAATTCGATATTGCAGAGATGCGAATTGATTAGTCCTGAGACACGAAAGCACTACTTCAAAGTACCTTAAATATGATTAGACCGTGAAACTTTTTCAAGTTCCAAACATTTCTCGAAAATTGAATGATAATATTCTCGGAACTATAGAATCGCGTGAATAAAACCCAGCGCTCAGATTCCTTAACTTCAACATTCAATGATTTGGAATAATACTGAATACTGAATCAGATGATGCTATAGCGGGAAGATAAAAATTTCAATTGACACATCTACAAAATTTACCGGATTCATGATCATCAAACTTCAATAACAGCAAAGCAAGGAAGGACAGAAAGAGGTTCGAAAAGAAATCCTAGTGTTATTATACATAAATTATGATCCACAATATTGTACACCTCAATTGTGCCCCTCTATTTTTAACCTTCCCTGAGTAAACTGAAACCCGAAGCTCAACTTCCCCAGAGAAATCACATGTTCTTTGGAAAACCCAAGGTAAATACTTTTCCAACCACCTGAAATATCGGATTTTCCAAAGGTGACGATCTCATTTCACGAAATTCTGGACGCGCAGGCCTTCCGTTTATATCCGTTCCTCTGAAGGAGCTTATGATGTGGAAAAGCACACTGTTGAACTCCCAACGAAGTTCCGTCATCTTTCATGTTAGAGTGGCCTCTCTAAACGAATATCTCCGAATCCTGTCGATACCACGTGACACTGCACTCGGTGTGTACCGGATAATATTCCTTTCTCCATTTTTGCCTCTCGAAAACCGCCGCAGGATACTCCCCATATGGAAATAGTATAGGATAGTATTTTGTAATCAAATTAAGTTTTTGAAAAAAGGTTTCCAGGTTTTTGTCAATTTCAAATGTTCATTATTTTCTTATCAGTTCGTTATCTCATCTCATATCCCGCTTTATATCATCAGGTCATTTCCAAGCCTGTTCCGGTATATATACTTCTAATATTTCACAAAATTAACACAACAAAATCAAATATGCAGTGGTATTGATGTTCCATAGTGGAGGGCAGTAAACTACCGACGGTACCGATCTCTAATGTTTTTGAGCGCTCGTACTACTTACACCAGGGCTATATCATTTCATCACGATGTCTTGATTTTTCGAATTTTGAGCCGGAAATGGCGACTATGTTCGACTCACTGATGACGAATCCGTCGGAAAATTCGAGTCTGTCTGTCCGGCCGTCAGTCCGGCCGTCCGTAAGCACGATAACTCTCGAACGGAACAACCTAGAGACTTGAAATTTTCAGTGTGGGTTCAGTTCCCAAATGCCTCAGTTCAGTTCGTTAATGGGCCGAATTCCACCAGGGGTTTCCTCAAATATGGCCGTTCAAAGTTTTGTTCCCCTGATTACTTGAAACTACAGATTTGATCGAGATGAAATTTTGTACCCAAATGGAGAATGAGGTTTTTAAGCTACATGTGAAATTCTGTCCAGATCGCATGACCGGAACCATAGAAACCATGGAAAATTGTAACTTTTGAACGGAAACGCCTAAGGACTTGAAATTTTCAGGATAGGTGTGGATCTCGAATGTCATGATCACGTTCATCGATGAGCAAAATTATAATAGGGGTTCCGTGAATATAGTCGATTGAAATTCTGTTTTCTTGATAATTTCGAAACTACGGATTCGATCGAGATGAAACTTTGTATTTTAATCGAGAGTGATATACTAAATCAATATTTTGTCTAGATCGCATACAAAATTGTAATTTTTGCACCTTTCTGAGGAATAATGTATTCTAACTACGTGCGAAATTTTGTCCAGTTTGCATCACCAAGACCATAGATACCGTAGAAAATTCTAGTGAATTATCGAAAAAGAATTGGTCAGCTGAAGCACTGACATGAAGTCTGGAGTTTCTCCTAAGGTTCAGAATTGTTTTGACAGCTAAAAATTCCTAAAATTCCTTCTATTGATTTCTAAAACTGGAAAATGCTAATCTACCTACAAGGTGGATGTACGAGCTCTCATAAGCTCCTGACTTCACGGCAGTGCTACCGGAATTTTTTTATTCATTTACATCCCGAATCTCCTAGGTCTCTGTCAGACCCCTCGTGAGCTCAGAGCTTGTGCTAGTTAGGAGAGCCGGTTGTGTTCTGTGTAGGCTTCATTACTGCGTCCTTACCCCACCTAAGGAACAGCACTGTACTCTAGGTCAAAAAATTTCCGATTACAAAAATGAAAACATTATTCGAGGAATTATATTCCCTTATACATGGAATGATAAACACAAATATCTATTCCCTAAGAGCTAGTCATTTCGTCCTTCATTCAGGAAAACATCAAATTCTCGCGGATCTATCCATATTATTTAATAATCGGACCCAAAACTGAGTTGAAAAAAATATTCAAAATTATTTGAATATACTCAAGAAATACTACTAAATACTTCTCAAGAAATACTACTACTCAAAGGAAATTCCATAATGACTGCTTTTCTACCTTTTGCTCAAAAAAGAAAACTGATGGCCATCGCGAATAGTCCAACATTTAAGTCATATAATAATAAAGCTTCTGAAGTCGTCATAAGTGTATTCCCCATATGAAATTCCGAATATGGTGTAGAACCATCAAAAATTGGTTTCAATCTCAAATATGGGTTGTTTTGGATTCTGGCACGTAATGGGCTACTTTTTTCACAAAAATTGCTTCTTTTCTGACAAATACCCAATTTCAACTCAAAAGTTCTACAGATTGAAAGGCGAAAGTTACAAATAAATTTTCTTGAGGCTCTCATTATATTTCACATTTGAAGAAAACGTTCCTTTTTCCAGTGGAACTTCCACACAGATCACTCAATTACCATGCTCAGTTTATTGCAACATGCCGACTTTTATTTTTCTGGGAAAGTCGCTCACATAATTATTTAACTTCAAACATATGCGACATTCATAAGAAAGAAATTGAGGAGGAAGAGACCAATTATAGCAACCGAATATATAATAAGCTCTCCACTCTCCTCTGTTTTTTTCCCTCATTAACAACTGAGAGAATGGATAAGTAGTTGTCTCTGAATCCTTGTACAGATAATCTGGTCGGGTGCTTCGTCCCCAAGAAGGTCTGTTTATAACGGAATACCATGCATTATTCATGTTCAAAGAGTCCTAGACCATGGGTTCTCCTTTGTGCATCTTTGGAGTGCCATAAATACATGCATATTTCACCAGTGACCATTGGGGAGAACCGGGAGGTTTTCATAACAATATAGGCCTCACTATGAAACTACTTTTCAGTCTTTATACGCCAAAATCCCGAGATTTATAAACTCATAAAACATATTTCATCCATTCTTTTCGATATTAATATACGGATGATTCAGCGTAACAAATTGGGCAAAACAATAAGGATATTTTTGTCTTTAAAAAATATCACTGCTCTTGTTTTTCATTTGTTAAATATGGCTATCTGGTTTCTAAGGCGTAAATTCATTCAACTGTGTTGAAATTAATGTTGAGAATCAGATGTTCTGCTTACATATTATTAACAGGTCATCCATTCAAAAAATAATTTCAAGAAAGAAGTGGCTAAAAATTGGCCGTCTTCAGGTATTGGTAAGCCGTGAAAGAAACAGATTATCTTTTTTCAGTACATGATCGGTTATCTTTCAAATATTCACCAGTACAACATTTGATTAACTTCAGGTAACTACATCTATGACTTCGGCTTTGGCGATAAACATTCGACAGTACATCAACTGATCATAACAGAAGATATCCGAGAAAACATTAGCGTATCTACAGGCATCTGAGCCGTCTTCCTGGATACTGAAAACGAACTTAATAAAATGTGGCAAGAAGGTTTGGTGTGCAAGTAATAAGTGAATACTTAGTAGAAAATTGAAGTGAAAAAATAAGTTAGGTCAACAACCTGAAAAATTGCCGGCGTTCCACGAGGGTCGATCCTGGGGTCGTTGTTGTTCAAGATATGCATGTCGGACTTACCGAGATATGACAAAGTGTTACTAACTTACTCACTTCGTAGGTAAGTAAGAAAATGAGTGAGAAAAACAACATTCATTTCAAAAATAATAGCCAATTGCAATTACAAATAACTGAGAATAAGTACAATTACAACCACAAATTTCACATATTCTTCAATGTC
Source organism: Aphidecta obliterata (assembly GCA_963966015.1). Classification (NCBI taxonomy): domain Eukaryota; kingdom Metazoa; phylum Arthropoda; class Insecta; order Coleoptera; family Coccinellidae; genus Aphidecta; species Aphidecta obliterata. The sequence continues at coordinate 44,177,199 of OZ014427.1, forward strand.
ATAAGTGACCATCTTTCATGGACTCATAGACTTTATCTTCAAAGTATTATATTTAATGATATCTAAGAACTTCGTAGCATTGAAGATCTCATTCTCAACATACAGAGGATGTCTCGTAACAGGAGCTAGAAAATAACACAAGACTAGTATTATTCACATAAGAATAAGCGATATATAGAGGAAATAAATAGTCAGCATTCAATTTTTTTTCATAAGGTTGGAGTTGGAGGATTTTCTCTTTTTCTTCTACAAGATTATTTCTTCCAGATATTCACGTCTCTTCAAGTAATTCTCAATATCTCAATTCTTGAGCTTTTATGTTCCTTAAGTCTTTTCTCAAAGGTTCTACCAGTTTGGCCGATTTATTTATTCTGAACAAGTGTAACAATGATCTTAATTGATCTTGTCACTTGATGAAGCCTGAGAATTGTTATGGCGGAACACGTGTAGCAGTGGTTTTGTTAAACTCTCAATTAGTGAAAATCGTAAACTCAAATAATAATAATAGACTAACAAACAAAGAAGACAATTGAAACATTTGAAAAAAACACGAAAGAGAAAAGAAAAGAAGGACAGTGAATATACCAATCAGAACGATAGACATAAGGGGATACCTTTCGCAGAAAAGCGAATAGACGAACAGCGTAAAAACAACCTTTAACTGAATAACGGCAAAAAAATGGAAAATAGGTCTGGACGAAGTAAAGTCCAGTCATCATTCAAAAACAAGTAAACCTTCAACGATAAAGAGAGGTGAATTGAGAAACATAGCAAGGAACTAAAAATTCACCGGGTTGTCCTCAACCAAAGCATTCTAAAATAATTCACGGTAGTTTCGATTAAGGAGTTATTTCTCTGCTGAATATACAATATAAAATAATGTGGAATAATTAGAATGTCAAAAATTTCGGACTTGAAGCTATATCTATTCATACCTCTAGTCGACCAGTGTCTCATTTTTTCGGAGTCAGTTCATGTCGTGACGAAATTGGATGGTGAAATGGTATTCCGACGAAAGAAAATGCACCCAATGAAAATTCAGTTCTCAAAAAGAAGAATTTAAATTTACCTATTCCATCTCGGCGAAAAACAATTTCCAGTGCGACATACACCAGCATGACTGCAAAAATTATAAATAGAAAAATAATGTTTGAATTTCGTGAACACCAGAGCTATTTGAATTGCAAATTACCCTTCATAAAATTGTCGGGATGATCCACCTGTGAATCGATATTTCCGGCTGTACCTGAGGGTCACATGGCGCTTCCGTAACTGGAACGTATCAGGAAAAATGGGGGTGATGGAAATTTATTACCTCCTCAAAAATTGTCAACCCGAAATTCATGACCCATAACGATGTAAAAATCATGGATTTTCAACTATACGGTATTTGAAATATTTGTCCAGACACATAATCTTACAGTTTTCATAGGAAAAATCTACTCAATACATTTTATTTTTCCAATACTCATATACACTATGCCCCAGTGTCATTTTCTGATTGAAATTAGATCTCATGAATTGAAGGTGGTCGTCGGAAAACGCTTAAGGTTCATACAAATATACAGGGTGTCTACTTTTCGAAAGGCCAAACATCAAGAGAATATCATACATGTGATTTGCAACAAAAAATTTCATATAACACATGGGCAATGTTGACGGTTATTCTTGATTTCACGAAAAATATCAAGTTTTTCTATAAAATCAGTCATATTTACTACAGTTATCCTTGTAACCTCATCTAATATGACCACATATCTGTAAACAGCATTGAATTTTATACAAGATAAGAATTTCTGTGTGCCAAAAAATTCTTATTACGGGCGTGGTAAGGAGATGAATATCACAATTCTGAATTGAAAAAAATCAGTCATATTTTTCCAATGGGTTTATCGATGAAAAATTATTGATTATGGACATGTTTTCTTTAGAGCAAAAAATACCCTATTTAGCGGGCCTTCGATTGACATATCAACTTTTGTATTTACCGCTTATCTTCTACCATAATATCATTTCTATCAAGATAACAACGAAAAACTCGGAATTTCTAAACCTAAATTTGCTCTAGCTTGAGGCTCCTTGTGAATTTTAAAGTAATGCATGTGATACCACATGGATCTTTTTTTCTCTACCCTACTCATTTTAACGAACCAAAGGAAGCTGTCAACAGTGTTGATAAAATCGATAAAACCCTTAGGAGCCTTAGCTGTTACCTCGTGAGTATCCAGGACTGTCTTCCCCATATGAATGGTTCTCAGGTCAGCCAACTCTAGGCATTTGCATAGCTTCTTCTGATCCACAGCCTGCAAATCTCATCGGCTGACTTTACCATGCGATACAAAAGGTATTTGTGCCGACAGTGGCACGTCAGCAGTCCTAAAAATACCCGAAATTTAGCTCTTGGCAGCATCAGGAGCTTTCTGATGAAGGTCGGTGAAGTCGTCACAATTTTTTTTGCCTCGGCAAGTCCATGAAGAAAATTGCACTAAGCACTAGAAGATTCAGAACAATTGTTCAAATGAATAGCAAAAAAAGCCAAGCTATACTTATACAGAAGCGGAGACTGGAAATGAATTGCAACCTAAGGAAAGATGGAGAAGAGCAGAAAATATATTTAAAAAATGTTGAAAAGCACTGCCGTAAAGTCAAAAGCTTTTGAGCGCTCGTTCATCCACCTTGTAGGTAGATATGCATTCTCCAGTTTTAAAAACCAATTGGAAAGATTTCGACATCTGTCAAAAAGAATTTCAAACTAAGCCGAAAATTCAGACTTCACGTCAATGCTTTAGGTGACCAATTTTTTCCTCGATAATTCGCTAGAATGTTCGACGGTATCTATGGTCTTCATAATGCAATCTGGACAAAATTTTCCACGTAGTTTGAATGCATTATTCATTATCTATGTGCGAAATTTCATTTCAATCCAATAATTATTTTCGAAATTATCAGGAAAAAAAAGTTTTAAGGGCCACATTTACGGAACCCCTAGTCTTATTTTGCTCATTGATGAACGTGATCGTGAAATTCGCGATCCGAACCCATCCTGAAAATTTCAAGTCCCTAGGCCTTAATTTATAATTTTATATCGTTTCTATGGGTCTGATTATGCGATCTGGAAAAAATGTAGCTCGAATATATGATTCTCAATTCAAATACAAAATTTCGTCACGATCAAATCCAGAGTTTTGAAATTATCAAGAAACCTGAATTTCGAACGACCATATTTACGGAAACCTCAGTCTAATTTTGCTCATTGATGAACGTGACCGGAACATTCGAGATCCATACCTATCGTGAATTTCAAGTCCTAGGCCTTTTCATTACAAAGTTATAATTTTCTATGGTTTTTATGGTTCTGGTTATGCAAGCTGTACAAAATTTTGCTTGTAGCTCGAACACGCCATTTTCCATGTAAGTGCAGAATTTCACTTCGATTGAATCAAACGTTTCGAATAATTAGGAAAACAAAATTTCGATCGTCCATATTCACGAAACCCCTGGGCGAATTTTGCCCAATAACGAACTTAACCGCATCATTTGAGATTCGAACCTATCCTGAAAATTTCAAGTTTCTAGGTCGTTTCGTTCGAGACTTATCGTGTATACGGATGGACGGACAGACTCGAATTCTTCGACGGATTTGTCATCAGTGAGTCGAACTCTGTCGATTGGGACCATTTTCGGCTCAAAATTCGAAAAATACAGACATCGTGACGAAATGATATAGCCCTCGTGTAAGTAGTATGAGCCCTCAAAAAGCAAGTCAACACCTAAATGATGACCCGTAAAAAATGTTTGACTGGTTGACTACAACCCCGCAGAATATCTGCTTAGGATAACCATCTATCACAAATGACCCAGAGATTAACTACGTAAAAACTGAAAACAGTAGGTTAAGTTTAGTGGAGCAGGTCGTGCTTCAGACGAAATCCCACACAGCTCCATCCATCGCAAAAAAAAGTGCTACCTAAGGAAAGGATTTAGTAGATATCCATCAAAATACCCTCACTAGTCACTTTCCTCAGTCAGTCCAAGAGGAATGTGAGCCTTCTTCTTCTAACACTTTTAACACCTTCTTTCCTAAAATTCAGGTATGAAATTAAGAAAATTATACTAGATAAACTAATAGCAAGCCAACAAAACAATTCATGTATCCCTCATGTGTCTTTGTCTTGGGGAGTAGGGAAGGCGATTCATGATCCACAGATATTTGAGACAGTTGCTTTTGGAACGGACAGAAGGAGTGATTTATGAAATTTTCTCAGATCACCGCTGCCTCATGGTTTACAGGTTTTCTGTTTCTCATATCGAATTTGTCATTTTTCTAACTGTACTGACGATATCTGATTTGGATCGAAACCGGTCTACAGGTGCAAATGATAAATTTGGTGGTCTCTGGGATACATGAATTGTTTTGTTGGCTTGCTATTAGTTTATCTTGTATAATTTTTTTAATTCCATTCCTGAATTCAATCAATTTGAAATAGAAAAACCACACGGATGTCTCATAAAAGCGCCACATCGTTCAACAAATTGATTTGTTTTGGACCCATAAGATTCACGATCACAAGATTTATCCGAAACGGTTGAGACGTCACGGTCAATTATTCAAATTTGGGTTAAGGATTAGGGTTGATTCCTAAGACAGCTGAAAGGGCGGAAATTGGAACATGGACCGGAAAGGAGGTATTACAACCGCAAGTGCAAGTTATTTGACAAATTGGTCTCACGACGGGGATCCCCTCTCGCGAGCCCCATTCTCCCCGAAAACAGGTGCAACAAGAATGGGATGAAATACCAATGAATGGAGCCATGACCGATCGTTTATGATAAGGGGGGAATCATCTGAGGTAATTGGCATCCTAATGAAGATATTCGATAATGATCATTGTCTATGTCGGGTGTTTTATTGGTAAATGTTAATCTGAGGTAGAGCTACCTCAGACGAGTCCAAGAAACTTATATATGTATAATAGGTCTTACCAAATACATAGCCGAAATACAGGGTGATTCATGTTTTCGCCAATATTTTCAATTCTTCTCAACCTCTGAACCATCCAGTATAATCATTTGATATTTCTAACTTACAACACACTACCATGGGTGAACCGATTCATTCTTGAACTGATCGAAAAATCCAGGTCCGTATTAGAAAAGTATGGGACTTTTAGCAAGTTGGGATTCAATTTGAGTTTGATTAGAAAATTCGGAAAAAGTATGAAATTTCCGATGGAGATCATAGGATTTCAGTGTACCGCACGACATCTGATCCATAAAAAATTTTGTCGAAAGTTTCAATTCCATAGTGAAACTCTACTTCACAAAAATGTCGTACATTGAGATTGCATTCGAAAAATTGTCTGTTGCACTGCTGGAAAACAAACAAATGAAAACCCTGTATAGAGAGAAAATTCTGGTTCTGCAATAATTTCCCGAATTATTTTAATATTTTGATATCATTTGGCATAATAATGATGGGTTTATTCGCTTGTGAATCGATAAAAACTCATATACAATTGCATGATTTATTCACATTGAACAGGGTATTCCTAACTTGGAGGAACAAACAAAGAGGGGAGATTCCTTGAGTAATTTTAAGAAAAAAAGTCTGATAAACATGGGATCGCAAACGTTTAGCTTTCGAGATACAGGATGTTAAAGTTTGAATTTTTTTTCAAATTTTTTTATCATTTTTCCTACACTTCAAAATATATAGTAGAAGCTCCTTGTTCGCGCTTCCTTCATTCGCGTTTTCACTATTCGCGGATTAAAATAATGCGACCTAATTTATATATTCGCGGCTGAAAATTTCTTTATTCGCAGACTTAATCGGTATGTAAATTAGTACATACACATTAAAATTATGCTGGAAAAACTGTGGCCTGCTCTGATTTGCGGAAAATGTCGAAGAATCTGTGCAAATTGAAACTTTGACTCCAAAAATAGTCGAAATTGCGAAATTAATGGGACGGTATGGGTTCGAACCGATAGAATATAGTGACATTCAGGAATTGCTTGAATCGCAACATGATGATTTTACTGACACCGACTAGGAGGAAATGTTAAATTCACAGCCCATTGAAGGAGAGGGTTCAACAAGCACTGGAAAAATGTTATTTAATTTGCAGAATCTCAGTGAAGTTCTAAGAATGGCAAAAGAGATTTGTGATCTCTTTATGAAAATTGATCCGTCTATTGAACGAAGTCATATTTTTGAGAGGCAAATTTCTGATGCCACTGCTGAATATAAGTCCGAATCGAAGGAGCTTTCAATGACTGCAAGAAAAATTACAACATTCTTTAAACCATTGCCTGCAGATAATATTTAATCACTATGGTCAAAAACTTCAATTAATTTTTTTTATACACTTTTTGTTTTTATTTTATCCTGGCAAGGTATCCCCTATAATCCCAAGTAAATAACTATTCCATATTTACAATTTATATATTCGCGGTATATTTACGGAACCTATAGCCCGCGAATAAAGAGCTGTTACTTTATTCAACTGAGAAATTTCAATAATTCTCTGAATGAATCAATATATATAATATATATAATATAATATATATATATAATATTATTATTATATTATATTAATATTATTATATTATAATATAATATATATAATATAAGATAAGGTTGGCTTAAGTAAGGGCAGTGTTCAAACAATTCTTAAAATGAATCAATATTTTGGTTAGGTAAGGTTAGCTTGAGTCAGGACAGTGTTGAAACAATTCTTAAAGGGAATTAATATTTAGGTACTTACGGTTGGCTCAAGTTCTGACAGTGTTTGAACAATTCTTGAAATGAATTAATATTTAAGTTAGGTAGCCTTGAGTTAGGACATTGTTGAAATAATTCTTGGATTGAATTAATATTTAGGTAAGGTAAGGTCAGCTCAAGTTAGGAAAGTGTTGAAACAATTCTCAAAATGAAATATTATTTAGGCTAGGTAAGACTCAAGTTAGAAAAGTGTTGAAACAATTATTTAGGTTATCTTGAGTTAGGTTAGCTTTAGTGTGAACAGTGTTGAAATAATTCTTGAAACGAATTAATATTCATGTTAGGTTAGCGTAAGTTCTGACAGTGTTCAAACATTTCTTCAAATGAATTATCAATTAGGTTAGGTAAGCTCAATTTATGACAGTGTTGAAAATCATTCCTGAAATGAATTAATAATTAGGTTGGGTAAGGAGTTAGGACAGTGTCGAATATAATTCTCATATTGAATTCATGACCACTGCGCGAACCAGGCGAATGCCGATATAGGAAAAAAGTGGAATAGCGAGTGGGACCGTTAAATTACGATGGTTTTCTTTATCTCAAAATTACATAAATCATATCTATCTTCAATTGTTTAATATAACTGAACAATCTGCCAACCTTGCATTTCTAATCTTGAAAAATATTATATAATCTTTCCATATTTCATTTCATTGTTTTCGTTGACAAAATATATATTTTTTCAAGAAATGAGAGTATCTGTATCAACGTCACGTTTACTAGTATCTAATAATATAACAATAGTAATAATATAATAATAGTAATAATATAATAATTATATAGTACTCGATAAGCCAGGAAAAGATAGCGAAGTCCCACGAAACAACAGGCCGATAAGTCTTCTGTCAGCGTTTTGGAAAATAGTTTTGGGATTCATTTTAAAAAGATACAATGAAAAAATTTAGAAAAGCACTGCCTTGAATTTAGGGGCTTTTGAGCGCTCGTACATCCACCTAGTAGGTAGATTCGCATTTTCCAGTTTTAGAAATCAATTGAAGGAATTTTCGACAGCTGTCAAAAATTTTCTGAACCTTAGGCGAAACTCCAGACTTCATGACAGTGCTTCAGCTGACCAATTTTGTTTCGATAATTCGATAGAATTTTCTACGGTATCTATGGTCTTGGTGATGCGATCTGGACAAAATTTCGCACGTAGTTTGAATACATTATTCCTCATCTAGGTGCGAAATTTCATTCCAATCAAATCGGTAGTTTCGAAATTATCAGAACAGAATATTTTGAACGGCCATATTTGCTCATTGATGAACGTGACCGCGATATTTGCGATCCAAACATACCCTGAAAATTTCAAGTTCCTAGGCCTTTCCGTTCAGAAGTTACAATTTTCTATGGTTTCTATGGTTCTGGTCATGCGATCTGGACAAAATATTGCTTTAATATATCGTTCTCGATTAAAATATGAAATTTTATCTCGAACGAATCCGTAGTTTCGAAATTATCGAGAAACCAAAATTTCAAACAACCGTATTTACGGAATCCCTAGTATAATTCTGCTCATTGAAGAACGTGAACGCGACATTTCAGATCCACACCTATCCTGAAACTTTCAAGTTCCTAGGCCTTTCCGTTCGAAAGTTATAATTTTCTATAGTTTCTATGGTTCTGGTCATGTGATCAGGAGAAGTGTAACTTGAATATATCATTCTTCATTAGTATACAAAGTTTCGTCACGATCGAATCTGTAGTTTTGAAATGATCAAGAAAACCAAATTTCGAACGACCATATTTACGGAACCCCTAGTAAAATTTTGCTGATAGATGAAAGTGATCACGACAATCAAGATACACACCTATCCTGCAAATTTCCCTAGGCGTTTCCGTTCAAAAATTAACAATTTACTATGGTTTCTATGGTTCTGGTCATGCGAGAGTTCGAGAGTTATCGTGCTCACGGACGGACGGCCGGACGGACAGACTCAAATTTCCCGACGGATTCGTCATCAGTGAGTTGAACTCTATCGTTTGAGACCATTTTCGGCTCAAAATTCGAAAAATACAGACATCGTTACGAAATGATATAGCCCTCGTGTAAGTTGTACGAGCGCTCAAAAACAGAAGCGCAGAATCTGATACCACCGGAACAATTTGGATTCAGGAGTAATCATGTCACAGAACCTCACCTGTTAAGGATCACTGAACGTGACACTGAAGGATTTCAGAAGAAACAAGCCTTTATAATTAGTGCAATTAGATGTCGAGAGAGCCTTTGACCAAGTTCGACAAGAAGGACATACCTACAAGATGATGATGGCAGGCTACACTACTAAAACCTGCAAGATTATAAGAAACAACCTGGCGAACAGGAATTTTTATATCAATATAGACGACACATTATCTTCCACCAGACAAATAGCAGCAGGAGTGTCCGAAGGTTCAGTACTGGGACGTATACTCTACGAAATCTATATCGACGCTAGTCCCAAAAACCTAAGAAATCTGCTAGCCATATAAAACGACACGGGAATAGCCCTCAGATATCGACGATCAGACGTCATATATGACTTGAGGATTTAGATGAAAAATTCAAATAAATAGCAGACCCAGCTAAGCTATACTACTATAGAAGCGGAGAGTCGAAATGAATTCCAACCTAAGGATATATGGAGAAAAGATAAAATAGGAAAATGAAGTAAAATATCTAGGAGTAATACTAGATGAAGGGCTTCCATGGAAGAAACATATAAAATATGAAGTTAATAAAACAAACTCAGCAATGAGTAAACTTTACCCACTGCTAGGAAGAAAGATCCAAATGAACCAAGGCACGAAACTACGAATGATAAAGTCAATTGCAAGACCTCAACTAACGTTCGCTCGGTGACATGGGGCCATGCTGCCAATAGCCATATAAAGAAGATTCAAGCAGAAAAAATTAACTGCTGAGAGCAGCAGTGAATATGCCATGGTTCGTAAGAAACCAACAAATCCACAGACACTCAGAATGAGAACTTGTTACAGATATTTGAGAAAGCATGTCAACATCCAAATGATGAGCTGAAAATACTAGTTTACGACGATTGCAAACAATGTGATTAGGATACCCACCTATCACAAAAGACCCGAAGTATTAGGACCTGATATTCTGACCTACCTGCCCAGAAGTAATGGCTCACCAGACGTATTGGATATCGTCATAATAAAAAACAAAAGCCAACTGATCCAAAGCACGAAATTACGAATGGTCAAGTCATTTGCAAGACCTCAACAAAAATGTGGTTCGGCGGCATGGGGCCATGCAGCCTATAGCCAATAAAGAAGATTCAAGGAACAGAAAATGATCTGCTAAGAGCAGCAATGAATATGCCGTGGTTCGTATCACGAATGACCCGGAAATCATCTATGTGTAAGCAGAAATGGATTAAACTCAATTTCAAATATCAAGAAGAAGATATCCTTTAAGTCATAGGTAACACAATAATCACACGAGATAGATCGTGAAAGAAATACAAACATAAAGAGTCAAAAGGATAATAGGCAATATATGCCCGAAATCTAGGTGAGGTTTAGTGGACCAGGTCGTGCTTAACACGAAATCACACACTATCTGTCGTAAATAGTTGGCCCATGAGGATTCCCTGTGATTAAACAAAAAAGAGAGATCGAATGTATCCAATTAATGGTTCTGTTTTGAAGTGATTTCAACTGGGCTTGAACTTGAATGAATTGCCATTCCATTGTTTCATTTTTTGAGAAAGAATAGACCTTGATTCAATAGTGAGATATTGATGTGTATGAAGGAAGGCATGGAGTAGGGCTCATGAAATTGAAGTATTGAATTCAAATACTATTTTGTATCAACCGTTCTGCTTTTTAACCGTTTGGTATTGACGGTATAATTCTTCTTCATGTTTTTGTTATCCTTCATTCATAAGGTTTTACTTTCATTTATATCTATTCATTTTCCTTTTCTTTTCGTATTGCAACCATTTTCAACATCTTTGTCGTATTGCTGCTCAAATGGTATTATCATCGAAAATCAAAACAGTTAGGGAGTTCGGAAGAGTGGAAAAAGCACTATCAAGACTTACTTCATGAGACCAGAACTGAATACATTGATGATTTCTCCTTGCAACAAGTACACGTACAAGGAGAAAAAGTCACTATTGATACTGATACTCTGAAAAAACAATTGAAAAACTAAAAAACAACAAATCCTGTGGACCTGAAGGAATATACGCCGAGATGCTGAAGAACGGAACTCAAAAACTGTTTGAAAACTTGACCTATAAATATGATCAACCAGTGTCTAAATGGTTTTCCGATCCCGGAACAATGAAAGATGGCCTACATCTCGTCCATCCATAAGGAGGAAAGTAAGCAACAATGCAATAATTACCGCGGTATATCGGTGACGGGTACATTGAGTAGATTGTACGGAAGAATTCTTCGTGACCTGATAGAAGAGGATTTCAGAGAGAACGAAGAAAAAGAACAAAGTGGTTTTCGTGCAGGGAGATCGTGTAGCGACAACGTATTTTGCCTTAAGCAGATAATAGAGAAAAGGAGCGCTAGGAACATGAAAACACACGTTACATTTGTAGAACTCCAGAAAGCATATGATACTGTCCCGATTTCTGAGCTGTGGGAAGTACTCGAGCAATCGAATATCAGTTATACCTATATAAGAGCACTACAAGAACTTTACAGAAGCTCAAAATCAAGAATAAAAATAGGCAAGTATGTCACCAGTGAATTTAAAGTAACAAAAGGGTTGAAACAAGGATGCTGTATATCACCAACTCTATTCAAAATATTGATAGCCGCAGCATCGAGAAAATGGAAGAGGAAGGTCTACTGGATGGGAATAGAGATCAACGATACATGCATGTATACACTTCAATTCGCCGATGACCAGGTGGTAATAGCTAATGATAGAGATGACATGCAGTATATGATGAGGAAATTGGTGGAGGAGTACGCTCTTTGGGGATTAACGGTCAACATTGAGAAGACACAATATCTAAGCCTAGGAACAGATGCCACTGACTTCATCCTGGAAAATGGACAAAAAATATCATCCTGACGGAAATATATTTATTTGGGAGTAACTTTCGATGATAAAGGTACAGATGCAAGCGAAATTGAAAAAAGATTAGTTCAAGCAAAGAAAGTGATCGGCTGCCTCAATAGCATATTATGGAGTAGGGACATAAAGAAAGGAACGAAATACAACATCTACGAGTCTATGGTCAAGAGTATCCTGTTATACGGAGCTGAAACCTGGAGAATAACGGACAAGCACAAGAAAAAAGTCGGGGTAGTTGGAATGGATGCTATACGAAGATCATTATGCATCTCAAAAAGTGACCACATAAGAAACGAAACCATAAAAATGATGATGGGAATCGAAGACAGCATAACACGAGAAATCGAGAATAAACAGCTTACATGGTATGGACATGTGAAACGAATGCCGGACACAAGACTTCCCAAACAGGTTTTGCAATATCAACCAGCAAATAGAAGAAAAAGAGGAAGGCCCAAACTGGAGTGGCAAAAATCTGTACACAAGTCTATGAGCGAAAGGAACTTGAGAGAGGAAGACTGCGAAGATAGGAGAAGGTGGCGATTAGGCGTCGGACAACGACGGAAGACGTTCCAAACCGATTAATATATAACAATACAGTTAACAGCTAACTCTTTGATTCAACTTGTGAATAAATATTGAAATTCCACTAGTCTATTCGGGAATTTTTATATTCCATCATTAGAATCTTGAAAGCTTTCTGATGTATGGAATAAAGGGGGTATAAGTGAATAAACTTGTTTCAAAAATAGCCACTCTGAATTGAGAATGAAATGTTTACATTTTCAGACCCGGATAAATCCGAATCGATATTCAATTCCTACATCAAGACGAAGAAGTACCCCCACAAAATGGATAGCAGTCTTCTTCTTACCTACTGAGAATCTCCCTGTTCATCTACCGCTGCATTAGATGGCATCGAATTCTTAAATCATGTGTTGTTCCATACGTGTTCTAGATGCGGGATGTTTCTCTCCCTCTTAAAACATTCCGAGCTTGGGGCGATGTCACCCCCTTCCTTAGCCTTGCAGTTACACCCTGACTGTGATATCGTGCGGTAAACATGTCACGCGTTTCATTGAACTGGCAATGTAACGGAACTTTCTGAGAATGATAACCTGCACATGAAAGTTGCGACATTCCTTGTGATTTTGTCTGACATCGGAGTCTGATGAAATATAGCCGTGACGCGATATCGTTCACTGGAACATGGCTATCAGCTATACAGAAAAAAAAGGTGAAATTGTGAACTGTAGAAGCTATAACCTACTTATCACCAAGATGTGGAACGCTCAATAGAAAAAAAAATTACAAAAAGCACTGCCGTGAAGGCAGGAACTTTTGAGCGCTCGTACATGCACCTTGTAGGTAGATTCGCATTTTCCAGATTTAAAAATCAACTGAAGGAATTTTCGACAGCTGTCAAAAAAATTCTGAAACTTAGGCGAAACTCCAGCCTTTATGTCAGTGCTTCAGCTGATCAATTTTTTTTCGATAATTCGCTAGAATTTTCTACGGTATCTATGGTCTTGGTGATGCGATCTGAACAAAATTCCCCACGTAGTTTGAATACATTATTCCCCAGCTAAGTGCATAATTTCATTCCAATCCGATCAGTAGTTTCGAAACTATCAGGAAAATAATATTTCAAACGACCATATTTACGGAACCCATAGAATAATGTTGCTCATAGATGAACGTGATCACGACATTCGAGATCCACACCTTTCCTGGAAATTTCAGTTCCTAGGCGTTTCCGTTCGAAAGTTACAATTTTCTATGGTTTCTATGGTTCTGGTCGTGCGATCTGGACAAAATTTCACATGTAGCTTGAACACCTCATTATCCATTTGAGTGCAAAATTTCATCTCGATCGAATCTGTAGTTTCGAAGTAATCAGGAAAACAAAATTTTGAGCGGCCATATTTACGGAACCCCTCGGCGAATTTTGCCCAATAACGAACTTAACCGCGGCATTCGAAATTCGAACCTACCCTGAAAATTTCAAGTTTCTAGGAAAAAAAAAGGGGTATAAGCTTTCGGTAATAGGGTTTACTCTTATGAATTTTTTATTCTCTTCTCACATCCAAAACAGGAATTTCACAAACTCTGATCTGAAAAGAGTCGACAAGAGTAGAAATGCAACGTGAGTTCTTTGCGGAGAAAAGGGATATCCAGCTTGCTGGATAGCAAATACAAGCTGGTCAAAGGAATAAAGAAGAAACCGATATCTATTCCTGAAAAGGAAAAATGAATGAAAAAAATAGAATATCATACCTGATCAGAAAAAACATGAAGCAGCTATCAAGTAACAATCCAGTACCAAAAAAGTAGAGGAGAAGAATGAAGAACAACCGAAGAAACAGGAAATTAACACAAAACCAACCGAAATAGTGGATGACTTTGACAAATTCACTGAAAAGATCTTTAGTAGAATTATGTTGAAATTCTTATATGAAATATGAATGCAAACCTGAACCAAAACACCCATAGAATCGCTTCATGGAATATAAACGGATTTTCGGTGCCGAAGATTTGAAATAGAAGAAATACAAAATGAAGAACTACTCGATATAGCCTTGCAAAAAACAGAACTCAATGCAAACAGCTGAATCTCATTCAATAACTATTAGATTTAGAGATATGATGGACCAAACAACAACGGAGGGGACGTAATCTCTATTGTTAAGAGAAATACATTCGTCGAATTTGTGAATGATCTCAATAATTGTCAATACTAATCGAGGAAAATTTAAAATAACAGAGGTATACAGACCACCCCGAGAAATCCTAATAGAACAGCAGAAGCGAAGACGAAAATGGAAGAAGATTAAAAACGTACGTAGAAAAGCAAGAGGCTATCGTTCCAGGTCCAGATGTTCCGACATACCCCTCGAATAGAAGAGGATAGCCTGATGTGTTGGATGTAGTAATACTGATGGAGATAACGCCAACATTCGCACTGAACACAATAGAGGATGGAACATCAGATCTCAATCCAATACAATTTATATTGGGGCATATATCAAGACAAGAAGATATCAAAACGAAAGAAAACACTGATTGGCAGAAAAATAAAGGAATACTTCAATCTAAAATCGTTGGGATTTATTTATCAATACCATCAAAAAATTGGAGAATGCTGTCGAAAAACTAGAAACTCAAAGAAAATAAGCCTAGGAAGATGCTATATTTGTCCATATCGCATGACCAGAACCATAGAAACCATAAAAATTAAAACTTTCGGAGGAAAGGCCTAGGGACTCGAAATTTTCCGGGCAGGTTTGGATCGTGAATGTCGCAGTCACGTTCGTCAATGAGCAAAAGTAGGCTAGAGGTTCCTTGAACATGGCCATTCAAAATATTTTTTTCCTGATAATTTCGAAACTACCGATTGGATTGGAATTAAATTCTGCACATAGATGAAGAATAATGTATTCAAATTACGTGCGAAATTTTGTCCAGATCGCATTACCAAGACCTTAAATACCGTAGAGAATTCTAGCGAATTATCTAAAAAAAATTGGTCAGCTGAAGCACTGACGTCAAGTCTGGAGTTTTGCCTTAGTTTGAGATTTTTTTGAGAGCTGTCAAAAATTTTTTCAATTTGATTCTGAATCTGGAAAATTCGAATCTACCTACAAGGTGGATGAACGAGCGCTCAAAAGATCCTGACTTCACGGCAGTGCTTTTATAATTTTTTTCAGAACTGGGATAATTCTTGAAAGCTCAGAGATTGATGGATAATATCCATTGTTCAATGATAACTCAACAATGTGCACGAGCGGTGAAGCTAAAACATTTATGCAATCTTCGACCAGAAAACTTGGTTTGCCATCCGGTCCGGCCATGCTTCTGTTTTTCAATTTCTTACCAGCCAGTATCAAATCATGAATACAAGCAGAACCAACACTCTAGTCAACGCCTACATCAACTTCATCTGATCGCAGGCATTGTGGAAGCTGATAAACACTTCCGAAATACCTATGTGGCAAACGAGTCTGCAATATCACATGGTCCGCATTTTATGTTACCGTGAGCATCCCTCATCTCACTAGGAATTCGTGAATTTCCTTTTATGTTACGAACGAATGCCCAAAACTGAGCTTGATTCGACGTTATCTTTTGCTCTGATGATCGACCGTAATTTGCGTGAGCAATAGAGATCTTTGATTTCAAAAATTTCCTCAGCTGTTTATATTCCCAAAAGAGTGAAATATTTTTAGTTCTCCTATATTTTTTCATCACTTTTTCCACAACGTAGTCAACCTCAGCATCATACCATACAGGAAAGTTCCCCCTTCTTGGGAGATTTATGAGGGACAGTTTTATCACAATTATTATAGGGTATCGAGTAAAAGATTTCACAAGCCCTCTCTGGCTCTTCAACCAATGAAAGATCCGACCAGTCAGCGCCAAGAATCATGTCATATATCGCCACGAAATCAGCTTTTGTGAAATTGAACTCAATAGGATCATTACAATTATTAATTCTTAGATTTGGACGACGCGACGAGATGGTTGATTGAAGTATTATACATATTACATAGTGATGTGGTCCTTTGAATTCTATTTGGTAAAAATTTTATATTATATATATTTATATTATATTATATATAATAGTTTGTATGCATTTCAGAGAGGACAATGTAAGTCTACTGAACTCTCCTCTCCATCATTTCCTTCTTCCATGTTCAATTCCCACGGAATTTTTAGGTCACTCGATTCGGGATAGAAATAGAATCCGGAGAACTCAGCATGAGAGAGAATAGGTAACTGGAAAAAATATTTTCTTGTTTCGCTCCGCTCAAGTTGAACAGTCGGATTCACGTGGAAAAGTGTTTGAACAACGTCGGAAGATAAACAGAAACGTGATACCGAGAATGGCGTCGTCGCTGAATACAAATAAAGACAAAACAGCAGTTTCCTTATCGTCGTTTTTATTTTCTCGGCTAAAATTTCAGCTTCTACGATTCTCCGATAACTTCCAACAACAACTGTTAGGCCCTTCGAAAGTCCGAAATTGGTCGTAGTATGTTCGGGTTTATATTCATCTCGATCGTAGTCCATATCCGAAATTGTGCCTCGTAGATACATTTTATTGTTTTAATGCTGAACGTGTTCTCTATTTCACTTTTGTTTTGGAAACAGTCAAAAGTAGATTGAAATTCTGCAATAATTGAGGCCATTCAAAGTTGCCATGGAGCCCTCGGTACAACGCTAGATAATCAATTGTATTATACCAAGCCACAACTATATAATTTGCTAACTTGATTTTTTGAACCGTTGAGAATGTATTTATATCCTGCAATTATCAGAATTTTTTTTTCAATCACTAAATTTCATTGCGCGATTATTTCTATGAACAAGAGCGTTGTTATAAATATTGCCCTAATGTCTGTAACATTCCAGTTTTGACAAGAAAATGACCTTAAACGGAAAGTGTCGAATTCAGTTCTGTTTGTTCCACAGAACGTCTGTCCGTCATGCCGTAAACACGATAACTTTCGAGAAATAAAACTGAACTTTTGAAATTTTCAGGGTACGTTCGAGTACTGAAAGCGCCTGTTAAGATTGTTAATGCGCGAGGTTCGCCCAAGGGTATAGGTATAGCCAACATATTCTTTTTCTGAATATTTCGAAAAACACCGATCCGATCAAATGAAAACAATGTGGTTAGTTGTGAGATAACGGAACGATCACTCGAAGATTTGAAAAGACAGCACTGCCGTGAAGCCACGATCGAAAGAGCTCTCGTTCATCCACCTTTTAGGTAGATTTGCCATTCCCAGTTTTATAGACCAATGGAAGAAATTTTTGACAGCTGTCATAAAATTTTTCAAACTCGGGCGAAACTCCCGACTTCACGTCAGTGCTCTCCCAAGTCCAACCTGTAGCGTCCACGTCGTGGGAGTCGGGCAACGTCTCTTCGGAGGCGGCCAATAACAGGCAACGGCACCACGGCATTAATAATGTCAATGTCGTGGGACAGGTGACGCTGTGGGCATAATATCGAATGTTGGGCAAAGAAGGCAGCCCCTTCAAATGGCCAACTACCACCAAAGTTGGTGTCCGGCATTCAGCCTAACGGGAGGGGCATAGGGGTAGCTATATAGCTTACGACAGAGTGAATAGATGTCGGCCTGAAGGCCAAAGGCGGACCTCGGGAGCACCCGGTCCGATGACGACGCGCAGGCACCTCGAACAACTGAGGTTGCATGCTCAATTTGCGTACGTATGGCAAACAAAAACGGAGGTACGTGAGAAAAAGAAGGGTTGTAACGCCTAGTAATAGGGATACAAGAAGGCGTAAGGAATATGCGGATATGCAAAATCTCTTCAAGACAACATGTCCAGAGCCGCAAAGCGGATTCTGAACGGAGGAGATGAAACGTCTAATCCATCCCACGAGGAAATGGTGAACCACTGGGAACCAGTGTTAACCGTTCCCTCGGCTTCAGTTCAGCAACACGAATCCCTACCAGAACATCGGCAAAAATCCGCTACCACTTCACCGATTAGTGGAAGCGAGATCAGTACGGTAAAAATTTCGTACAACTCAGCTCCTGGCATTTATGGCGTAACATTCGCCGTGTGGAGTAAAGTTCCACTAGCCCACAGGGCTCTTCTGTACAACCTCGTGTTCTTCTTCTTCTCTGTGCGGTGCCCACTCCGGGCTGAACTGAGGCCATGCGGCCCATTGTTCCTCCTCATACTGCTTGAGAGACTCAGTCCCGCAGACAAGCAGACATAAATGCCGCAGGTCGACCAGAAGGAGTCCCTTTCACCATAGATATAGTGGGTGTTGGGTTTCCTAGGTGTGTTGTCCTCAAATTAGTGAGGTCACTACAACTGAACAAAATGTGTTCAGCAGTTTCATCTGTGCTCCTGCACCACCGGCACAAAGAGCAGCTAGCCAGTCCCATTCTCTTCGAATGTTTGTTCAGTAGGTGGCCAGACAAAGTACCGATCACCAGACTGAGCTGTCTTCTCTCTAGTGCCAGGAGTCTCCTGACCTCAGGTCCAGATGAAGATCTCTTAATGAGAAGCCTCGACTGCCTGAGACCAACTCCCGTGCTCCACTCCGAGGAAAACTTCCCGTCCAGCCAACTTCTGAAGAAGTTCCTGACAGATTTCCGACAGACTGGCAGTGCGGATTCCGGACCAACAAACTCTGATCAGGCCCCCTGCTCCGCCAGTGTATCTGCCTTCTCATTTCCAGGTATCTTCGCATGAGCCGGACACCAAACAACTTTCACAAACTTGCCTGAGCCAAGCTCACGCAGAGCTTCCCTGCATTCTCCTACTAGCAAGGAGTCAATTCTTACGTCAGAAAGGGATTTCAGTATTCCCTGACTGTGAAGTGTAAGTTCCACCAGCCCATAGGGGTCTTCTGTACAACCTCGTGTTGCATCTGGGATCATTTCCAGACCAGCTCTTAGCGAGCAGGACGATATTCGTCCCTGAGAAAACAGGTGGTGTAACACCTGCTGATTTGAGGCCAACCAGCAAAGCGTCTGTCATAGTACGAAAATTACATAAGATATTGGCGAAACGTTTGGGGGCGGCTGGGGTCATTGATGAGAGGCAACAATGCCTAGAAGACGGTTGTGCCGAAAACCTTTGGTGTTGACAGCCGTCCTACATCACGCCAGACAACACCTGAAGGAGCTGCATCTAGTGTCTCTAGATGTGGCCAAGGCGTATGACTCCGTCAGCCATCAGGCAATAACATCCGCCATGACAGAGGCTGGAATACCTGAAGTGCTGGTCAGGTACGTGGCCGCCACATACTCAAGAAGTACAACTGTCTTGGAGTGTGACTATAAAAGATCTCACGAGATCCCGTTAAGCAGAGGAGTTCGCCAGGGTGATCCAATGTCGAGCATTTCGTTCGCATTGGTAGTGAACAGGGTCTTGAGGGCGGTTCCTCCTCAAGTGGGGTACAGTGTCGGAGGCGATCCGATAAACGCGATCGCCTACGCAGACGACATTTGCCTTTTAACATAATCAAAGGTAGGCATGACTACGGCGCTCGAAGCTGCCGAGCGCGTCGCCTCAAAACAAGGGTAGAGTTTCAATCCTAATAAGTGTGAAGCGACTTCATTAGTACCATCAGGGAGAGTACAGAAAATCAAATCAAAGTTTTCACCCAGGCACAGTTCCTGTTATAACAGGCGACCCCATCCGCCAACTGGGCCCTACGGAAGAGTGGCGATACTTGGGAGTTAATATAAGCCCTCAGGGACTGAGAAAAAGTAGCCACACAATAAAGGTGGAACTCTTAAGAGTTTCACGAGCTCCACTTAAGCCGCAACAACGCCTTAAGATCTTGCATTGTTTTCTGGTACCCAGATATCATTACGCGTTGGTATTGTCTGGGTGCACCATGAAGGTCCTGAATCAGCTGGACCTCCAGATTAGAGCGGCAGTAAGGCGATGGGTGGGATTGCCTAAAGATACATCGCTTGGGTATTTTCACGCCTCTGTGAAGAATGGTGGACTCGGAATTCCCGCATTCGCCGGTATCATCAGGGACAGACTGAATCGCCTAAAGGAATCGTCCTCGAAGGCGGTTAAATCTGTCTCGGATACAGATTAGGCCCAACATAAGATCGGTTGGGCCGAGAAAGTCCTGTCCTTAGGTGGTGATAGGATATATTCTGCAGAACAACGCAGACAGTATAGGGCTATAAGATTATATACCTCTAATGATGGGTATAAGCTAGGGGAGAGTGAGATGTCGACCGCTTCCACTCGGTGGATTGATGCTGACAGCACGGGCATACCCGGAAGGGACTATCGCCAATATCATCACGTGCATGTCAACAGTCTGCCAACCCGAGTACGCACGACGAGGGGTCGGAGGACAGCCCACACGAACATAAATTGTAGGGCTGGGTGTACTAGCACCAAGACAGCGGCACACGTAATCCAGTGTTGCTTCCGCACTCATGGCGGAAGGATCATGAGACACTCTTTGGCTTCTTCCAAAATAAGGGGCTCGAAGTGCAAGAACCACGCATACGAAGGTCGGTGAGTATAATATCGATCCGGTTAAGGACGAAGTCGCCAGGCTAGCTTAAAGGTCGGCCTCATCTGTGAGGGTCACATCATGCACTCTCTCCTGGCGAGGTGTATGGTCTCAGCAGATATATTGACCGACGACTTGGGAGTAACAATTGGGCTACTCAGTGGAATAACCATTAGGGTGTTGCACCCGTCCACGAACTGGACCCGGTGGAACCAAATAACATCAAGGGTTACCAGTCTGAGAGTCGGTGTCGGGTAGGGTGTTTGCGAAGACAAATTACCCCTGGGCAACCTGCGCCCATAAGAGCTGAATTCGGTTGCAGGAAATTGAACCGTGCTCACTTCTTGTATTAGGAGTGGGAACAGAGGGGTTTTCAGTGGGTACGACCCCCGTGAATTCGGGGGAAGAGTCTGCACACACTGCCAAACAGCTATGGTTAGGGTCCATAAACAGGATTTTCTCCCCTTCAAGAAAAAAAAAATTAACAATTTTTTTTCGATAATTCGCTAGAATTTTTTACGTTATCTGTGATCTTGGTTATGCGATTCGGACAAAATTTCACAAGTAGTTTGAATACATTATTCTTCATCTATGTGCAAAATTTCATTTTAATCCAATAGTTTCTGAATTATCTGAAAAAAAATATTTTGAACGGCCATATTTACGGAACCCCTAGTATAATTTTGCTCATTGATGAACGATCCACGATTCAAACCTACCCTGAAAATTTCAAGTCCCTAGGCCTTTCCGCTCAAAAGTTATAGTTTTCTATGGTTTTTATGGCTCTGGTCATGCGATATGGTCAAAATGTGACTTTGGTGTATCATTCTTCACGGAATCCCTGGTGGAATTCTGTCCATAACGAACTCAACCTCGGCATTTGGGAACTGAACCCACACTAAAAATTTCTCTATGTTATTCGGTTCGAGAGTTATCGTGCTTACGACCGGACGGTTGGACGGACATACTCTAATTTTCCGTCGGATTCGTCATCAGTTAGTCGAACCTTGTTGATTGAGACCATTTTTGAGCGCTTGTACTACTTACACGAGGGCTATATCATTTCGTCACGATGTCTGTATTTTTCGAATTCTGAGCCGAAAATGGTCTCAATCGACTATGTTCGACTCACTGATGACGATTCCGTCGGAAAATTCGAGTCTGTCCGTCCGTAAGCACGATAACTCTCGAACGGAATAACCTAGAGACTTGAAATTTTCAGTGTGGGTTCAGTTCCCGAATGCCTCGGTTGAGTTCGTTAATGGGCCAAATTCCACGAGGGGTTCCGTAAATATGGCCGTTCAAAGTTTTATTCCCCCGATTACTTGAAAACTACAGATTCGATCAAGATGAAATTTGGCACTTATATGGAGAATGAGGGGTTCAAGCTACATGTGAAATTTTGATAGAAACCATAGAGGGTTGTAACTTCAGAACGGAAAGGCCTAGGAACTTGAAATTTCCAGGAAAGGTGTGGATCTCAAATGTTGTGATCACGTTCATCTATGAGCAAAATTATACTAGGGGTTCCGTAAATATGGTCGTTTGAAATTAAGTTTTCTTGATGATTTCAAAACTACAGATTCAATCGTGACGAAATTTTGTATACTAATGGACAATGATATATTCAAGCTACATTTCTACAGATCACATGACCAGAACCATAGAAACCATAGAAAATCATAACTTTCGAACGGAAAGGCCTAGGGACTCGAAATTTCAGGATAGGTGTGGATCTGAAATGTCGCGTTCACGTTTATCAATGAGCAGAATTATACTAGGGGTTCCGTAAATACGGTCGTTTGAAGTTTTGTTTTCTCGATAATTTCGAAACTACGGATTCGATCGAGATGAAATTTTGTATTTTAATCGAGAATGATATATTAAAGCAATATTTTGTCCTGATCGCATGACCAGAACCATAGAAACCATAGAAAATTGTAACTTTTGAACGAAAAGGCCTAGGAACTTGAAATTTTCAGGGTGGGTTTGGATCGCAAATATCGCGGTCACGTTCATCAATGAGCAAAATTAAACTAGGGGTTCCGTGAATATGGCCGTTCAAAATATTTTTTTCCTGATAGTTTCGAAACTACCGATTGGATTGGAATGAAATTTTGCACCTAGCTGAGGAATAATGTATTCAAAATACATGCGAAATTTTGTCAAAATCGCATCACCAAGACCATAGATACCATAAAAAATTCTAGCGAATTATCGAAAAAAAATTGGTCAGCTGAAGCACTGACATGAAGTCTGGAGTTTCGCCTAAGTTTCAGAATATTTTTGACAGCTGTCGAGAATTCCTTCAATTGATTTCTAAAACTGGAAAATGCGAATCTATCTACAAGGTGGATGTATGAGCGCTCAAAAGCTCCTGCCTTCACGGCAGTGCTTTTCGTAATTTTTGGCTAAAAATTCGAAAAATAGACACATCGTGACGAAATGATATAGCCCTCGTGTAAGTTGTACGAGCGCTCTAAAATGATGTTCTGAAAATTCGGTATTTCCCAAATCACTTGCCATATCCTGCTGAAATTTTGGAATGGATTGAATGAGTTATGTATGAATTCAGCTTCTCAGCTGTTCCACGTCAAAAGTAAATGGATTTTTCGCGCCCTCGTTTCTATGAACAAAAGCGTTGTTATTTTCAGTTATGTCAGAACAAACACACGATACCTATAGAAAGAATAGGCCATGAGTTCTGAATTTTTAAGGGAAAGTTCGAGGTCTGGATGCACCAGTTGAGTTTCTCAATGGACCAAAACCATCGTAGGGTTCTTCATTTCTGAAATTATCAACTCAGACAAAAAATAGGGGGAGGCGCCATATAGTTTTCATGAAATTGGGTAGGTATATATAATTACCAATTCCTACTTTCCTTTAATTATTATTTAATGTTGGCTTTCATCCAGAAAAGTGGTTCTAACACCCAGTATAAGGGGTGCCAGAAACAGTTTGAATAAACCAATACAACAAATTATAAGCTTATAAAAAGAAGTCTACAATAATCACTAATGAAGCCAAATGAAAATGAATACATTATTAACGTTACTTAAGATGGAAGGCGGCTTTTCTAGAATTTTCTTCCAGAGTATATCAATTTATTCCGTAAAAGACGGAGATTTTACTTGATTTCAAAAATCAAAAATATAATCAGCAATATCCAATATTCCATCTACAGTTAGATTTACGCAGATGAAATCTCGTGCCACTTTTTTTGTTTACTGAAAAAGGAAGAGGAGAAATGTTTTGTTGAATGCCATCACTTGAGAGTCGGAAAATAAAATATATTCAATAACAAGACCAATAATAATTAACAAAACAAAACAACAATTCGACCTACGACCGAAAATCAAATCAGAGAGTGTGCGTGAAAATTCCATTGAAGACTCATACTCTACACAAAGAGATTTATTCCGACGTGTGTCATTCAAAACTTTCGCAATTTGTTACAGCCCGTTTAGTCTCTCTTTTTGAGCGCTCGTACTACTTACACGAGAGCTATATCATTTCTTCACGAGGTCTGTATTTTTCGAATTTTGAGCCGAAAGTGGTCTCAAACGACTATGTTTGACTCACTGATGACGAATCCGTCGAAAAATTCGAGTCTGTCCGTCCAGCCTTCCGTCCGGCCGTAAACACGATAACTCTCGAACGAAATGTCCTAAAAACTTTTTCAGGGTAGGTTCGAATCTCGAATGCCGCGGTTAAGTTCGTTATTGGGCAAAATGCGCCCAGAGGTTGAAAGGCTCTCGAGTAGGAGCCTAACGATAGTGTAAAATTGGTTCTTGCCTTGTATACTCCAGCGCCGGCTCCCATCGCGGTTTTAGAACCATCTGTATACCATTTAATGGTATTCACTTTGAAGTTTTGATTAGTGTATTCCTTTTCCCATTCTTCCTTTTCACATAGCATAGTGTTGAAGTTCTTCTCAATGCTTACTTTTTTAATCATAACATCACTAGGCAGGTTCACTGATGAGATGTACTTGTTCAGAGAGGACCAGGCTCCTTGACTTTTAATTCTCTCATTCCCTGTACCTTCCCCAGATATTCTAAGAATAGCCTCATGGGCTACCCTGTTGATCACTGGATGTAATGGAGTGAGATCTGTGATGACCTCAAGTGCTCTTGTCGGACACTTTTTCATAGCTCCAGTGATGCAAACGCTGTCAAGCCTTTGTATCTTGTCGAGTATTTTCCTCGTGCTTGTCTGCCCTCTCTTAGCAGACCAGACTACTGCCCCATAAGTTATTATTGGTCTCACAATCATGACGTACATCCATCGCAGTATTTTAGGGTTACAGCCCCAGGTTTTACCGGATACGCTTCTGCACGCCATTAGAGCTCTTGTCGCTTTAATAGCAGTGTTTCTAACATGCTTGTTCCATAGAAGCTTATTGTCTAGTGTAATTCCCAGATATTTGACCTCATAATTCCATTCTACGTTATCTCCATTCACCGAGATAGGCTTCATAGTTGTAAGGTTTCTTTTCCGGGTAAAGGGAACCACTGTGGTCTTGGCTTGATTGATGTTGAGCCCCACTGACAAGCACCACTGCTCGATAAATTTGAGGCACCTCTGCAACAAATGACAGAGGGAACCCTCAAATTTTCCTCTTAATATTAGGACTATGTCATCGGCATAGCCTTTACATTCGAAGCCAAGCTCCGTTAGCCTGTGCAGTAGTTCGGTTGCAGGAAATTGAACCGTGCTCACTTCTTGTATTAGGAGTGGGAACAGAGGGGTTTTCAGTGGGTACGACCCCCGTGAATTCGGGGGAAGAGTCTGCACACACTGCCAAACAGCTATGGTTAGGGTCCATAAACAGGATCTTCTCCCCTTCAAGAAAAAAAAAATTAACAATTTTTTTTCGATAATTCGCTAGAATTTTTTACGTTATCTGTGATCTTGGTTATGCGATTTGGACAAAATTTCACAAGTAGTTTGAATACATTATTCTTCATCTATGTGCAAAATTTCATTTCAATCCAATAGTTTCTGAATTATCTGAAAAAAAATATTTTGAACGGCCATATTTACGGAACCCCTAGTATAATTTTGCTCATTGATGAACGATCCACGATTCAAACCTACCCTGAAAATTTCAAGTCCCTAGGCCTTTCCGCTCAAAAGTTAGCTCCGTTAGCCTGTGCAGTAGTTCATCCACAACCAGACTCCAAAAGAGGGGAGATATTACTCCTCCTCGAGGTGTTCCGCGAGTGGTTTTGACAGAGATGGTCTGATCGACCGCCAGTGTCTCAGCTGTTCTCGTCGTCAACACCTCATACATCCATTTTATGATGGTACAGTTCGCTGACACGCGTGTTGTGTTGTCGAAGGCCCCAGATATGTCTAGGGAAGCTCAAAGTGCGATTTCTTTATTGCTCTTCTGGATGCCTTCAACCAGCTGATACAGAGCAATCTCCGTGGAGCGTCCTGCCCTGTACGCTTGCTGGCATTGGTGAAGTGGTGTTTTCTCCAGGTTCTCCGTTCTTATGTAGTTATCTACTACCTTCTCCATCGTTTCGGGGATCAGTCTCGTCTTTCTTTCCTGTTTTTGGAATGAAGATTACTTTTGCCATTCTCCATATGTCAGGTATTTGACCCAATGCTAATCTGCTTCTTGCGATCTTCAACAGATGGGGAAGAATCTCTTCCGCTCCCCACTGCAGGAAACACCCCATCCACGCCTGTTGATTTATACGGCTGAAAGGTACTAATTGCCCATTCGAGTCGTTGTCTTGAAAATATTTTCCTAGCAATATCCCAATCTTCCTTACGGGATTCATTGGTGTATTATATTGCTGTTTTGGAACTACTTATGGGTTCACTACCTTTAAAGTGTGTTTTGAAAAGAAGAATTGATCGTTCCTCATCTCCCTCAGTGTATGACCCGTCCAGCTTTTTGAGCGACATTGTGGGGTTGGTACCTCCTTTTGCCATGATTTTCTGAAGTCTGGCTGCAGTGGGAGTGGAAGTAATATTTTCACTAGTAATACCACTAGAGGTCAAATTATTGCCGGAAATTTTTTCGAGCTCATGAATATTTTGAAAATTATCCCGAGTCGAAGACGAGGGATAATTTTCTAAAAATATTCATGAGTGAGAACAAATTTCCGGATTTAATTTGACCTCGTGTGGTATTCGGTAAGAAAATTCCACACCAAATGCGTTTATTTCCAACAACATCAATTTTCGTTTTCATCGAGTATAATATTCTGTCATTATAAACGTCAAAAAAATTTCCAGTATAATTCGCTGTTGGGTACCGTGAAAAAATTTCCACTAAAATTCATCCGTTGCGATGGTGATCTGTCAGAAATACACGTTCTGATTGGTTAAAAATCACATGTGTGGAATTTTCACAAAAAAACTTGAAAATTGAGCCTTTTGGACTTCCTTATCTCTTTATTATACTGAGTAAGTCTCTCGGTGTACTCCTGCCAATTGTTATCCTGTCTTGCCCTATTAACCCTTTAGTGCCCGACGGTACTCCTGAGTACCAGTAATTTCGACGCGTCGTAAAATTTAGTTTTCTATATTCTGCTATTTTTATTCAACATATATTGTTGCTGGTGGCTATACTCAGTAGGTTTATGTTTCAATAATAAACATTCGAACAGCTTTTCTTGGGAAATTTCCCATTTTTCATCAGGACGCAGAAGTACCGTCAGGAAATATGGCGAGCAGAAAAATTCAACAGTGGTATGTAAGAGACCACTTTATTCGAAAGAAATAGAGGTCATTGCAAATGAGATCCTCAACCAAGATTTATCGTTAGATAATAATATTTTAACAGATGAAGAAGAGAGTGACTCTGAAAATGCGGATACTGATTTGGAATAACGATTCTATAGATATTTTTCAATTTTTTTGGTTGATACCTAGTAATATCAGTAGTTATTCTGAATTTTGTGGAAAAATTCATTGAAAATGAGGAATGAAATATTTCAGTTACAGAGCATTTCATTAGCACTATAAATGACATCATTCCTGAGGGTAGGTACTCAAAAGTCCATATTTTGGATTTTTTTTCAAAAATGAAAATAAAATTCTGAAAAAAAATGAATTGTATTTAAAACCCTCCAAAAAACAAAAAACAAGAAAAAAAATTTGTGAATTCAAGTTTTTTCAGTATTCGGGCACTAAAGGGTTAAAGAGCCGACGGACCTCCTTTCGGAGGTTTTACAGGTTCTCATTCCACCAAGGAGCATCCTTACTTGGTCGAGTTTTGGTGAGTGGACAGCTGGAGTAGAACGCCTCCATTATTGCCCTGCTGACCTGCTTTACCCTTGAATTCAGCTCGAAATATCGGAGTTCTGACCCGATATTCTTGATTTGCTCTAGGTTCGTCTTAAGGTGGTTCCTGTAAAGAAGCCAGTCTGGTTTTCTAGGGTTTAGAGTCTCGGGGAAAGAAGTGGTATCTCCCTCCATCCTAAACTCGATAATTCTATGATCAGAGAGTGATGGCTCGTCCTTGACCCTCCAAGACGAAATGTACTTCCTGGCCACAGGATTAGCAATTGTTGTTGGTGTTGTCCGAAGGCAAGTGGTCTCGAGGTTGTTAGCTAAGAGATATTCAAGTAGGTAATCACCTCTTGGGTTATTGTTGGTGCTCCCCCAAACAGTGTTATGCGCATCCGTATCACAGCCAATTATTAAGGGAAGGCGTTTACTGTTGCAGTAACGTACTAGTTCCTGCACCTCCTCTGGCGGTGTTATAGGCCCGTCTCCTGCGAAGTATGCGGATGCAATGACAATCTCTCGGTCAACGCCCCCCAAGTTGAGGTGTACCATAATTGGGATTAACTCCCGAGACCTGTATTCTGAAACACAAATATATTTGATGTTTTTCTTCACGACAACACAGGCACGTGGAGTAACTTGCCTCTGATCATAAATCAAATTTGATTCCTTACATGCCAAACCTTTGATTCGGCCTTTTTTGTTGATCCGCTATTCTTATGAAGACGAAGGTTCGTTTTATGGGGTGCTTGCCCCCTTCTTCGCCTCCATCTGCCCCTCCTCGACTTCCATTTGAGAGGCTGCCTCTCCGGGACACGAGGAGGTCTCCTCGCCCATAGTCGGACCCCCAGCCACCACACAACTTAGCCCAGTACCTTGGGGCGCAGAGGGAGTCTTTGCATCTCCAGGAGTACTGGCGGTGTCGCAGCTGGGTTCCTCGGATGTGGAGGGCTCCTCCACATCCTTCGACCCTTCTCCAGGGCCCTCTTTCTTACCTAGCCCTGAGACTGGGACGCTCCCAAACCGGAAGTTCAGTTGGCCTCCCTCTTTCCTTATGACTTCCTCGGATTGGGGATCAATCCCAATCATGAGGATACTTCCTCTGCCTTCCTTTTTGAAGCGCAGCACTTTCCAAGTCCTAACATTGAGGTCGGGATTCTGAATCTCGACATGTCGGAGGATCTTCTACTGTTCCATGCCGAGACTTCTTGGGAAGAAGACCGTTATAACGGTAGGACTTGGGATGTCGTCTCCACTTAGTGCTACCAACTCGGGTCCTTCCCAAGATTTCAAATTCGGTTCTGACCTTATGAGCCAGTCCACCGCCTTCTTGGATCCACAATCCACCAGCATCATTCCACCACGGAAATGAACGCCAGCGAAGTGAATTCCTCTTTCTGTGTACTTACTCATCTCCTCCACCAGAACGTCTTCAAGAATCGATAGTTGCTCAACTTCCAGAATGGTCCTGGGGTATTCTTTGGGGACTATCCCAATGCTGACTGCCGCCTTTTTTTCTTTGACGGCTCCTGCATAACCAGTGGCTTGCCCGGTTTTAGCTGCGGCCGTCTTCCGCTTTTTCGGCAGAGGCAACGTCGGAGGTGTTATCTGCTCCGGACTTCTCTTGCCTTGATTTTTCACCTTTGGGGTGACCTTCTGGTCTGTGCGCTGAATAACCTGCTTCCTAGCCTCCTCAGTTTGTAGCCCCGAGGAGTCGCAGGTACTTCCGCACTCCTGCTCAATTAAGACCTTTCCTCAGTGGATCATCTCTGCCGCCCGGTTGTCCAAGTTTGGGCAGCTCGAACGGCAGCCGATTCTTTGGTCGTTTGACCTTCCCTCTTGCGAGGTGCCCGGATGAGGAGGCGGAGGTTAACTCCGCCCCTGTTCCAGCGGTGATTTGCTTTATCGGTTTCTTGTCCATAATTGGTCCCACGAGCAGCAAGGGTCATATGGGTCCACCTCTGCAGAGCCCCGCATGCAGAGGTGAGGGGTTTATACAATGGAGTTCCCCCCCGGTGCTCCAAGGTTGAGACCAGTAGAGGCCAGTCTTCTAACAACCGGATATTATAGCCATTCAGGAGACGAGACTATCTACAAGAAATAGAATTTCATTTCCCGACCATCAAATATACAGAAATGACAGAAATTGTACAGGAGGGGGCGTAGCCCTAATAGTCAAGAGGAACATCGACCACTATTTTGACGATGTACTGAATAATGGGCAAATAGAAGCCGTCACGATTATAGTCAATACGAATCGAGGACAAATGAAAATTACGTCAGCCTACAAACCACCCCAAAATGACTTAATAGAGGAAGATCTGAAGAAGATGCTTGAAGGAAACTACCCGAACATCATTATTGGCGATATAAACTGCAAATCAAGAGAATGGAATAGCAGAACTGAAAACCAAAATGGAAAGAAGATCAAGAAGTACGCCGAAAAATTAAATGCCATATTATTAGGACCTGAAATGCCGACCTACCTGCCCAGAAGTAATGGCCTACCGGACGTATAAGATATCGTCATAATGAAAGATATTACCCAAGATTTCACACTTGATACCTTAGAAGAAGGCACATCAGACCACAACCCAATAGAACTCAGATTGGGACGCAGACCGATAACAGAAGAACTTCAAACGAAAGACTTCACAGACTGGCAAAACTACAGTGAAATACCCCAGGAGAAAATTACTGGAATTCCACGGATAAGAACCCCTGAAGAACTGAGAGATGGAGTTGAAAAATTGGAAACCCGAACAAAATAAGCCTACGAGGAAAGTACCAGAAGAATCGAAAGGCCAGCCCCGAAACATTCACATGGTGAAACCCCAAAAGCAATAAAAGAGCTTATAAAAAGAAATAGAAAACTCAGGAAGAACTACAGAACTTCACATCGAGAAGAAGACAAGAGAGAGCTGAATAAACACAGTCGAGTGCTGAAGAATGCACTGAGAGAACTGAGAACAGAAAGATGGAACCAAAGATTTAGAGAGCTAAACACCATAGACCACTCAGCATGGAAGATACAAAAGTGCTTACGACGCGAGAAAACCGAAATTCCCCCTCTACACGGAGCTAATGGGATGGCCTACTCAAAGCTTGAAAAAGCCGAAGCACTGGTCGACGCGATAGAACGAGAAGCCAGAATCAACTACAGAGAAGGAAATGAAGAATTGAGGTTGGAACCGCCGGGAGGCGATACCATCCCAAACCCAACAACACCAACAGAAATTAAAGAAATCATCAAGAAATTGAAATACAGAAAAGTTCCAGGAAAAGACGAAGTAACAAACTTTATGTTGAGGAAATTGCCAAGAAAAGGAATAGCAGCGCTAACCAATATAGCAAACGCAGTGATGAGAACAGAATACTATCCGGAAAGATGGAAAACAGCACAAGTAATTTTGTTCAATAAGCCAGGAAAAGATAGAAAATTACCTCAAAACTACAGGCCGATAAGTCTACTGTCAGCACTTGAGAAATTGTCGAAAGAGTCATTGCAAAAAGACTCAATGGAGAAACAGAAGCGCTGAATCTGATACCACTGGAATAAGTTGGATTCAGAAGAAATCCTTCCACAGAACTTCAACTGTTAAGGATCACTGAATATGTCACTGAAGGATTTCAGAATAAACAAGCCACAGGATTAGTGCTATTAGATGTCGAGAAAGCCTTCGACCGAGTTCGGCACGAAGGACTTGCCTACAAGATGATGATGGCAGGCTACACCACCAAAACCTGCAAGATAATAGGAAACTACCTGACGAACCGGATTTTTTATGTCGAAATAGACGATACATTATCTACCACCAGACAAGTAGAAGCAGGAGTGCCCCAAGGATCAGTTCTAGGACCTCTGCTCTACAACATAAATATCTACGATATTTCTAAGAACCCAAGGAATCTGCTAGCCCTTTATGCAGACGACACGGGAATAGCCTTCAGACATCGACGACCAGATGTCATACACAGAAGACTGCAAGAAGCACTAGAATATTTAGAAGAATGGTTCATTAAATGGGAAATTCAAATCGATAGCAAAAAGAGCCAAGCTATTCTACTACAGAAGCGGAGACTTGAAATTAATTCCAACCTACAGATAGATGGAGAAGAGATAAAATGAGAAAATGAAGTCAAATATCTAGGGTAAAACTAGATAAAGAGCTAACATGGAAAAACCATATAAAATATGCAGTGGATAAAACAAACTCAGCAATGAGTAGACTCTACCACTGTTAGGAAGAAGAAGCCAAATGAACCAAAGCACGAAGCTACGAATGATCAAGTCAATTGCAAGACCCCAACTTACATATGACTCGGCGGCAAGGGGCCATGCAGCCAATAGCCATATATAGTCCGTTTAAGAATTATTGACATCTCGGTTGGCTGTGAAAAATCGAATTTAAGTTGGTAATAGACTAGTCAGTAATATTTTGGGTTGCTGAATTCAGGTTGGTATAGGAATAACACTAACATTACCCATAGAAATCTTGCTTTGATGATTTTATCGAAGATATTGGTGAATATGTAATTATAAAAATTTGCTCCGAATTTGAGTATTTTTTGTCTTATGCTATTAAAATGGCTGGAATTGACCAGGATACATCGCGCCTTACAAGAGAACGCCAGGCAGTTCATCGGTGTTACTTCGAGTTTTTCAAAGATTTGGCATATATTTCCGCTAGTGTTTCAGGTAAACTGATATTCACCTACTCAAAGTGTATTCTGATTGATCAATGTCTCTTAAATTTTCAGATTTCACCAAGCCCTGTCCGTAGAATATTAGCCTGGAATTAGCAGTGGAAGAAAACCTGTGCGATATGATTATTCCTTCAAAGAGACATTGAATGACTTTGTTTTTGCTAGAATTGAAAACAATGAATATATCAGTTTAGATATCCTTTTCGAACTGGCCAAAGAGCACCTAGATTTCAATTGATCGAAGTCAACATTATATTATATCATAAAAAAAAATTGGATACAAATACCAAAAAAGTTGATCGAAGGAATATTCTTACTGATAAACAGAAAAATATAATAAAAATAGTACGATATTGTGATAAATACCGAGAATACATAGAACAATACATAAAATTCATTTATCTAGATGAAATTTGGCTATTCAAATTCGGCAGTGGACACTAGAAAATAATCCAAAAGGTATGCCGAGTATATTCAAGGCAGAAGGTGCACTATTTTGAATGCTGGAACAATTGATGGATTTTTACCTGGATCTGATCCGATTCTTGACAGTGGTATTAATGATAAGGATTACTATGAATGGTGAATTATTTCATAAATGGGTTATTGAAACCTTCCCTGCAAAAGGATGCCCATCAATAGGATTATGTCAGCTTATTCAATAAACACATCCAAATCACTACACTACGAGTAAACAAAGTTTTCAATGATATTTTTATCTTTGCTCTTGTATCATTCATAGATATTTAAAGTTTATTTATTATACTTATACTGTATGGTACCCTGTTCACAAGCTATAATGTTCCCAATTCAAAAGTATACTGAATAATTGTAAAATTGCTCATCAATTATAATATTTTCAATAATTCATGGACAGTTTTAATGAATGAAAATAAAAATTGACTTTCTCAAAGTATTCAACACCGAGCAATAAATAATTCACAAATTGGTTCATATATTGATAGTTCGGTACAAAATTAATGTCAAAATTCTTCATGTACTACATAGATTCTTAATTTTTGTTTCTCTCTTATTTCTTAATACATTATAACGTTTTTTCCAATCCATTCTTTTGGGCCTGTGCTTGCGAAGTATCCAAAAATTTTTTTCTGTTGCAGCACTAGCTATCTGCTAGAATTCCATTAATTATCCTTCTTGAATCCTGACATAAAATGGTACTCTTATAATTATATGGTTAGAATTTTGCAAGAATTCCAATACCAATAAATATTGCATGGTCCTGAGTGAAAATAAATATTTATTTGAATGATCTTCAAATTTCCATGGTTGACTTTTATATGAACGATAAGTTCAGATAATTTCATATGAAAGCATTCCACGATATTTTTGCGCTTTCAAACCTGAATTCCCATGTTTGAACTGCAATCGAAATATTCCGGCTTAATTATTCGATAATTCGTAATATTCGTATACTGTATACTCAACACTTTTCTAGGTTATATTTATGTTCTATGATAAAATTTAGTTACTTTTTAGTAACTAGAAATAAAGCCTCGACTGGACGTTCAGGGCCTGCTTCGATGTCAATAATTCTTAAATGGACTATAAATAAGATTCAAGCAACAGAGAATAAACTGCTCAGAGCAGCAATGAATATGCCGTGGTTCGTAAGAAACCAACAAATCCACAGAGACTTAGAATGGGAAACTGTCACAGATTTCCTGAAAAAGAAGGCCGGGAAGATATTTGAGAAAGCAAGTCAACACCCAAATGATTAGCTAAGAAGACTTGTTGACTACAACCCCGCAGAAGATGTGGTTAGGATAACCACCTATCACAAAAGACCCAGAGATCAACTACGTAGAAACAGAAATTGAGTTATCTCAATTTAAATTACCAGAAGAAGAGACTCCTATGAAATTCAAATTCATACTTATGAATTTGAATTTCATAGGAGTCTCCTCTTCATAATTGTGTTACTTAACACAATTATCACACGACAAAGATCGTGATAGAGATACGAACAAGAAGAGTCAAAAGGTTAATAGGTAATAAATGCCCGGAATCTAAAACAGCAGGTTAGGTTTAGTTAGAGTAGGTCGTGCTTCACACGAAGTCTCACACTGTTCTATCTATCGGAGATAGTTCGTCCATGAGGAAAAAAATAGAAACGCCTAAGTACTTGAAATTTTCAGGATAGGTGTAGATTTGGAATGTTGCGGTCACGTTCATCAATGAGCAAAATAAGACTATGGGTTCCGTAAATATGGTCGTTTGAAATTCAGTTTTCTAGATAATTTCGAAGCTATGTATTTGATCGTGACGAAAATTTGTATTTAAATTGAGAATGATATATTCTAGCTACATTTTGTCCAGATCTCATCACCAGAACCATAGAAACCATATTAAATCATAACCTCCGAACGGAAAGGCCTAGGGACTTGAATTTTCAGGATAGCTTCGGATCGCGAATTGTGCGGTCACGTTCATCAATGAGCAGAATTAGACTAGTGGTTCCGTAAATATAGCCGTTCAAACTATTTTTTTCCTCATAATTTTGATTGTTGGATTGAAATGAAATTTCGCACATAGATGAGGAATAGTGTATTCAAACTACGTGGGAAATTTTGTCCAGATGGCATAACCAAGACAATAGATACCGTAGAAAATTCTAGCGAATTATTGAAAAAAAAACTGGTCATTTTTTTTTTTTTTGATGAAGTTAAAAATCCTATTTACGAACCTTCACCATAGCTGTTTGGCGGTGTGTGCAGACTCTTCCCCCGAGTTCACGGAAAAAGTACTCATCTAAAGCACTGACGTGAAGTCTGGATTTTCGCCCTAAATTGAATTTTTTTTGACAGCTGTCAAAATCTTTCCGATTGGTTTATAAAACTGAAGAATGCGAATCTACCTACAAGGTGCATGTACGAGCGCTGAAAAGCTCCTGCCTTCAGGGCAGTGCTTCTCCAAATTTTTGATATCATAATTTTCGAAAACTTCACATTCAAGTTGAAAATTGGTGCAGCAAAATTGTCTGCGCGGAAATTTGAATCACGCATTTCCGTTCAGTTTTTTGTGCTCTTTTCGGATCTGAAAACGGATTTTCAAAATTTCGAAATACAGGGTGTTGTTTCCAGGATAAAACCGTTTCATAATTTTTTGTAAATCCGGACCTGGATTTTTTTTGTGATCATTGAATCAATTCAAGCTTCAACTAAGGAAGATGTGTGCCAAATATCAGGAAAATCTATTGGACGGTTCGCTTGTTATGACCTCGGAAAGAAATCGGCAGAATTCATAAATAATAAAAAAGTATTTCGGTAACCAAGGCAGTCAGACCCAATAAATGGAGTATATTTAGGACCACCTCGGTGTCCTCTATTCACTGTTCAAGTTTTTCCGTTTACCAACGAAACACCCTGTATAAGACGTATACGGGGCGTGTCATGAGTGGTTGGCAATAGCCTAGTGGTGCATGCTGTTCATCCAGGTCTTTCAGAAAAGTTGCTTGTTTTGTATTCTAAGGCTATAAGTTTAGGAGATACAGGGTGATTGGTGGATTTTGGCCTGAGTTCACGATAGCCATAACTCTGGAATCTGAGTTTCGATTTTGATAAAATTTCATGGGTTTGTTCATTTCAGAAGGTTCTTCCGAGTGGCTCACGTAATAGCAATTTTTTGAAATGCGGTCCTGATTTTATTCCTTTCTTGATAATATTTCTCGTCTTTTGCCGAAATATTGAATTTTATAATTTTCTGTTCAACTCCCTTGCATTCTGCACCCTCAGCACCCACTGAGTATTGTAACACGCTGCGTAAAGAACTGATCAGAAGTATGCAGAATCAAGCTTAGAATTCTTCTGAAACTAAATATTGAATTTAGGGACAAATGGCGAAAACCCACATGAAACATGTAATCAATGAGTCCATTTGCTTGAAAACAAAAATTCAGGAAAATTGGACTGCTGACAATATATGCTATTTACATTCAAGAATGTCTTCTATTTATCCACAAAAATCCACGTCTCTTCGCAAAATTCAAAATCGAACACAGTTACGCAACAAGATCCCTTGATTTTAATTACCCACTCACAAAAACAACTAGAATACAGATGCTTGAAATTTTATAATAATTTGCCCACATCATTGAAGGCCATTAAGGAAACTAAATTATTTAAAAAACATTTATTTAAATACTTACTAGAATTAGAACCTTATTCTATTTCAGATTTTGTAACCTGAAAATAATTTATTTTCTTTTTAATTTATATATTGTGACACTGTTTCAGTTCATAGAGCCTAAGTATTTGCTGTAGGTAAAGTGATTTGAAATAAAGAGATTTGTTGTTGTTGTTGTTGTTGTTATTGACTTGTTTTCCCTAGGAAATTTGCTAGGTATCGCTTTCTTCACACATTCTCCAAACATAGCTGTCAAATTCAAAGGTTCTCCAATTTCAATTCAGAACTCGTACTTTGTTCACCAATTGTCAGTATTTCGATGTGATTTTTGTTTATGGCTTTTGCAATGGAAATTCAAGAGCAGCAGTGTGAAAATATCTTCACAGATTCCCAAACAGGAAAACACTCTGTAGCATTGTTCCCAAGGTCGCCTGATCTAACTCCTATGGATTATCTTATGTGGAGTTATCTCAAAGAAAATTAATATGCCGTTGGAACAACTTGACGAGAAAATTCGAGGCAGAGGATAGAAGAAAAGCTTGCACAGAGTTAAAACGAAATCCCGAGATGATAATAAGGAATGTCATTTTGAGAACTGTGTCGAGATAGGAAGGACTTCATTTTGAACATCTTATGAAACTACCTTTTCGATGTTGTATTGTGAAATCAAATAAATAGGTTTGAAGGTTTTCGTGGTCATTTGTGTTGTGGAGCGAATACACTCACGGATAACATTTTGCAAAATGGTTCACTTCATGAGTTATGACGCTCTTAAGCTTTGAGGTTCAGAATTTTAGCAAACAACAAGGAATATTATCACGGAAGGCCTGAAATCAGGACCGCATTTCAAAAAAATTACATAAAATATGAATTCGTTCGATCGCTACTCGCTTGTGAAAAATGTAAAAAATATAGATTTTCAGACTGAGATAAACCAAAATATTCTGAGTATTGCCCTGAAAATATTGATATTTCGTTAGCCATTCTGAAGGACTTTTCGAAATGAACAAACCCATGAAATTTCATCAAAATCGGAACTCAGATTCCAGAGTTATGGCTATCGTAAATTCATGCCGAAATCTACAAATCACCCTGTATCTCCTAAACTAAGAGCCTCTGTCAATTGATGAATGAAGAAATATCCGATATTGTAGTAGAAGATGCTAATGATGAATCCGACAAAGATCGGATTATAAAAGAACAGAAGGACTATATCAACAGCCTCATGAGTCAGATGAAAGTTTTGACGGAGAGGAGGGAATGTCCCAGCCTTCGGAGCCGCGGAAACGCGCTAAAAGAAGGGAAAATGTCTTTCCTTCTAGGACAAAAGAGAAAGTGATTCTAAAAGAATCAGCCGATACTTGATGGAAATCCATAATCAAACTCACAAAAGAATAACTAGTATGATTTCCACTACATTGGGTTAAATTTCACGACACGTGTTTCGATGCGAAGCATCATCTTCAGGAGGTTGAGGTATAACCGAGGGTATAACTGAGTTGAGAATTTCAAACTAAAGACTTCTCGGACTGGCAAATCTACAGTGAAATACTCTAGGAGAAAATTACTGAAATTCCACAGATAAGAACCCCTGAAGATCTAGAAGATGAAGTTGAAAAATTAGAAACTCGAATAAAAGAAGCCTACGAGGAAAGTACTAGAAGAATCAAAAGGCCAGCCCCGAAACATTCACATGGTGAAACCCCAAAAGCTATGAAAGAGCTCATAAAGAGGAATAGAAAACTTAGGAAGAACTACAGAACATCACATAGAGAAGAAGACAGGAAAGAATTAAATAAACACAGTCAATTGCTGAAAAATGCACTGAGAAAACTGAGAACAGACAGATGGAACCAAAGATTTAGAGAGCTGAACACTATAGACCACCCAGCATGGAAGATGCAAAAATGCTCACGACGCGAGAAAACCGAAATTCCCCCTCTACACGGAGCTAATGGGATGGCCTACTCAAAGCTTGAAGAAGCCGAAGCACTAGTCGACGCAATAGAACGAGAAGCCAAATCAACCACAGAGAAGACGATGACAATGAATACTTAGAAGAAGAAGTCGAAGGAAACGAAGAATTGATGATAGGACCTCCGGAAGTCAATACCATCCCAAACCCAACAACACCAACGGAAATTAAAGAAATCATCAAGGAATTGGAAAACAGGAAAGCTCCAGGGGAAGACAAAGTAACAAACTTCAGTTTACGAAAATTGACCAGAAAAGGTATAGCAGCGCTAACCAATATAGCAAACGCAGTGATGAAAACAGAATACCATCCGGAAAGATAGAAAACGGCAGAAGTAATTGTGTTCAATAAGCCAGGAAACTATAGAAAATTCCCACAAAACTACAGGCCGATAAGTCTACTTTCAGCACTTGGAAAAATTGTCGAAAGTGTCATTGCGAAAAGACTCAATGAAAAAACAGAGGCGCTGACTCTGATACTACCGGAACAATTTGGATTCAGAAGAAATCATTCCACAGAACTTCAACTGTTGAGAATCGCTGAATATGTCACTGAAGGATTTTAAAATGAAAAAGCCACGTGATTAGTGCTACTAGCTGTCGAGAGAGCCTTTGACCTAGTTTGGCACGAAGGACTTGCCTACAAGATTAGATTGGAAGGCTACACCACCAAAACCTGCAGGTAAATAAAAAAATACCTGAGGAACCGGAATTTTTATGTCAAAATAGACGACACATTATCTTCCATCAGACAAGTAGAAGTAGGAGTGCCCCAAGGATCAGTTCTAGGACCTCTGCTCTACAACATATATATCTACGATATTCCCTAAAAACCCAAGGAATCTGCTAGCCCTTTATGTAGACGACACGGGAATAGCCTTCAGACATCGCCGACCAGATGTCATACACAGAAGACTGCAAGAAGCTCTAGAAGATTTAGAAGAACGGTTCATTAAATGGGAAATTCAAATCAATAGCAAGAAGAGCCAAGCTTTCCTACTACAGAAGCGGAGTCTTGAAATGAATTCCAACCTACAGATAGATGGAGAAGAGATAAAATGGAAAAATGAAGTCAAATATCTAGGAGTAAAACTAGATAAAGGGCTTACATAGAAAAACCATATAATATATGCAGTGGTTCAAACAAACTCAGCAATGAGTACACTTTACTCACTGCTAGGAAGAAGAAGCCAAATGAATCAAAGCACGAAGCTACGAATGATCAAGTCAATTGCAAGACCCCAACTAACATATGGCTCGGCGGCATGAGGCCATGCATCTAATAGCCATATAAAGAAGATTCAAGCAACAGAGGATAAACTGCTCAGAGCAGCAATGAATATGCCGTGGTTCGTAAGAATCCAACAAATCCACAGAAACTAAGAATGGAAATCTGTCACAGATTTCCTGAAAAAAGTAGACCGAGAAGATACTTGAAAGAGCAAGTCAACACCCAAATGATGAGCTAAGAAGACTAGTGGACTGCAACCCTGCAGAAGATGTGATTAGGATACTCACCTATCACAAAAGACCCAGAGATCAACTACGTAGAAATTGAAATTATCCATAAGAAGAGACTCCTATGAAATTCAAATTCGTAGGTAACACAATTATCACAAGACAAAGATCGTGATAGAAATACGAACAGGAAGAGTCAAAAGGTTAATAGGTAATAAATGCCCGCAATCTACGACAGCAGGTTAGGTTTCGTTCGAGCAGGTCGTGTTTCACACAAGTCTCACATTGTTCTATCTATCGGAGATAGTTCTTTCATGGGGATTCCTTGTGAGTAAAAAAAAACAAGGACACATGTACAAGTTAAAAAAAAAACTTCCGGACTACCCGTCGACAAAACTTTCTGTTCAATAGAATTTTATCAGAATCTTTTTTTTAGAAGCACCATTTCTTGTAGAAAAGTGTACAAACCTCGTATTGAATTCATTTATATTATAAAGTTTAATATTCGAACTAACCTAGCCAACGGAGTTGATTTAAGTACAGTTTTCCAAAAAAAATCGAAAAATTCTTTTGTTCAAACTTCCAATGGTGCACGTCTTTCCCTTATATGCAATTAAAATAACAATTGACTTCATGGAAAACTTTGAATAGGAGCGTTAAAGATACAGATGTTGAAGCTCTATATTCGTCCTACGATCAAAATTTCTTCCCATTGGTAAAAAAAATGCCTTCTAGTTTTGTTCACTCTACCGTTAGCGTTGCCTCGGCTGAAAGAGGTTTCTCCTCACTGCGGCGCCTAAAAACCAGGTGTCGTTCAACAATGGGTCAAATTAGATTAGTTAGGCTGGTCACGCCTCAATTATTTGTGGAGACATTCCTGATAAAGTAAAAGTCTATTGGCTTATAATAAAAATGGGCGACTTGATTTGGTTTTATCATTTTTGAGCGCTCGTACTACTTACACGAGGGCTATATCATTTCGTAACGATGTCTGTATTTATCGAATTTTGAGCTGAAAATGTGCCGTAAAGGTATGGTTTCGCTGACGCGTCTGGCGACGGCGACTAGTCGCCGCGTCTTTGTCAACCTCTGACGCTGTCGCTGATCGCGGCGACAAGTGGTTTGGTTGGCGCGACGGGTCTCAACTCGATCTCGCACTACGACTGCGATAGTCTACTTCGCCGTCGATATTTTCGAGAAGTGAATAGCAAGTGGTTAGTTATAATGGATGAGGAAAATTTGGACACAGGGTGATAAAATTTTGGAAATAAATTTCAATTTAATTATTTTTATCAAGAACAGATAATCTGGCAAGAAAAACATATTTTTTTGTATCTCATTTATTTTGAACAAATTTTTATGTTTCAATTTGCTTTGAGTCAATGCACAAACGTTTCCACATCCACACAGCATTAGATTTTTGAGGAATTGATCCTGAAGTAAAATGTTTTTTATTTTTGAAGCGAGAACCATGCGTCGCACAAGTGAAACTTGAAATTCTAAATTTGCTCAGAAATTGATGGGAAGCTCAAAAGTAATTTTTATTTCAAGAGAAAGCCGTTGCGTGGTATTTTTTTCTTCAAAAATATTCAATGCAACACCCTTACGGACGCCACTGGTAGGATAAATGAGGATTTTTGTACAGTACAAAATGCACCTTGATGCATAGAAGACACGCACCAAATTTCATGAATATGTTCACAATATTATCTCAGTTATTATAAAAAAAATGATTTCTGATCGAAATTTTATCACCCTGTATACCCCTGAATAGGTAATTCTATTTGAAAAAATGCTGTTTTCTTACATTAGTGATCTTCATTTGCTAATATAACGCTCTGAAATAGATACACACCTCAAACATATTATTTGATTTTTACGTAACTTCTCTCTTTACAGAAAATGCTACTTTTTTTCATGCATTTTCTTTTATCAAAAAGTTCTTATAATTTTCACTTTCATAGTCGTACCTATATGGCAGAATATTTTTGTACTTCTTCTATTAAGATTTCATCTTGGCTTGTCGAAAACTTCGCCATATTTCATACACAGTCGCACAGCCGCGCGTCTAGACTGGTCTAGCTAGCAGTCGAGTCGTAAGCGCTGCGACTGGGATGCAGATGTCCGCGACTGAGACGCTCCAGCGGAACCAGAAGTATACAAACGCCTTAAAGCAGTCGTTCGCGCTCGGGCGCAGTCGTGAGTCGCCGTCGCCAGACGCGTCAGCGAAACCATACCTTAAGCACGATAATTCTCGAACAGAATAACCTAGAGACTTGAAATTTTCAGTGTGGGTTCAGTTCCCGAATGCCTCGGTTGAGTTCGTTAATGGGCCAAATTCCACAAGAGGTACCGTGAATATGGCCGTTCAAAGTTTTGTTCTCCTGATAACTTGGAAACTACAGATTTGATCGAGATGAAATATTGAACTCAAATGGAGAATGAGCTACATGTGAAATTTTGTCCAGATCGCATGACCAGAACCATAAAAACCATAGAAAATTGTAACTTTTGGATGGAAACGCCTAAGGACTTGAAATTTTCAGGATAGGTGTGGATCTCGAATGTCGTGATCACGTTCATCTATGAGCAAAATTATACTAGGGGTTCCGTAAATATGGTCGTTTGAAATTTATTTTTCTTGATAATTTCAAAACTACAGATTTGATGAAGACGAAATTTCGTATACTAATGGAGAATGATATATTCAAGCTACATTTTTCCAGATCGCATGACCAGAACCATATAAACCATGGAAATTAATAACTTTCGAACGGAAAGGCATAGGGACTTGAAATTTTCAGTGCAGGTATGGATTGCCACTTTCGCGGGCATGTTCATTAATGAGCAAAATTAGACTAGGGGTTCCGTAAATACGGTCGTTTGAAATCTTGTTTTCTCGATCATTTCGAAACTACGGATTCGATCGAGATAAATTCTGTATTTTAATCGAGAATGATATATTATTATTATTACAAAACGGTAAGAGTAAAGGTAAAAAACCTATAAACTCAAAATTAATAATATATATAAAATGAAGAGATTTTCGAGAAGTGATTAACAATGATGAACAATGAAATGATGAACAATTGAATGAAATGCAATGAAATGAAATGACTGCTAAATTTAATTGAATCCTTCTGGCATCAGGCAATGCTGAAGGCTGGACCATCTATCCAGGGAGTTCTTGAACGAATTCATCGATGGTGACGACACAACTTCAGCGGGAAGCCGATTCCACGTCTCGAACACCCTGTTTGGGAGAAAATTGCTCCTCGGTGTGGTCCTGAAGTTCTCCTTGGCAAGCTTGTACTGGTGTCCCCTCAACAACCTGTTCTGATTGGGTGGAAAGAGATAAGCCACGTCTGTTCCGAAGAAAGAGTGAAGGGCTCTGTAGGTGATAATTAAATCACCCCTTCTTCTGCGTTCAGAAAAGGAAGGCAACCCAAACAACCGCAGCCTCGTCTGATAGTCACGTCGATTCCTATCAAACGGAAGACGGGTATTCCAACGCTGCACAGATTCCAGAAATTCTTGATCACCCTTGAGGTTAGCCCACCAAACAGTTCCAGCATACTCTAGAATAGGACGCACGTAGGTTGTATAGAGAGTTCTGCTTGTTGCTATACCACATCCAACGAAAGTTTTAGACAGTTGGTAGGTAAATTGTCTCGCCCTAGACACAGCAGTAGAAATGTGAGTGGACCAACTCAAGTTATCGGTGACGGTGACACCCAGGTCACAATGCTGAGAGACACTGGCTGGCCTCTGCTGGTCGATGAAGTAGGGAATCTTGGGGTTTCTATTGCCGATGTGTAGGACACAACATTTCTTGATATTAAGGGGCAACATTTTGTCCAGATCGCATGACCAGAACCATAGAAACCATAGAAAAGTATAACTTCCGAAAAAAAGGCCAAGGAACTTGAAATTTTCAGGGTAGGTTCATATCGCAAATGTCGCGGTCACGTTCGTCAATGAGCAAAATTAGACTAGAGGTTCCGTAAATATGGCCGTTCAAAATATTTTGTTCCTGATCATTTCGAAACTTTTGGTTGGATTGGAATGAATACTAACACCTAGCTGAAGAATAATGTATTCAAACTACGTGCGAAATTTTGTCCAGATCGCATCACCAAGACCATAGATACCGTAGAAAATTCTAGCGAATTATCAAAAAAAAATTGGTCAGCTGAAGCACTGACATGAAGTCTGGAGTTTCGCCTTAGTTTGAGAATTTTTTGACAGCTGTCGAGAAT
This sequence comes from Aphidecta obliterata, assembly GCA_963966015.1. Classification (NCBI taxonomy): domain Eukaryota; kingdom Metazoa; phylum Arthropoda; class Insecta; order Coleoptera; family Coccinellidae; genus Aphidecta; species Aphidecta obliterata. Next base: position 44,221,856 of record OZ014427.1, read on the forward strand.
TCCTTCAATTGATTTTTAAAACTGGAAAATGCGAATCTACCTACAAGCTGGATGTACGAGCGCTCAAAGGCTCCTGACTTCACGGCAGTGCTTTTCGTAATTTTTTTATTACTCGTTCGGGGATAGGACTTCCAAGTTTGCTTTGCTGAAGGTAATGTTCATTCATGACATTATGTTTTCATTTAAAATTGAAAATTTTGCTCAAATTGTTCTGTTGAATTGTTTAAATTTTTTCATAAGTTTGTTCCTTGTTTTGTTTCCTCATGAATGTTTGATGTATTTGTTACTTCCATCGTTTTATATGGTCCTTATATAAAATAAAAATTTCTAATTATAGGCAAGCTACATTTTTCAAAAGCGATTATCCTCATTAGCCAAGCTTATTTCGATCGGTCACCAAACTTTACTTCATTTACTTATCAGTTCCCAAATATTCCAAACCCCCCAGATTCAACTTCTGGGGGCGCCGGTGTTTATAGACATATTGTATTTATTCTGTTGAGTAAGTTCTGCAGAAGAAAGTGTATTTAGTCATAGTGATTTAACAAGAACGCCCTCACAAATCCCAAGTGTGAATTAAAAAATTACGAAAAGCACTGCCGTGAAATCAGGAGCTTTTGAGCGCTCGTACACCCACCTTGTAGGTAGATTCGCATTTTCTAGTTTTAGAAATCAATTGAAGGAATTTTCGACAGCTGTAAAAAAAAATTCTGAAACTTAGGCGAAACTCCAGACTTCATGTCATTGCTTCAGCTGACCAATTTTTTTCGATAATACGCTAGAATTTTATACGGTATCTATGGTCTTGGTGATGCGATCTGGACAAAATTCGCACGTAGTTTGAATACATTATTCCTCAGCTAGGTGCAAAATTTCATTCCAATCCAAGCAGTAGTTTCGAAACTATCAAAGAAAAAAATATTTTGAACGGCCACATTTACGGAACCCCTGGTCTAATTTTGCTCATTGATGAACGTGACCACGACATTCGCGATCCAAATCTACCCTTAAAATGTCAAGTTCCTAGGCCTTCCCGTTCAAAAGTTACAATTTTCTATGGTTCTGGTCATGCGATCTGGACAAAATATTGCTTTAATATATCATTATCGATTAAAATACAGAATTTCATCTCGATCGAATCCGCAGTTTCGAAATCATCGAGAAAACAAAATTTCAAACAACCATATTTACGGAACCCCCAGTGAAATTTTGCTCATAGATGAACGTGATCACGACATTCGAGATCCACACCTATCCTGAAAATTTCAAGTCCCTAGGCGTTTCCGTTCAAAAGTTACAATTTTCTATGGTTTCTATGGTTCTGGTCATGCGATCTGGACAAAATTTTACATGTAGCTTGAACACCTCATCCCCCATTCGAGTGCGAAATTTCATCTCAATTAAATTTGTAGTTTTCAAGTAATCAGGGGAACAAAACTTTGAACGGCCATATTTACGGAACCCCTGATGGAATTTGGCCAATTAACGAACTTAACCGAGGCATTCAGGTACTGAACCCATACTGAAAATTTCGAGTTTCTAGGTTTTTCTGTTCGAGAGTTATCGTGCTTACGTCCGGCCGGACGGACGGACAGACTCTAATTTTCCGACGGATTCGTCATCAGTGAGTCGAACATAGTGGATTGAGACCATTTTCGGCTCAAAATTCGAAAAATACAGACATCGTGACGAAATGATATAGCACTATAGTTTAAGTAGTACGAGCGCTCAAAAAAAAATCATTAATTCATATTCATTGTCCCCACGCAGTCCCAAAAATTGTCAAACTCACCTTCAACGAACAGAAATAGTGTCAGCATGAACTAGGAATTGGGTTAATATCCTCAAGGAAATTTCCTTGTAGAGTTGTAATAGATGGTTGAACCGAGCAATTCGAACGCTATCTTTGAAATGAGAAATACTCATTTAGGAGTTCTCGATCCATTGTAGAATACATATATTTTCTTTCGAATATACTCGAGTCTGAACTTCTATACGTAGAATTTCTGGAAATCTACGAGCGAAGATCGATCTCATGCATTGTAATGAGAGAAAATAAAATTGGCCGAAATTACATTTGTCGGTTCGAGGTTATCTTTCTTACGTATTCGGTATTGGAATACGGTTTCTTTGTGATCTGGAAACGAAGAGTTCTGGGATGCTATTAGCTATCCACGGCAAATTGCATCACCGAGCTGAATGGATTATTTGTTTTTCATGGGGTTCCGGTGTTAAGCGTGATGCATCAATCTCTTTTCTTTTCCGACAATTATTGTAACAGAATCGTAAATCTTCGAATGGCCATAGAATGGCACCAACTGGGCTGTATCATTCACCTAAACAGTAATTATAATGATGTGTTTTTTTTTCGATATCTTAGCGAATGATTCCTCACTCAATTTGGCCTAATCTTCACTCACTTCTGGTCGAATGGTATGAATTAAACTCTTTTTCACATCGAAACAGTTCATTTACAGATATTGACAGATATTTATACCTGTAACAGAAATATGTTACTAGTTAGTGGCACTAACGTCTGAAATGTAAACTTCAGGATCAAATCTCGTCCTCCTTGAATGAAATAACGTCTTTTCGTCTCGAATTGTTCTTCCTCTCAAATTTCAAGTGTATCCGTCTTCGAGTCTTAAAATTGACTCCGTCCCAAGTTTGCCGATCAACTTAATTTTACATCTTGATCTTAAGTCTTAAATCAACTGCGTCCTACGTAAGAATCGATACCTTTTTGCCAAACTATCGTAAGCCTCAAAGTTCCTTTACTTTCATTCGAAGAATCAACGAAATCAGGGGATAATTAAAATATACTTTTTACATTATACTTATATTTCGTTTTCGATTTTTTTATTTGTTCCTGGATCTTCTGCGTTAGATTGTCATCCTTCCTGCATCTTATGCAAGGTCGTAGACTGCACTGTATTCTACTTAGAACATATTTCCAAATTGTCCCAGAAGGGATTGCGCATGACCAATTGACTAATGTCTTTCAGTGCGCAATCGAGTGGGATTCGCATATGATATGAATCAGTATCAAGTTATACCGTATGAAAAGTAGATTGTACTTGTTAAATAGAATGAAGTTTGACGAATAATTCCAAGATTTTTCTATATCAAGATAATTGATGATAATAATTATAATGATAATTATAAAAATAATATAAATCGAGAATTTTATCGTCTGCATTATGTATTGGAGTAATTTTTATTGGCAAGCAGACAGAAAGATGTTAAATGAAGTCAAATGAATTACAGAAAAAAAAAATTCTTCCCCAGGCGGGATTCGAACCCAACTGTTGAGAGTTCCCTCCATCCCTTATCCACTCCCCAACAACATTGGAATTCCAGGGGAAACACTTCCACAATATGCGGTTGAGCACTCGGTTCCCTGGTAACTCAGGTAGTTAGAGTACCAGACCGGTAATCTGGAGACGGATTCCATTCTGAACACCGCCGAGGTAGGTTGTCTCCCAGAGCTGCCAGAAATTGGAAACTAGGTACGAAAAGTCATGCCCCAACTACCTTTCGCATCTAACAGCCGTACCGGCTTGTTATTGCCCCGGGCATAACGGCATAACTTGATTATTTCGGAGAATTAAAGAACATTATATGTAGTGAGTGGTGTTTGTTACGCGAGTGTCTGCGCGGAAAGCGTAGGTTATCCATACGTTGGATAACCAAAATATACAATATTGTGCGAGATAGGACTCAAAGCCCGCGAAATAGCGGCAAAAAGAAATTGAGCGAAATACATCATGGAAGCACAACTAAACGAAGCCAGGAACACCCCGATGGACGCCTCAATAGAAGGTTCGGGATACGATAGCGACGAAAGTGACGCGAGGCCGAACAGCCGGACAGCCGCGAAGAGGCTACGAGTCACGGACCTAGACCACCCGCAATACAGCCACCCAGTCGCGAAACCTCAACAACAACGCCAAAGAAAAAAACCACTGGCCGTCGATATAAAGAACAGGTTCGGGAAACTCAACCCGGATGAGAAGGAGAACAACACCACAACAACATCGGTTCCTGTACAGAAACCAAAGTGCAGAAAACCCCCGCCGGTCGTAGTAAACGGAGTGTTCAAGAAGAACAGCGGTGATATAGCCGAAATAAAAAATATATTGAAAGGCAAATATACCGAAACAATGGAGGATTATGATGAACTCTTGAAGTATCTCCAAGAGGTCAGTCAGGAGTTTCACGCCTTCACCCCAAAAGACGAGAAAACGTACGCGTTCACACTCCGCGGGCTGGAGACGGACCCAGAACCGGCAGAAGTAGCTGAGGAACTTTTAGAAAACAAAATTCCGGTACAAACTGTGTATAAAATGAGAGGAACAAGATTCCACACATATATGGTCGTAACTGATAACTACACCGCGATTCACTGGAGTAGATACACCACCAGCAAGGAGATCATCCAGTGCCACAGGTGCCAACAATGGCGGCACGCGACCGCGAATTGCTATCGAAAAATTGCGTGCTTTAAATGCGCATCTGAAAACCATCCAACGGCAGAGTTTAACAAACCTGTGACACTCCCAGCCAAATGTGTAAACTGCGACGGGGATCATCCAGCGAACAGCGTCAGATGTCCCACATACATTTCACTCGTGGAGAAGAAAAACAGGTCCAACAACGCCGCCACCAGGAGAACTGCCGCTCCCGCACCAAGGACAGTTTGGAAAGAAGCCCCACTTCCAAAAACTAACATATGAGAAGAAAGAAGGCTGGCCGCGGAAGCGCAGAAAGCTGCGAGAAACGCGGTAAGTAACAGTGCCTACCCACCTAACAAACCCCCACGCATACGACTAAAACAGACCCCAGACCGACGAACAACCCATTCGCGGATCTAAAAGCAGAATTTGATAAGCTCAACGAGCATTTTGATATCGCGAAATTTCTAAACTCCATCAAAATTTTAAATTTCAAAATGAGCCAGGCTGGTAGCCAGGCTGACAAATTCCAGATCATGTTTGACTTTTTCAGCACAGCCAATGAGTACTAGGCTCAAAATAGGCACTTGGAACGCGAATGGTGTTGCGAAAAAACACATGGAACTGACGGACTTTTTACACAAAAACGCGATAGACATACTTACCATCAACGAGACTAGCCTGAAAAACGCAGACAAATTTCACATAAACGGTTACAAAACAATCCGCGCTGACAGACAAGACAACCGCGGTTACGGAGGAATACTGATACTGACGCGGAACAGCCTAAGTACTTCCCACGCCCCATCCACCAACTGCACAATAGAAAACGCGAGCACACGCCTTAGTCAGGACTTCATAATTACAGCGGTGTATAACACCCCATCGAATAATTTCGAAAATAACTGTGTCCGAAATCTGTTCTCAAGGAAGAACAAAGTAATAGTTTTGGGCGACTTGAACGCTAAACACGAGAGCTGGGCATGCAATTGCCGCAATACGAACGGTAATCGCCTATTCAATTTCCTTGAAACCAATAACGACGTCAAATTGAATGTCCCCAACGGACCAACTCACTATCCCGCCAGCAATAGATCGCCGAGTACAATTGATCTGGTTTTAACAAAAAACATTAAGATAATAACAGACATCGATTCGAGGTGCCAACTATCCTCGGATCACAACCCTGTTATTTTCACAATAGAAACAAATAATATCGAAAGAAAACCCGAAAAGCTAGTGTACGATTACTCTGTCATTAGTTATAGTAGTTATAGTTAGGAAGGGGTTACGTTCCACTGCGACCTCAAGGTCTATTGTGCCCCCCATCAGAGCTGTATTCGCAAATGCGCTACCTACAGCTAGCCCTCCAGCTCCAGAGCTCCAATGAACTCCAGTATCTGAGAGGGCTTCAAGGAGGTTAGATCCTCATTCCTCCTGTAATTCTCTTGTCCAAGACATTCTTTGCGCTGGTTTGCAATGGCGAGGCATTCTGTAACCAGGTGAACAGGAGTCTCCTCCTCTTCACCACAGAATCTACACTCGTCTGTTTCTGTCAAGCTCATTCTCATCATATGCTTCCTAAGGCGACAATGTCCTGTGAGGAAGCCAGTGAGTAGACGTAACTTGTTCTTACTGAGATCCAAATACTTTTTGGATCTTGAACTTTCATAGTTCCGAATGAACCTTTTAGAGTGGTCCATTCCTGGAAGGTTCCTCCAGAGTGCTTTTCTTTCGGTCTCTTCCTTCTCCAGAAACTCTTTCTTATAGGTGTGTTTACCTATGCCACAGAAGGGTTCTGGGCCAGTAAGTGGCGTTTGTGCTCCCTTTCTGGCAAGTGTATTGACCTCTTCGTTTCCTTTGATTCCTGAGTGACCAGGAACCCAGACTAAAGAGACCTTATTTTTTTTGCCTACTTCATTAGGTTTCCTCCGGCACTCCCATATCAGCTTTGAGTTGATGATATAGGAGTTCAGTGCTTTGATAGCAGCTTGACTATCCGAGTGGATCACAATGTCACACCCTTGATAGTTTCTTTCCAGGTTTATATCTATGCATCTTTCGATTGCAAGTATTTCTGCCTGAAAGGCACTCGAGTAGCAGCCTAGCGATAGTGTACACTTGGTTCTTGCCCCGTATACTCCAGCGCCGGCCCCCATCGTGGTTTTAGAACCATCTGTATACCATTTAATGGTATTTACTTTGAAGTTTTGGGTAGTGTATTCCTTTTCCCATTCTTCCTTTTTACATAGCATAGTGTTGAAGTTCTTCTCAATGCTTACTTTTTCAATCATAACATCACTAGGCAGGTTCGCTGATGAGATGTACTTGTTCAGAGAGGACCAGGCTCCTTGACTTTTAATTCTCTCATTCCCTGTACCTTCCCTAGATATTCTAAGGATAGCCTCATGGGCTACTCTGTTGATCACTAGATGTAATGGAGTGAGATCAGTGATGACCTCAAGTGCTCTTGTCGGGCACGTTCTCATAGCTCCAGTGATGCAAACGCAGGCAAGCCTTTGTATCTTGTCGAGTATTTTCCTCGTGCTTGTCTGCCCTGTCTTAGCAGACCAGACTACTGCCCCATAAGTTATTATTGGTCTCACAATCATGACATACATCCATCGCAGTATTTTAGGGTTACAGCCCCAGGTTTTACCGGATAGGTTTCTGCACGCCATTAGAGCTCTTGTCGCTTTACTAGCAGTGTTTTTAACATGCTTATTCCATAGAAGCTTATTGTCTAGGGTAATTCCCAGATATTTGACTTCATAAGTCCATTCTACGTTATCTCCGTTCACCGAGATAGGCTTCATGGATGGAAGGTTTCTTTTCCGGGTAAAGGGAACCACTGTGGTCTTGGCTGGGTTGATGTTGAGCCCCACTGACAAGCACCACTGCTCGATAATTTTGAGGCCCCTCTGCAGCAAATCACAGAGGGAACCCTCAAATTTACCTCTTACTATTAGGACTCTGTCACTAACTGGGACTTATTTCGTAAAACACTCGACAGCAAAATCGAAATAAACAATAAAATCAAAACTGCCAACGATATTGAACTGGAGATAGACAAACTCGTGAAAGCTCTCAATTATGCCCGTGACAAAACCACCCCTAAAAAATTACGAAAAGCACTGCCGTGAAGGCAGGAGCTTTTGAGCGCTCGTACATGCACCTTGTAGGTAGATTCGCATTTTCCAGTTTTAGAAATCAATTGAAGGAATTTTCGACAGCTGTCACAAAAATTCTGAAACTCAGGCGAAACTGTCATTGCTTCAGGTGACCAATTTTTTTTCGACAATTCGCTAGAATTTTCTAGGGTATCTATGGTCTTGGTGATGCGATCTGGACAAAATTTTGCACGTAGTTTGCATAATTTCATTCCAATCCGATCAGTAGTTTCGAAACTATCAGGAAAATAATATTTTGAGCGGCCATATTTACGGAACCCCTAGTCTTATTTTGCTCATTGATGAACGTGGACGCGATATTCGCGATCCAAACCCACCCTGAAAATTTCAAGTTCCTAGGCCTTTCCGTTCAAAAGTTACAATTTTCTATGGTTTCTATGGTTCTGGTCATGCGATCTGGACAAAATATTGTTTCAATATATCCATTCTCGATTAAAATACAAAATTTCATCTCGATCGAATCCGTAGTTTCGAAATTATCGAGAAACCCGAATTTCAAACGACCGTATTGACGGAACCCCTAGTCTAATTTTGCTCATTGATGAACGTGACCGTGAAATTTGCGATCCAAACCCACCCTGAAAATTTCAAGTTCCTAGGCCTTTCCGTTCAAAAGTTAGAATTTTCTATGGTTTCTATGGTTCTGGTCATGCGATCTGGACAAAATATTGCTTCAATATATCATTCTCGATTAAAATACAAAATTTCATATCGATCGAATCCGCAGTTTCGAAATTATCGAGAAAACAAAATTTCAAACGACCGTATTTACGGAACCCCTTGTATAATGTTGCTCATAGATGAACGTGATCACGACATTCGAGATCCACACCTATCCTGAAAATTTCAAGTCCCTAGGCGTTTCCGTTCAAAAGTTACAATTTTCTATGGTTTCTATGGTTCTGGTCATGCGATCTGGACAAAATTTCACATGTAGCTTGAACACCTCATTTTCCATTTGAGTGCAAAATTTCATCTCGATCAAATCTGTAGTTTTCAAGTAATCAGGGAAACAAAACTTTGAACGGCCATATTCACGGAACCCCTGGTGGAATTTGGCCCATTAACGAACTTAACCGAGGCATTTGGGATCTGAACCTACACTGAAAATTTCAAGTCTCTAGGTTGATCCGTTCGAGAGTTATCGTGCGGACGGCCGGACGGACGGCCGGACGGACGGACGGACGGACAGACTCGAATTTTCCGACGGATTCGTCATCAGTGAGTCGAACATAGTCGATTGAGACCATTTTCGGCTCAAAATTCGAAAAATACAGACATCGTGACGAAATGATATAGCCCTCGTGTAAGTAGTACGAGCGCTCAAAAAGCGCGCAAAACATCGTTCGAAAAACTCCCCGTTCAAATACTGGACCTAATTAAATTTCGCAACCGGATCAGAAAACGCTGGCAAAGCAATCGTCTTAGAGCCGACAAAGAGTTAATGAACCAAGTAACCCACGAAATTCAGATCCAAATAGCAATCTTCAAAAACGAAAGATGGGAACAGAAACTAATTGATATTAGTCATAACAAATCATCATTCTGGAAAACATCCCAGAATATTACCAAAAAACGTCCCGAAGTTCCCATCTTAGTCCAAAATTCTAGAACTTTCAATTCAGATTCCGAAAAAGCGGAGATACTTGCAGAAAATTTCGAGGAAGCTCATCATATCTCCCAGGTCGATACTCCTGAACAGGCAAACATCAAGAAGACGGCGAAAGATTTCCTGTTAAAGTGTACAACTAAACCAGATCAAAAATACCTGATCCGTCGGAAATACTCGCAATTATAAAATCATTAGCGAACAATAAGGCTCCCGGGTTAGATGAGATCGACAACAGGCTCATCAAGAATTTTTCAAAGAAAACCTTAGTTCAATTTAACTATATAATAAACGGTATATTGAGTTTACAATATTGGCCCAACCCTTGGAAAACAGCCATTGTTGTGCCTATTCCAAAGGTTGGGAAAGATAATACCTTACCGGCAAATTACCGCCCGATAAGCCTGTTGTCGAACCTCAGCAAGGTAGTCGGAAAGGTCGTCATTTTAAAATTGAAGCAAGTCATTGTCGGTCAAAATATCAAAGACGACCATCAGTTTGGTTTCAAGGAAAATCATAGCTCGAAACAGCAAATATGCAGAATCGTTACTGACGTCATAAACAATTTTAATAAAAAGAACCCGTAACCACAGTAATGCTTTTGCTTGATGTGGAATAAGCGTTTGATGAGGATTAATCTTCAAGATGATTAGTCTCGATTTTCCAGAATTCCTTATCAAACTAATACATTCATACCTCACAAATAGAGAATTTATGGTCAGAATGGGGGATGAATTATCCGAACCCAAAGCGATTACTGCAGGTATAGTACAAGGATCCGCCCTCGGACCTAGATTATTCAATATCTACGTCCAGGACATCCCTCAATACGAGCGTACAAACATAGCATTATACGCAGATGATACTGCAATCTATGCACACTCAAGCTGCGCAGAAAATGCAAACAACGAGCTGAGGATCCATCTCAAAATTCTCGAAAAATATTTTGAAAGATGGAAAATCAAACTGAACGAAGGAAAGGCCGAACAGATCGTGTTTAGTCGCAGACAGATCCACAAGGTTATTACCAACCCCTTGAGAATAGGTAATACGGTAATCAGTCCAAAAAACTGCGTGAAATATCTCGGCGTTTAACTTGACCAACGCCTCAATTTTCACAGACATATCAAAAACTCTGTAAACAGGGCGAATGCTGTCAAGAAAAAAATGTATCCACTATTGTGCAGGAAAAGCAAAATCTCCCAACAGAACAAAATTCTTCTATACACCTCATACATCCGTCCCATCATGACATACTCCGCCCCGGCCTTCTGCCACCTGCGCCCTACTTTCATGAAACCCATTCAAATCCTCCAAAATAATGTACTTAGGCTAACATTGAAAAAATACGTTACACACGAATAACAGAACTCCACGAAATTTCGGGACTCCCCACAATAAGGGAATACTTTAACAGAATTTCGAACAATTTCTACGAACACCAATGTAAGACGAACGAACTGATAATAAACATTACGAAAACGAGACACCAAAACATAGACTCTCATAGCCCCCATCCACTCCCCTACCAATACCTTCCAATCTTCCACAAACCTCTCCGAAATCCCTGAGTTAAAACGTCATTCCCCAAAATGGCACTGTTGCACAACGGCAACCGCTAATAAATTTGCCTGATTGACGACGTCCAAGGAAAATCGGGATCGTCACCGCGGAGAGCGGTTCCAGCACCCCCGCGCCATTAGCCTAACCGGCCTTAAGGGTACGAGACCCAATACCGGCACGCGCAGGCGAAACGGAGCTGGGGACGGGGTCCGCTCAGCGAATGACGGACCGTTTGAATTGGAAGCCGCTCAATGAGTAGAACGCACCCCCGCAAATTCGTGCAAATCAAGAGAATGGAATAGCAGAACTGAAAACCCAAATGGGAAGAAGCTTAAGAAGTACGCCAAGAAACTAAATGCCATAGTATTAGGACCTGAAATTCCGACCTACCTGCCCAGAAGTAATGGCCTACCGGACGTATTAGATATCGTCATAATGAAAGATATTACCCAAGATTTCACACTTGATACTATAGAAGAGGGCACATCAGACCACAACCCAATAGAACTCAGATTGAGACGCAGACCGATAACAGAAGAACTTCAAACGAAAGACTTCACAGACTGGCAAAATTACAGTGAAATACTCCAGGAGAAAATTACTTAAATTCCACAGATAAGAACCCCTGAAGATCTAGAAGATGAAGTTGAAAAATTAGAAACCCGAATAAAAGAAGCCTACGAGGAAAGTACCAGAAGAATCGAAAGGCCAGCCCCGAAACATCCACATGGTGAAACCCCAAAAGCAATAAAAGAGCTTATAAAAAGGAATAGAAAACTCAGGAAGAACTACAGAACTTCACATCGAGAAGAAGACAAGAGAAAGCTGAATAAACACAGTCAAGTGCTGAAAAATGCACTGAGAGAACTGAGAACAGATAGATGGAACCAAAGAGTTAGAGAGCTAAACACCATAGACCACTCAGCATGGAAGATGCAAAAGTGCTTACGACGCGAGAAAACCGAAATTCCCCCTCTACACGGAGCTAATGGGATGGCCTACTCAAAGCTTGAAAAAGCCGAAGCTCTTGTTGACGCAATAGAACGAGAAGCCAGAATCAACTACAGAGAAGACGATGACAATGAAGACTTAGAAGAAGAAGTCGAAGGAAATGAAGAATTGTTGTTGGAACCGCCGGAAGGCGATACCATCCCAAACCCACAACACCAACGGAAATTAAAGAAATCATCAAGAAATTGAAAAACAGGAAAGCTCCAGGAAAAGACAAAGTAACAAACTTTATGTTACGGAAATTGCCCAGAAAAGGAATAGCAGCGCTTACCAATATAGCAAACGCAGTGATGAGAACAGAAAACAGCAGAAGTAATTGTGTTCAATAAGCCAGGAAAAGATAGAAAGTTCCCACAAAACTACAGGCCGATAAGTCTACTGTCAGCCCTTAGAAAAATTGTCGAGAGAGTTATTGCAAAAAGACTCAATGAAGAAACAGAAGCGCTGAATCTGATACCACCGAAACAATTTGGATTCAGAAGAAATCACTCCACAGAACTTCAACTGTTAAGGATCACTGAATATGTCACTGAAGGATTTCAGAATAAACAAGCCACAGGATTAGTGCTATTAGATGTCGAGGGAGCCTTCGACCGAGTTTGGCACGAAGGACTTGCCTACAAGATGATGGCAGGCTACACCACCAAAACCTGCAAGATAATAAGAAACTACCTGAGGAACAGGAATTTTTATGTCAAAATAGACGACACATTATCTACCACCAGACAAGTAGAAGCAGGAGTGCCCCAAGGATCAGTTCTAGGACCTCTGCTTTACAACATATATATCTACGATATTCCTAAGAACCAAAGGAATCTGCTAACCCTTTATGCAGACGACACGGGAATAGCCTTCAGACATCGCCGACCAGATGTCATACACAGAAGACTGCAAGAAGCACTAGAAGATTTAGAAGAATGGTTCATTAAATGGAAAAATCAAATAAATAGCAAAAAGAGCCAAGCTATTCTACTACAGAAGCGGAGACTTGAAATTAATCCCAACCTACAGATAGATGGAGAAGAGATAAAATGGGAAAATGAAGTCAAATATCTAGGAGTAAAACTAGATAAAGGGCTTACATGGAAAAACCATATAAAATAAACTCAGCAATGAGTAGACTTTACCCACTACTAGGAAGAAGAAGTCAAATGAACCAAAGCACGAAACTACGAATGATCAAGTCAATTGCAAGACCCCAACTAACATATGGCTCGGCGGCATGGGGCCATGCAGCCAATAGCCATATAAAGAAGATTCAAGCAACAGAGAATAAACTGCTCAGGGCAGCAATGAATATGCCGTGGTTCGTAAGAAACCAACAAATCCACAGAGACTTAGAATGGGAAACTGTCACAGATTTCCTAAAAAAGAAGGCCGAGAAGATATTTGAAAAAGCAAGTCAACACCCAAATGATGTGCTAAGAAGACTAGTTGACTACAACCCCGCAGAAGATGTGGTTAGGATACCCACCTATCACAAAAGACCCAGAGATCAACTACGTAGAAACAGAAATTGAGTAATCTCAATTTAAATCATCCAGAAGAAGAGACTCCTATGAAATTAAAATTCAAATTCATAGGTAACACGAGCATCACACGACAAAGATCGTGATAGAGATACGAACAAGAAGAGTCAAAAGGTTAGTAGGTAATAAATGCCCGGAATCTAAAACAGCAGGTTAGGTTTAGTTAGAGTAGGTCGTGCTTCACACGAAGTCTCACACTGTTCTATCTATCGGAGATAGTTCGTCCATGAGGATTCCCCCTGACTGAAACTGCAAATACTGTAAATATATTGTAAATACTCCCAATCCTCCCTCCATTACTTCAATCAGGTTTTTATTTTCATTTTCCTGAGTAAATCTTATCTGGCCAACTGTAAATAAATCATACCCCATTAGAAAAAAAATACCCTTTCCCTAATTGTTTTAAGTTTCTCTTTTGTAAACATGATGTAAATATAAAAATTGTAAATAATACTTTTGAGTAGGAGCTACTAGCTTATGAAATTCAATTTCACAAATAATATTTTAATATAAATATTATAAATGTACTTATGATAATTGATGAATAAACATAAAAAAAAAAAAAATCTGGAAACGTGGTTTCGAATACCGCTTGGGGAACAAGTTTTTTTTTTCTGGAATTCATTCGACTTCATTTAATATCTTTCTGTCTGCTAGCCAATAAAATTTACTCTAATATAATAATAATGTTTATTCATGAACCACAAGTTTACAGCTTCAGTGAAAAACGAAGATACAACAATAAAACAAGAGAACTACACAAGATGAACTTCCAAAACCATATGGTTGTGCCGTCCAGCTATCTCAGAGTGAGTACAGAATTTACTACTGATGAGTCACTAATTCAGTAGCATTTTTCTTAATTGATTTTATTCACAATATTAGCGATATTAAGTCTATCAGTGTCCCTTCCATAATTTTTGATAGTACTATTAAACAAGCCGAAAGAACTAAGGGAGTGCAGCCGAATTCTCAGCTCCAGAGGTAAAGAGTTCAGTACGTGCGAAATAAGGAGAGTGTGTGTTCGTTGTCCGATGGTCTTTTGTGCCCTTTATAACGAAACCTTTTGTTGTGTTTTTCCTCGAGTATCACAATCGTGTTCCAGGTAAGTAAGAATATTTTTGTTCTTATACGTGTATACAAGTAAAGTATTGTGGAATAATTCTAAGAAATTTATTCTGTAAGTCTTGCAATCTTCTCAAGTGTGCATCAAATAAACCTTTTTTTTTTTTTTTAGTCAGGGGGAATCCTCATGGACGAACTATCTCCGATAGATAGAACAGTGGGAGACTTCGTGTAAAGCACGACCTACTCTAACTAAACCTAACCTGCTGTTTTAGATTCCGGGCATATATTACCTATTAACCTTTTGACTCTTCTTGTTTAATCATATAAACCACCCCATGCCAAAATGCCATAACGCAAACGGAACTCCACCAATGAATTGGTACAACACCTTCAGATTCAGATAAATTTGAACTTTCCAAAGAGAAAACAGACAAAAATAAAATAAATTTACGTGAAAATAAAACCAAAGACGAGAAGAAGATTACAGATGATTAGAAAAGTTCACAAAAAAACAAGGGTAAAGGAGTTATTGACTCCAGAAGGAAAACAACTGTAGTGACTGGAACGGGTGCAAATTTTTCCACTTTTTCTGGAGCTCCAAGACGTGCTTGGATCTAGTGGGTAGAGTAAGCGAAGAAGTGACGGAGCCGCAGATTGATAAAGATCTGAAGCAACATT
Source organism: Aphidecta obliterata (assembly GCA_963966015.1). NCBI lineage: Eukaryota > Metazoa > Arthropoda > Insecta > Coleoptera > Coccinellidae > Aphidecta > Aphidecta obliterata. Next base: position 44,236,959 of record OZ014427.1, read on the forward strand.
TTCCGGGAGCGGGATTCGTAATCGAGAAACTACCACAACGGGAGGGATAAAAAATCTCATCATTTGAAATTGGTGCAGACTTATCATATGTCGAGAACCTTTATAGGCCTGAGAAATGGCCTTTGGGTGTGATGCTCCAGCGGTTTATGTTTTTTTTTTCACGGAAAAAAAAACTACAGAGTAGCTTGTGTGACCGAACATTGGTTGACCAACGATCAACTCAACTGTGTGAATATTCCTAATTACAGTGTGGCGAGTGCTTTTTCTCGTGAGGACTCTATACATGGTTGTGTTGTGAAAATTCTAGCGAATTGTCGAAAAAAAATTGGTCACCTGAAGCAATGACAGTTTCGCCTGAGTTTCAGAATTTTTGTGACAGCTGTCGAAAATTCCTTCAATTGATTTCTAAAACTGGAAAATGCGAATCTACCTACAAGGTGCATGTACGAGCGCTCAAAAGCTCCTGCCTTCACGGCAGTGCTTTTCGTAATTTTTTAGGGGTGGTTTTGTCACGGGCATAATTGAGAGCTTTCACGAGTTTGTCTATCTCCAGTTCAATATCGTTGGCAGTTTTGATTTTATTGTTTATTTCGATTTTGCTGTCGAGTGTTTTACGAAATAAGTCCCAGTTAGTGACAGAGTCCTAATAGTAAGAGGTAAATTTGAGGGTTCCCTCTGTGATTTGCTGCAGAGGGGCCTCAAAATTATCGAGCAGTGGTGCTTGTCAGTGGGGCTCAACATCAACCCAGCCAAGACCACAGTGGTTCCCTTTACCCGGAAAAGAAACCTTCCATCCATGAAGCCTATCTCGGTGAACGGAGATAACGTAGAATGGACTTATGAAGTCAAATATCTGGGAATTACCCTAGACAATAAGCTTCTATGGAATAAGCATGTTAAAAACACTGCTAGTAAAGCGACAAGAGCTCTAATGGCGTGCAGAAACCTATCCGGTAAAACCTGGGGCTGTAACCCTAAAATACTGCGATGGATGTATGTCATGATTGTGAGACCAATAATAACTTATGGGGCAGTAGTCTGGTCTGCTAAGACAGGGCAGACAAGCACGAGGAAAATACTCGACAAGATACAAAGGCTTGCCTGCGTTTGCATCACTGGAGCTATGAGAACGTGCCCGACAAGAGCACTTGAGGTCATCACTGATCTCACTCCATTACATCTAGTGATCAACAGAGTAGCCCATGAGGCTATCCTTAGAATATCTAGGGAAGGTACAGGAAATGAGAGAATTAAAAGTCAAGGAGCCTGGTCCTCTCTGAACAAGTACATCTCATCAGCGAACCTGCCTAGTGATGTTATGATTAAAAGAGTAAGCATTGAGAAGAACTTCAACACTATGCTATGTAAAAAGGAAGAATGGGAAAAGGAATACACTACCCAAAACTTCAAAGTGAATACCATTAAATGGTATACAGATGGTTCTAAAACCACGATGGGGGCCGGCGCTGGAGTATACGGGGCAAGAACCAAGTGTACACTATCGCTAGGCTCCTACTCGAGTGCCTTTCAGGCAGAAATACTTGCAATCGAAAGATGCATAGATATAAACCTGGAAAGAAACTATCAAGGGTGTGACATTGTGATCCACTCGGATAGTCAAGCTGCTATCAAAGCACTGAACTCCTATATCATCGACTCAAAGCTGATATGGGAGTGCCGGAGGAAACTTAATGAAGTAGGCATGAAAAATAAGGTCTCTTTAGTCTGGGTTCCTGGTCACTCAGGAATCAAAGGAAACGAAGAGGCCAATACACTTGCCAGAAAGGGAGCACAAACGCCACTTACTGGCCCAGAACCCTTCTGTGGCATAGGTAAACACACCTATAAGAAAGAGTTTCTGGAGAAGGAAGAGACCGAAAGAGAAGCACTCTGGAGGAATCTTCCAGGAATGGACCACTCTAAAAGGTTCATTCGGCACTATGAAAGTTCAAGATCCAAAAAGTATTTGGATCTCAGTAAGAACAAGTTACGTCTACTCACTGGCTTCCTCACAGGACATTGTCGCCTTAGGAAGCATATGATGAGAATGAGCTTGACAGAAACAGACGAGTGTAGATTCTGTGGTGAAGAGGAGGAGACTCCTGTTCACCTGGTTACAGAATGCCTCGCCATTGCAAACCAGCGCAAAGAATGTCTTGGACAAGAGAATTACAGGAGGAATGAGGATCTAACCTCCTTGAAGCCCTCTCAGATACTGGAGTTCATTGGAGCTCTGGAGCTGGAGGGCGAGCTGTAGGTAGCGCATTTGCGAATACGGCTCTGATGGGGGGCACAATAGACCTTGAGGTCGCAGTGGAACGTAACCCCTTTCTAACTATAACTATAACTATAACTATCATATGTCGAGAACCTTTATAGGCCTGAGAAATGGCCTTTGGGTGTGATGCTCCAGCGGTTTATGTTTTTTTTTTTCACGGACAAAAAAAACTACAGAGTAGCTTGTGTGACCGAACATTGGTTGACCAACGATCAACTCAACTGTGTGAATATTCCTAATTACAGTGTGGCGAGTGCTTTTTCTCGTGAGGACTCTATACATGGTTGTGTTTTGATACTGACAAGTGATGATTTCTCAGGTGAACCGGTGACAGAAATAAGTGCACTGTCAATTGAAAGACATATTGAAATATGTGCTGTGAAATAATATAAAACGAAAACATATTTTTTGTGTATTTATAGACCACCGCAGGGAGATTTTGACTTGTTCATTGAAAGAATGCACATAGCACTAAACATTGTATTTGATAGTACACACCGCAATGTTATAATCGCAGGAGATTTCAATGCGAATTTCAAAGGAATAAATAATGCGGAAATAAAACTACAAGAGCTAATCATCTCTTTTGGTTAACATATTGTCTTCAATGATGCATCACGTGTAACACAAAAATCGAGCAACTGTATGGATAAAATTATCACAAAGATGAAACCTGACGCATATCAAGTAATCACAGGGAATCACCATTTATCGGATCATCTGGCACAAAGATTGGAATTTCAGATGACGGAGATCCCTGAAAAAGAGAAATATGAGTTTATTTATGTTGTAAGTGAAAACAACACTCACCACTTTTGTGAAAAATTGAAAACGGATGAATGGGGGTCTGTCACGGGTCTGTCGGCTTCCTTATCGTATGGAGGCTTCCATAGAACGATTACCGATACGTTCAACCAGTGCTTTCCTAAAAAAAATCACGAAAAGCACTGCCGTGAAGTCAGGAGCTTTTGAGCGCTCGTACATCCACCTTGTAGGTAGATTCGCATTTTCCAGTTTTAGAAATCAATTGAAGGGATTTTCGACAGCTGTCGAAAAGATTCTCAAACTTAGGCGAAACTCCAGATTTCATGTCAGTGCTTCAGCTGATCTTTTTTTTTTCGATAATTCGCTAGAATTTTCTACGGTATCTATGGTCTTGGTGATGCGATCTGGACAAAATTTCGCACGTAGTTTGAATACATTATGCTTCAGCTTGGTGTGAAATTTCATTCCAATCAAATCGGTAGTTCTGAAATTATCAGAAACAGAATATTTTGAACGGCCATATTTACGGAACCCCTAGTCTAATTTTGCTCATTGATGAATGTGGCCGCCAAATTCGCGATACAAACCGACCCTGAAAATTTCAAGTTTCTAGGCCTCTCCTTCTATAATTTTCTATGGTTTCTATGGTTCTAGTCATGCGATCTGGACAAAATGTTGCTTTAATATATCATTCTCGATTGAAATACAAAATTTTATCTCGATCGAATGTGTAGTTTCGAAATTATCGAGAAAACAAAATTTCAAACGACCATATCCACGAAGCCCACATTATAATTCTGCTCATTGATAAACGTGAACGTCATATTTCAGATCTACACGTATCCTGAAAATTTCAAGTCCTTAGGCCTTTCCGTTCGAAAGTTATGATTTTTTAGGGTTTCTATGGTTCTGGTCATGCGATCTGGAGAAATGTAGCTTGAATATATCATTCTCCATTAGTATACAGAATTTCGTCACGATCGAATCTGTAGTTTTGAAATTATCAAGAAAACTAAATTTCAAACGACCATATTTACCGAACCCTTAGTATAATTTTGCTCATAGATAAACGTGATCACGACATTCGAGATCCACACCTATAATGAAAATTTCAAGTCCCTAGGCGTTTCCGTTCAAAAGTTACAATTTTCTATGGTTTCTATGGTTCTGGTGATGCGATCTGAACAAAATTTCGCATGTAGCTTGAACACCTCAATCCAAATTTGAGTGCAAAATTTCAACTCGATAAAATCTGTAGTTTCCAAGTAATCAGGAGAACAAAACATTGAACGGCCATATTTACGGAACCCCTAGTGAAATTTGGCCCATTAACGAACTCAACCGAGGCATTTGGGATCTGAACCTACACTGAAAATTTCAGATCTCTAGGTTTTTCCGTTCGAGAGTTATCGTGCTTACTGACGGACGGCCGGACGGACAGACTCGATTTTTCCGACGGATTCGTCATCAGTGAGTCGAACATAGTCGATTGAAACCATTTTCGGCTCAATATTCGAAAAATACAGACATCGTGACGAAATGATATAGCCCTCGTGTAAGTAGTACGAGCGCTCAAAAAGGGTCAGGATCAGGAATATACCTCCGAAGAATTGCTGGGAAATACCGGAAATTGCGGAACTCAAGAAGAAGGTAGATGCGGCCCACCCGATTTCTTCAGTTAAATAGAATGAAATTACGAAAAACTTATATATGGAATTGAAACACCAACTGGAACAATTGATCGACAATACAGTAATAAAAAATTACGAAAAGCACTGCCGTGAAGGCAGGAGACTTACGACTGGCTTTCCCCAGGGCTCTGTGCTCGGACCTATTCTGTTTTTAATCTACATCCACGATATGGTACATAATGTTACCGCGGATAGAAGAAAAATTTTCGCTGATGGTACATCGTTTTTAAATAGAGCACCAAATGAAAGAGAACTTCAGGAAAAAACGATATCCATTCGAGACGCCATTGAATGGTTCAGTGGCAATGACTCAAAGGTGAATCCTAGTAAGACGCAAAATTTGATAATAACAACTAGACGGAATGACATGGGGAACATCTCTCTTCTCGGGATGTGCATCAGTGGAAATTTGACTTGGACGGAGCATGTGAATGGGTTATGTAAGAGGCTATCCTCATCAATATTCGCCATTAGACAAATAAAGAATATGTTAACAGAAAAAGAAGCACTTCTCACCTATCACGCTCAATTCCATGGTCGAATGACCTACGACATAATCCTATGGGGCGCGTCGCCGGATGCTCAAAGAGTTTTTCTGAAACAAAAGAATGCGATGCGGTTGGTGGCCGGAGTTGATCAGATGACCAGTTGCAGATCACTTTTCAAAAAATATAGAGTACTTACCGTTCCTTGTTGTTACATTCTTGAGTGCCTTCTCTATATTTATGAAAACAAAGAAAGTTTCCTGAAGCACTCAAATGTACTTGACCATCTAACAAGAGCCAGATATGAAATTGTGACTCCAATTCATCGCATAAAGAGAACACAAAATACGTACAGTTACAATGGTATAAAGATGTACAATAAGCTTTCCAACCATATAATATCACTCCGGAGAGAGGTCTTCAAGAGACATATCAGGTCACTACTTGTAGATAACGTGTTCTACTCTATCGGTGCATACATGAATCACCAGTTCTAGTCATTTACACATATTTATTCGAACAATAATGTAATGTGTGTGTTTATATAGTTGTGTGTGTGTTTGTGTGCTGTGATTCATTTGATAATAACAACTAGACGGAATGACATGGGGAACATCTCTCTTCTCGGGATGTGCATCAGTGGAAATTTGACTTGGACGGAGCATGTGAATGGGTTATGTAAGAGGCTATCCTCATCAATATTCGCCATTAGACAAATAAAGAATATGTTAACAGAAAAAGAAGCACTTCTCACCTATCACGCTCAATTCCATGGTCGAATGACCTACGACATAATCCTATGGGGCGCGTCGCCGGATGCTCAAAGAGTTTTTCTGAAACAAAAGAATGCGATGCGGTTGGTGGCCGGAGTTGATCAGATGACCAGTTGCAGATCACTTTTCAAAAAATATAGAGTACTTACCGTTCCTTGTTGTTACATTCTTGAGTGCCTTCTCTATATTTATGAAAACAAAGAAAGTTTCCTGAAGCACTCAAATGTACTTGACCATCTAACAAGAGCCAGATATGAAATTGTGACTCCAATTCATCGCATAAAGAGAACACAAAATACGTACAGTTACAATGGTATAAAGATGTACAATAAGCTTTCCAACCATATAATATCACTCCGGAGAGAGGTCTTCAAGAGACATATCAGGTCACTACTTGTAGATAACGTGTTCTACTCTATCGGTGCATACATGAATCACCAGTTCTAGTCATTTACACATATTTATTCGAACAATAATGTAATGTGTGTGTTTATATAGTTGTGTGTGTGTTTGTGTGCTGTGATTCATTTATGGTTTATTTTAAATCATAGATGTTGATTTTTTTGACAAACCCTCTTAAATTTTGACGAAAATATATGAGTATTGAGTATTGAGTATTGATGTCTTCTCTACAAGATTAGACACAAGAAGCGAAACCGGTATAAAAAGTGCCTCAAAGTAGCCACCACACTGTTCACATGAACGTTCCATCGCAGAAATTGGTCGATGTTGACCCCCAAATATTTCATGGAGGTAACCGAGGCAAGCTGCTAGTTCCCGCCCTCATTTCTGATCCTCAACATGTCGAAGAGGTTGCGTTTACAGATGGAGAATGGCAGATATTTAGTTTTCTCAGGATTTATTGTGAGATATCTGTGACTGAAGGCATTGCATATTTTTTTCAGATCCCTTACTGCTCTGCATTGCAACTTTTTCCAGTTTGTATCCCTACATAGGACCGCACTGACATGAAGTCTGGAGTTTCACCCAAGTTTCAGAATTTTTTTCACAGCTGTCGAAAATTCCTTAAATTGTTTTCTAAAACTTGGAAAATGCGAATTTACCTACAAGGTGGATGTACGAGCACTCAAAAGCTCCTGACTTCACGGCAGTACTTTTCGTAATTTTTATTATTTGTTCTCATTTATTCGAGCCTTAGTCTAAATAATTGAAACCATTATCTCAATCGAATATTTCATGTACCTTGGCAGAATGGAGTATCATTAATTTGTGCTTCAATGTCCCTCAAGTGAAGTTCGGACGCTGTCAATCATTGTCGCCTAGCCTTATGAGGGATGCCAGCTGAACTTTATACATTGAGGAAAGGGGTCAATCTCTTTAATAATTCTTGCTCAGGCTAGAGTACCATAAATCCCCTTGTATCAATTCCCCCGACAAAAATTTCATTTTGGTGGATGCGCCATTTCTAATTTCGGCTCCTCCACTGTCAATACCATTGCATAAACCCCCGACAATACTTGCATTTTGATGGATGCGCCATTCTTTATTTCGGCTCCTCCACCATAAATACCACTTCGCAAGTTCTCCTGACATAAGTTTCATTTTGGTGGATGCGCCATTTCTAATTTTGGCTCCTCCACTGTCGATACCATTGCATAAGTCCGCCGACAAAACTTGCATTTTCGTGGATGCGCCTGTTCTTTTTCGGCTCCTTCGCCATAAATACAATTTCACGAGTTCTACGGACACAAGTTTCATTATGGTGGATGCGCCCTTTCCTATTTCGGCTCCTCCACCATTGATACCATTTCGCAAGTTCAACTGACACAAGTTTCATTTTAGTGGATGCGTCATTTCTTTTTTCGGCCCCTCCACCATAAATACCATTTCGCAAATTCTCCGGACACAAGTTTCATTTGGATGCGGCCTTCCAAATCTGAGTTTATCGATCACCTACGCCATAGTCTACATCACCCTGACACGGATTCTGTCTTGACTTACATCTCGACAGGGGTGTTTGGACACTGTGTAGACAGCGCCGTATTACAGCTAAACATCACCAATCTCTATTACGTGGAACACAGGTAAGGTTGTCACCTCGCCAAAACTCTGGACTGTAAACTGTTATATAATTACCATTTTGTATGTTTTCACACTTGTCCACATTTAAACCTAAATTACCATTGCTTTCGACATTTACCCTGCTTACCGCTTTGTAGTATAATACACGCTGCTTGCTCACCTCACTCGTTCCTCCTACGCTTGCCGCCAACACCTAATATTTTGCTTTGGTATTGAGAATTATTTTTTTTGTTGATTATAGGACTGTGTCCGACAGTGTATTATCATTATCTATCATACTGTACAGAACAGAACAGATGAGTATGAAAAGTTAGACCAGCGTTACATTATAGTGTATAAAATTGAAAGTATCTTCAGAGTAAATTTTATTTACTACCTCCATAGCCACCTCCTCGCCTGAAGCGCACAATAGTAAAGATTGTGTTACGTTTTGCAGTTTTAGATACCGACTATATTATCTGAACGACAGCTCAAAACACTTACAATATACGAACACGCGGGATCGCAAACTAATCTTAACAATTTTTGGCCAGCGCAATGATTGATCCAGTGAAAAGAACTCTACGTTTCGTACAAACCGCAGAATTCTCTCGTCGTACTTACAAAAATCGTGGGTGAGTCTAGGGAATTCAAACAAAATGGTTAGAACCAAGTAACAAGAGTATATTGTGTTATGGTTCAATTGTTTAATTAATGAAATTAATTCAAACTTTGGAAATAATGGAAACCAAATAACAATTTTAAAAAAATTTCATTCAATTTCTAATTAATTTGCCCTAGACTCTTTCTCAAAGAGGGTTCTAAAGTGAACAATTAAAAAAATTTTACACAATTTATTTTCTTAACAACCAAACTCAAACAAACTAATCCTATCAAAATGGAAAATTCTTAATGAATAAATCGTTCCAAACCAATTGAGTGCACTCACAGAATTTGTCCAAATATACTTCTTCAACTAGTTGGACTCTTTCTTCGAATTCAATCGCTGGTACACCTGTCCTGATTCCTCTAAAACTTTTATCTTCCCTTGTTCAACTAACTTCAATTTCAATTCTCCTTCTTATATCCAGCACGCCGTTCTGATATCTCGTTCACTCGACAAATCAATTCTAACAATTCAATATCCTCTCGACAAAATTCCGAATACTAGCAACTATTATTTTCTTCTCTGAAACCAATTTTTCTGCAAAACTTTCTGAAAGATCCAACTCTACTCTGACGTTTCTATCAATTGTCCCAACCGGCTTGCTTAAATCTAATTTTATAATTTCCATGGTTACATTCTTCCATTCAAATGACCCCACTTTGATAATATCATATTACAATAATGTATACTTTAATCGAATTTACGGAATTTACTATGTTTGAAAGTTGTTTGGTGATATAATTTGAATTTATTTTATTCTAAACTTTTTCGAAACTGAGAAATATTACCATGTTTTGATTCCATGACAATAGGTTCTGTTGGGGCGGTTCCCCAACTTCAGGTCTAACCGGAGAATAAGAATCAGGAAAGACCTGTGAGAAAGCCTGTTCTGTACGATGAATAGCATAAAAAGGAAGAAAATATCACCTACAAAAACAAGTAATAGAGAGAATGGTACAACATATCAAAGTAAAAAATAAGCAATTATGAACAATAATGGGGAAATAGATCCAAAATATTAAATAAGTAATAATTAACAAGAATGGGGAAATAGATTCAAAATCAAAAATAAGAAATAATGAACAATAATGGAGAATTATATCAAAATCAAAAATAAGTATTATAATAAGGAGCATGGTAAAATATATCAAAATCAAAAATAAACAATAATGAACGATAATGGGGAAATATATCAAAATCAAAAATAGATACTACAGAGCGAGAAAACCCGTTCTGTAGAATATATAGCATTAATGAAGAAAAAGAGAAAGACTCCAGTTACACTTCATAAGAGGGTTCAATCGATAAGTAGTGGAGGAGCTTGGCGGAATCCAAATAGCCAGTGCCACAACCAAATACACAGCTCACAAATGGTGGATGCGAAAATAATGTATCGTAAGTGAAAAACCGTCCAATAAATACATAATACGCAGAAAAGGGTAAGATACAAAAGGGTCTTTCCTTCAGAATGCTAGGTGCTACAACGTCCAAACCAACAACTTGAACGGTACGAAGAGAAGATGATTCCAGAATTGCATCCCGTATCCCCTTAACTAAAAATGTGGACATGGGGCAACTGTAGGCACCGAGACCAGGCTGTAATCTCATTGAAATATATTCAGGAATATCCTGCAAATTCGAGCGGTGATCAAATGCTCTACAGGGGGGAAGGTACTAAACTACTTATATACAAAGAGACACAATTCTTGATATATCTCTCGTAGGGAAACCTCTTTACCGCGTCATTATGCTTAGTAGGCACATATCACTGCAATGAAGTATCAAGAATTCAACATATTAATGAACCATCTAACAAGTTTCCCAAGTGGGAAAATTGAAATAGTGGTATTCACCCCTGGGTACACAAACACCTGAAATATACTGAATATCAATTCTCTTGCAGATGGGGGTTATACCTAAGAAAGGCCGGGCACAAACAACTAGATAAATACGGTGAAGGAATACCCTCATCGGGCCTCCAGAAAAAACATGACTGTTTCTAAATATTATAAACTCATCATAGTCAACAAATATGTGGGAAAATACCTGTAAGCTCCAGTTTATCTAGGAAGCAGAATCGAGAATCCTAAAAGAACTGATAAAGCACAAATAGAGAAACACGTGGGCACAATATTTTGATCAATACATACACACATACTCAATACATGGGGGGAGACAACCGATTATAATTTTATGGTAACATTTCAATATTAAAGAAATTCAGAATGGACTTACTTGCACAAGATTATCAAGATGAAATAAAATATTATACTCAGGATATCGAAAAACCCTTCGTTTAGTTAACTCTCATAATTTTTTCTCTTCTATGACTGTTCTCTTACAATACCTACGTTTATATATGGGTGTGGATCTCGAATGTCGCGTTCACGTTTATCAATGAGCAGAAATATACTAGGGGTTCCGTAAATACGGTCGTTTGAAATTCTGTTTTCCCGATAATTTCGAAACTACGGATTCGATCGAGATGAAATTTTGTATTTTAATCGAGAATGATATATTAAATCAATATTTCGTCCAGATCGCATTACCAGAACCATAGAAATCATAGAATGTTATAATTTCCGAAGGGAGAGGCCTAGGAACTTGAGATTTTCAGGGTAGGTTTGGATCGCGGATGTCGCGGAACGTTCATCAATGAGCAAAATTAGACTAGGGGTTCCGTGAATAGGGCCGTTCAAAATTTTTTTTTCCTAATAATTTCGAAACTACTGATTGCATTGGAATGAAATTTCGCAAATAGATGAAGAATAATGTATTCGAACTACGTGAAAAATATCGTTCAGATCGCATTACCAAGACCATAGATACCAAAGAAAATAATTCTAGCGAATTATCGAAAAATAATTGGTCAGTTGAAGCACTTACATGAAGTCTGGAGTTTCGCCTGAGTTTGGGAATTTTTTCGACAGCTGTCGAAAATTCCTTCATTTGATTTCTGAAACTGAAAAATGCGAATCTACATACAAGGTGGATGTACGAGCGCTCAAAAGCTCCTGACTTCACGGCAGTGCTTTTCGTAATTTTCTTATAGTTCATATCATATGACCAGAATGTGTCAATCGGAGCTACAAATGTCAAAAAATGAATACAAGATTCTAATAGTAAGGAATGAATCGCGCAGTTTTAAACAACCCAAACAAAATACTTTAGTTCATAATTTAATATAGTATAGAAACAAACTATAAATACCTGAGGTGAAACACAATTTTATTTTTTCGATTAGCCCTTCCTCCAACCTCCTGCCCTATCAGAAGCATTTTTCAGCCAATTGCGAATAGCAGTATATATTTCAGAATTTGTTGCGTTTGCTGTTGCAACGGCTCCTCAAAAATATCAAAACTCTGTTGATTGAAGTAGCCAATGCTTTCAGAAATATTCAGTCATAACTTTTTGCACCTCTGACAGGCTGTAAAATCTTAGCGGTTAATTTTAGAGCAATTTCGATTTCCCATTAATTCCGATTATCTATGGAGGTTTTTGAGATTTTGATGCCGAAAATTCCATTTTCTTTTGCTCTAAAATTAAACTAGGCTTTAAAATTTGGTCTTAGTAGGTTATTCGACTGAATATGTTACTTTAATGAGTTGCACTCACAAAATATTGTTTTGTCCATCATGTAAATACGTCCGGGACTCGAACATTTTCGTTGTTTACTTGTTGCCTTCCGCCTACGCTTTCTTGAAATTGGAATACGACACTAACGTACCGCAGCAGTAGTCTTTCACGAAAAAATACAAACATTATCAAATATAATAATTGATAATCATCATTATCACGGCACGCAAATCACCTTATATAAAAACAATAAACAACGCGAATAGAAAATCTGATGAACCAAACGCACACAACTGACACAAGCACAATGGCCGCGGTCAGTCAGTCAAAAATATCAAATGATGCGACAGGGCCAACGCCTAATTGGTCCGCAAGATGGAACATATAGTCGGAAAAACATCCTGCGGATCAGTTTCGGCCAAAAATATGGTATCCCAGTAGCAGGTGTCCGAAGAGTAGCCACTTTCGGCCCGATAACATAAACGCCGCTCTCGGTTTGCCGCTAAGTTGCCGAGTAAGGGACGATTCTTTGTACATAAGAAACGGTATACCGGAATTGGGCCGACGGAGGTTCAGATCTGGCTACGTCAGCCACCAGATTACCGTGCGTGCCGGCTGGCGGCCGAATGTTTGCCTATGGCGAATGGTTTGTTGGGAGGTCACACAGCCAGCTACAAAGGATGAAGCGACTAGAAACTGGTGACCAAAAAGAAGACATCAACCAAAACAAGAAAAGAGGAAAAAAAGAAAAAGATGCTTAGTGTTCAACAAGAACAGAAGGAAAGAGAAGAAAAAAAGAAGACGCAACCACTCAAACAAAAGCAGTAGAAAAATGCCCCAAAGGATGGCAAATCCAAGAAGTGTGACCAAAAGAGGAAAGGACCCGAAACCACTGAGGATCTAGAAATCTTCATCAAGAATATAATGAGCAAGCTCATGAAATTCCTGGAATTTGACAAAAAGTTCCGTAAACTCACTAAATCCATTTAATGGATCCAGTGACTTACGGAAATGGAAACCACCTAAAGGTAGTCTCATGGAACACAAACGGCCTACGAGCTCCTAAATATGAAATAGAAGAAATAATATCCGAGAAACAACCGGATATTATAGCCATTCAAGAGACAACACATTCTACAAGAAATAGAATTTTGCTTCGCAGCCATGAAATATACAGAAACGATAAAAATTGTACAGGAGGGGGCGTAGCCCTAATAGCCAAACAGTTCCTCCATTTGAGAATGTGGCGGCTTCTTCAAAAACATCATCAGAAAATAGCGATTTACATTAACGACTTGATTGATCTGGTATCTCTGGTTACCTCTCGTTCGACAAATATGACAATAGACATGACCCATTCGAAGGTTCTGACACATTGTTTTTCACTCTACATCCTCAATTCTCTAAGACACCGTAATAATTTCAGTTCCCAAATCTCCGGAGGTGAGAATATTTTCATACAATTAGTTCAATGAAATTTTAATATTTCGAATTCACCATATATAGTTCACCACTTCAAACTTCAGGGAGTTCGTCTCTACCACTCCTCTGCTTCTTATTAATAAATTAACCTGAGTTTAATGCATATTCATTAAAACTGGCGAGCAGAGGTAAGCGTGTTCCGCTCTACGTATACGACTAATAAAATTAGGTGGCAGTTTGCTCCTCACTCGTTGGGGATATGCGAGAAAGTTCGTCTGGATTTGTTTCCATATTCTCGTGGCACTTCCTCCTGTGGTTGCGGTTTGTTCCATCGGAGCTCTCAAATCACTCCGGATTCCAACGGATTATAACCTACACGTGAGCTAGTTTACAAGAATATGCAAAAATATGTGGAGCACAATCTGATGAATTCTTCTGAGCCCCGGTGCGAGAAGAAAAAGAGGAGCTTCTGCGTTGAGCACACTTCGTAAATTTGTGAATGGTGGAATTGGCAAACCCGGAATATTGAAAATATTGCCAATATTTGTCCCAAGATCCGGGAGCAGCAATAATGATTTATTTTATTTAAACAAGGAAAGAAATAGTCTCACCTGGAACTCTTCGATTCATTTCATGTAGCATTTAGAACTTGATAGCTGATAGGTGTGATATGGAACCCAATTATAAAATTATAGGAGGTATACCTGAGTACAGTATATGAATTTTTTTTCGTGATTTTTTTGTCAACTTTTAGATAATTTCTTATTTCAATGCTTTTGTGATGCTAGCTCATTCAAACTGCAAAACTATTTTGTTATCTCCATGTTTTCCTGTAATTGAGTTTCAACCAGTTGGAAATGAAAAAATTATCACTACATACCTCGTACATTCATATTCAAAAGAGGCAGTCAGTTGTCATGGGGTCGACGGGCTCCCTGTAGTAGGATCATCCTTAAGTTGCACCCCCAGTTTTCAATCATTCCTTTCATGTGCCTGGCTTATAGGTTGAAGTCCTTAAATCTGTGTATAACTACATATCAGATGGAGACTCTCTTCGTATGAAGATGTAAGGTAAAGGTGGGCACAGCATGACCCCGATTGCAGCCTTTGGAGCCATCCTTATTGGCACTGCGAAACTCCCTCTTCGGGAACTACAAGACAGCTTCATGGCTTCTGGCTGCAGAGTATTCAGTAGGGTTACCAGTATAGTATATTTTTATTCGATATTACCCGATTAGCGCGTTGGCTTATCGACATGTCATCCCCTCATATATCAGCGGGGCAATTTTGCAAAATAAGTATATTTGTTATTTATTTCTGGGGTAGAGATATTGCGTGGAATCTGGACAGAGAAAACAATGGGATTTGGAAATGATAAACCGTCGTGGCAGCAATTCTTTCCACTGCAATTGAATCTGCGAAACTGATAGGAACTCACGTATTTATTATAATTTACAATTTTCCATCGGGATCATCCTCAGAATATACTATGCAATCAGTCGGTAGAATATTGGCTCAGCTTGTATATTATTTTGAAACTTATCTTTCAGCCCTTGCAATTATTGAATCGTATACTAGAGTTATAGGGATATATGGCGAAAATCAATTGATTCTTGTAGTGAATCATTCAATGCGATAATGAAAAATGTAAGGAAAGGTAAGGTTTCGAGTTATTATTCCGAAGGGAAGAATATAATGTGTGTGTATAATGAAACCGAAAAGAAGTAAAATTAATCAATCAACCAATAGCACGGAATTCAATTTGTTGAGTTCGACAAAGACCTGACAACAATTTTTACTCCATACATTCTGGAAAACAACGAATCCCATAATCGGAAAAAAGTAGTACGTCCATCATCAAGAACTTATCTCGAGAACTGAAAGAGGAAATTGCATAAAATTGGTGAAAATAAAACAACAATCATAATCGTTTTATACCATCCAAATCAAATCTTTCAGAAACTTCAGAAAAGAACGAAACACGGATTATTGTCATGTCGGTAGTATGTATATCGAAATCGTTGAAAAAAAATCGAGAAGCACGGCCGTGAAGTCAGGAGAGTTTGAGCGCTCGTTCATCCACGTTATAGGAAGATTTGCATTTTCCAGTTTTAGAAACCAATTGAAGAAATTCTTGACAGCTGTCAAAAAAAAGGCGAACTGCAGACTTTCGGTGACTTTTTTTCAGTAATTCGCTAGAATTTGCTACAATATCCATGGTCTTCGTGATGCCATCTGGACAAAATTTTGCACGTAATCTGAATACACTATTCTTCGTTTATGTGCAAAATTTCATTCCAATCCAATCAGTAGTTTCGAAAAATAATATTTTGAACGGCCATATTTACGGAACACCTAGTATTATTCTGCTCATTGATGAACGTGACAGCGAAATTCATGATCCACACCTATCGTGAAGATTTCAAGTTTTTAGGTCGTTCCGTTCAAAAGTTATAATTTTCTATGGTTTTTATGGTTCTGTTCATACGATCTGGACAAATTTTGCGCAAACACGTTATTCACCATCTGTGTGCAGAATTTCATCTCAATCGAATTACTAGTTTCGAAGAAATCAGGAGAACAGAATTTCGAACGGTCATATTCACGGAACCCCTGGTGGAATTCTGTCCATTAACGAATTTGACGGCGGCATTCGAAAGTTGCTTATGGACGGCCGGACGGACTGATGGACAGACTTGAAGTTTTCGACGTATCCGTCATCAGTGAGTCTAACCTTGTCGATTTAGGCCATGTTCGGCTCAACATTCGAAAAATACAGACATCGGAACGAAATTTAACAGCCCTCGTGTAAGTAGAACGAGCGCTCAACAATTCATTGTCCTGTTATTTTCTGGTGAGAATCCAGATATAATATTCTGACCCTTGTTTCATTTTATGGAACCAATCATTAGTACGAGGTCCTCACCGATACCTCTATTCATTATACAGAACGGGGGTTCACCAGAGCTCATGTTACCCAATGTTCAACGGATATTCAATATTGATGTTTGCTTATGAACAGTATGAACTTCGGTATTTATAAGAACCCCAGTAAACACAGTGTGATGGTTTAGTGGGTTTTGATAGCAAATTATAGCCTAATATCGATTCATTCTATGTATTCTACTAATCTCATCTGACAGGTGGTAGTAGATTACTCAGTGGGTATGATGTCGTGTTAAATTGAGGTTGAATAGCATCTGTTAGATATTCTCATGCCAATATTCAATCTGTGTCTTCCTACTTAGTTACATAACTTATACATAATAATATTCAGAACAATGAGGATGGAGACTAAACAGGTGTTTAGTTTTTATGATACGTAAAAACACCGTCACCATGATGAGATAGTGGGGATATTGAAATTCCCTTTGTTTTTATTGTAAAAAATGTTCTTGTCCGTCTCGAATCGCAATCACATACCACTTTGGATGGTATTATAGAACAATTGTTGGCAATTGTAGTTATAGTGAATTATTAAAAGGAAAACGTTTGATGCTTTATGGTCTTATACCCAGCTCGACTAGACTAGCATAAGAACGATAGTCTTTTTCGTCCGTGTCAAATCTAGGTTGACGAGCCGTACATCTCCGTTATACTCCCTGTGCGAAAGGGCTCTTCCAATAAACTCCAAGATTAAAAATTATAAAAGCACTGCCGTGAAGTCAGGAGCTTTTGAGCGCTCGTAGATTCGCATTTTCCAGTTTTCGAAAGAAATTTGAAAAAATTTTGACAGCTGTCAGAAAAAATTTCGAACTAAGGCGAAACTACAGAATTCACGTCAGTTCTTTAGGTGATTTTTTTCGATAACCGCTAGAATTTTCTACGGTATCTATGGTCTTGGTAATGCGATCTGGACTAAATTTCGCACGTAGTTTGAATACGTTTTTCTTCATCTATGTGCATAATTTCATCTCAATCCAATAAGTTGTTTCGAAATAAAAAAAAAAAAAAAATATTTTGAACGCCCATATTTACGGAACCCTAGGTCTTATTTTGCTCATTGATGAACGTGACCGCGATATTCGCGATCCAACCCCACCCGGAAATTTCAAGTTCCTAGGCCTTTCCGTTCAAAAGTTACAATTTTCTATGGTTTCTATGGTTCTGATCATGCGATCTGGACAAGATATTGCTTTAATATATCATTCTCGATTAAAATATAGAATTTCGTCACGATCGGATCCGTATTTTTGAAATCATCAAGAAAACTGAATTACAGACGACCATATTCACGGAACCCCTAGTCTTATTCTGCTCATTGATGAACGTGACCACGACATTCGAGATCCACACATATCCTGAAAATTTCAAGTCCTTAGGCCTTTCAATTCGAAAGTTATAATTTTCTAAGGTTTCTATGCTTCTGGTCATGCGATCTGGAAAAAAGTAGCTTGAATATATCATTCTCCATTAAAATAAAAAATTTCGTCACGATCAAATCCGAAGTTTCGAAATGATCAAGAAAACCAAATTTCAAACGACCATATTTACGGAACCCCTAGTCAAATTCTGCTCATTGATAATTCGAGATTCACACATATGGTTTTTATGGTTCTGATCATGCGATCTAGACAAAATTTCGATGTAACTTGAACACTTCATTCTCCATCTGAGTGCCAAGTTTCACCTCGATCGAATCAGCAGTTTCGAAGTAATCAGGAGAACAACATTTCAAAGAGCCATATTCACGGAACCCCTGGTCGAATTCTGCCAAATTACTCAACCGCGGCATTCGAGATTCGAACCTACCCTGAAAATTTCAAGTTTCTAGTTCGTTCCGTTCGAAAGTAATCGTGTATACGGTTGACGGACGGACAGACTAGAATTTTCCGACGGATTCGTCATCGGTGAGTCGAACCTTGTCGATTGAGACCATTTTCGGCTAAGAATTCGAAAAAAACAGACATCGTGACGAAATGATATAGCCCTCGTGTAAGTAGTACGGGCGCTCAAAAATGAGAAAGTCTAGAAACTTATGATTACCTATGCCTAGATTCATGAGTGCCAAAAAATTTAAAAAACAAACTGCGACTACTAGTGGTTCTTGGAATGTGGTAACCAGCGAGTATGCAACTGCCATAAGTTCGAATAAAACTTAACCCTAGAATGCTATCAAAACAACTGATGCTAATCAAATTATCAACGTTCCTCGTCAAGGTATGTTAACAGGCTAAATAGTTATTTCTAAACTTCTTCGAAACAGTATGAATAATGTGAATGGGTATGAATCAGAATAGAAAAATGTCCTGGTAGCCCACCTACTTCCTGGAGACCACTCCTCTTGCCACTTTTTTTTTTTTTGTAGTCATGGACGAACTATCTCCGATAGGTAGAACAGTGTGAGACTTCGTGTGAAGCACGACCTACTCTAACTAAACCTAACCTGCTGTTTTAGATTCCAGGCATTTATTTCCTTTTAACCTTTTGACTCTTCTTGTTCGTATCTCTATCACGATCTTTGTCGTGGGATGCTTGTGTTACCTATGAATTTGAATTTCATAGGAGTCTCTTCTTCTGGATAATTTAAATTGAGATTACTCAATTTCTGTTTCTACGTAGTTGATCTCTGGGTCTTTTGTGATAGGTGGGTATCCTAACGACATCTTCTGCAGGGTTGTAGTCAACTAGTCTTCTCAGCTCATCATTTGGGTGTTGACTTGCTTCTTCAAATATCTTCTCCGCCTTCTTTTTCAGGAAATCTGTGACAGTTTTCCATTCTAAATCTCTGTGGATTTGTTGGTTTCTTACGAACCACGGCATATTCATTGCTGCTCTGAGCAGTTTATTCTCTGTTACTTGAATCTTCTTTATATGGCTTTTGGCTGCATGGCCCCATGCCGCCGAGCCATATGTTAGTTGGGGTCTTGCAATTGACTCGATCATTTGTAGCTTCGTCCTTTGATTCATTCGGCTTCTTCTTCCTAGCAGTGGGTAAAGTCTACTCATTGCTGAGTTTGTTTTATCCTCTGCATATTTCATATGGTTTTTTCATGTTAGCCCTTTATCTGGTTTTCTCTTAGATATTTGACTTCATTTTCCCATTTTATCTCTTCTCCATCTATCTGTAGGTTGGAATTAATTTCAAGTCTCCGCTTCTGTAGTAGAATAGCTTGGCTCTTTTTGCTATTTATTTGAATTTTCCATTTAATGAACCATTCTCCTAAATCTTCTAGTGCTTCTTGCAGTCTTCTGTGTATGACATCTGGTCGGCGATGTCTGAAGGCTATTCCCGTGTCGTCTGCATAAAGGGCTAGCAGATTCCTTGGGTTCTTAGGAATATCGTAGATATACAGGGTCTTTCAATGGTAACTGTACTTACGTTAACCTGGTGTAGAGCTACCCTAGACGAGTCCAAAAAACCTATATGTGATAGGTCTAATCAACTTCATAGCCGAGATACAGTGTGATTTATGTATTCATCAATATTTTCAATTGCTTATAACTTTTGAACCATCCAGTATGATCGATTGATATTTGGAACGTAAAACACACTGCCATGAGTGAATTGATTCATTTTTGAGTGGATCAGAAAATCCAGGTCCGTATCAGAAAAATTTGGCACTTTTCACAAGCTGAGATTCAACACCCTGTATGAAGGAATATTGGAATTTCATTAGAATATTCGGAAAAAGCAGAAAATTTTCGATGGCGATCAGTAGATTTCAGTGTCCCGCACGACGTTTAACCCATCAAACATTTTGTCTAAAGATTCAATTCGATAGTGAAATTTCACTTACTTCAGAAAAATGTCGTACATTGAGATTGAATTCGAAAAATTTTGGGTTGGACTGATGAAATATTTGTATTTTTTTTCATATTCTAATGAATTATTTCAAGAATTTTTCAGAAAAATATAGATTTTGATTGAGTCATGCAAAATGATCAACAGTCAGTTAATAAATAAACAAATGAGTAAACAAGTAAAACATTTGAAAGAAATCATGAAAGTTGCTCGAAAGTGCCACTGTTTTGCTTAATGTACATTTTTGCTCTTTTCAAATCACGTCTGATAGCCTTTTTGATCATTTCTGGACCACTACGGATCTTATTGCAGGCAACTTCGATTCGTTGTAGGAGAATATCCTCACTTTCAATCTCAGACGCGTATACTGAAGATTTCAAATGACTCTGAACGAAATAATCGATAGGATTGAAATCTGGTGATCTAGGGGGCCATGCATGCGGTCCACCTCTGCCTATCCACATATTTGGAGAGTTCTGATCCAGAAAGTTCCTATCAAAAGCTCTGAAATGGGGGGAGCCTCATCATGGAAATACATTCTTGCAATGTTCATACCGTCGAGTAGTACAGGCAGATGATTTCGAAGGAAATCCAAATAAATATCACCAGTAGGACGTCTTGGCAGAATGTGAGGCCAAATCAATCGATCATTATAAACTCCACACCACACATTAATTGAAAATTTGTTCTAGGATTTCATGTGTCTGACTGTGTGTGGATTTTCTTCCGCCCATAAAGAGCCATATTTCCGATAGATGGAGTCTTCAATTTGAGGAATTTGCATCGATGGGCTAAATAAAATCCACATGCAGTCTTGTTCACTCATTTGTTAAGTTATTTTTTCACCATGGATCATTTTGAATAAATTATTCAAAATCAATATTTTTCTGGAAAATTCTTTAAATTATTCATTAGAATATGAAAAAACTACAAATATTCCATCAGTCCAACACACCATTTTTGAATTCAATCTCAATGTACGACATTATTGTGAAGAGAGTGGAATTTTACTATCGAATTAAATCTTCAGACAAAAATTTTGATGGGTCAAACATCGTGCGGGACAATGAAATCTACTGGTGCCCATCGAAAATTTTCTGCTCTTTCCGAATATTTTAACAAAATTCTAATATTCCTTCATACAGGGTGTTGAATCTCAGCTTGCGAAAAGGGCCATATTTTTCTGATACGGACCTGAATTGTCTGATAAATTCAAAGATGAATTGATTCACTCATGGAAGTGTGTTTTACCTTCCAAATATAAATCGATTATACTGGATAGTTCAAAAGTTATAAGCAATTGAAAATATTGTTGAATACATGAATCACCCTGTATCTCGGCTATGGAGTTAATTAGACCTATCACATATAGGTTTTTTGGACTCGTCTAGGGTAGTTCTAACTCTGGTCAACGTATGTACATTTACCAATGAAACACTCTGTATATGTTGTAGAGCAGAGGACCTAGAACTGATCCTTCGGGCACTCCTGCTTCTAATTGTCTGGTGGTAGATAATGTGTCGTCTATTTTGACATAAAAATTCCGGTTCCTCAGGTAGTTTCTTTTTATCTTGCAGGTTTTGGTGGTGTAGCCTGCCATCATCATCTTGTAGGCAAGTCCTTCGTGCCAAACTCGGTCGAAGGCTCTCTCGATCTAATAGCACTAATCCTGTGGCTTGTTTATTCTGAAATCCTTCAGTGACATATTCAGTGATCCTTAACAGTTGAAGTTATGTGGAATGATTTCTTCTGAATCCAAATTGTTCGAGTGGTATCAGATTCAGCGCTTCTGTTTCTTCATTGAGTCTTTTCCTGGAGCTTTTCTGTTTTTCAATTTCTTGATGATTTCTTTAATTTAATATTAGCTCTTCTATTGCTTTTGGGGTTTCACCATGTGAATGTTTAGGGGCTGACCTCTCGATTCTTCTGGTACTCTCCTCGTAGGCTTCTTTTATTCGGGTTTCTAATTTTTCAACTTCATCTTCATCAGAGGTTCTTATCTGTGGAATTTCAGTAATTTTCTCCTGGAGTATTTCACTGTACTTTTGCCAGTCAGTGAAGTCTTTCGTTTGAAGTTCTTCTGTTATCGGTCTGCGTCGCAATCTGAGTTCTATTGGGTTGTGGTTATCTAATACGTCCGGTAGGCCATTACTTCTGGGCAGGTAGGTCGGGATTTCAGGTCCTAATACTATGGCATTTAGTTTTTCGGCGTACTTCTTAAGCTTCTTCCCATTTTGGTTTTCAGTTCTGCTATTCCATTCTCTTGATTTGCAGTTCATATCGCCAATAATGATGTTGGGGTAGTTTCCTTCGAGCATCTTTTTCAGGTCTTCTTTTCTCAAGTCATTTTGAGGTGGTTTGTGGGCTGACGTAATGTTTATTTGTCCTCGATTCGTATTAACTATAATCGAGACGGCTTCTATTTGCCCATTATTCAGTTTTTTTAGTCAGGGGGAATCCTCATGGTCGAACTATCTCCGATAGATAGAACAGTGTGAAACTTCGTGTGAAGCACGACCTACTCTAACTAAACCTAACCTGCTGTTTTAGATTCCGGGCATTTATTACCTACTAACCTTTTGACTCTTCTTGTTCGTATCTCTATCACGATCTTTGTCGTGTGATGCTTGTGTTACCTATGAATTTGAATTTCATAGGAGTCTCTTCTTCTGGATAATTCAAATTGAGATTACTCAATTTCTGTTTTTACGTAGTTGATCTCAGGGTCTTTTGTGATAGGTGGGTATCCTAACCACATCTTCTGCGGGGTTGTAGTCAACTAGTCTTCTTAGCTCATCATTTGGGTGTTGACTTGCTTTTTCAAATATCTTCTCGGCCTTCTTTTTCAGGAAATCTGTGACAGTTTCCCATTCTAAGTCTCTGTGGATTTGTTGGTTTCTTACGAACCACGGCATATTCATTGCTGCTCTGAGCAGTTTATTTTCTGTTGCTTGAATCTTCTTTATATGGCTATTGGCTGCATTGCCCTATGCCGCCGAGCCATATGTTAGTTGGGGTCTTGCAATTGACTTGATCATCCGTTGTTTCCTGCTTTGGTTCATTTGGCTTCTTGTTCCTAGTAGTGGGTAAAGTCTACTCATTGCTGAGTTTGTTTTATCCACTGCATATTTTATATGGTTTTTCCATGTAAGCCCTTTATCTAGTTTTACTCCTAGATATTTGACTTCATTTTCCCATTTATCTCTTCTCCATCTATCTGTAGGTTGGAATTAATTTCAAGTCTCCGCTTCTGTAGTAGAATAGCTTGGCTCTTTTTGCTATTTATTTGAATTTTCCATTTAATGAACCATTCTTCTAAATCTTCTAGTGCTTCTTGCAGTCTTCTGTGTATGACATCTGGTCGGCGATGTCTGAAGGCTATTCCCGTGTCGTCTGCATAAAGGGCTAGCAGATTCCTTGGGTTCTTAGGAATATCGTAGATATACAGGGTGTTTCAATGGTAACTGTACTTACGTTAACCTGGTGTAGAGCTACCCTAGACGAGTCCAAAAAACCTATATGTGATAGGTCTAGTCAACTTCATAGCCGAGATACAGTGTGATTTATGTATTCATCAATATTTTCAATTGCTTATAACTTTTGAACCATCCAGTATGATCGATTGATATTTGGAACGTAAAACACACTGCCATGAGTGAATTGATTCATTTTTGAGTGGATCAGAAAATCCAGGTCCGTATCAGAAAAATTTGGCACTTTTCGCAAGCTGAGATTCAACACCCTGTATGAAGGAATATTGGAATTTGATTAGAATATTCGGAAAAAGCAGAAAATTTTCGATGGCGATCAGTAGATTTCAGTGTCCCGCACGACGTTTAACCCATCAAACATTTTGTCTAAAGATTTAATTCGATAGTGAAATTTCACTTACTTCAGAAAAATGTCGTACATTGAGATTGAATTCGAAAAATTTTGGGTTGGACTGATGAAATATTTGTATTTTTTTTCATATTCTAATGAATTATTTCAAGAATTTTTCAGAAAAATATAGATTTTGATTGAGTCATGCAAAATGATCAACAGTCAGTTAATAAATAAACAAATGAGTAAACAAGTGAAACATTTGAAAGAAATCATGAAAGTTGCTCGAAAGTGCCACTGTTTTGCTTAATCTACATTTTTGCTCTTTTCAAATCACGTCTGATAGCCTTTTTGATCATTTCTGGACCACTACGGATCTTATTGCAGGCAACTTCGATTCGTTGTAGGAGAATATCCTCACTTTCAATCTCAGACGCATATACTGAAGATTTCAAATGACTCTGAACGAAATAATCGATAGGATTGAAATCTGGTGATCTAGGGGGCCATGCATGCGGTCCACCTCTGCCTATCCACATATTTGGAGAGTTTTGATCCAGAAAGTTCCTATCAAAAGCTCTGAAATGGGGGGAGCCTCATCATGGAAATACATTCTTGCAATGTTCATACCGCCGAGTAGTACAGGCAGATGATTTCGAAGGAAATCCAAATAAATATCACCAGTAGGACGTCTTGGCAGAATGACAGTAGCGATTGAACCCTCGAGGAGTGCAGACGTATTGAGAAATGCGCATGTGTGCCAAGTGAACCTCGTATAGAAGTGATAAGAAGAAGAAGAAATAACTGTGTTGAGTCCAGGTTTAGATCGATGGTTCCACAGATTATTTTACATTGAAGAGACAAAAGTGAATTTAGTGGAAAGTGAAAAAAGTGTTTAAGTGTTGTTTGCTGAGTCACTCTGACAAAATGTCGGAATACGACTCTGCAAATGAGGACAGAGAATCCGATGCCGAAAACTTATCGGATGAAGAAATATCCGATATGGATATTGAAGAAGAAGAAGTTAATGATGAATCCGAAAAAGATCGGATTATAAAAGAACAGAAGGACCAGATCAACAGCCTCATGAGTCAACTGAAAGTTATGACGGAGAGTCTCAAAACTTTATCCGACGAAGTGAAATCCTTGAGAGCAGAAATGTCTCAGTCCTCGAAGCCGCGGAAACGGGCTAAGAAAAAAGAAAATGGCTTCTCCTCTGGGACAGAGGAGACAGTGTCAACCCCAATCCAAAAAGAAGTCCAGAAAAAACCAACCAATAATAATGATGCAGCTGCATGTGGGCCACCTACGAAGAAATCGTATATTGCAGCATTGCAAAAAGGAAAACGCCCAGAAGAAGCTACTTCTGCACCCGCAGAAGAAATTGAAGTCCCTACTCCAATCGAGCAGAAAAAAGGGAAAGTTCCTCCAGTGACATTAAGAGGCACGGCCGACTGGACACAAATCTCGAGAGAGATGCAAATGAAGGGTATTGAATACCTGAGAGCGACCACTGTAAGAGACGGCATTCGTGTTGTTCCCCAATCCCCCGACGACCACAGGAAGATGACAAAATTCCTTGAGTCGAGAAATAAAGAGTTTTACACCCTCCAAAGAGAAGAGGAGAAGAGAATCTACGCGGTGGTACGTTATCTGCCACTAGACGCAGATATTAACATCATCACAGATGATCTCGCCGAGCAAGGCATTACGGACGCGGATGTCATAAGGATGACATCCAACAAAACCAAAATGGCAATACCCTTATTCTTGGTGAAAACCCAAAATAAGAAGGTATTCGAAATAAAACAGCTCTACGGTATAAATTGTGTAGTAGAGCCGAAGAAAAAGAGCATTGGACCTGGCCAATGTCATAGATGTCAACGTTACGGACATGCGCAAAGTAAATGCACATTCCCATGGAGATGTGTTAAATGCTCTGGAGCGCACAATAGTAAAGATTGTACGCTAACAAGAGAAAACGAGGAGAGAAATGCTACTTGTGCGCTCTGCGGAAAAGCAGGTCACCCAGCCAGCTACAAAGGATGTAGCGAGTGGAAACTGGTGACCAAAAAGAAGACTGCGACCAAAGCAAGAAAAGAAGAAGAGAAGAAAATGATGCTTACTGTCCAACAAGAACAAAAGGAAGAAGATAGAAAGAAGAAAACGCCACCACTCAAACAAGAGCAGAAGAAAGAAGCCCCAAAAAATGGAAAATCCAAGAAGAGCAGCCAAAAGAAGAAAGAAGAGACCAACAAGAAAGGACCCGAAACCACCGAGGATCTAGATACCTTCACCAAGAATATCATGAGTGAGCTCATGAAATTCCTGGAAATAGAGATGGACAAAAAGTTCCGTAAACTCACTAAACCCAATTAATGGAGCTAGTGACTAACGCAAATAAAAACAGCCTGAAGATTGTCTCATGGAACACAAACGGTCTACGAGCCCGTAGATCTGAAATAGAAGAAATAATATCCGAGAAACAACCGGATATTATAGCAATTCAGGAGACGAGACTATCTACAAGAAATAGAATTTCATTTACCGACCATGAAATATACAGAAATGACAGAAATTGTACAGGAGGGGGCGTAGCCCTAATAGTCAAGAGGAACATCGACCACTATTTTGACGATGTACTGAATAATGGGCAAATAGAAGCCGTCTCGATTATAGTTAATACGAATCGAGGACAAATGAAAATTACGTCAGCCTACAAACCACCCCAAAACGACTTAATAGAGGAAGATCTGAAGAAGATGCTTGAAGGAAACTACCCGAAAATCATTATTGGCGATATGAACTGCAAGTCAAGAGAATGGAATAGCAGAACTGAAAACCAAAATGGGAAGAAGCTTAAGAAGTACGCCGAAAAACTAAATACCATAGTATTAGGACCTGAAATTCCGACCTACCTGCCCAGAAGTCATGGCCTACCGGACGTATTAGATATCGTCATAATGAAAGATATTACCCAAGATTTCACACTTGATACTATAGAAGAGGGCACATCAGACCACAACCCAATAGAACTCAGATTGGGACGCAGACCGATAACAGAAGAACTTCAAACGAAAGACTTCACAGACTGGCAAAAGTACAGTGAAATACTCCAGGAGAAAATTACAGAAATTCCACAGATAAGAACCCCTGAAGAACTAGAAGATGAAGTTGAAAAATTAGAAACCCGAATAAAAGAAGCCTACGAGGAAAGTACCAGAAGAATCGAAAGGCCAGCCCCGAAACATTCACATGGTGAAACCCCAAAAGTAATAAAAGAGCTTATAAAGAGGAATAGAAAACTCAGGAAGAACTACAGAACTTCACATCGAGAAGAAGACAAGAAAGAACTGAATAAACACAGTCAAGTGCTGAAAAATGCACTGAGAGAACTGAGAACAGACAGATGGAACCGAAGAGTTAGAGAGCTAAACACCATAGACCACTCAGCATGGAAGATGCAAAAGTGCTTACGACGCGAGAAAACCGAAATTCCCCCTCTACACGGAGCTAATGGGATGGCCTACTCAAAGCTTGAAAAAGCCGAAGCACTGGTCGACGCGATAGAACGAGAAGCCAGAATCAACTACAGAGAAGACAATGACAATGAAGATTTAGAAGAAGAAGTCGAAGAAAATGAAGAATTGATGTTGGAACCGCCGGAAGGCGATACCATCCCAAACCCAACAACACCAACGGAAATTAAAGAAATCATCAAGAAATTGAAAAACAGAAAAGCTCCAGGAAAAGACAAAGTAACAAACTTTATGTTACGGAAATTGCCCAGAAAAGGAATAGCAGCGCTAACCAATATAGCAAACGCAGTGATGAGAACAGAATACTAAGGAGATAGTTCGTCCATGAGGATTCCCCCTGACTAAACAAAAAAAAAAAAAAAAAACTTGGCAGAATGTGAGGCCAAATCAATCGATCATTATAAACTCCACACCATACATTAATTGAAAATTTGTTCTGGGATTTCATGTGTCTGACTGTGTGTGGATTTTCTTCCGCCCATAAAGAGCCATATTTCCGAGAGATGGAGTCTTCAATTTGAGGAATTTGCATCGATGGGCTAAATAAAATCCACATGCAGTCTTGTTCACTCATTTGTTTAGTTATTTTTTTACCATTGATCATTTTGAATAAATTATTCAAAATCAATATTTTGCATCGATGGGCTAAATAAAATCCACATGCAGTCTTGTTCAATCATTTGTTAAGTTATTTATGCACCATGGATCATTTTGAATAAATTATTCAAAATCAATATTTTTCTGTGAAATTCTTTGAATTATTCATTAGAATATGAAAAAACTGCAAATATTCCATCAGTCCAACACACAATTTTTCGAATTCAATCTCAATGTACGACATTATTGTGAAGAGAGTGGAATTTTACTATCGAATTAAATCTTCAGACAAAAATTTTGATGGGTCAAACATCGTGCGGGACAATGAAATCTACTGGTGCCCATCGAAAATTTTCTGCTCTTTCCGAATATTTTAACAAAATATTCCTTCATGAATCTCAGCTTGCGAAAAGGGCCATATTTTTCTGATACAGACCTGAATTGTCTGATAAATTCAAAGATGAATTGATTCAATCATGGAAGTGTGTTTTACCTTCCAAATATAAATCGATTATACTGGATAGTTCAAAAGTTATAAGCAAGTGAAAATATTGATGAATACATGAATCACCCTGTATCTCGGCTATGGAGTTAATTAGTTCTATCACATATAGGTTTTTTGGACTCGTCTAGGGTAGTTCTAACTCTGGTCAACGTATGTACATTTACCAATGAAACACCCTGTATATGTTGTAGAGCAGAGGACCTAGAACTGATCCTTGGGGCACTCCTGCTTCTAATTGTCTGGTGGTAGATAATGTGTCGTCTATTTTGACATAAAAATTCCGGTTCCTCAGGTAGTTTCTTATTATCTTGCAGGTTTTGGTGGTGTAGCCTGCTATCATCATCTTTTAGGCAAGTCCTTCGTGCCAAACTGGGTCGAAGGCTCTCTCGACTCTCGGCTCTCTCGATCTAATAGCACTAATCCTGTGGCTTGTTTATTCTGAAATCCTTCAGTGACATATTCAGTGATCCTTAACAGTTGAAGTTCTGTGGAATGATTTCTTCTGAATCCAAATTGTTCCAGTGGTATCAGATTCAGCGCTTCTGTTTCTTCATTGAGTCTTTTTGCAATGACTATTTCGACAATTTTTCCAAGTGCTGACAGTAGACTTGTCAGCCTGTAGTTTTGTGGGAATTTTCTTTCTTTTCCTTGCTTATTGAACACAATTACTTCTGCTGTTTTGCATCTTTCCGGATAGTATTCTGGTCTCATCACTGCGCTTGCTATATTGGTGAGCGCTGCTTTTTTGGGCAATTTCCGTAACATAAAGTTTGTTACTTTGTCTTTTCCTGGAGCTTTTCTGTTTTTCAATTTCTTGTTGATTTCTTTAATTTAATATAAGCTCTTCTATTGCTTTCGGGGTTTCACCATGTGAATGTTTCGGGGCTGACCTCTCGATTCTTCTGGTACTCTCCTCGTAGGCTTCTTTTATTCGGGTTTCTAATTTTTCAACTTCATCTTCAAAGGTTCTTATCTGTGGAATTTCAGTAATTTTCTCCTGGAGTATTTCACTGTACTTTTGCCAGTCAGTGAAGTCTTTCGTTTGAAGTTCTTCTGTTATCGGTCTGCGTCGCAATCTGAGTTCTATTGGGTTGTGGTTATCTAATACGTCCGGTAGGCCATTACTTCTGGGCAGGTAGGTCGGGATTTCAGGTCCTAATACTATGGCATTTAGTTTTTCGGCGTACTCCTTAAGCTCCTTCCCATTTTGGTTTTCAGTTCTGCTATTCCATTCTCTTGATTTGCAGTTCATATCGCCAATAATGATGTTGGGGTAGTTTCCTTCGAGCATCTTTTTCAGGTCTTCTTTTCTCAAGTCATTTTGAGGTGGTTTGTGGGCTGACGTAATTTTTATTTGTCCTCGATTCGTATTAACTATAATCGAGACGGCTTCTATTTGCCCATTATTCTTTTTTTTTTTTTTTTTTTTTTTTTTTTTTTTTTGTTTAGTCAGGGGGAATCCTCATGGACGAACTATCTCCGATAGATAGAACAGTGTGAGACTTCGTGTGAAGCACGACCTACTCTAACTAAACCTAACCTGCTGTTTTAGATTCCGGGCATTTATTACCTATTAACCTTTTGGCTCTTCTTGTTTGTATCTCTATCACGATCTTTGTCGTGTGATAATTGTGTTACCTATGAATTTGAATTTCATAGGAGTCTCTTCCTCTGGATAATTTAAATTGAGATTACTCAATTTCTGTTACTACGTAGTTGATCTCTGGGTCGTTTGTGATAGGTGGGTATCCTAACCACATCTTCTGCGGGGTTGTAGTCAACAAGTCTTCTTAGCTCATCATTTGGGTGTTGACTTGCTCTTTCAAATATCTTCTCGGCCTTCTTTTTCAGGAAATCTGTGACAGTTTCCCATTCTAAGTCTCTGTGGATTTGTTGGTTTCTTACGAACCACGGCATATTCATTGCTGCTCTGAGCAGTTTATTCTCTGTTGCTTGAATCTTCTTTATATGGCTATTGGCTGCATGGCCCCATGCCGCCGAGCCATATGTTAGTTGGGGTCTTGCAATTGACTTGATCATTCGTAACTTCGTGCTTTGGTTCATTTGGCTTCTTCTTCCTAGCAGTGGGTAAAGTCTACTCATTGCTGAGTTTGTTTTATCCACTGCATATTTTATATGGTTTTTCCATGTTAGCCCTTTATCTAGTTTAACTCCTAGATATTTGACTTCATTTTCCCATTTTATCTCTTCTCCATCTATCTGTAGGTTGGAATTAATTTCAAGTCTCCGCTTCTGTAGTAAAATAGCTTGGCTCTTTTTGCTATTTATTTGAATTTTCCATTTAATGAACCATTCTTCCAAATCTTCTAGTGCTTCTTGCAGTCTTCTGTGTATGACATCTGGTCGTCGATGTCTGAAGGCTATTCCCGTGTCGTCTGCATAAAGGGCGAGCAGATTCCTTGGATTCTTAGGAATATCGTAGATATATATGTTGTAGAGCAGAGGTCCTAGAACTGATCCTTGGGGCACTCCTGCTTCTACTTGTCTGGTGGTAGATAATGTGTCGTCTATTTTGACATAAAAATTCCGGTTCCTCAGGTAGTTTCTTATTATCTTGCAGGTTTTGGTGGTGTAGCCTGCCATCATCATCTTGTAGGCAAGTCCTTCGTGCCATACTCGGTCGAAGGCTCTCTCGACATCTAATAGCACTAATCCCGTGGCTTGTTTATTCTGAAATCCTTCAGTGACATATTCAGTGATCCTTAACAGTTGAAGTTCTGTGGAATGATTTCTTCTGAATCCAAATTGTTCCGGTGGTATCAGATTCAGCGCTTCTGTTTCTTCATTGAGTCTTTTTGCAATGACTCTTTCGACAATTTTTCCGAGTGCTGACAGTAGACTTATCGGCCTGTAGTTTTGTGGAAATTTCCTATCTTTTCCTGGCTTATTGAACACAATTACTTCTGCTGTTTTCCATCTTTCCGGATAGTATTCTGTTCTCATCACTGCGTTTGCTATATTGGTTAACGCTGCTATTCCTTTTCTGGGCAATTTCCGTAACATGAAGTTTGTTACTTTGTCTTTTCCTGGAGCTTTTCTGTTTTTCAATTTCTTGATGATTTCTTTAATTTCCGTTGGTGTTGTTGGGTTTGGGATGGTATCGCCTTCCGGCGGTTCCAACATCAATTCTTCATTTCCTTCGACTTCTTCTTCTAAGTCTTCATTGTCATCGTCTTCTCTGTAGTTGATTCTGGCTTCTCGTTCTATTGCGTCGACCAGCGCTTCGGCTTTTTCTAGCTTTGAGTAGGCCATCCCATTAGCTCCGTGTAGAGGGGGAATTTCGGTTTTCTCGCGTCGTAAGCACTTTTGCATCTTCCATGCTGAGTGGTCTATGGTGTTTAGTTCTCTAACTCTTTGGTTCCATCTGTCTGTTCTCAGTTCACTCAGTGCATTTTTTAGCACTTGACTGTGTTTATTCAGCTCTTTCTTGTCTTCTTCTCGATGTGAAGTTCTGTAGTTCTTCCTAAGTTTTCTATTCCTCTTTATAAGCTCTTTTATTGCTTTTGGGGTTTCACCATGTAAATGTTTCGGGGCTGGCCTTTCGATTCTTCTGGTACTTTCCTCGTAGGCTTCTTTTATTCGGGTTTCTAATTTTTCAACTTCATCTTCTAGATCTTCAGGAGTTCTTATCTGTGGAATTTCAGTAATTTTCTCCTGGAGTATTTCACTGTACTTTTGCCAGTCTGTGAAGTCTTTCGTTTGAAGTTCTTCTGTTATCGGTCTGCGTCCCAATCTGAGTTCTATTGGGTTGTGGTCTGATGTGCCCTCTTCTATAGTATCAAGTGTGAAATCTTGGGTAATATCTTTCATTATGACGATATCTAATACGTCCGGTAGGCCATTACTTCTGGGCAGGTAGGTCGGAATTTCAGGTCCTAATACTATGGCATTTAGTTTTTCGGCGTACTTCTTAAGCTTCTTCCCATTTTGGTTTTCAGTTCTGCTATTCCATTCTCTTGATTTGCAGTTCATATCGCCAATAATGATGTTCGGGTAGTTTCCTTCAAGCATCTTTTTCAGATCTTCCTCTATTAAGTCGTTTTGGGGTGGTTTGTAGGCTGACGTAATTTTCATTTGTCCTCGATTCGTATTAACTATAATCGAGACGGCTTCTATTTTCCCATTATTCAGTATATCGTCAAAATAGTGGTCGATGTTCCTCTTGACTATTAGGGCTACGCCCCCTCCTGTACAATTTCTGTCATTTCTGTATATTTCATGGTCGGGAAATGAAATTCTATTTCTTGTAGATAGTCTCGTTTCTTGAATGGCTATAATATCCGGTTGTTTCTCGGATATTATTTCTTCTATTTCAGATCTACGGGCTCGTAGACCGTTTGCGTTCCATGAGACTATCTTTAGGTTGTTTTTATTTTCGTTAGTCACTAGCTCCATTAATTGGGTTTAGTGAGTTTTCGGAACTTTTTGTCCATCTCTATTTCCAGGAATTTCATGAGCTTGCTCATGATATTTTTGGTGAAGGTATCTAGATCCTCGGTGGTTTCGGGTCCTTTCTTGTTGGTCTCTTCTTTCTTCTTTTGGCTGCTCTTCTTGGATTTTCCATTTTTTAGGGCTTCTTTCTTTTGCTCTTGTTTGAGTGGTAGCGTTTTCTTCTTCTTATTTGCTTCCTTCTGTTCTTGTTGGATAGTAGGCATCTTTTTCTCTTCTTCTTTTCTTGCTTTGGTCGCAGTCTTCTTTTTGGTCACCAGTTTCCACTCGCTACATCCTTTGTAGCTGGCTGGGTGACCTGTTTTTCCGCAGAGCGCACAGGTAGCATTTCTCTCCTCGTTTTCTCTTGTTAGCGTACAATCTTTACTATTGTGCGCTCCAGAGCATTTAACACATCTCCATGGGAATGTGCATTTACTTTGCGCATGTCCGTAACGTTGACATCTATGACATTGGCCAGGTCCAATGCTCTTCTTCTTCGGCTCTACTACACAATTTATACCGTAGAGCTGTTTTACTTCGAATACCTTCTTATTTTGGGTTTTCACCAAAAATAAGGGTATTGCCTTTTTGGTCTTGTTGGATGTCATCCTTATGACATCCGCGTCGGTAATGCCTTGCTCGGCGAGGTCCTCTGTGATAATGTTAATATCTGCGTCTAGTGGCAGATATCGTACCACCGCGTAGATTCTCTTCTCTTCTTCCCTTTGGAGGGTGTAGAATTCCTTATTTCTCAACTCGAGGAATTTTGTCATCTTTCTGTGGTCGTCGGGGGATTGGGGAACAACGCGAATGCCGTCTCTTACAGTGGTCGCTCTCAGGTATTTAATACCCTTCATTTGCATCTCTCTCGAGATTTGTGTCCAGTCGGCCGTGCCTCTTAATGTCACTGGAGGGACTTTCCCTTTTTTCTGCTCGATTGGAGCAGGGCCTTCAATTTCTTCTGCGGTTGCAGAAATAGCTTCTTCTGGGCGTTTTCCTTTCTGCAATGCTGCAATATACGACATCTTCGTAGGTGGCCCTCCTGCTGCATCATTAAATTCGGTAGGTTTTTTCTGGTCTTCTTTTTGGATTGTGGGGGTTGACACTGTCTCCTCTGTCCCAGAGGAGAAGCCATTTTCTTTTCTCTTAGCCCGTTTCCGCGGCTTCGAGGGCTGAGACATTTCTGCTCTCAAGGATTTCACCTCATCTGATAAAGTTTTAAGGCTGTCCGTCAAAACTTTCATCTGACTCATGAGTGTGTTGATATACTCCTTCTGTTCTTGTATAATCCGATCTTTATCGGTTTCCTCATTGGCATCTTCTACTTCGACATCCATATCGGATATTTCTTCATCCGACAAGTTTTCTGCGTCGGATTCTCTGTCTTCATTTGCAGAGTCGTATTCCGACATTTTGTCAGAGTGACTCAGCAAACGACACTTGAACACTTTTTTTTTTTTTTTTTTTTTCACTTTTCACTAAATTCACTCTTGTCTCTTCAATGTAAAATAATCTGTGGAACCATCGATCTAAACCTGGACTCAACACAGTTATTTCTTCTTCTTCTTATCTCTTCTATACGAGGTTCACTTGGAACACATGCGCATTTCTCAATACGTCTGCACTCCTCGAGGGTTCAATCGCTACTGCCCATTATTCAGTGCATCGTCAAAATTGTGGTCGATGTTCCTCTTGACTATTAGGGCTACGCCCCCTCCTGTACAATTTCTGTCATTTCTCTATATTTCATGGTCGGGAAATGAAATTCTATTTCTTGTCTCGTCTCCTGAGTGGCTATGATATCCGGTTGTTTCTCGGATATTATTTCTTCACTAGCTCCATTATTTGGGTTAAGTGACTTTACGGAACTTTTTGTCCATTTCTATTTCCAGGAATTTCATGAGCTTACTCATGATATTCTTGGTGAAGGTATCTAGATCTTCGGTGGTTTCAGGTCCTTTCTTGTTGGTCTCTTCTTTTGGCTGCTCTTCTTGGATTTTCCATTTTTTGGGGCTTCTTTCTTCTGCTCTTGTTTGATTGGTGGCGTTTTTGAGCGCTCGTACAACTTACACGAGGGCTATATCATTTCGTCACGATGTCTGTATTTTTCGAATTTTGAGCCGAAAATGGTCTCAATCGACTCACTGATGACGAATCCGTCGGAAAATTCGAGTCTGTCCGTCGGTCCGTCCGTCCGTCCGGCCGTATACACGATAACTCTCGAACGGAATGTCCTAGAAACTTGAAATTTTCAGGGTAGGTTCAGTTCCCGAATGGCTCGGTTAAGTTCGTTAATGGGCCAAATTCCACCAGGGGTTCCGTAAATATGGCCGTTCAAAGTTTTGTTTCCCTGATTACTTGAAAACTACAGATTTGATCGAGATGAAATTTTGCACTCAAATGGAAAATGAGGTGTTCAAGCTACATGTGAAATTTTGTCCAGATCGCATGACCAGAACCATAGAAACCATAGAAAATTGTAACTTTTGAACGGAAACGCCTAGGGACTTGAAATTTTCAGGATAGGTGTGGATCTCGAATGTCGTGATCACGTTCATCTATGAGCAACATTATACAAGGGGTTCCGTAAATACGGTCGTTTGAAATTTTGTTTTCTCGATAAAATCGAAACTGCGGATTCGATCGAGATGAAATTTTGTATTTTAATCGAGAATGATATATTGAAGCAATATTTTGTCCAGATCGCATGACCAGAACCATAGAAACCATAGAAAATTCTAACTTTTGAACGGAAAGGCCTAGGAACTTTTTTTTCAGGGTGGGTTTGGATCGCAAATTTCACGGTCATGTTCATCAATGAGCAAAATTGGACTGGGGGTTCCGTAAATATGGCCGTTCAAAATATTTTTTTCGTGATAGTTTCGAAACTACCGATCGGATTGGAATGAAATTATGCACCCAGCTCAGGAATAATGTATTCAAACTACGTGCAAAATTTTGTCCAGATCGTGGAAAATTCTAGCGAATTATCGGAAAAAAATTGATCAGCTGAAGCACCGACATGAAGTCTGGAGTTTCGCCTGAGTTTCAGAATTTTTTTGACAGCAGTCAAAAATTCCTTCAATTGATTTCTAAAACTGGAAAATGCGAATCTACCTACAAGGTGCATGTACGAGCGCTCAAAAGCTCCTGCCTTCACGGCAGTGCTTTTCGTAATTTTTTTCTTCTTATCTTCTTTCTTCTGTTCTTGTTTGTGAGGCATCTTTTTCCTTTCTTCTTCTTTTCTTGCTTTGGTCGCCGTCTTCTTTTTGGTCACCAGTTTCCACTCGCTACATCCTTTGTGGCATGCTGGTTGACCTGCTTTTCCGCATAGCGCACAGGTAGCATTTCTCTCGTCGTTTTCTCTTGTTAGCGTACAATCTTTACTATTGTGCGCTCCAGAGCATTTAACACATCTCCATGGAAATGTGCATTTACTTTGCGCATGTCCGTAACGTTGACATCTATGACATTGGCCAGGTCCAATGCTCTTTTTCTTCGACTCTACTACACAATTCATACCGTAGAGCTGTTTTACTCTGAGTACCTTCTTATTTTGGGTTTTCACCAAAAATAAGGATATTGCCATTTTGGTTTGGTCGGATGTCATCTATATGACATCCGCGTCGGCAATGCCTTGCTCGGCGAGGTCTTCTGTGATAATCTTAATATCTGCGTCTAGTGGCAGATAACCACCGCGTAAATTCTCTTCTCTTCTTCTCTTTGGAGGTTGTAGAATTCTAATTTTGTCATCTTCCTGTGGTCGTCGGGGGATTCGGGAACAACACAAATGCCGTCTCTTACTGTGGTCGCTCTCAAGTATTCAATACCCTTCATGTGCATCCCTCTCGAGATTTGTGTCCAGTCGGCCGTGCCTCTTAATTTCACTGGAGGAACTTTCCCTTTTTTCTGTTCGATTGGAGCAGGGACTTCAATTTCTTCTGCAGGTGCAGAAGTAGCTTCTTCTGGGCGTTTTTTTTTGCGATGCTGCAATATACGACTTCTTCGTAGGTGGCCCTCCTGCAGCTTCATCATTAGTTTCGGTAGGTTTTTTCGGGTCTTATTTTCGGATTGGGGGGGTTGACACTGTCTCCTCTGTCCCAGAGGAGAAGCCATTTTCTTTTCTCTTAGCCCGTTTTCGCGGCTTCGAGGACTCAGACATTTCTGCTCTCAAGGATTTCACCTCATCGGATAAAATTTTGAGACCCTCCGTCATAACTTTCAGTTGACTCATGAGGCTGTTGATATGGTCCTTCTTATGGATTTTTTATAGGGACTTTGTCAATTTTGGAACATCATTGAGCCTAATGTGTGAAATTAATAAATTATATAATACTTCCATAGAAATAATTATTTTATTCAAAACGAATAAATATGAATAGTCGAAGAGCTGAAGAAATGAAAAATTTTTGAGTTCATGTTATTTGGAAAAATCCGAATGATGTGAGTTTCTAAAAATTCTCAACATAAAATATTGTCATGGAAATCCAAAAGTGAAAAATAAATTCAAATTCTATCACCAAAATTCAAGAATTTTCTTTTAACATCGTATAAATTATAGTAAAATGAATTTTTTTTTAAAGAGGATTCAGAATAATTTAATAGTTACCATAGAAATTGTTGTAAGATAATTAGAATTAAGCAAGCGAATGAATTTTGACAATTGTAAAAAGTCATTGTGGAAAAATTTCTTTGAATTGTATGATTGAAATTAAGATTTGAAAACGAAAAATTATCAAAGATTTATACAGCCTGACATCAGGAAGTTGTTGATTTGGAGATACTGGAATCAAACTGCAGTACATTAATTGCTGATTTCACTGTTTAGAAGAGAACTGTGGGATAAAATTGTCCAACAGCTCATACCAGAAATATTAGTGGAACCAGAGGCAATAGATCTTATAGGATCAATTACTGAATTCGAAGATATTCTCTACGAAACAGAGGAGAAATTTGAAGCATGCAATTTGATGAACTATATTTAGAGTAAGCTGTTCACTGTGAGTTTTTATTTTATATCTTGTTCGATAGGCGTCATAATTTAGAATTTTATAATATTATTAGAATTAGTTTATTGATTTTAAATAATAAGTTGTTGTTGAGAAAAATTATTTCATTTGTACACCTTGAGAATCCTCCTTGAAAAAGAGTCGCGGGAAAAATTAAAATACAAAATTATTTTTAATATTGTTAGTGGTTTTTTTCTTAAAATTTCAATAATAAAATATACAATTATTATTATCAAAAATTGAACCATAACAATTTTGGCGCCCAACGTGGGGCTTGAACAAGGTGATTATTGGCTTGATTAAAGGTGAATAATTTGAATTTATACATCAGATTCATTATAATATTTTTCGATAATTTTTTTTTATAAATTAGCATTTGTTTTTCAACATGGAAACTAGGAGTAAAACTTTGATTGGGGAAAAAGGAGATGAAGAAGATAAAATACAAAGAAGTGGAGAAGAACAAAACAAAACAGAATCAAATGTATTAATTAATTTAATAATGGAGATGACACAAATGATCGAAGAAATGAATCAAGAAATGAAAAATAATTCAGAAAGAATGCAGCAAGAAATGAAAAATAATTCAGAAAGAATGCATCAAGAAATGAAAGATAATTCAGAAAGTTTGAATCAAAAGATGGAAGAAATGAAAGGTAGTACAGAAAGTTTGAAACTGGACATGAATAAAAAATTTGAGAAAATGGAAGAAATGTCAGAGAGATTAGAGACTAAAATAGAAGAGAATTCAAGAGAACTGAAGAAAACCAGAGAAAGAATTCATTTATGGGAAAACAGACTTGAGATTAAAATTGAAGAAGAAATAATTGATTTTGAGAAAGACAAAGAACTTACAGTAATAATAGAAAATGCAGGAGAAAATATGGAATTGAATGAAATTAGTATGCAAAAATTACAAGACTTATCATATAAGAAAGAAGAAAAAAATGCTTTTAAATCTAATGATGACAAGAAAGGAACTAAAGAAGATAGTTCTGAAACAGAAATAGGAAAATATTGTTTTGGAAATATTCATAGAATAGAAAATTCTATATACAGATTCAAGAAAGGGGATATCAAGTTGATATACAAAAAATCAGGCAAAATTGAGCTGATACAAACAGAAATTCAGAAATTTGATAGATTTTATTATACAAAATTAAGAAAAAGAGGTGACAAACGTAAGAAGGCAAAATTTGATGACAGCGAAGAAGATGAGAGTTCCCTAATGTATGATGAAATCGATGATGATTCCCAGAAGCAAAAACGAGCTTATAAGATGAACAATAAAAAGAAAAAAATTATTAAAAGAGTTCATAAACCTGCGCCAGAGAAGACTTCCATTAAAAAAAGACGGAAGAAAGTAAAAGAGAAGTGGGGAGAAATATTATAAAAAAATTTTTTTTGACATAAATGATGTTAGTATTGAAATCCAATCAAGAAACAAACAATGCTTATCAAGAAAATTTTTGTCATTATTCGAGTTATAAATTACAAATCAATCATAAAATTTCAATATTTAAAATTTTTTTTTTTAAAAAAAAAAAATTATTAAATATTTAATTTGGGGAATTGTCATGGAAATCCAAAAGTGAAAAATAAATTCAAATTCTATCACCAAAATTCAAGAATTTTCTTTTAACATCGTATAAATTATAGTAAAATGAATTTTTTTTTAAAGAGGATTCAGAATAATTTAATAGTTACCATAGAAATTGTTGTAAGATAATTAGAATTAAGCAAGCGAATGAATTTTGACAATTGTAAAAAGTCATTGTGGAAAAATTTCTTTGAATTGTATGATTGAAATTAAGATTTGAAAACGAAAAATTATCAAAGATTTATACAGCCTGACATCAGGAAGTTGTTGATTTGGAGATACTGGAATCAAACTGCAGTACATTAATTGCTGATTTCACTGTTTAGAAGAGAACTGTGGGATAAAATTGTCCAACAGCTCATACCAGAAATATTAGTGGAACCAGAGGCAATAGATCTTATAGGATCAATTACTGAATTCGAAGATATTCTCTACGAAACAGAGGAGAAATTTGAAGCATGCAATTTGATGAACTATATTTAGAGTAAGCTGTTCACTGTGAGTTTTTATTTTATATCTTGTTCGATAGGCGTCATAATTTAGAATTTTATAATATTATTAGAATTAGTTTATTGATTTTAAATAATAAGTTGTTGTTGAGAAAAATTATTTCATTTGTACACCTTGAGAATCCTCCTTGAAAAAGAGTCGCGGGAAAAATTAAAATACAAAATTATTTTTAATATTGTTAGTGGTTTTTTTCTTAAAATTTCAATAATAAAATATACAATTATTATTATCAAAAATTGAACCATAACAATATATTTGCTTAAAAACTCAATGGGCTGACATTTCTGTGATATCTAGTGGAAAACTACAAGCGTTCTTCGAAGCAGTCTTCGCAGACGCTTCGCCCACATTTGCCACATACTGGAAGATGACAATGATTTTAATCTTACTGTGCTGGATGTCGTGGTGATTGTTGCTATATCTGTATCTTCTTCAGTTGTCTCTTTTACATCATTGTCTTGATTCTCATCTTCCTGTTCATCCCCAATTTACTTTTCAGAGTCGCTATCGTGATCGCTGACGAATTTAAGATTGACATCGCTCTCGTTTCCGCTGAAATCACTTCCCAGGGCATCTAAATTGTCCATTCTGTAAAAGGATCCTCTGTTTGCATTTGATTCCGCAATGAAATCGCCATTCCAACTTCAAAAGTGTGATAACTTGGGATACAAAATAATAACACTATTGGTAAGATCACATACCCCAAGCGAAAAAAAAACTACAACAGAATTGTGCTAACTGGTTGAATGAACAGATGCGTAGCACTGAACTGTGCAAGACACATTGACTGAAAGGTGATGTAAAAGATAGCGCCATCTATCGATAAAAATCTGAACTGTAGAGAGAAATAAAACCTCTAGGGTCTGGTAGACCCCACCTTACCAGTTGAGGGTTGATATAATACAATAATTCACCATCTTAGTGCTTTTTTGATTAGTCCTATGTTTGCCGATGAAACCACATTTCTTTTGAAGGCATTGAACAGAGAATATTAAAAAATATGAGATGAAATTTGAAAGAAATCATATAATTGATTCAGCTGCAATTCTTCATCTATAAAGGACTAAAACACAAAAAAACTACTGATCAAAAGAAAAAAAGATATGATAATCAAGCTATCAGGAGTTACAGATATTGAGAATATAAGGAAGAACTTGCCGTAGCAATCTCAAAAACAGCAGCAGTAAGTAAAGTATCAACTAGAGGGGCAGCATTATCAACCTACTTCGCCAATTTCAAATCCATTGCTACAACAAATTCCAAAATCTCAGTGCAAAATTTTATCTTGATCGAATCAGTAGTTTCGAAGTAATTAGCAGAAAAAAAATTCGAACGGCCATATTTTCGGAACCTCTGGTCGAATTTTGAACAATAACGGACCCAACCAAGGCATTCGAGATTCAAACCTGCCCTGGAAATTTCAAGTGTCTAGGTCATTCCGTTCAGGAGTTATCGTGTATACGGCCAAACGGACGGACTCCAATTTTCCGACGGATTCGTCATCAGTGAATCGAACCTTATCGATTCAGAACATTTTTGGCTCAAAATTCGAAAAATACAGACATCGTGACGAAGTTGGTGTGACATCATGTTGAAGCGTTTGCGGCTGAACATCTTTTCCAGTAATTATATCTCTATCGGGAATCTATTACAGTTGTCCAAGCATTTTTGAGGTTTTGTTAGAATTGCGCTTCCATCACATCTCGAATGTAATATTGGATAGCTATTGGCCGATCGACAAAAGTTATGAGCTTTCTAAAAAAATTGAATTAAAATTTTGCGAAACAAACTGATATAGGAGTAGAGATGAGGTATCGAATATAAAATACTAATCAAAACTCAACCATAGAATAGATTTAGGTGTAGGTCGTGCACCTCTTTTCCAAGTCAAAGGACGAAGCTCTCCTTGATAGATCATGCTAATCTTCTTCTTCTTATATATAGTCCATTTAAGAATTATTGACATCGAAGCAGGCCATGAACGTCCAGTCGAGGCTTCATTTCTAGTTACAAAAAAGTCACTAAATTTCATC
This sequence comes from Aphidecta obliterata, assembly GCA_963966015.1. NCBI lineage: Eukaryota > Metazoa > Arthropoda > Insecta > Coleoptera > Coccinellidae > Aphidecta > Aphidecta obliterata. Next base: position 44,279,450 of record OZ014427.1, read on the forward strand.
ATAGAAATAAAACATAAATATAACCTAGAGAAGTGTATAGAGTATACGAATTATCGAATAATTAAGCCGGAATATTTCGATTGCAGTTCAAACATGGGAATTCAGGTTTGAAAGCGCAAAAATATCGTGGAATGCTTTCATATGAAATTATCTGAACTTATCGTTCATATAAAAGTCAACCATGGAAAGTTGAAGATCATTCAAATAAATATTTCTTTTCACTCAGGACCATGCAATATTTATTGGTATTGGAAATCTTGCAAAATTCTAACCATATAACTATAAGAGTACCATTTTATGTCAGGATTCAAGAAGGATAATTAATGGAATTCTAGCAGGTAGCTAGTGGTGCAACAGAAAAAAATTTTTGGATACTTCGAAGCACAGGGCCAAAAGAATGGATTGGATAAAACGTTATAATGTATTGAGAAATAAGAGAGAAACAAAAATTAAGAATCTTTGTAGTACATGAAGAATTTTGACATGAAATCTGTTCCGAACTATCAATATATGAACCAATTTGTGAATTATTTACTGCTCGGTGTTGAATACTTTGAGAAAGTCAATTTTTATTTTCATTCATTAAAACTGTCCATGAGTTATTGAAAATATTATAATTGATGAGCAATTTTACAATTATTCAGTATACTTTTGAATTGGGAACAATATAGCATGGGTATTAGCAGAGGGAATGTGAACAGGGTACCATACAGTATAAGTGTAATAAATAAACTTAAAATGTCTATGAATGATACAAGAGTAAAGATAAAAATATTATTGAAAACTTTGTTTCCACGTAGTGTAGCTATTTGGATGTGTTTATTGAATAAGCTGACTTAATCCTATTGTTGGGCATCCTTTTGCAGGGAAGGTTTCAATATTTCAATAACCCATTTATGAAATAATTCACCATTCATAGTAATCCTTATCATTAATAACACTGTCAAGAATCGGATCACATCCAGGTAAAAATCCATCAATTGTTCCAGCATTCAAAATAGTGCACCTTCTGTCTTCACCCTTGAATATACTCGGTATACCTTTTGGATTATTTTTTAGTGTCCACTGACAAATTTGAATATCCAAATTTCATCTAGATAAATGAATTTTACGTTTTGTTTTATGTATTCTCGGTATTTATCACAATATCGTACTATTTTCATTATATTTTTCTGTTTATCAGTAAGAATTTTCCTTCGATCAACTTTCTTGTATTTGTATCCAATTTTTTTTATGATATAATATAATGTTGACTTCGATCAATTGAAATCTAGGTGCTCTTTGGCCTGTTCGAAAAGGATATCTAAACTGATATATTAGTTGTTTTTAATTCTAGCAAAAACAAAGTCATTCAATATTCAATGTCTCTTTGAAGAAATAATCGTATCGCACAGGTTTTCTTCCACTGCTAATTCCAGGCTATAATAACATGCTAATATTCTACGGACAGGGCTTGGTGAAATCTGAAAATTTAAGAGACATTGATCAATCAGAATACACTTTGAGTCGGTGAATAACAGTTTACCTGAAACACTAGCGGAAATATATGCCAAATCTTTGAAAAACTCGAAGTAACACCGACAAACTGCCTGGCGTTCTCTTGTTAGGCGCGATGTATCCTGGTGAATTCCAGCCATTTTATTAGCATAAGACAAAAAATACTCAAATTCAGAGCAAATTTTTATAATTACATATTCACCAATATCTTCGATAAAATCATCAAAGCAAGATTTCTATGGGTAATGTTAGTGTTATTCCTATACCAACCTGAATTCTGCAACCCAAAATATTACTGAATAGTCTATTACCAACTTAAATTCGATTTTTCACAGCCAACCGAGATGTCAATAATTCTTAATTCTTAAACGGAGTATACTAAAGTTGATAAATGTCAAAATGAGAAAACGACAGAATAGTTAAGACAAAAACTATTTTAGAACGAGAGGCCAAAGGCCTCGAGAAATTTTAAAATTGCGAAAAAAGAAAGAGACCGGGGGCGCGAAGCGCCCCCGCGTTTTCGAGAGGAAGAAACGGGCTTTCCTACGGTACACGAAAAGATGCCTATTTCGAATTCCGAACGAACGAAAATAACGTTCGGAAAAGGTCAAAAACTCGAAAAGATGCTAAAAGTTACCGCCGAACTTTTCATAAGGATATTAAACCGCAACATCTCGGGCTCCGCCAAGGGTCAAATTTACAGCTCAAAGGACGTAAGGTCTCAGTAAACTATGTGAGGTCCTCCACATTTCTTCAGTTTTCGCAAGAACTCGATTTGGAAGAGGTCGATATTCGACAGCTCGAGAAACCCGAATTAATTTACGAGGAGCATAGATATTACGTGACGTTTACCCCGTATTTCGTGGATAAAGCCCCGCCCCCTTCGATTGACATTATAGGACAGGACCGTTTTCGACCCTTCTGGCAATAATCAAAATTATTATTATTGTTTTTTTCTTCACCAAACTATTCGAAAGTGTGAATCTACCCGAAAAGTTGAATCTATCGGAAAAGTCGAATCTACCTATTATGTGGATCTCCCGGCTTACTAGTCTTATATACTATCTTATATACTATCTTATATACTAAAGTTGATAAATGTCAAAATGAGAAAACCAAAGAATAGTTAAGACAAAAACTATTTTAGAACGAGAGGCCGAAGACCTCGAGCAATTTTAAAATTGTGAAAATTTTAAGAGCCCCCGCGTTTTCGAGGGGAAGAAACGGGCTTTCCTAAGGTACTCGAAAAGTTGCCTTTTTCGAATTTCAAACGAACGAAAATAACGTTCGGAAAAGGTCAGAAACTCGAAAAGACGCCAAAAGTTGCCGCCGAACTTTTCATAAGGATATTAAACCGCAACATCTCGGGCTCCGCCAAGGACGTACGGTCTCAGAAAACTATGTGGGGTCCTCCACATTTCTTCAGTTTTCGCAAGATCACGATTTCAAAAAGGTCGATTTCTGACACCTCGAAAAAACCCGAAATAATTTACGTGGAGCATAGATATTACGTGACGTTTCTCCCGAAATATCTAATGAATCGTATAATGACACAAAGTCGATATTCCTCCAAACACGATCAATTTCAGATGAATTCAAATGAAAACGACGAGAAATAGATGCATATTCGAATTCCCGAATGTATCCGAACGTAAATTCCGATCATCCTCGATCAATGTTGACATTCCAAATCATGGCCGATTTGTTTACATTCATGTCGAGATGGAATTGCTCGAAAAAGAATTCAAAATATTGAAAGATAGAAATCTAGGTGAGTAAGTAATTAAAACGTTATTCCATCGTAATAATACATATTTCAATTCCAGTAAAGTGAATAACGAAAAAATTAGGAGCCCTAAGACATCACTTCAAACTTTCATTTATTATAGGAAAAGACCAAATTAGGGTTTCAAAAGTAATAATTGCGAATAAATTGGTCCTGCTTCAGCTTTTCCAAGTAAGTCCAGACAGTATACGAAGAAATTCAAAAAGATATGAAGAAAACAGTTGGACTAAGGAAATAGGTACAAGTTTTAGGGTGTTTTGTCTTGATCGAATCGAAACAATATCATTGTTCCTATTTTAAAGTTTTAGGATGTTTTGTCTTGATCGAATCGAAACAATATCATTGTTCCTATTTTAAAGTTTTAGGATGTTTTGTCTTGATCGAATCGAAACAATATCATTGTTCCTTTTTTAAAGTTTTAGGATGTTTTGTTTTGATCGAATCGAAACAATATCATTGTTCCTATTTTAAAGTTTTAGGATGCTTTGTCTTGATCGAATCGAAACAATATCATTGTTCCTATTTTAAAGTTTTAGGATGTTTTGTCTTGATCGAATCGAAACAATATCATTGTTCGACACACCGATCACAGCAAAAATGGAACAATCAGAAGTAAACTTCTTGGGGGTATCCAAATGATTTGAATCAGATCGAGTTTAGTGTCTTGAAACTATTCCACCCCCTATTTTAAAGGTTAAGGATGTTTTGTCTTGATCTAATTGAAAAGTTTCATTCTTCGACAAACCGAGCGAAGCAAATATGGAATTTCATGAATAACCTTTTTGTTGAGCATGCTAATTTTATACTTCTTTCTTATTATGGAAACAAAATAATCCATGGTGGATGAAAAATTAATGAAGGAATCTGAAATTTGGAATAAAATATTTGACGTTGGAGAATTATTATGAATTTTGTATGGAAATAAACTGATTTTGAGAAAAATATTTGGTGAATATAATTGAATAACTTTCCTTTCGATATTTCAAAATCAATTTTGTGAATTTTCGGTGGTTTCGAGGAAATTTCGAAACGTATTTCGTGGATAAACTAAGCCCTTCCCCCTTCGATTGACATTTTAGGACAGGACCGTTCTTGGCCCTTCTGGCAATAATCAAAATTATTATTTTCATTTATTCACCGAACTATTCGAAAATGTGGATCTACCCGAAAAGGTGAATCTATCGAAAAAGTCGAATCTACCTATTATGTGGATCTCCTGGCTTACTATTCCATATACTAAAATTATTTTTTCGAAACCACAGAACAGTTAAGACAAAACTATCTAAAACGAGAGGCCGAAGGCCTCGAGCAATTTTGAAATTGTGAAAAAAGAAAGAAACCGGGGGCGGAAAGCGCCCCCGCGTTTTCAAGAGGAAGAAACGGGCTTTCCTACGATACTCGAAAAGATACCTATTTCAAATTCGAAACGAACGAAAATAACGTTCGGAAAAGGTGAAAAACTCGAAAAAATGCCAAAAGTAGCCGCCGATCTTTTAATAAGGATATCAAACCGCAACATGTCGGGCTCCGTCAAGGATCGAATTTCCAGCTCAAAGGACGTAAGGTCTCAATAAACTATGTGACGTACTCCACATTTATTCAATTTTCGCAAGAACACGATTTGAAAAAGGCCCATTTCTTACACCCCGAATTAATTTACGTGGAGCATAGATATTACGTGACGTTTACCCCGTATTTCGTGGATAAAGCCCCGCCCCCTTCGATTGACATTATAGGACAGGACCGTTCTTGGCTCTTCTGGCAATAATCAAAATCATTATTTTTTTTTTTTTCTTCACCGAACTATTCGAAAATGTGACTCTACCCGACAAGGTGAATCTATCGGAAAAGTCGAATCTACCTATTATGTGGATCTTTCGACTTACTAGTCGATTATATAGTTCGACCGATGTTTATGATAAACTTCTATGAAACATCACCATTGTATGTCAGTGTAAAAATCCATGAAAAACCCCAGGCGATCCTAGGTTACGTACAATATTACAGTAGAAGATCATCTTATTCATAGACCAGGCAATAGAGATTTTTTCGTGACAAAAATAGTAGAACAAAACGGCGAGTGGGGAGTTACGTGGGGTGGTCTGTGGATTTTCAGTAATGTTTCCGACTCGCAAATATCATTACTTTTTTTGTAATTGCGAAGAAACACCAAAAAAAACGGTGTTTTTTTAGTTTTTTGCTTGTAAAATCTGAACCAATGGAGCGGTGCTAATACTCCCAACAGACGAATTGTAGAGAATGAAAAGATGAAAAAAATGAGTGCTAGTGCAACTCAATCGGGTCATCATTCCCGGAGGAAAGCCGGACAAACCGTGAAAATCAGCGTTTTTTCAAATCCTCATAACTCGGCCAATTTCGAAGTTGTAGCGCTGGCTTTCCAAATGAAAGTAGTGGTCAATAGATACTTTGAGTGTTCATAACCCGGACATTGGCCGATAAATAGTTTTTGCGTAATTGCGATTTGAATTATTTAAGGCACTATTTTCCGGAAGAGCTGGATGCGTCGGAAGTAGTCCGATTTCAATTTGCAAAACGGATTTTGAAAGAAGAAGTATAGTACTACAAAAAGGCAATCTTGATTTTCCGTTAAAATGCTTCAAAATAGGTGAAAAAAGCATGCAAACATGCCCAAAATCAGCCGAATGCTCGATTGCAGTCAAGTAGTGGGGGTATATACGTAAATATTCGCGCCAGGCCTCAGCGCGATTTTGGTTCCCCGCGTCTTACGGCTACCCCCACTATCCGCCCCAGATGGGGCACTGAGCCGGTTTTGGTCATGTTTCCACGTATTTTTCACCTATTTTGCAACATTTTAACGAAAAATCAAGTTTGCCGTTTTGTAGTACTATACTTCTTCTTTCAAAATCCGTTTTGTAAATTGAAATCGGACTACTTCCGAAGCATCCAGCTCTTCCGGAAAATAGTGCCTTAAATAATTCAAATCGCAATTACGGAAAAACTATTTATCGGACAACGTCTGGGTTATGCACACTTGAAGTATCTATTAACCACTACTTTCATTTGGAAAGCCAGCGCTACAACTTAGAAATTGGCCGAGTTATGAGGATCTGAAAAAACGCTGATTTTCACGGTTTTTCCGGCTTTCCTCCAGTAATGATGACCCGATTGAGTTGCACTAGCACTCATTCTCTTCATCTTTTCATTTTCTACAATTCGTCTGTTGAAAGTATCAGCACCGCTCCATTCGATCAGATTTTACAAGCAAAAAACTAAAAAAACATCGTTTTTTTTGGTGTTTCTTCGCAATTACAAGAAAAGTAATGATATTTGCGAGTAGAAAACATATCACTGAACATCCACGGATCACCCCACGTAACTCCCCACTCGCGGTTTCCTTCTACTATTTTTGTCACAGAATGACCCTTTTTCTGCTCTATTGCCTGGTCTATCAGGTCATATAGTGCGCTTCTCGAAATGTAAGTCTCAACCGAAAGAAATTTTTTTTTGTGGGAATATATAATTACATAATGCCAACCCTGTATACCTTAGATGAATTGCTTATCTGTATTGCATTCCATTTGAATATGAACATGTTACATTTTGATTACTAAGCATTAAGATCACACCACTTTGTGCATGACGTGGGTGTTGTTTGTCGCGTGTTATTCATTACAGATAAGATATGTTATAAATACCTTCCAAGACGAAAGGTTCGTCAATAATTAAGTGTATGTCTTCCTAGCTTATTGTTAGAATAGGATAATCTTCCGTTGTAAATTAATAAATCTTTTTAAAAGATCGGCTTTCGCTCCAAAAACGTAATTGGCGACGAGGGATGGGATTGTGCCGGTTTTCGTGAAGAACTGTGTTTCGAAACTTCGAGCGTGAAATCGTAGTTATCGCCGCGCTAAGAACTTCCAAAAACTTTCAGTTTCAACTGTTAAGGTGCAAAATCCAGCAACAACGAGGAGAAAAGCCGTTTGGAGCCTGATTGTTTGGGTAGCGTCTACAACGACTCCAGAAAAACAACGTGGTGAGAATCCTATCTAGAAACACTTTTTTAATTCCCAGTCACTGACCCTGGTCCAAAGTCTTCAATCTTTTCCCACGGTTTTGAGCGTAAAACTTGTGTGAGTTTTCTCTAGGTTTCTTATAAAAAACCGATTACCAGAGTTTTTCCTAGGTTTCTTAATACGAAAAACCGATTACCAGAGTTTTTCCTAGGTTTCTTATAAAATAAAAAACCGAATACAATTATTTTCTAAGTACAATATAATTTTTCAAGATTACTTCCGTAAAGCATTTTAAAGGCCGGAAGAATACGAATACGAATAAAATGGCAGTCGCACCAGAACCAAATATGTTTGATAGACTTAAATTAATTGATTTATTTTCAAAGTCAATTGTACCATTTGATGGTAATCCTGCAAATCTCGCACGATTTTTGAATCATTGCGAAAGATTTTATAATAGGTTCCAATCTGCCGACGCGTTATTAAATGAAGCAATTATCGATATAATAAAGAGTAAATTGGTAGGAAATGCCAGTGAAATCGTTAGTTCTAATGAGAGAATTACAGATAATTGGTTTAACTTGAAGGAATTTTTAAAGTTAAGATTTGAGGAAAAAATAAGCCTCACAGTTTTGTTTTGGGATCTCCAGAATGCCCAAAGAATACGTAATGAGAATGATTTAGATTTTCTCGAAAGAATAGTAGATTTAAAAAATAAATACGATTCGCAAGTCGAATTGTCGAATTTACCGATTCTTGAAAAGGATCAAGAAAAAAATATTGCGTCACGAGTAGCAACTAGAGTTCTGCTCTATAATATTAACCCAGAATTAAGAACAGCCCTTAGAGGACACGGAATTATGAATTATGACGATATAGTAAATTTTATTCGTCAAGATTACTATTTTTATCAACAACCCTATATGCATTATAAAAATCAGAATAATCAAAGGAATTTTCCTCAGCAAAATCAAAGAAATGTCTCTCAAACTAATAAAAATAATTTTCCAAATAATAATCGAACAAACTTCCCAAATAATAATTATGGAAGTTTTACTCAAAATAATCAACATTGGGAAAAATTGCAATCTAGTCAAAATAATCAAAGAAATTTTCATCCAAATAATCCCCAACCGAGATTCCCATCTCAACCGATTAATTTCCAACAAAAACAAGTGAAAACTTATTTCCCGACAAATCGTCAAGTCTTCGGTAATAATGAACGTAAAAATGAAAATGTTTTTAAACCTCATCCTAATCAAAGGATACAATCTCCCCCTGAAAAAATGTCGATTCAGACAAGGAATTATCCCCAGAAGAGATCTAATTATTCTACCCAATATCAACAAAGTCCTCAGAGACAATATTTTAATAATCAACCCAATCCAAATATAATGATTGAAGAATTAACTAATATGGCGTCTACTTCGAAAGACCCGAGATTCAAAAAACGTGATTTTAACGAACGTTCATATCCAGAACGTAATAATTCCAGTAAATATTTAAATGAAAATTTTCGAGATCGTGCCATGAACGACTCATTGACTTAAATAATACGTTAGATAACACAAACCAACTCCCCTATATCCAATTCCAAAATCCTAAATGTAAACTTTTAATTGATAGTGGATGCTCTGTTTGTCTTATTGATCCAAAATTCGCGTATAATAATTTCCCTAAAAATATTTTTAATGAATCTACGACACTAACTGCATGTTTCAAAAAACAAACTGCAAATGAAAAAGTTTTAATACCTTTATTCCCCGAATTTCAAATAGAAGATTTTCATCCTTTTGTCGTATACAAGTTCCATAAGAATTATGATGGTCTTATAGGAGCAGATTTTTTGAATAAATACGGACTTAATTTAGATTTTAAAAATCAATTATTGACTAATAATTATTGTCAAATCCCTTTTTATTATCAGCAAGTATGTCAGAAACCCCGAAATATCCCAATGGATCCTGAGTTTTCAAATATAATAAAACATAAAATTGATACGATCAACCAACACTTAGCAGATATCCAAAATATTTTAAAAGCATTTAAAGCGGATAATCTGAAAATGCAATCAGATGAATGTTCTTTCAAGACTGAAATTAAAACAGGTGATAATAATATTCCTGAAGGAATCGTACCTAATTCAAAAATATTGAAACAGTTACTGAATTTCCAATTCCTAAAAATCCCAAAGAAATAAAATCATTTCTTGGACTCGTAGGATATTATAAAAAATGTATCCCTAATTTCGCAAAGATAACGAAACCCTTAACTTCATGTTTGAAGAAATATTCCAAAATTAATATTGATGATCCGAAATATATCGAAGCGTTCGAAATATGTAAAAGAAATTTATTGAATCACCCTGTATTGAGATACCCCGATTTCGATAAGCCATTCGTTCTCACAACTGATGCGTCAGGTTTCGCGATAGGCTCTGTTTTATCTCAAGGTGAAGTTCCGAACGACCTTCCTATAGCATTTGCAAGTAGAACCCTTAACCCAGCTGAGACTCGTTATTCCACAATAGAGAAGGAGTTATTGGCCGTGATCTGGTCGTGCAAAAATTTCCGCCCCTATCTCTATGGGAAGAGATTTACTATTTATACGGATCACAAACCCTTAATATGGTTATTTTCATTAAAATAACCAAATTCCCGCCTTATGCGCTGGCGGATAAAACTAGAAGAATTTGATTATGAAATTCGTTATAAAAAAGGTTCAACTAATAATGCTGATGCTCTCAGTCGAATTATAATAGAGTCAGATAATAAATTGACTTATAAGGATTTTGAAAAAAAGTATGAATTGAAAAATATTAAAGATTCCCCTAAGATAATTGAAAAAACAGGTGATTTATTTAAAGCCCCAAAAAATTATGCGTTAGCACATTGCGTTTCCCGTGACTTTCACATGAACAGAGGTGTAGCACTCCAATTTAAAAATAAATTTGGTCAAATAGATAATTTAAAATCTCAAAATAAGCTACTAGGCGAAGTAGCAATGATCCAAATAAATGATCGAAACATTTATTATTTAATTACTAAAGATTTATACTATGATAAACCGGAATATGAAACCGTTTTTCAATCAATATTATATCTCAAAGAATTGTGTCAATATAATAATGACAAATACTTAGCTTTACCCAGAATTGCATGCGGTCTAGATAAATTAGACTGGCATATTATTTCAAATATGATAAAATATATTTTTGCGGAATCCAATATAAAGATGATTATTTATTCCTTACCGAATCGGAATATCGGAGGAAATACTAATGAATTTGAAAATGATCCAATGATAGAGATCAATACGTTCGAAGAAACGAACAGAATCGATAACGATTCAATGGCAAATGCCACAGACACAGATTATTACGAAAATATTGAAATAAACGGAATCGAAGATGATTTGTTATCAATTGCAAATCAAATCACTACGGAAGAATTAGATGAATGTTTGGCCCTATTGGATCCAGACGATGATAATAATGATAATGATAATAATGAAAACGAAGATTTTATTGATTTAGAGACAGACGATATTACTGTCCATAGTAACATTGAGAATCCTATTTTAGAACTTCCCTATACGGAAAGAAGTTTAAATGCAGCCCCTTTGCAGATAATATTGAAATCATCCCCGAATTATAGTGTTACGAAAACTAAACCTTTCGGAGAAAAGCTCAGATTTCGAGTAATGATAAACTCAATAGATACTGATTTATTCAAATTTGTCAAAGAATATATTCAACCAAAAAAGTCGTATACTTTATATTTTGCTTCGCCCGAATTAGAGAAACCTCTAATAAATATTTTACAAAATAAATTTGATTATAAAACGTTAAATTCAAAAATTTCTAGAACATACGTAGAAGATGTTGAAGATAAGGAAGAACAACTTCTTCGAATTCAACAGTATCACGAGACAAAGTCGATTCATCGTGGTTTACGAGAAAATATAATTAGTTTAAAACGAAAATATTATTGGCCGAACATAAATAAAGATGTTCGAAGTTTTGTAATGTTCATATTTCATGAATTAAAAAGTCCCTTGATTATAATGTCACTAGAGCCAGCCCTGCTCAATAACGCGATTATTTAAGAATGTATTACAAATCAAGTAAGGAAAAGCTTACGTCTCAAATAACAATCGAAAGTAATGTATTATGAATTGCGATAGGAAAACCTACGTCACATATTACCCTTCAAATTGAAAATGCAGATAAATTATTGATGTATTTTAGCCATTACGGCATTCCCAATAAAATAACGTGTGACAATGGATTAGAATTTAAAAATGGCGTAATCCAAGATTTTTGTAAAATCCATAAAATTGAAATTCATTATTTCACGAATTATAATCTCAACTCGAATGCATTAGTAAAAAGTAAAGTTATATGTTAGGGCACACCCTGCAGATAAAATAGAAGTTTTCAAAAGAAAAAACTTCAATTTAAAAATTTCCAAGTCCCAAGTAGACTTAAAGGAATAAAGAACCCTTAAAAATAATTATCATGTTATGATTGGATGTTATTTCAATAAAGGACGATATGTACCAATATGTACCAGTTGAATTAAAAAAAAAATATGAGAATTAATTTCGAATTATCAAAGAGAAATAAATAAAGTCAAAATCTAATTTTGCTCGCACATTAAATTTTAAGTAGCACACAAATGATATAAAATATTAATACCATGGAAGAATTGTTGAATGAAAAATATTAATTACTAATTAACTAAGGAGGAAAAATATCAAAGATTTTATTCAGAACGTTAGATTCTGATAACGAAAACAATATAAAAACTCTTTCGTTTTTCTGATAAAAAGTTCTGATAAGAAATCAAAAACAGATCGCAACAGTCGTAAATGACCTTAAAAATAAGTATATTGAAAAATTTCAGAAAATGTCAGAAAACCTCAAATTGCTTCAAGTTATACCAGCAATACAAGAGATTCAATACATGCATCTCCTGACATTTGAACTCAAAGATATCAAAAATATTCTAGATGAAATTGCAACCGCAGTGAGTTTTGCAAGATTACATCTTTTACATGAATCAATTTTACCTTATTCAAAATTCCTTGAATTAATAAAAAATGTGACGATAATACCTTTACATCATCTGAAAGATTATTATCAGATATGTCATACGAAAGTAATTTTCAAAAAGAAAGCATTACTATTTTTAATATCAATCCCAACGGTATACGAAGAAAGTTATGATTTATACAAGTTTTACTATCTACCGCAAAACAATTTATCCCTTCCATATACCGATCCTTATTTACTCTCACAAGAAGAAACCCTGAAATGGTCAACGAAATTTTGCCATCCAGTGGAGGATGATTATCTCTGCGATCAAGACACCTTAGCTGAATCACCAGCATGCCTTCGAAATATTTTGAAAAACCACACCGAAAACTGTCCAAGAACGACAACGGTACTTTCCCCAGATTTAAAATTATTAGAAGATGGAAATATCCTATCCATCAAAAACAAAAATGTTTTAGAAAAATGTCTTCAGCAAACAAGACATTATTTTGTGCCTCCTATGACAATTCTACGAACCAAATGTGCTGTGAGCAACACGAGAAAAGAAATCGTCCCAACTACTACGTTTAATGAAGAAAAATACGTGATTTTACCCAAAATAACTTTATTCAAACCAAATTCCACAAATGAAGAATCCCGGAAAGATGAAGACATCCCGGATATCAAGATAGAAGACCTGGACCAATGGAATCTCCAGCCTTCAAGATCTATATTTTTGCTTATTTTTATAATAATCATTTTATTGATAATTACTTATTTTATTTTGAAATATTTAAGAAAAGATATTTTTTGTAAAGCTACACCTACTACAGGTGATACCTTTATTCAAGGTGGGGAGGAATTACATAATGCCAACCCTGGATACCTTAGATGAATTGCTTATCTGTATTGCATTCCATTTGAATATGAACATGTTACATTTTGATTACTAAGCATTAAGATCACACCACTTTGTGCATGACGTGGGTGTTGTTTGTCGCGTGTTATTCATTACAGATAAGATATGTTATAAATACCTTCCAAGACGAAAGGTTCGTCAATAATTAAGTGTATGTCTTCCTAGCTTATTGTTAGAATAGCATAATCTTCCGTTGTAAATTAATAAATCTTTTTAAAAGATCGGCTTTCGCTCCAAAAACGTAATTATATATATTTTATACTGTTTTTTTATTGCTTCAAACAGTATTTATGATTGAAAAGAAGTTCAGTGTCTCAGTAAAATGAAAGAATATTAGTTGGAGACAGAATATTTATGATTATCCGTAAAGCGGATAACATCACTCGATTACTCTTTAGTTATCGAAAACGTTTTTTTCATAAAATTGGATAATCATGATGTGGAAAGATGTCGAATGAAACCAAACCAAATCTCGTTGGGCGAGTTCAATAAAATCAACGTCAATAAAACAGGCCTGATAATAAATCGGAATATTTCCGCCGCGAATGTCAAATTGAACCGGGTTAACAATGCGATCTGAATGGCCGCTGATAAAAGCTCTCAGGGTGACTAATTCATGAGCTCATAATAATCGTATATCATTTTGGATGTCCCTGATGTCGTTTTTTCCTTCACAATAAAAAGTATGTTTCGCGAAAAATGGTTACTGTGGTGGTGATGCGTTGATTATTATTTGTGGGCAGTCCAATCCTTCCTAATACAGGTACCTTGAATAGATCGACACAAAACGTTTAATCATAATTTTGATGACGGTATTCTGTTAACGTATGAAACTTTAATTAAGACTGAAAAACGCTGGACATTATTATATCCCCGTCACTTCCTTTTATTCCATTCCTAAAAACCATTTGAGGTTCCATAAAAATTATTTAAACGGATATATCCGTACTTATTCTCTTGATGAAATAAGTTCTGGTTCGATGTCCTTTAGTATCTTCCAAAGATCCATAACCATCCAAAGATCCTCGAAATACTCAGCGTTGTAGTGATCATGTCTGGTGCTGACTTGAGAGGAGGTTGGCTTCTATTCAACTCGAGGTGTTGAATTATGAGCCAAAGAAGAGGAATCCTGGTAAACTGGTGACACTCAGGTTTCACTAAACTTGTGCAATTGAGGGCTCGATACAGCCTACCGATTCCTTCTTAAAAAAATACTAGAAACGAAGTGACTGAAAAAACTCTTGAAGAGGTCATCTACTGTTGTTTTGTACCGATGAGAGCCTTGCTTGTAGCAAAAAACTTGGGAAGACTATAATCCTAATTCCCAACCGAACTTCTTTCACTGAGTCAACGCCTCAGGTCCTCCAATTGGTAGATGGAAGCTAAACACAGTTAACCTAATGAGTTTCCTGATATCGATTCTGAGAAAATAAAATTCGTTACAGTACATTCAACACAGAGGCTGGAAGTAGTATTTCCCCTCCAGGGGTTATAGAGCCTGAGGACCTCGTAATGGACCAAAAAACCGAAGAATACCATCTGAAAGAAAGCGATGAGGAGATCGTTCAAAGGGTCTCAAAGCGACATACCAAGGGAGGAAACGCACAAGAAAAAAAGATTTCCTCAACAACTTTGAACTCAACAAAATGTTTTGGAGCCTTTGCCGAAAAACCCTAGTATCGCCAGGACCGCGAGTGAAGAAAGTACCCCAACGACAGACAAAGTAAGGCGCCTAGTGAAGTGCCACAAGTAGTGAAATGAATGCGTAACTCTCAGCTGTGACGCAAATGCCCAACACAGCATTAGAGACAGCAGAGGTTTAAAACTAGTTTTCTGCATTTGAGAAAATAACCAATAAAAGTAATAACCCAACCTTTGTAACTAGTAGCAGGCAGGAGAATTTGAATATAATTGACATGTTGAGAATTAATTCGATAACTAATTGCCGACCTGTTAGTGAAACCTCTATGTCGAACCAGAAAGCTGTGTGGCCAATGCAGAAACACAAAAATGCAACCTAGTTTCTCTGAATGAAGACACTCAGATCCGAATTCAAGGGTAGCGAACTGGAAACAGCAATGACCCTGTTCATTCAGAACATAGCCAATATCTAGGAATCCAGTTAACCACATAGGATGATGCTTCAACGGACGCCAGACGTCACGTTGTGAGAGTATTTCAACATTTCGAGCACCCGAGCCGACAGGCCTCAAAAAAAGCCCAGTGAACTCCTGATTGAATATGAAAGACTTAGGAGATCTGGAAGGAAAAACTGGACAAGCTTATGCAAATGGAGCCGAAGCAGCTGGAACCAAAAGAGTCCTGGCTCTGTAACACTGGAATGGAATGGTTAGCCTTATAAATAAGGCCTTTGACCTCAAGCGGAGTCTTAGATTTCTATTGAAAACTAATTGTTCAATAAGTTGGCCACTTTTGAAAATAGACGAATAGCTCATCAAATAATTAAAAGCAGGAGATTAATTTGGGCTATCAAATGCTTCGAGCTATATGAGTCAACGGTGATAGACGGCATTGTTTACGATCCGCCGCATAACGTTATTACATAAAAAAAAATTACGAGAAGCACTGCCGTGAAGTCAGGAGCTTTTGAGCGCTCGTACATGCACCTTCTACGTAGATTCGCATTCTCCAGTTTTAGAAACCAATTGGAAAGATTTTGACAACTGTCAAAGAAAATTTCAAACTAACGCAAAAATCCAGACTTCACGTCAGTGCTTTGGTGACCATTTTTTTTCTATAATTCGCTATAATTTTCTACGGTATCTATGGTCTTGGTAATGCGATCTGGACAAAGTTTCTCACTTAGTTTGAATATATTATTCTTTATATATGTGCGAAATTACATGTCAATGCAATTAGTATTTTTGAAAGCCGTTCAAAAATAGATTTTGAACGGCTATATTTACGGAACCCCTAGTCTAATTTTGCTCATTGATGAGAGTGATCGCGAAATTAGCGATCCGAACCTATCCTGAAAATTTCAAGTCCCTAGGCCTTTCCGTTCGAAAGTTATGATTATCTATGGTTGTTATGGTTTTGATCATGCGATATGGAAAGAATGTAGCTCGAATATATCATTCCCAATTTAAATACAAAATTTCGTCACGATCAAATCCATAGTTTTGAAATCATCAAAAAAACTGAATTTCAAACGGCCATATTCGCGGAACCCCTATTCTAATTCTGCTAATTGATGAACGTGACCGCGACATTCAAGATCCACACCTATCCTGAAAATTTCAAGTCCCTAGGCCTTTCCAATACAAATTAATAATATTCTATGGTTTCTATGGTTCTGGTCATGCGAGCTTAACAAAATTGTGCATGTAGCTTAAGTACGTAATTCTCCATCTGAGTGAAAAATTTCACCTCGATCGTATCAGTAGTTTCGAAGTTATCAATCAAAAACAAAATTTCGAGCGGCCATATTTACGGAACTCCTAGGCGAATTTTGCCCAATAACGAACTTAACCGCGGCATTCAAGATTCGAACCTATCCTGAAAATTTCAAGTTTCTAGGACATTCCGTTCGAGAGTTATCGTGTATACGGCCAGCCGGACGGACGGACAGACTCGATTTTTTTGACGGATTTGTCATCAGTGAGTCGAACATAGTCGTTTGAGACCATTTTCGGCACAAAAATTCGAAAAATAAAGACATCGTGACGAAATGATATATACCTATAGAATCATCGGAAAAATTTCAGATTTATATACAAGGAATGATATTCTAAAGAAGAACATACTCCATAAATGAGAGTAAATTACATAGAAGACTGGAAAGAACATGGACTACGCTCTACATAACCTTGTGTTAGAAATAGGCAAAAGGGATCCCTATAGGGGATGACACCGTCTCATATCTTGGGAAAAGTCGATAAATGGAAAATGAAACAAAAAAATTCTGACAGGTATAATACAAGGACAAAGACAAGATCAAAAGCTTATTGCGTACGTAAGGAAAATCGTACCTTTTGATATCGCTCTCAAAGAACGAATTAAGATTTCTCACTAGAATTCTCACGGGCCAATGCGTAGTGAGGTACCACCTACAGAAAATGGGAATAGAGAGCTGAATTCTTTGAATGTTATGCGAATAGCCAGATAAAATCACCGATGATTTTCTGTTGATATCAAACATTACCACTGCACAGACGTGCGCAGCTGGGAGGTGATGAGCTAACACTACCAGAATATCAAATGATCACGATGCAGAAAGGTTGCAGAATGCAGAATGCAGAAAGGTTGCTATCTAGGCCAAAATGACCATTTTTTAGCGCTCGTACTTCTTGTCTGTCACGTCACGATGTCTGTATTTATCGAATTTTGAACTGAAAATGTGCCCTATACACGATAACTCTCGGACGGAACGTCCTAGAGACTTGAAAATTCTCAGTGCGGGTTCAGTTCCCAAATGCCGAGGTTGAGTTCGTTGATGGGCAGAATTCCACCAGGGGTTCCGTAAATATGGCCGTTCGAAGTTTTATTTTTCTGATTACTCCGAAACTATACATTCGACCGAGATGAAATTTTGCACTTGAACGCAAAATGTCGTATTCAAGATAGTCATTTTATCTAGATCGCATGACCAGAACCATAGAAACCATAGAAAATTATAACTTTGTGGATCTCGAATGTTGCGGTCACGTTCATCAATGAGCAAAATTACACATGGGGTTCCGTAAATATGGTCGTTTGAAATAAAGTTTTCTTGATAATTTCAAAACTACGGATTCGATCTTGACGAAATTTTTTATTTTGATGGAGAATGATATATTCTGGCTACATTTTGTCCAGATCGCATGACTAGAACCATAGAAACCATAGAAAATTATAACTTCGTAATGGAAAGGCCTAGGGACTTGAAATTTCTAGAATAGGTGTGGATCTCGAATGTCGCGGTCACGTTCATCAATGAGCATAATTAGACTAGAGGTTCCGTAAATATGGTCGTTTGAAATTTAGTTTTCTTGATCATTTCGAAACTACAGATTTGATCGTGACGAAATTTTTTATTTTGATGGAGAATGATATATTGAAGCTACATTTCTTCCATATTGCATGACCAGAACCATAGAAACCATAGAAAATTATAACTTTCGAACAAAAAAGCCTAGGGACTTGAAATTTTCAGGGTGGGTATGGATCGAGAATTTCGCGGTCGCGTTCATCAATGATCAAAATTAGAACAGGGGTTCCGTAAATATGGCCTGGATTGAAATGAAATTCTGCACATAGATGAAGAATAATGTATTCAAAATACCGTAAAAAATTCTAGCGAATTTTCGAAAAAGAATCACCTAAAGCCTGACGTGAAGTTTGGAGTTTTGCCTTAGTCTGAAATTTTTTTTCAAAGCTGGCAAAAATTTTTTGAATTTTATTCTAAAACTGGAAAATGCTAATCTACCTACAAGGGGGATGAACGAGTGCTCAAAAGCTTTTGATTTCACGGCAGTGCTTTTCAAATTTTTCAATATAAATATATATCCAAACCGCAACATCATAGTCATGGTCATAGTCATTTTTGAGCGCTCGTACTACTTACACGATACGCTATATCATTTCGTCACGATGTCGGTATTTTTCGAATTTTTAGCCGAAAACGGTCTCAAACGACTATGTTCGACTCACAGATGACGAATCCGTCGGAAAATTCTAGTCTGTCCCTCCGTCCGGCCGTATACACGATAACTCTCGAACGGAATGTCCTAGAGACTTGAAATTTTCAGGGTAGGTTCGAATCTCGAATGCCGCGGTTAAGTTCGTTATTGGGCAAAATTCGCCCAGAGGTTCCGTGAATATGGCCGCTCGAATTTTTGTTTTTCTGATTACTTCGAAACTACTGATTCGATCGAGGTGAAATTTTTCACTCAGATGGATAATTACGTACTCAAGCTACTTGCAGAATTTTGTCCAGCTCACATGATCAGAACCATAGAAACATTAGAAAATTATAACTTTGTAATGAAAAGGCCTGGGGACTTGAAATTTCCAGGATAGGTGCGGATCGAGAATTTCGCATCCACTTTCATCAATGAGCCAAATTAGACTAGGGGTTCCGTAAATATGGCCGTTTGAAATTCAGTTTTCTTGATAATTTCAAAATTATGGATTTGAATGTGACGAAATTTTGTATTTAAATTGAGAATGATATATTCGAGCTACATTTTTTCCAGATCGCATGATCAGGACCATAGAAACCATAGAAAATTATAACTTTCAAACGGAAAGGCCTAGGGACTCGAAATTTTCAGGATAGGTTCGGATCGCGAATTTCGCGCTCACGTTAGTTAATGAGCAAAATTAGACTAGTGGTTCCGTGAATATGGCCGTTCGAAATTCGGTATTCTTGATAATTTCAAAACTATGGATTCGATCCTGACGAAATTTTGTATTTGAATTGAGAATAATATATTCGAGCAACATTTTTTCCAGATCGTATGATCAGAACCATAGAAACCATAGAAAATCATAACTTTCGATCGAAAAGGCCTAGGGACTTGAAATTTTCAGGATAGGTTCGGATCGCGAATTTCGCGATCACTTTCATCAATGAGCCAAATTAGACTAGGGGTTCCGTAAATATTGCCGTTCAAACTATAATTTTTCTGATGATTTCGAAAATACTTATTGGATTGAAATGCAATTTCGCACATATATGAAGAATAATGTTAAATTTTGTCCAGACCGCATTACCAAGACCATAGATACCGTAGAAAATTCTAGCGAATTATCGAAAAAGAAAATGGTCACCAAAGCACTGACGTGAAGTCTGGATTTTCGCGTTGTTTTGAAATTTTCTTTGACAGCTGTCAAAATCTTTTCAATTGGTTTCTAGAACTGCAGAATGCGAATCTACCTACAAGATGCATGTACGAGCACTCAAAAGCTCCTGCCTTCACGGCAGTGCTTTTCGTATTTTTTTTCACTTCTTATCAAACAGATTCTGAGATATCAACTTCACTGCACGTTTTTTGACAAGCATTCCTTCCTAGCGCCTCAGCGTTTCATTTTTTTGCGATACTTATCGATAAAGAAAGCGAAGAGCATTAAATTTCCTTCACGATGAGTTTTTGATAATGTAGAAATGGTTTATTATTGGGAATAAAACTGAGTGTTTTGACGAGCGATATCACCAACTCAATTTCGATTAATGTCGGTGGCCATAGCACCGGTCAAAAGGTTCTTCATATATATACCAGGGAAAAAGTCAGGATGAAATCCAACTAACCAAAAGAGGCGATACCCTTTTTTTGTGAAAAACCAAAACAAGAACATATTCCAAGTGGCTCTACGGCCTAAACTGTGTAGTGCAGCCGAAGAATAAAAGCACTGGCCCTGGCCGGTTACAGTAGGTCGTGCTTCACACGGAGTCTAACTCTGTTCTATCTATCGGAGATAGTTTGTCCCTGAGGATTCCCCCTGACTAGAAAAAAAAAAAGAAATAGAAATAGAGCAGTTGCGCGCCGTCAAGAGGGCATTACATCTGCCGAGATATTTCTGATTCCATATTTCTCTCCCTGTAGAAAAAAAGTGGTCTTGCATTTCTCAGCTTCGCAAAATCCTATTGAGTGAAGATGATCACGAACATAATTTTCAACATTCAGCAATGATGTTATCAAATCATTTGGTATTGACTGATGTACTGTCGAAGAACAACGAGCCTCGGTGAAGGAATATCAACTCAAATTTGAGGATAATCTTTTTCGTTATAACCTAGGTATAGACAAAAAGAAAGATGTCAAGATATACGACAACAGGAGCATAATAACGAATAGAATACGTCCGAATGAAAGACCTGATATAAGTTTCAAAAATTCAGACTACCTGGGAATCATGATAGATATAGCTATAACAAAAATTTCCATTATAAATACGTGCCCCATCGTCTCTAGAGTTGTCAATGAGATGAATTGATATACCTGGCAGTATCTTCATCAAGTAGCAGATCAGAGCTGTAAGGAAAACCTGCATAAATAATAGTTATATTATGTCTAGTACTTATGAAGAAAATTTTGTTGATATTGATCATGTCATCCTATCGGTTCTCGGAATGTCCTTCAATATATTCCCAAAAGAACTGTAGGCTTTCTTCTTCATCACATCCTTTTATGGAACAAGAAATTTTTTTTCATGATATAATAACACACGGAATGAGATGCTTTCGCTCTCAATGTAAACCTTGAGGAGAGCTATATTCCCAAATGATAATCTTCTTATTCAAGGTTGACCGCCCTCTCACTTTCTCCCCAAGCCGAATTTAATATCTTGGAAATAATTAGTTTCGTGAAATCCTCCTTGGGACTCGAATACACAGTCACGAGGCGTATACATTGGTGCGCGATGACGACGTCGGAAATATTGCTGAAAGATATTTAAATAATAAAATTTCAGGAATCTATTGAGAATGGTTACTTTACATCCTTCTTTTTTGTGTAGAAACATTCTTTCTAATTTCAGCTGTCGCTACTGGTATACGAGTGAATTGAATGACTTGAACAGACCTATTCGGAAATGATATGAGAAACATAATTCGATGATTTTGTCGAAGAACCATTCCAAAACAAACCGATTCATTTTACAGCGAATATGCTTGGTTTAATTGGCTCGAACTATTTTTCATCAATCTTCAAGGAAAGAATGTGGAATCCAATGAGCATAAAGCTTCTGGACAGTTAAATGCGTCATTTTTTTCAATTCCGTGTAAAACCACATCAGGTGCCTAAAGAATATCCAGAAATTCTGCCTAGATGGAATTTTTGCTTGAACGAAAATGACGAGAGCTTGTCATACTGCTTCAAAGAAAAAATAATGGTGTTTCTAAGTTATTCAAACTCAATCTTAATGATCAAAATTGCCGTATGGTTTCATTTGAAGGAAAATAATGACTTGCTGGAACCCGCTATTCCATCCGCATGAAAATCTATATAAATGATGAAATATGTTCAGCCATGACAATTATGCTTTTTGAAATAATAATTCTGTCGAAAATCATCTATTTAAAAAGCATAAAATTAATTTTTACAGTGGTCGACAAACATATTAGTTGTGTAACAATTCACCATATTCTTTTTGATTCCAGGTGTGTTCAACTGCCTTTCGAATAATCTTTATTTCAGAACTTTCGTTTGAGTACTGAATTACAGAAAATTATTCAAGCACAATTGTGTGCATTGGATGAATATAGAGGGAATTCATACGAACAATAATTGACCTCAGGACATATGAACCAACCCAGAAACAATGAGTGATTGACCAATAACTAGCTTGAATTCTAGTAGATGTTCAAAATGATCAAGTTGGGTCAACTATTTGTATGAATTCATATCAAGTTTGAATCATTTCAACAATCTTTATTTTTGAGCGCTCGTACAACTTACACGAGAGCTATATCATTTCGTCACGATGTCTGTATTTTTCGAATTTTGAGCCGAAAATGGTCTCAAACGATAGAGTTCAACTCACTGATGACGAATCCGTCGGAAAATTTGAGTCTGTCCGTCCGGCCGTTCGGCCGTTCGTCCGTCCGTCCGTCCGTAAGCACGATAACTCTCGAACGGATCAACCTAGAGACTTGAAATTTTCAGTGTAGGTTCAGATCTCAAATGCCTCGGTTGAGTTCGTTCATGGGCAGAATTCCACCAGGGGTTCCGTAAATATGGCCGTTCGGAATTTTGTTCTCCTGATTACTTTGAAACGACAGATTCGATCAAGATGAAACTTTGCACTCAGATGGAGAATGAGGTGTTCAAGCTACATGTGAAATTTTGTCCAGATCGCATTACCAGAACCATAGAAACCATAGAAAATTGTAACTTTTGACGGAAACGCCTAGGGACTTGAAATTTGCAGGATTGGTGTGGATCTCGATTGTCGTGATTACTTTTATCTATGAGCAAAATTATACTAGGGGTTCTGTAAATATGGTCGTTTGAAATTTGGTTTTCTTGATAATTTCAAAACTACAGATTCGATCGTGACGAAATTTTGTATACTAATGAAGAATGATATATTCAAGCTACACTTCTCCAGATCATATGACCAGAACCATAGAAACCATAGAAAATTATAACTTTCGAACGGAAAGGCCTAGGGACTTGAAATTTTCAGGATAGGTGTGGATCTGAAATGTCGCGTTCTTATCAATGAGCATAATTATACTAGGGGTTCCATAAATACGGTCGTTTGAAATTTTGGTTTCAAGATAATTTCGAAACAACGGATTCGATCGAAATAAAATTTCATATTTTAATCGAGAATGTTATATGAAAGCAATATTTTGTCCAGATCGCATGACCAGAACCATAGAAACCATAGAAAATTGTAACTTTTGAACGGAAAGGCCTAGGAACTTGAAATTTTCAGGGTGGGTTTGGATCGCGAATTTCACGGTCACGTTCATCAATGAGCAAAATTAGACTAGGTGTTCCGTAAATATGGCCGTTCAAAATATTCTGTTCCTGATAATTTCGAAACTGTCGATTTGATTGGAATGAAATTTTGCACCTAGCTGAGGAATAATGTATTCAAACTACTTGCAAAATTTTGTCCAGATCGCATCACCAAGACCATAGATACCGTAGAAAATTCTAGCGAATTAGCGAAACAAAATTGATCAGCTGAAGCACTGACATGAAGTCTGGAGTTTCGCCTAAGTTTCAGAATTTTTTTGACAGCTGTCGGAAATTTCTTCAATTGATTTCTAAAACTGGAAAATGCGAATCTACCTACCAGGTGCATGTACGAGCGCTCAAAAGCTCCTGCCTTCACGGCAGTGCTTTTCTAAATTTTTTCATTTCATTGCCCCCGAAAATCTGAATGAATTGGTCACCAATATCAGTTTTCCAAAATTGCGCAATATTCACCTTCTTTCTTGACCGAATGATTCTTTGAACAAACGCGTTATCATTCGTTGCCGAATTCTATTGGGTCGGCCGTCAAACCGTCTTTTTCGGAAGAAAACACCTGAGGTTTGAAAATGTTGAGGTTACGTTTGAGGTCACAATTCATTCAAAAATTTGAATGAAATACAAAAAAAATTGGGAAACGAAATCAAGTCACCTTAATTTTTGAACGCTCGTACTACTTACACGAGGGCTACCTATATCATTTCTTCACGATGTCTGTATTTCTCGAATTTTGAGCTGAAAATGGTCTCAATCGACTATGTTCGACTCACTGATGACGAATCCGTCAAAAAATTCGAGTCTGTCCGTCCGGTCGTCCGTCCGTCCGTATACACAATAATTCTCGAACGGAATGTCCTAGAAACATAAAATTTTCAGGGTAGGTTCGAATCTCGGATGCCGCAGTTAAGTTCGTTATTGGACAAAATTCGCCCAGGGGTTCCGTGAATATGGCCGCTCGAAATTTTGTTTTTCTGGTTTCTTCGAAACGACAGTCTCGATCGAGATGAAACTTTGCACTCAAATGGAGAATGAGGTGTTCGAGCTACATGTGAAATTTTGTCCAGATCGCATGACCAGAACCATAGAAACCATAGAAAATTGTAACTTTTGAACGGAAACGCCTAGGGACTTGAAATTTGCAGGATAGGTGTGGATCTCGATTGTCGTGATTACATTTATCTATGAGCAAAATTATACTAGGGGTTCCGTAAATATGGTCGTTTGAAATTTGGTTTTCTTGATAATTGCAAAACTACAGATTCGATCGTGACGAAATTTTGTATACTAATGAAGAATGATATATTCAAGCTACACATCTCCAGATCACATGACCAGAACCATAAAAAATCATAACTTTCGAACGGAAAGGCCTAGGGACTTGAAATTTTCAAGATAGGTGTGGATCTGAAATGTTGCGTTTACGTTCATCAATGGGCAGAATTATACTAGGGGTTCCGTAAATACGCTCGTTTGAAATTTTGGTTTCAAAATAATTTCGAAACTACGGATTCGATCGAGATTAAATTTCATATTTTAATCGAGAATGTTATATTGAAGCAATATTTTGTCCAGATCGCATGAACAGAACCATACAAACCATAGAAAATTGTAACTTTTGAACGGAAAGGCCTAGGAACTTAAAATTTTCAGGGTGGGTTTGGATCGCGAATTTCACGGTCACGTTCATCAATGAGCAAAATTAGACTAGGTGTTCCCAGGGGCGGATCGACGATTTCCGGGGCCCTACGCTTGAAAACTTTCGGGGCCCCCACTCTACTTTTTCTTCAAAAAAAATTTTTGAATCTGATTTCGGTTTTTTCAAAACAAACATAAATTTCATTGATAAAATATAGGATACATCAATTCAAATAAAACACAAGAATTGAAATCAACACAATGTAAACAACTTAAAAAAGTATATCAGGTACATAATAGAAATCAATATTTTTTTTTACAAAAAAACAAATTAACATGAACAAATTATTGGAAAATGAAAAATAATATGAAATACCAAAAAACTAAGTAAGTAAACATTTTTCCTTATATTCATGTCTGCAAATTCTTTTTTTGCAGCCTCATAATCCAGACTCTTCGTTATATCACTTTCAATCGAAAGTATTCCTAAGAACTGCAGTATGTTTTCCTTCATAACTGTTCTATATTTATTTTTTATTATGGATAACTTGAACGCTCTGCTTCGCAACTCGTTATTGGCAATGTTAAAAATAACTTCAAAACTATATATAAGTTCGAAAAAACTTCTATCATTCCCTTATCATAGATTATTTTCAACATCTGCGAACAACTCGTTTTTTTTCCAAGTTTTAAGAGTTTTAGATATTCTTTGAACTGAGATGCTTCACTGATAATTCCTTCATCAAGATCGCCTTCATAATTCTCCAATAGCGCTTTGAAACTGTCCGTTTCAATGTCTTGCGAAAGATTCCCTATATCGAATCGAATATACATACATTTAAGTTGCACAGTTATATCTCGATAGCGGAGCTTTGACGGTTCAAGTCGGCAACCAGGAAATCTAACAGTCTATTCAAGATCTCGACCCTGAATTTATCTTTTCCAAAAAGTATTGGCATTTGAGTTTCCCTATTCGTGAGCATTTTTTGAGCGCTCGTACTACTTACACGAGGGCTATATCATTTCGTCATGATGTCTGTATTTTTCGAATTTTGAGCCGAAAATGGTCTCAAACGACAATGTTCGACCCACTGATGAAGAATCCGTTGGAAATTCGAGTCTGTCCGTCCGTATACACGATAACTCTCGAACGGAATGTCCTAGGAACTTGAAATTTTCAGGGCAGGTTCGAATCTCGAATGCCGCGGTTGAGTTCGTTATTGGGCTAAATTCGCCCAGGGGTTCCGTAAATATGGCCGCTCGAAATTTTGTTTTCCTGATTACTTCGAAACTACAGATTTGATCGGGGTGAAATTTAGATGGAGAATTACGTGTTCAAGCTACATGCAAAATTTTGTCCAGCTCGCATGACCAGAACCATAGAAACCATAGAAAATTGTAAGTTTTGAACGGAAAGGCCTAGGGACTTGAAATTTTCAGGATAGGTTCGGATTGCGAATTTCGCGATCACTTTCATCAATGAGCAAAATTAGATTAGGGGTTCCGTAAATATGGTCGTTTGAAATTAAGTTTTCTATTTCAAAACTATGGTTTTGATCGTGACGAAATTTTGTATTTAAATTGAGAATGATAAATTCGAGCTACATTTTTTCCAGATCGCATGATTAGAAGCATAGAAACCATAGAAAATCATAACTTTCGAACGGGAAGGCCTAGGGACTTTTCATTTCGATTTTCAGGATAGGTTCGGATTGCCAAGGGGTTCCGTAAATATGGTCGTTGAAAGTATTTTTCCCTGATAATTTCGAAATTACTTATTGGATTGGAATGAAATTTCGCACATAGATGGAGAATAATGTATTCAAACTACAAATTTTGTACGGATCGCATTACCAAGACCATAAATACCGTTGTAAATCATAGCGAGTTATCGAAAAAAAAAATTGCTCACCTATGCACTAACGTGAAGTCTGGATTTTCGCCTTAGTATGAAATTTTCTTTGACAGCTGTCGAAATCTTTTCAGTTGGTCTCTAAAACTGGAGAATGCGAATCTACCTACATCCACAAGGCGGATGAATGAGCGCTCAAAAGCTCCTGACTTCACGGCAGTGCTTTTCTAAATTTTTTTCTAATGCGTTTATTGGACGCAATCTGGGAGTATTCAGAGTTCAATATCATTATTACTTATTTCTTTAGCTTGTGCCTCTATCTGATCCGTTTGTGAATCAGTTTTTGTCGTTATTTCCTCTAAAAATGACTAAAGATTCCAATGAATAGTATCCACATTGCAAATCCAAATAAGGTGTTTGAAGTTTGGAAGAAACTTTCTCGAAGCGTTCTAGAATTGTTTCCCAGAAACTGTAAGCATAGCGTATTCTAAGTTGGTTAGCTTTTTGAATATATTTTTGGCTTCATTTCTACAATCTGTCTTCTCTGTTTCATCCATGTAAATATGCTTCAAAGCCTTTAAATTTGAAATATCATTATACCCAAACTTCAGAACTAAGAAATGCAAAACAAGTGTCTTGTATCCCTCCAATATCGATGGTCGCATGTACCGATATTTCAAAGGGATGCCGACAACTTTACTGCCACCGTTGCGGGAATTTATTGCAGGCCGATAAGAATAATTGGAGAAAACATGCGGATGCTGAACCTTTGATTTGATGTTATTTTTATACTTTTTTTTTTTTTTTTTTTTTTTTTAGTCAGGGCGAATCCTCATGGACGAACTATCTCCGATAGATAGAACAGTGTGAGACTTCGTATGAAGCACGACCTACTCTAACTAAACCTAACCTGCTGTTTTAGATTCCGGGCATTTATTACCTACTAACCTTTTGACTCTTCTTGTTCGTATCTCTATCACGATCTTTGTCGTGGGATGCTTGTGTTACCTATGAATTTGAATTTCATAGGAGTCTCTTCTTCTGGATGATTTAAATTGAGATTACTCAATTTCTGTTTCTACGTAGTTGATCTCTGGGTCTTTTGTGATAGGTCCCCCCCACATCTTCTGCGGGGTTGTAGTCAACTAGTCTTCTTAGCTCATCATTACCCAAATGATGAGCTGCTCTGAGCAGTTTATTTTCTGTTGCTTGAATCTTCTTTATATGGCTATTGGCTGCATTGCCCCATGCCGCCGAGCCATATGTTAGTTGGGGTCTTGCAATTGACTTGATCATTCGTAGTTTCGTGCTTTGGTTCATTTGGCTTCTTCTTCCTAGTAGTGGGTAAAGTCTACTCATCGCTGAGTTTGTTTTATCCACTGCATATTTTATATGGTTTTTCCATGTAAGCCCTTTATCTAGTTTTACTCCTAGATATTTGACTTCATTTTCCCATTTTATCTCTTCTCCATCTATCTGTAGGTTGGAATTAATTTCAAGTCTCCGCTTCTGTAGTAGAATAGCTTGGCTCTTTTTGCTATTTATTTGAATTTTCCATTTGATGAACCATTCTTCTAAATCTTCTAGTGCTTCTTGCAGTCTTCTGTGTATGACATCTGGTCGGCGATGTCTGAAGGCTATTCCCGTGTCGTCTGCATAAAGGGCTAGCAGATTCCTTGGGTTCTTAGGAATATCGTAGATATATATGTTGTAAAGCAGAGGTCCTAGAACTGATCCTTGGGGCACTCCTGCTTCTACTTGTCTGGTGGTAGATAATGTGTCGTCTATTTTGACATAAAAATTCCGGTTCCTCAGGTAGTTTCTTATTATCTTGCAGGTTTTGGTGGTGTAGCCTGCCATCATCATCTTGTAGGCAAGTCCTTCGTGCCAAACTCGGTCGAAGGCTCTCTCGACATCTAATAGCACTAATCCAGTGGCTTGTTTATTCTGAAATCCTTCAGTGACATATTCAGTGATCCTTAACAGTTGAAGTTCTGTGGAATGATTTCTTCTGAATCCAAATTGTTCCGGTGGTATCAGATTCAGCTCTTCTGTTTCTTCATTTAGTCTTTTTGCAATGACTCTTTCGACAATTTTTCCAAGTGCTGACAGTAGACTTATCGGCCTGTAGTTTTGTGGGAATTTTCTATCTTTTCCTGGCTTATTGAACACAATGACTTCTGCTGTTTTCCATCTTTCCGGATAGTATTCTGTTCTCATCACTGCGTTTGCTATATTGGTTAGCGCTGCTATTCCTTTTCTGGGCAATTTCCGTAACATAAAGTTTGTTACTTTGTCTTTTCCTGGAGCTTTTCTGTTTTTCAATTTCTTGATGATTTCTTCAATTTCCGTTGGTGTTGTTGGGTTTGGGATGGTATCGCCTTCCGTTGGTTCCAACATCAATTCTTTATTTTCTTCGACTTCTTCTTCTAAATCTTCATTGTCATCGTCTTCTCTGTAGTTGATTCTGGCTTCTCGTTCTATCGCGTCGACCAGTGCTTCGGCTTTTTCAAGCTTTGAGTAGGCCATCCCATTAGCTCCGTGTAGAGGGGGAATTTCGGTTTTCTCGCGTCGTAAGCACTTTTGCATCTTCCATGCTGAGTGGTCTATGGTGTTTAGCTCTCTAACTCTTTGGTTCCATCTGTCTGTTCTCAGTTCTCTCAGTGCATTTTTCAGCACTTGACTGTGTTTATTCAGCTCTTTCTTGTCTTCTTCTCGATGTGAAGTTCTGTAGTTCTTCCTGAGTGTTCTATTCCTCTTTATAAGCTCTTTTATTGCTTTTGGGTTTTCACCATGTGAATGTTTCGGGGCTGGCCTTTCGATTCTTCTGGTACTTTCCTCGTAGGCTTCTTTTATTCGGGTTTCTAATTTTTCAACTTCATCTTCTAGTTCTTCAGGGGTTCTTATCTGTGGAATTTCTGTAATTTTCTCCTGGAGTATTTCACTGTACTTTTGCCAGTCTGTGAAGTCTTTCGTTTGAAGTTCTTCTGTTATCGGTCTGCGTCCCAATCTGAGTTCTATTGGGTTGTGGTCTGATGTGCCCTCTTCTATAGTATCAAGTGTGAAATCTTGGGTAATATCTTTCATTATGACGATATCTAATACGTCCGGTAGGCCATTACTTCTGGGCAGGTAGGTCGGAATTTCAGGTCCTAATACTATGGCATTTAGTTTTTCGGCGTACTTCTTAAGCTTCTTCCCATTTCGGTTTTCAGTTCTGCTATTCCATTCTCTTGACTTGCAGTTCATATCACCAATAATGATTTTCGGGTAGTTTCCTTCAAGCATCTTTTTCAGATCTTCCTCTATTAAGTCTTAAGTGGTTTGTAGGCTGACGTAATTTTCATTTGTCCTCGATTCGTATTAACTATAATCGAGACGGCTTCTATTTGCCCATTATTCAGTACATCGTCAAAATAGTGGTCGATGTTCCTCTTGACTATTAGGGCTACGCCCCCTCCTGTACAATTTCTGTCATTTCTGTATATTTCATGGTCGGGAAATGAAATTCTATTTCTTGTAGATAGTCTCGTCTACTGAATTGCTATAATATCCGGTTGTTTCTCGGATATTATTTCTTCTATTTCAGATCTACGGGCTCGTAGACCGTTTGTGTTCCATGAGACAATCTTCAGGCTGTTTTTATTTGCGTTAGTCACTAGCTCCATTAATTGGGTTTAGTGAGTTTACGGAACTTTTTGTCCATCTCTATTTCCAGGAATTTCATGAGCTTACTCATGATATTCTTGGTGAAGGTATCTAGATCCTCGGTGGTTTCGGGTCCTTTCTTGTTGGTCTCTTCTTTCTTCTTTTGGCTGCTCTTCTTGGATTTTTCATTTTTTGGGGCTTCTTTCTTCTGCTCTTGTTTGAGTGGTGGCGTTTTCTTCTTCTTATCTTCTTCCTTTTGTTCTTGTTGGACAGTAGGCATCATTTTCTTTTCTTATTTTTTTTTTTTTTTTTTTTTTTTTTACTGACAGCTGAATTTTGCTCTTGGTCGGGTTGCGTTTCGTGTGACTGAAAATTTAGAAGTTATTCTTCATTATTATTCATATTCACTTGCAAGACGAATTTTCATTCCGATCGGGGGCCTCTGTGGACCTCGGGGCCCTACGCTTAAGCGTACTAAGCGTACCGGTTAATCCGCCACTGACGATGGGACATGGTTATTTATCTTTTTTATGCCGAACTTCATTATAAACAATCGAAGAATTCCATTGTCGGGCCGCATGGGCGGCGATATTCGAACTTAGGAAATTTCGGCATCGATTTTTTTCAAAGTCTGATAAAATTTAACCCAGGAGATGGCTCACGATGGACCTATTCAATGATGGATATTCGATGAAATTCATATATTCCAGATCTCTTGAATGCATAGTTACTCAGTTCGGCATTTTTCAACGGATACCCCAAGTTTGAAAACTGGTAATTGGGTGCAATAAAATTTTATTTCGTTCTGCGAAAATAATCTCTGTTTTTGAAGCAATGGAATTGAAAAAACCCATGTGGCCCTTTTCAAGAGACAGAGAGTAAACAACAGATGATGAATATTTCACACCACATTTATTGCGATGTTTTCGATTCGAAATTTCTGAAGGAAAAGCTTCATTCGAGAATGATCCTCAAATTTCAGCATCGATTTTCTTGATCTTTGTCGTGTGATTATGGTGTTACCTATGACTTTCATGGGAGAGTATTTTCTTCTTTATATTCGAAATTGAGTTCATTCAATGTCTGTTTTTACTAAGTTGAACTCTGTGTCTTTAGTGATAGGTGGGTATCCTTATCATATCTTCTGTAGGATTTTAGTCAACCATTCCTTTCAGCTCATCATTTGGATGATGACTTGCTTTCTCAAATATCTTGGCCTTCTTGCTGCTTGATTTTTTCTGCAACTGCTGTGTGTTGTTGACTATTCTATACTTTGTATTTGCGGTAAAGTTCTTCTCTCCTTTCTATTATTATCTCGTTTGTTGGTGCTACCAAACTCAGCTCAAAGCTGGTATCATTGGCCTATCCCGGATACGAAGTACCAAAGAGATTAGACTCGATTTACATTTTGAACTTCCGTACTGTATGACAGGTGTTCAATATAACAGCCTTCTGGATGTCTGAATAGGTGTTTTTAGGTAGTCCCAGTTTAGCGATACTTTCGTGCAGAGTCTTGGGCACCACTCTGGTTGATGATATTATCACTGGAACGATTTCCACTTTCTCGCAATGCCACATTTGTTTGATTTCGATGGCGAGATCCGCATACTTAGCCATCTTCTCCTGATATTCATTGATTATGTTGTGAGTGTTCGGAACCGCCACATCAACGAGGAAGACCGAGTTGACACTTCTATCCAATACCACAATATCTGGTCTGTTATTCGTCACCTGTCTATCGGTGATAATGGACCTTTCGTAGTAAAGTCTAAAATTGTCATTCTCGAGAACCATCTGTGGCTGATACTTATAGTAGGGTGTATAGGTGTTGAGAAAACCGAACTTGTTCGCCAGTTTCTGGTGGACGATGTTGCACACTTGATTATGTCTATGCAGGTAATCAGTATTAGCCAGCGCGCTACAGCCAGATGTTATAATATGCTGAATACTCTCTGATTTTTGTTGACACTTCCTGCATTTGTCGGATTGGGTATTAGGATCTTTGATGTTGAACTTCTTGTTATTATTCGTATTGATGACCTGATCTTCAATAGCGATCATAAAGCCCTCAGTTTCTGGAAATAAGTTTCCGCTAGTGAGCCATCTATTTGAAGCCTCCTTGTCAATGTGTTGCTGGTTGAGTTCGTGGTGGTGTCGGCCATGCAATGCCTTTTGCGACCATTGTTCTTGTTTCTCCACATCTGAAACTACTCCAAAATCTGCCTCCAGCAACGCGAGGATCAGGGGCGTGTAACCCTTATCCGCTCTGGTTACAGTCCGATGAAGATCGGAGGTTTCGGCCTTCTCATAAAAGAACTCGCGTAATTTCAGGACCGTTCGATTGTGCAGATTGATGAGGTCAATAAGCCCCCTTCCTCCTTCCTTCCGAGGTAGTGTCGTTCTTAAAGTGGATGACGTTGGATGGTGGTTGTTGGTTTTTGTCATCATTGTTCTTGTCGACCTCTGAATAGCATCCAACTCAGTTTTTGTCCATTCGAGTATTCCGAAAGAGTGTGTTAAAACTGGTATGGCATGTTTTTTGATTGCCTGTACTAGGTGACCTGCATTCAGCTCAGACTTCATCAGAGCTTTTACTCTTCGTCGAAGTATAACAGAGTCCATAACAAGTTGTTCCCTGCACGCTTGGTGATCTCTTGTGCAGCCCTTTTGTTTTTCTGCCAATATATTTTTTTCCTCGGCGTGCTTGTATATTCTGTTGGTGATGCATGCTGTTAGAATTTAATACAATGGGGTTGTGCAGGATGTGGTTGAATTGTTCAGCCAGTTCTTCGTGGACACTGGAAAATTTCTTGTACGAGAAATTTTGGATGTTGTCTACTCCTGGGAGAGTCCAGTTGTTAGCATTTCGGACAGCTTCTCTGATTTCTTCTACGGAAATCTCATCGAATTGCATCGGTGCAACTCCCAACTGTTCCTTCTCAGTTTTTATCCAGCTGGCCTCTACGTTGTTATATTTGGGCGTTGACCATATCGAGGACCAATAATTCTCTAAACAATGCTTGGACGGCATTGTTTTGTTGATGTTAACATTTTCAGTTTTTAATTGTCTGAAGAAGGTTTCTTGATTATTTTGGAAAGTGCTGTTTTGTTGTTTCCTTTTTGTGTACTTGATGTATCTCGATAAACGCTTGGACTTCGCTCTCAATTTTTGCTTCAACAGATCTACATGTCAACTCAGATGATGTTGATGATCTGGATCGTTGATATGTGTATTTATTTTCTCGAATATTTTTCTTACATGATTTTTCAAGCTTTTTGAAGGTTCTCTATTGCTCTGATATTCTGTTAGTCGTCCAAGCTCAGTTCTTATATCGTTGATAGCATGCTCCAGTCGTTGCTACCACCACGGTTTTTTGCTGGTATTTTTGGCACGTACAGTTGGTGCATATACTTCCTGGTTGTGCATTCGGAGCACTGATACGGCTCCACGGTAAATGAGCAAATGAAGCTGCTCGAGAGAATAGTAGTCTTTGATGTATCTTTCCAGTGTTGAATTCACAGCTGCAATAATATTACTGGTTTCTCTATTGGTCCTCAGTTTCGGCAGTTTTGGTCGACGGATCGGATTAGTGCCCTCAAATTCTACTAGTGATTTGCTCAGTTCGAAGAGCACTTTATCGAGCAACACTGGTTGAGCTGTTGTATCGGGAACAAAAGTTATGTGGTCTGTAGTAGCTATTTCGTCTTTGTCAGTGTGATCTATTCTGTGAGAACTGTTTACTACTTCTCGTGCTTACGGATTTGCCGTAAGATCGGATCAGGAAGCAATTTGTTCCTCAAAATAGTTCTTCTCTGGTCAGCTATTCGTTGCTCTGTTATGTGTTGCAATTCTGGGTACCTTTCAACAAAACTACGGTGAAGAGCATATCGGTACGTAGTCAGGTCAGTTTCCATCTTCGTAACTGTAAAATAGGAGCGCATTATGAAAGAATTCAACTCTGTGGTCCATTTCATTCGCTTTTTAGGCAGTCCGGCTTTAGTGGTCGCAGGCATTTTGACATGCGTCGCCGTTGAAACATTTAAAGTCGGTTGAGAACTATGGGCGTTAACGTCCTCTCCAGTGGTGGGATTATTATTATTATTATATCTCGGTTTTGGTCAGGAGCTATCAGCCATATATTAAGAGCCCCTAGTTCAATTCTGCTCATCATCAATAGCGATTGAATCCTCGAGGAGTGCAGACGTATTGAGAAATGCGCATGTGTGCCAAGTGAACCTCGTATAGAAGTGATAAGAAGAAGAAGAAATAACTGTGTTGAGTCCAGGTTTAGATCGATGGTTCCACAGATTATTTTACATTGAAGAGACAAAAGTGAATTTAGTGGAAAGTGAAAAAAGTGTTTAAGTGTTGTTTGCTGAGTCACTCTGACAAAATGTCGGAATACGACTCTGCAAATGAGGACAGAGAATCCGATGCCGAAAACTTATCGGATGAAGAAATATCCGATATGGATATTGAAGAAGAAGAAGTTAATGATGAATCCGAAAAAGATCGGATTATAAAAGAACAGAAGGACCAGATCAACAGCCTCATGAGTCAACTGAAAGTTATGACGGAGAGTCTCAAAACTTTATCCGACGAAGTGAAATCCTTGAGAGCAGAAATGTCTCAGTCCTCGAAGCCGCGGAAACGGGCTAAGAAAAATGAAAATGGCTTCTCCTCTGGGACAGAGGAGACAGTGTCAACTCCAATCCAAAAAGAAGTCCAGAAAAAACCAACCAATAATAATGATGCAGCTGCAGGTGGGCCACCTACGGAGAAATCGTATATTGCAGCATTGCAAAAAGGAAAACGCCCAGAAGAAGCTACTTCTGCACCCGCAGAAGAAATTGAAGTCCCTACTCCAATCGAGCAGAAAAAAGGTAAAGTTCCTCCAGTGACATTAAGAGGCACGGCCGACTGGACACAAATCTCGAGAGAGATGCAAATGAAGGGTATTAAATACCTGAGAGCGACCACTGTAAGAGACGGCATTCGTGTTGTTCCCCAATCCCCCGACGACCACAGGAAGATGACAAAATTCCTCGAGTCGAGAAATAAAGAGTTTTACACCCTCCAAAGAGAAGAGGAGAAGAGAATCTACGCGGTGGTACGTTATCTGCCACTAGACGCAGATATTAACATCATCACAGATGATCTCGCCGAGCAAGGCATTACGGACGCGGATGTCATAAGGATGACATCTAACGAAACCAAAATGGCAATACCCTTATTCTTGGTGAAAACCCAAAATAAGAAGGTATTCGAAATAAAACAGCTCTACGGTATAAATTGTGTAGTAGAGCCGAAGAAAAAGAGCATTGGACCTGGCCAATGTCATAGATGTCAACGTTACGGACATGCGCAAAGTAAATGCACATTCCCATGGAGATGTGTTAAATGCTCTGGAGCGCACAATAGTAAAGATTGTATGCTAACAAGAGAAAACGAGGAGAGAAATGCTACCTGTGCGCTCTGCGGAAAAGCAGGTCACCCAGCCAGCTACAAAGGATGTAGCGAGTGGAAACTGGTGACCAAAAAGAAGACTGCGACCAAAGCAAGAAAAGAAGAAGAAAAGAAAATGATGCCTACTGTCCAAAAAGAACCAAAGGAAGAAGATAAGAAAAAGAAAACGCCACCACTCAAACAAGAGCAGAAGAAAGAAGCCCCAAAAAATGAAAAATCCAAGAAGAGCAGCCAAAAGAAGAAAGAAGAGACCAACAAGAAAGGACCCGAAACCACCGAGGATCTAGATACCTTCACCAAGAATATCATGAGTAAGCTCATGAAATTCCTGGAAATAGAGATGGACAAAAAGTTCCGTAAACTCACTAAACCCAATTAATGGAGCTAGTGACTAACGCAAATAAAAACAGCCTGAAGATTGTCTCATGGAACACAAACGGTCTACGAGCCCGTAGATCTGAAATAGAAGAAATAATATCCGAGAAACAACCGGATATTATAGCAATTCAGGAGACGAGACTATCTACAAGAAATAGAATTTCATTTCCCGACCATGAAATATACAGAAATGACAGAAATTGTACAGGAGGGGGCGTAGCCCTAATAGTCAAGAGGAACATCGACCACTATTTTGACGATGTATTGAATAATGGGCAAATAGAAGCCGTCTCGATTATAGTTAATACAAATCGAGGACAAATGAAAATTACGTCAGCCTACAAACCATCCCAAAACGACTTAATAGAGGAAGATCTGAAGAAAATGCTTGAAGGAAACTACCCGAAAATCATTATTGGTGATATAAACTGCAAGTCAAGAGAATGGAATAGCAGAACTGAAAACCAAAATGGGAAGAAGCTCAAGAAGTACGCCGAAAAACTAAATGCCATAGTATTAGGACCTGAAATTCCGACCTACCTGCCCAGAAGTCATGGCCTACCGGACGTATTAGATATCGTCATAATGAAAGATATTACCCAAGATTTCACACTTGATACTATAGAAGAGGGCACATCAGACCACAACCCAATAGAACTCAGATTGGGACGCAGACCGATAACAGAAAAACTTCAAACGAAAGACTTCACAGACTGGAAAAAGTACAGTGAAATACTCCAGGAGAAAATAAGTGAAATTCCACAGATAAGAACCCCTGAAGATCTAGAAGATGAAGTTGAAAAATTAGAAACCCGAATAAAAGAAGCCTACGAGGAAAGTACCAGAAGAATCGAAAGGCCAGCCCCGAAACATTCACATGGTGAAACCCCAAAAGCAATAAAGGAGCTTATAAAGAGGAATAGAAAACTCAGGAAGAACTACAGAACTTCACATCGAGAAGAAGACAAGAAAGAGCTGAATAAACACAGTCAAGTGCTGAAAAATGCACTGAGAGAACTGAGAACAGACAGATGGAACCAAAGAGTTAGAGAGCTAAACACCATAGACCACTCAGCATGGAAGATGCAAAAGTGCTTACGACGCGAGAAAACCGAAATTCCCCCTCTACACGGAGCTAATGGGATGACCTACTCAAAGCTTGAAAAAGCCGAAGCTCTGGTTGACGCAATAGAACGAGAAGCCAGAATCAACTACAGAGAAGACGATGACAATGAAGACTCAGAAGAAGAAGTTGAAGAAAATGAAGAATTGATGTTGGAACCGCCGGAAGGCGATACCATCCCAAACCCAACAACACCAACGGAAATTAAAGAAATCATCAAGAAATTGAAAAACAGAAAAGCTCCAGGAAAAGACAAAGTAACAAACTTTATGTTACGGAAATTGCCCAGAAAAGGAATAGCAGCGCTAACCAATAAAGCAAACGCAGTGATGAGAACAGAATACTATCCGGAAAGATGGAAAACAGCAGAAGTCATTGTGTTCAATAAGCCAGGAAAAGATAGAAAATTCCCACAAAACTACAGGCCGATAAGTCTACTGTCAGCACTTGGAAAAATTGTCGAAAGAGTCATTGCAAAAAGACTCAATGAAGAAACAGAAGCGCTGAATCTGATACCACCGGAACAATTTGGATTCAGAAGAAATCATTCCACAGAACTTCAACTGTTAAGGATCACTGAATATGTCACTGAAGGATTTCAGAATAAACAAGCCACTGGAT
Organism: Aphidecta obliterata; assembly: GCA_963966015.1. Classification (NCBI taxonomy): domain Eukaryota; kingdom Metazoa; phylum Arthropoda; class Insecta; order Coleoptera; family Coccinellidae; genus Aphidecta; species Aphidecta obliterata. Next base: position 44,317,839 of record OZ014427.1, read on the forward strand.
TAGTGCTATTAGATGTCGAGAGAGCCTTCGACCGAGTTTGGCACGAAGGACTTGCCTACAAGATGATGATGGCAGGCTACACCACCAAAACCTGCAAGATAATAAGAAACTACCTGAGGAACCGGAATTTTTATGTCAAAATAGACGACACATTATCTACCACCAGACAAGTAGAAGCAGGAGTGCTCCAAGGATCAGTTCTAGGACCTCTGCTTCACAACATATATATCTACGATATTCCTAAGAACCCAAGGAATCTGCTAGCCCTTTATGCAGACGACACGGGAATAGCCTTCAGACATCGCCGACCAGATGTCATACACAGAAGACTGCAAGAAGCACTAGAAGATTTAGAAGAATGGTTCATCAAATGGAAAATTCAAATAAATAGCAAAAAGAGCCAAGCTATTCTACTACAGAAGCGGAGACTTGAAATTAATTCCAACCTTCAGATAGATGGAGAAGAGATAAAATGGGAAAATGAAGTCAAATATCTAGGAGTAAAACTAGATAAAGGGCTTACATGGAAAAACCATATAAAATATGCAGTGGATAAAACAAACTCAGCGATGAGTAGACTTTACCCACTACTAGGAAGAAGAAGCCAAATGAACCAAAGCACGAAACTACGAATGATCAAGTCAATTGCAAGACCCCAACTAACATATGGCTCGGCGGCATGGGGCAATGCAGCCAATAGCCATATAAAGAAGATTCAAGCAACAGAAAATAAACTGCTCAGAGCAGCAATGAATATGCCGTGGTTCGTAAAAAACCAACAAATCCACCGAGACTTAGAATGGGAAACTGTCACAGATTTCCTAAAAAAGACGGCCGAGAAGATATTTGAAAAAGCAAGTCAACACCCAAATGATGAGCTAAGAAGACTAGTTGACTACAACCCCACAGAAGATGTGGTTAGGATACCCACCTATCACAAAAGACCCAGAGATCAACTACGTAGAAACAGAAATTGAGTAATCTCGATTTAAATCATCCAGAAGAAGAGACTCCTATGAAATTCAAATTCATAGGTAACACAAGCATCCCACGACAAAGATCGTGATAGAGATACGAACAAGAAGAGTCAAAAGGTTAGTAGGTAATAAATGCCCGGAATCTAAAACAGCAGGTTAGGTTTAGTTAGAGTAGGTCGTGCTTCACACGAAGTCTCACACTGTTCTATCTATCGGAGATAGTTCGTCCATGAGGATTCCCCCAGACTAAACAAAAAAAAAAAAAAAAAAAAAAAAAAAAATCTGCTCATCAGTAGCGATTGACCTCTCGAGTAGTGCGGACGTATTGCGAAGTGCGCATGTGTACCAAGTGAGTTGAATCTAACGAAGTCCAGATCAAACGATCGTTGGTTCCGCAATGGAGAAATATATTGCTCAAATGTGTTCTATGGCCCAAGGACTATCAGACAACGATATGGATGATTTTTTCCTGGAAATTTCGAAAAAACTGAAAGATGCGAGGAAAACAAGGAAAAGCAACAAAAGTAAAGAAGAAGAAGAAAAATTCAATGAAGGACAACCTGCGTTGAAAAAGATAAGAAAAACTACGACGAACAAACTTACAACTAACGAAAATGGAACCCCAATTTATAACAAATATGAACTTTTAAGCAGCGATGAGGAAAATCAAATGGACATCGAGGATATCGTACAACAAGAGGAAGAAAAAGAAAAATCTATTATCACTGGACCAGAAATGAATCAGAACTGACCCGATAAGAAGAAAAAAGAAGCCCCAACTCAACAACAGCCGATCCATAAAACTGAAAGGATTTCTAACATGATTTTGAGGAATAAATCAAGGTGGAACGAAATTAATGAAATTATCAAAACAGCAAATATTGACTGCAAAAGGGTGAAACTAGTATCTCAGGGAATACAAATCGAGCCCAAAACTGAAACCGATTACCGCACTCTCTATAAGATACTTAGAGAAAAAAATGAAGAATTCCACACTTACGGACTAAAAAGTGAGAAAAAACTGAAGGTAGTACTCCGAGGAGTACTTATTGAATCCAATGAAGACGAAATAAAGGAAGATTTGACAAGGCAAGGTTACCCGGTCACTAAAGTAACCAGAATGAAAGGAAAGAAGGGATTCCCAACCCCCCTTGTACTTGTGGAGATTGATAAAGCTTATAAGGCAATCTTCACAAAATTGGAAAAATGCTGTGGAATATCAATCACAGTCGAGAGTTTGAGGATCAAAACAGGGCTAATCCAATGTTACCGCTGTCAATTGTATGGACACTCTCAGAAGTTCTGTCATGCTGCATACAAATGTATGAAGTGTGGAGAAGAACATGTTACCGCTGAATGTGAAAAACCAGTGACAACAGTACCAAAAGTGCGAATTGTGAAGGCGATCATCTGTCGACCTACATTAAATGTACTAAGAATCCGAACAACCCGGACATAAAAAGCCCAAAATATAAAGAAGCCCCGCTCCCCGAAGAGAACGTATGGCAGAAACGCACAGAAGAAAGGAGAAAGGAATTGGCCAAGGTAAAAATACCTGAAAAAGTTTCTGAGAAAAAACACAAAAAACCTGATGCACCCAAGCAAAAATCAAAAGACGAAGACGAATTAGCCGTCATTCTAGGAAGAATGACTCTAACGTTATGCTCAACAAACGCGACCATGGAACAAAAGATCTCCTTCATTGAAGAGCAAGACAAACTGATAAGACTATTCAGACAGAAATGAACGATAAGCCCTTCAAAAATTTAAATATTGCGTTTTGGAACGCAAATTCGATCATTCCAAAAAGACAGGAACTAACACTCTTTTTGGAAAATAACAAAATAGATATTCTCCTTTTGGGCGAAACCCATCTGAAACCGACAATGACGATGAAAATAAGAAATTACGAGATTTATAGAAGAGACAGACTAACCGGCAGAGGAGGTGGAACAGCTGTCCTAGTGAAAAGAGGAATAAGCCATACTGAATTACCAGATGTTCAAGGAAACAACATTGAGGAAAAAGGGGTAAGTGTGCAAACACGCGAAGGCGAAATTAACATTTATTCTGTACTGGAGGAAAAAAGGAAGGCCAAGAAACAGTATAGACGGACACCCAAATGACAAAACTATACTAAATAAACTAACCAACGAGGTAAAAGCCAGAGTCCGTGAATTATTTACGGAAGAGTGGGACAAAAAGATAGAGAATCTAGATACAGAAGATCGATCCTAATGGCAAATGGCATCAGCATTAACCGGGAAGAAAACGAAAACAAAGATTCCAAAACTGACAAAAGGAAGTCAGACAGCAATTACGAACGAAGAAAAAGCTGAAATGTTCGCCGACTCGCTAGAGCAACAATTCAAGCCGAATCCGAAGAACAACGACGACAAGTTCAACAAATCAGTAGAAGAAATTGGTACGTCAGCAATAAACGAATAAGAGAAGAATTGAAAATACCAACAGTCGAGGAAATAATTCACAAACAAACCAAGAAGACAATCGAAACGATGAAAGAACACGAAAACAAGGAAATAAGGAGGATGGTAATGATACCAGTCCGAACCACAGACAAGAGGAAATATCTCTTGCAGAGAAGCCAATGACGGATAGCCAAGAACCATGCAGAAGAGAGGAGGACCTCTCCAAGTAACCAATAGAAGGAAAAAGGAAAAATTATATTAAAGGCGAAGGGAAGTAAATTTCAGTCCTTTTCAAAAACCAGGACCTATGAATTCTGCTCATTGATGAACCTTGACCGCGAACATTTGCGATCCACACCTATCCTGAAAATTTCAAGTCTCTAGGCCTTTCTGTTCGAAAGTTATAATTTTCTATGGTTTTATGGTTCTGGTCATGCGATCTGGAAAAAATGTAGCTTGAATATATCATTCTCCATTGAAATACAAAATTTCGTCATGAGAATCATGAAATTATCGAGAAAACTAAATTTCAAACGACCATATTTACGGAACCTGTACTGTTATCTTAATCAGGGTCGTCGGAGTTGGCCAAATGGATGAAGGAATTCAATAATGTTGGATTCAAAGATTTATTTCTAAAAGAATGACAAATAATAAAAGGAAATTCAAAGAAACATAAACATAGGTACCTAAAAGAAGGACCTGAATTCAATCTCAATAAACTTATAAAATTTATGATATATTGTTATATGGTTATATTCTTTCTGGTTTGCGCTGAAGAAATCAACCTTCATTACAAGCAAAATTAATCTACTAATTCGCTTCATCCGCACACGACGCTCGCAGATAAGAACAGACAAAAAAAAGGTAAACGAATAAGCCTAACATCAAATTATTGAGATGCAAAACATTGCCTGATGGTAGGCAGCACAACATACCCGGTATACGCAATTAGGTACCAAGCGGTACCAAGCAATGGTCACATTGGTTTCGGTACAAACCCCTATTCTAATTTTGCTCAATGATAAACGCGATTTTGCATGAAAATTTGAAGTCTCTATGCGTTCGAAAGTTATAATTTTCTATGGTTCTGGTTATGCGATGTTTACAAAATTTTGCATGTAGCTTAAACATCATACTCCATTCAAGTGGAAAATTTCATCTCGATCGAATCTGTAGTTTCGAAGATATCAGGAGAACAAAATTTCGAACGGCCATATTCACGGAACCGTTGAGGTACAAACTTATTGTAACGAATACTTAAAATATAAAATTTGAAAGAAATCAGAAATTCTTTCGTGAATAATTCAGAGATTCGTAAGTGAATTATAAATCATAATAAAATGTCGTCCTTGTTGACGTCAAAAGAAATTCACGAATACCATTGACCACGCTCTTCTTTCCTACTGAGGTTCTAAAAACTCCCAAGTCAACCCTAGAACGATTCCGATGTTTTCATAATATTTATCAGGAAACACCCTTCGAATAATCGATTTCTTGAGGATAGAGCAACAGCTTTGGATGGTCCTCAAGATGAGAAATGGCCCTGGACGTCCGACTGACCCTCCCGGAGCGAATGTTTAGTCAGATCCAACCGGAAAACATAAATCTTTGTCGGGTAAAAGGTAACCAAGTGACAAAATGGCCTAACAACTCCGGTAAATGAAACTGCCGGAATTTTACGACGATCCCCCTCAGCTTTTAATTGTGACTTCCACCGAATTTTACCGAACACCCCCTGCCGTGCTGTGCATGTTGTTCCACCTAAAGGGTAATTCAGTTTCCTAACATTGTGGAATCCTGTTCAATTAATTTTTTGTTGCAGTCGGTCTGTGGCTTCTGACCGCTCTGGTTTTCTGGAAAATTTATACTTCGGCTGGCGAAATTTGAACGGAATTAATGGGGTGTAATTTTGCAAGTATCGTCTGGTTGCGTAATATTGAGCATACGTAATTAAAACCGTTTTGATGAGTTTTCTCATGAATTGACGAAGTTTCGAAATGGAGCCAGAATTGCTTGTTACTTTCATTATGTTTTCTAGGAACCGATGTTAGCCTTGATATTATATTCTATGAATTTCAACGTGAACTGATTGTAGTTCAATTCGAGAATATGTACCAGAATGGGTTCACGAATCAAATTAGGATACGAGTAGACCTAAAAAGCATGATAAGTTTGTAATAAATACTCCATTCGGTGGAAAGCGCAGCAAATTCAATACAAAAGGTCAATATTTTCACATCACTATGTCTTCTATGACTATGGTTCACAAAAATACTAACCGTATAATTTTCTAGAAGGAAATAATACACCGTCTATGGAATTTCTAAGTTTCAAGGTTTCGGACTGATTACTCGAACTGTGTTCAGAAAAGCTTTTAGAAGAGATTGTTACGTGTTCAATCCCGTTCACAGTGCCGCTACTGTCTAATTCAGTGGAAGCTGAGCCGGCGCAGGGTGGTCAGTTTTTCGTCTTTCGTAATTGCGTAATTTTTGCTTTTCCATATTGTTGAAATTCGAAGTCGTGGAAAGTTGTTCTTCTGCTTCTGAGAGTTATTATCGTTATCATCGATACCGTTCTGGGATTTTGCCCTCCAAAGTTTTATTTAAATACAAGTTCAATCAATTCGCTCGTGGGACGAACGATTGGTTTGGAAATTGTGTTTTCCTGAAAAGGAATTATCGAAGAGGAATTTTCTCGCTGTGGTAAGGCATCACCATATGGTCGGCTCGTTGTGTTCAGTTTTTCTTTTTGTATTTTCAGCACAGAATCATCGAAAATTAAATTTGTTTTCCAGGAAATATAATCATAATATATTGCACTGATAGAGAAAACTACCACCTATCTCAATTTTTTCGTTAATTATTTTAACCCTCGGATATATTATGTATTTCGAAATTCTTTTTTTTTTTTGGTTTTATCATTCCTTTTTTTTGTGTCCATTGCATTGTGTGGAGTGTTTCTAAGGGGCGTTCTTATTATAGGGTCCAAGTCTAGGGACAATTGGATTCGGAGTTTATGCTGGTTCCCGTTATTGCTCGGAATATTCGAGGATCAATTATCAATTCAAAATTCAGGATTTGGGATTTGAGGACGTCGCTGCCGTGGCCATTTCTTTCGTGGCGCATCGGAGTACGCATTTGATGGTCAAGGTCGTACCGAATCGTTGTTGTTTTTTTTCGCTAATTGGAATTCTTGTGATGAAATTCTTCACCATCTTCCTACCTCCTTTATCTATTTCTTTCTTTTCCCTGTCTTATTTAGATTAAGGAATATCATATCCCTAATACCATCCCTATATCATTCCATCCCTTTCCTCCTAATTTTTAGTTTAGTTTTAATTCTAGTTTGTGAAAGCAGTCAAGAATTGCAATCATATAGTATATTATTTGGACTTATTGATTGTTAGCCAAATTGTACTTTAAAGGGGGTCCACCCACTCTAAAGTTTGTGAAGCGCCTGTGTACACATCCGCTCAAACTTGTTGTAGTACAATATATTTTTTTTTTTGAGCGCTCGTACTACTTACACGAGGGCTATATCATTTCGTCACGATGTCTGTATTTTTCGAATTTTGAGCCGAAAATGGTCTCAATCGACTATGTTCGACTCACTGATGACGAATCCGTCGGAAAATTCGAGTCTGTCCGTCCGGCCGTCCGGCCGGCCGTCCGTAAGCACGATAACTCTCGAACGGAACAACCTAGAGACTTGAAATTTTCAGTGTGGGTTCAGTTCCCGAATGGCTCGGTTAAGTTCGTTAATGGGCCAAATTCCACCAGGGGTTCCGTAAATATGGCCGTTCAAAGTTTTGTTTCCCTGATTACTTGAAAACTACAAATTTGATCGAGATGAAATTTTGCACTCAAATGGAAAATGAGGTGTTTAAGCTACATGTGAAATTTTGTTCAGATCGCATGACCAGAACCATAGAAACCATAGAAAATTGTAACTTTTGAACGGAAACGCCTAGGGACTTGAAATTTTCAGGATAGGTGTGGATCTCGAATGTCGTGATCACGTAGATGAACGTGAGCAACATTATACAAGGGGTTCCGTAAATACGGTCGTTTGAAATTTTGTTTTCTCGATAAATTCGAAACTGCGGATTCGATCGAGATGAAATTTTGTATTTTAATCGAGAATGATATATTGAAGCAATATTTTGTCCAGATCGCATGACCAGAACCATAGAAACCATAGAAAATTCTAACTTTTGAACGGAAAGGCCTAGGAACTTGAAATTTTCAGGGTGGGTTTGGATCGCAAATTTCACGGTCACGTTCATCAATGAGCAAAATTAGACTAGGGGTTCCGTAAATATGGCCGTTCAAAATATTTTTTTCCTGATAGTTTCGAAACTACCGATCGGATTGGAATGAAATTATGCACCTAGCTCAGGTATAATGTATTCAAACTACGTGCAAAATTTTGTCCAGATCGCATCACCAAGACCATAGATACTGTGGAAAATTCTAGCGAATTATCGGAAAAAAATTGATCAGCTGAAGCACCGACATGAAGTCTGGAGTTTCGCCTAAGTTTCAGAATTTTTTTGACAGCAGTCAAAAATTCCTTCAATTGATTTCTAAAACTGGAAAATGCGAATCTGCCTACAAGGTGCATGTACGAGCGCTCAAAAGCTCCTGCCTTCACGGCAGTGCTTTTCGTAATTTTTTTAGATATAGACCGTGATAGAATAGAATAGGATATTGGTCCACACCATTAGTTGTAGAGCACTGAATTTGATTATCAGTTTGGTACATTTCCGTTATAAATTTCCAGATTTCCATCAATTAGATTAACAATCAATAACCCCTAAGTGTAATTAAATCTGGTGGCGCCCATTTAATTTTTTTCTTCTTTCGACCATACCCTGCCCTTCTTCGACTTGAGCTTAGGGACCACTGAGGGTCGGAAATAGTCAAACATACCAGAGAAAGTGACATGATGGTTTTCGCCAGATTAATTCACATGAAAAATACAAATTACTTTGGTCATCAATTGAATCAGGCACGGTACCATACAACAATTTTTTTGTGGCATTTGCGGTTCAGAATCGATTATTTCGTCATGGCTATCTTCCAACAACCAGATTTTCATGCTTAATTCACGATCTGAATATCTCTTCCTGATATTTCATTTCCCTTCAATTCACAATGTCCGTAGAGGTAACATGTTGAAATAAAATGCTCCACATGAGTTAGGAATATTGACTTAAAGTACAAAAAAATATAGTTCAAATAAGATTTTTGTGATGAAAATTCAAATTAATATGATTTCAAGTTGCAAATTAATTTTAGCCTGTAGGTCTGCAGCGTATACAGGGTGGTTAAGTAAAATCAAGTAAAATAACGAAATTTTATTCCCAGAGAATTCAAGCATTTTAAGACTATCAATACAATGTATGGCCTCCACGGGCATAAATAACAGCTTGACATCTTCTTTGCATACTACACACGAAGTTGTTGAACATTTCTTGAGGAATTTAGTTCCATAAACGGGGCAGAAGTTCTCTCAGATCATTTAAGGATTCTGGGGTAGGTTGATGATTATCTAATCTTCTTTGGAGCATATCCCATGCATGTTCTATGCAATTCAAATCTGGTGAATGTGGAATACCAAGCTCATCCCGCGCATTCTCAACTATGGCTGCACGGTGCGGTCTAGCGTTATCGTCTAGAAATTGAAAAGTTTTACCAATGGCAGCGTGAAAATTTGGCACAACATTGTCAATGACATGCTCCCTATAGTGTAAGGCGGTCATATTCCCAGGACAAATGTGTAGATTTGTGCGCCCGTTGAAACATATCCCGGCCCATACCATAACACTACCCCCTCGGAATGGATGGACTTCTTGGACATAGCGACGATTACGGGGTATGCGTGGGATTGTCCATACCCTTATTCTTCGAGAATCTGAAAATCTTCCATATCTGGATTCATCAGTGGAAAGAACACTACGCCATTGATCGTTTCAATTGATATGTTGCCTTGCCCATTCCAGTCTTTGACGCTTATGGTCACGTGTTAATGGAACTCCTTTTAATGGACGGCTAGAACCTAGATTCACCTCTCTCAAACGTCGTCTGATGGTTTCGATGGAAACTTGGACCCCATCTACATTTTGAAGAGTATTCCGTAGCATTCTACACGTAGATGTAGGGTTTCTTCTCGCCGAAACGGTGATGAAACGATCCTGAGCAGGTGTTGTTTTTTGTCGCCCAACAAGGAACCTGTCTCCCTGAACCTATTCCAAAGTCGAGATATCAGACTTTGGCTGACTTGGAGCCTTTCCGCTACAACAACCTGAGTTAGGCCACCCTGTAGCATTCCGATAGCCCTATTAGCCTCAGCGTTTGTTAATTTACGTCTTGGCATTTTCAGAAAACTCGTTTCAAATCGAAGATTACATACTTTTAAAAACGATTAAAAACGATGAATACGATATCCCTAACTCTTGTGGAGCTGTCAGCGAGCTCAAAACGCAGCAACCCTTCTCTTAACTTTATAGCTCCAATGAGTTCGACCCAAATATTCAGTTATCGTTTAGATAAGCGACCGAAGAGGAGGTTAGGGTCCTGGTGTGGAATCTTAGTTCGAACGCACAGGGGGTTGATAATATATCCGCAAAAATGCTCAAACTATCGCTCGGTATAATTCTACCGTATTTGACACACATTGTAAACGTTTGTATTGAGTCCGGATAGTAATTCACTGCTTGGAAGTCCTCCATAAAGAATCCATTGCCTAAGGTTCCGAATCCGGAATCTTTAACTGATTTCCGACCAATAAGTGTGCCACCAGCTTTGTCGAAGGTTCTTGAAAAGATATTGTTTTTCCAGGTTTATGACTACGTCACTGAAAACGAAATTCTGACCGCGGTGCAGTCTGGTTTCAGAAGGGGCTACAGCACTACCACTCTTCGGTTGAATATAACTGATGATATTATGAGATCATTAGATGGGGGGCATGCCACGATTTTGACCCTGTTAGATTTCGCCAAAGCTTTCGACACCCTCGACCACGAACTTCTTTGTGCCAAATTGAAATACTTTGGTTTTGATGACATTGCATTGACATTTTTTAGGTCTTACCTTTTTGGTAGATGTCAGAGGGTTCGACTGCGAGGAACTTTTCCTTAGTTGTGTGTAATTACGTCGGGTGTGCCACAGGGTTCCATTCTTGGTCCTCTGCTATCTTTGATTTACATGGCAGACATGTATAGAGTAGTCAGATTTGTGTGCATTCATTTTTATTGCGATGATGCTCAAGCTTACCTATCTTTTCATCCCTCTCTTTTGGATCAGGCTATTGAGCATATAAATGAAGACCTGTCGAAGATTTTGGAATACTGTCAGAGAAATAATCTGAAACTGAATGCGAACAAGGATTCATATATATCTTTTTCTCCTAGAGCTTTTGTTGTTTCGGCTGATATCCAAATAGGCGGACAATCGATTCCATCTTCCAACTGTAGCAAGAACCTCGGAATTGTCTTTGATTGTCAGTTGAGATTCAGGGAGTATGTGTCACTGCTGTTGAGAAAATCTTTTCTTGCTCTGACATATTTGTAAAGGCATAGACAATTTTTGGATTTTTCCTCGCGTAAATATCTGTGTGAGATGCTTGTGTTGGCTATATTGAAGTACGGCTTGAAACTTGTTTATCCTTGCCTGGATTCTGTTGCAAGATATAGATTGCAGAAGATTCAAAATTCATGTTGCCGTTTTCGGAATGAGGAAGTATGACAGGGGCGTGACGGATGCGATAAATCGCCTTGAGTGGCTAAGGGTGGAGGGTATTTACGCGCTACAGATGTCTCTTACGGTGCATCGAGTTTTGAAATCGTACACTCCTCCCTATTTAAGGGAAAAACTAATTTTCAGACGTGATGTTCATGATGTCCATCCATGACATGGACGAAGGCTTATGTTGCCTAGTTTTCATTCAGCCATGTTTCAGCGTTCTTTCACTTACACCGCTGTGAAGTTGTACAATGAACATATGCTTCTCCAGGCGACCTCCCTGGGCTCATTGAGGTCCAGCTTCGATAGGAATTTATTACTAAGGCAGAATTTGTGAATGAATTTTATGTTTTGTTTTTATAGGAAATTTTGTAAGTAAATAATTTTTTTTATAGGGTCAAGTGGAGTAGCTCTTATGCTAGACTTCGCGCTGTTGTTATAAATGGAAATAGTAGCATTTAAATAAAGACACTATTATTATTATTATTGACTTTTTTGAGGTGAATAGTATTTTTTGGGTCATCATACTAATTTCGAATATTGAATGTCTTTCACAGAGATTCACCTAGATTTCAGTCCAATTTTCAAATTCACGGTCCGTCCAAGTTAAATGAAAAGTTACTTGGAAATATAGAATCTGAGCTTTTTGATAAAATGGTTCATGAGAAATGATTCAAATATTCACTAGTAATACCACTAGAGGTCGAATTATTTCCGGAAATTTTTTCGAGCTCATGAATATTTTGAAAATTATCCCGAGTCGAAGACGAGGGATAATTTTCTGAAATGATTCATGAGCGAGAAAAAATTTCCGGATTTAATTTGACCTCGTGTGGTATTCGGTAAGAAAATTCCACACCAAATGTGTTTCCAACAATCTTTATCAAGTACTTCCAAAACATAGAAGGTTTTGTCGACTTGATTATTTAGTTACTATGGAAACTCTAAGCGTGAAAGTATTTCTGTTTCAAATTTGTCAAAAACCGCACGACGTAGGAAAATGTCTCGCTTCGGTCAAGAAAGTAAAGAAAATATTCGCCAGAATATTGAGCAGTTGACACCCGCGAATACTAGGAAATCGAAGGCAAGTGTGTGGAAGCAGTTTATAAACTTTTGCGCAGAAAAAGCGTATGATTTCGACAGAGCGGATATACCTGTGGAAGAACTGGCGCTTATTCTTGAAGACTATGCATTCAACATGCGAAAAAAAAACTCCGAAGACTACAAGGAGAGTGTTATCAAAATTCTACGGAACTCTACAGCTAAGCAGTTGCAGGAATATTTTTTTGAAAGGTATAATCGCAAATTTAATCCATTCTCGGACATAGAATTTGCCAACGCAAGAGCTGCAAAAAATGCTAAGCGTCGGAAGCTACAAATAGATCCAACCAAGAGAAAGGCAAGTTCATCCGCACTATCAGCAGACGAATTGAGAAAGATTATTGAGCTTTGGGACGAAAACTCTCCGGAAGGATTGCAAAGAAAGTTCTTTCACATTACTGTTCATGAATTGGCCTGGAGAGGAAATGAAGGAGCGGCAGCAACAACAGAATATTTTGTGGAGGAAATTGACAATCAAGGGGAACCAACAGGACGCATTGAGTATAACCCGGTTTTCTCCAAGACCACCCAAGGCGGTTCGAAAAGAATGGCCGACACTAAGTGGCTAGTACCGAATACAGTCGATTAAGAATTATGCCCAGTAAGACTGTTCAAAAAACTAATGAGCAAGCGAGACCAACTCATCAAAACGAATCGTTTATTTTTAACTCCGAATCCAAACTGGCAGCACCCCAATTTCAAAGGCTGGTACAAGAACAGCCCGGTTGGACAAAATACAATATCTTCCTGGTTCAAATCGGCAGCATCAGTGATTGGAATCGATGTCAACAAGATCAAGATAACAAATCATTCTGCGAGGGCCACTGCTGTTTCAACTTTAGCCAAAACGGGAATTGGAGAACAGCAATTAATTAAAATAACAGGGCATGGTAGCAGTCACTCCATAAAACCGTATCTGCAAATTGACTCGGGCCATCATCAGGATATAATTGACGCAATGAGGTCTGCTTCAACTTCTGCAAGAACAATCCAAGAATCTCTAAATCAAGAACAAGCAACCTCCAAACAACCTGCCATAGTATATAATAATTGCGTTTTTAATATTAACATTAATCATAATGGTCCAGAGAATTAAGAAAACATCTAAGCTTGTAGTTGAAATCAATCAAAATTATCATGTGAACAAATAAAAATTAGATTGTCAAAAAAAATATTCTGTCATTATAAAGGTCGAAAAAATTTCCACTATAATTCCAATCACATGTGTGGAATTTTCAAGGAAATATTCAGCACGAGGATGATTTCTGGAATGCAGAACTCAATACTCTCATTGTCATTTAATTCACTGCGGGGCGTTTCTCGTGAAGAAGGACGGAACAAGTTTCAAAAGAAAATAATCGATCGATTGTTGAATGTCCGCAGATTTGATGAATAATGGTGAAGGAATATCAGACAAACCTTCAAGATCTTTCTTCAGCACAAAAGCATCCGTGGTACATGCCACAAGATAATACTTTATTCGACCTAATATAAAAGTTTCATTCTCAAGTCGAAGGGAATTGTTGGATCAATTTTTTTTTAATCTTACATTGACCAACGTTATTCATATGAAAAGAAAAATATCTTTCAATTTTTATTTTTAACAAGATGCTGTGCGAGCACATATAGATGGGGCAACATAATAAGTTACATGTAAGCCGCCTTTATCGACAGTAGCGATTGACCTCTCGAGGAGTGCAGATATAGTGAGAAGTGCGCATGTGTGCCAAGTGAACTATCGAAATATATTGTACCAGCGTGACGTTCCTTCATAGAAGACTAATCGTCTTTTTATGTTGCCCCGTAGTGAAAACAAATCGTGTCTCAATAGCCCGATCCACACTCATACCGTGAACGTCCGCGAACCCGCGAAACGCGAGTGTGGATGGGATCGCGCGAACCAAACTGCGAATATTCCTGGCTTATTTACACGTGAAGTTCACGCCAAGATTCGCGGCAAGAATTCTTGCCGTTATTCGCGGCATGAGTGTGGATCGGGTAAATGAGTTAGAGATAGCGTCGTATAGAAATGATAAGAATCGAAAATATTACTTACGTCTTGAATCGATGTTTCTTCAGGTTATTTCACATCGAAGAGACAAAAATGAATTTAGTGAAAGTGAAAAAGGTGTTTAAATATTGTTTGTTGAGTTATTCTGACAAAATGTCGGAATACGACCCTGCAAATTCGGACAGAGAATCCGACGCATAAAACTGGTCGGATGAATGAATATCCGATAGGCAAACTGAAGTAGAAGAAGTTGGTGATGAATCCGAAAAAAATCGGACTATAAAAGAACATAAGGACTATATCAATAGCCTCATGAGTTAGCTTAATGTTTCGACGGAAAGCGTTGAAACTTCATCCGATGAGGTGAAATCCTTGAAACAAGAAATTTCTCAGGCCGCGAAGCCGCGAGAACGCGCTGAGAGAAAAGAAAATGTCTTCTCCTCTAGTACAAAAGAGACAGTGTCAACCCCCTCAATCCCAAAAAACACACCGAAAGGGATAATACAGCTGCCGGTGGGCCACCTACGAATATGTCGTATATTGGAGCGTTGCGAAAAGAAACGCCCAGTAGAAGCTACTCCTGCACCTACAGAAGAAATTGAAGAGCAGACGCCTCTGCAGTGACATCAAAAGGCACTTCTGACTAGACACCAATCTCGAGAGATATGCAAGTGAAGGGTATCTACATCCTCCAAAGAGAAGAAGAGAAGAGAATCTACGCGGTGGTACGTTACCTTTCACTAGTCGCAGATATTAACAAAATCACAGAAGACTTGGCCGAGCAAGGCATGACCGACGCGGATATCATAATGAGGACATCCAACAAAACCAAAAAGGGAATAATCTTATTTTTGGTGAAAACCCAAAATGAGGAGGTATTCGAAGTTGAACAGCCCTACGGCATGAACTGTGTAGTGGAGCCGAAGAAGCATTGGACCTGGCCAATGCTGCGGACATGCGCAAAGCAAATGCACATTCCCATAGAGGTGTACTAAAAGCTCTGGAGCGCACAATAGTGAAGAGAAAACAATAGGCGAAATGCTACCTGTGCGCTTTGCAGAAAAGCAGGTCAACCAGCCAGATACAAAGGATGAAGTGAGTTAAACTGGCGACCAAAAAGATGACAGCGACCAAAATAAGAAGAGAAGAAAAAAAGAAAAAGATTCCCACTGTTCAACAAAACCAGAAGAAAGAGGAAGAAAAGAAGAAGACGCCACCACCCAAACTAGAGCTAAAGAAAGAAGCCCCAAAGAATGGGAAATCCAAGAAGAGAGACCAAAAGGGGAAAGTACGGACAATCAAGAAAGGACCCAAAACTAGTGAGGATCCAGATACCTTCACCAAAAATATCATGAGCAAACTCATGAAATTCCTGGGAATAGAGATGGACAAAAAGTTCCGTGAACACACAAAACCCAATTAATGGAGCTAGTGACCAACGGAAATAGAAACAAGAGATTTCACCCGAGATTTCACACTTGATACTATAAAAGAGGGCACATCCGACAACAACCCAAAAGAACTCAGACTGGGACGCGGACCGATAACAGAAGAACTTCAAACGAAAGACTTCACAGACTAGCAAAAGTACAGTGAAATACTCCAGGAGAAGATTACTGAAATTCCACAGATAAGAACCACTGAAGATCTAGAAGATCTAGAAACCGGAATAAAAGAAGCCTACGAGGAAAGTACCAGAAGAATCGAAAGGCAAGAACCGAAGCATCCACACAGTGGAACCCCGAAAGCAATAAGAGAACTTATGAAGAGGAATAGAAAACTCAGGAAGAACTATGGAACTTCATATAGAGAAGAATACAAGAAAGAGCTGAATAAACACAGTCAAGTGTCAAATATTAAATGAAAAATCAGTAAAAGCATAGGTTATCAGCAGACATGGTGTATGGTGAAGAGGTAACAGTTTATGCAGAAGAAGATTTAGATTCAAAAGGGACCTCCGTTCGAAATGATAGGTGCTACAACATCAACATTCACAGCTTTGATAGTACAAAGTAAGTCCCAGGAAAAAAGTACAGCAAATATAGTCTATATCCCCTCAAACTAAAAATGTGGACATGTGGCAACTAGAAGGGACCGGGCCTATCTCGACAGTCTGTAATCCCAGTGGAATAAACCCAGCATCCTGCAATTGAACGATAATAACTGGCTCTGTAGGGAGGAAGGTACTAAACTACTTATACCCAAAAAAAAACACAATTCTTTTTACTCCTAAAGGGAGCTTGCAACGAGTTATTATTTTGTTATTTTGAGCTGGCATATATCATTCTTACAAAGTACCAAGAATCCAAAATATCAATGAACCTAAAAAGGACTTATAATACGTGAAACCTAAATATTCATCAACACACATCGACAACAAAGAAAAGTCTCACAGTAACGTTTCAATATAAAAGAGAGTTTCAGTTAATGAAGCAGATATTCAACAATGAACAGTGGACGACTTACGTGAATGAGATTATCAAACAAAACCATAATATTAGAGAAGGTATATCAAAACACTCTGTTTCGTGGATTCTACGACTCATTCTATGGCTTTTTCAACAATGGCGATATATTTTATTATGAACGTGAATACTTCTTTACTTGCATCTTACCCCCAACGGCTTGCTATCTAAGAGCAACCAACAACATCTTTCTCAACCTTTGAGCATTAAAATAATCATCGACCAAAATGACGGAGTACGGACTCCTATTCTTCTAGTCAGTACATGAACTTAAAGCAATCCACTCTGAAATCGGTATTATAGAAAAATTCCTCATTCGCTGGATGATAATCTAGGAACCATCTATTACAAAGTCAACACCCAAATGAGGGGCTAAGAAGACTAGTTATCTACAAACCCGCAAAGGATGTGCTTAGGATACCCACCTATCAAAAGTAAACTCAATTTCAAACTTCTAATATCAAGAAGAAGAGACTCTTCTATGAAATTCACAGACACAATTATCACACGACAAAGACCGTGAAAGAGAAACTCACAAGAAGGCCCAAAGTTTAAAGGTAATGAATGGTCGGAATCCAAAACAACAGGTTAGGTTTAGCAAAAGTAGATCGTGCTCTACACGAAGTCTCACACTGTTTTATCTGTCCTTGAGGATTCCACCTGACTAAACGAAAAACAAACAAAAAATCCTTATCGACCACGTTACCCATGTTTTTCAACTCTGAACGACAGAAATTGCATTTTTCACAACTTGAAATAATTTCAGCATCCTTATAATGGTGAAAAACTTCCTTCGAAAGCTCCAAATGCTTCTCGAGAGCTCATTCACGATAATTATATCATCTAGATATACGAACACATAGGCTTCAATTCAGGACCCAACACGAATCAATAAAACGCCTTAATTTCCATAGAAGACAAATATCTCGCGTCCCTAGGTTTATCCAGCGTAGCAGAAATAAACGGTATCGGATAGGCATCCTCCTTTTGACCCTATTAAAATTTCTATAGTCGATGACAACCCTGTAGAACTTTTTTTTCTATACCAAGAGCATAGGCCTCGACCACGAACTAGATGACGGCTCGATGACATCGTTCTCTAGCAATTTATTCAATTCCTGATCAATATGTTTCTGCATAGAAGGATTGTGTGTGTGGCAATATGCTCGCAATGTTCACGCTGGGTCAGACATGTGTCTTCGTCTGTGCAGATTTGAGACAGTTGCTTTAGTAACGGATAGGTGGCGTGATTGGAGACATTTTCTCCGATTACCGCTGCGTTATGTTTTAAAGGTTTACTGTTTCTCACATCGAATTTATCAGTTTGCTAACAGTACTGATGAGATTTAATATGAATAGAAACCGGTCCACAGGTGCAAATGATGGATTCGGTTGTCTGTGGGTTGAGATGAATTGTTTTGTTGGCTTGCTATTAGTTTATCTAGAACAATTTTCCTTATTTCACTACTGTATTTCATTGACCTCTCAATTCAGGGTCTTTCACGAGGAACCTCACCCATATTTATACGGGAAACTACTGAACGTATTTTCATGAAATTCAGCACTTACAAGTATTTCACGATGCTGATGAAATCTAAAATATTTTCAAGGCATGAGCACCTCCGGTTTTTCCGGAAACGACGTCAACACTCGTTTTTCAAATTAAAACACCATTTTTTTATTGCAGAAATAGATTCCTTAGAAAATTTCAAGTTATTTTGATGTAACATTTTTCAGTTTTGGTTGGAAAATTCTCTCTGAGCGGGAAAATTCGAAAAAAAAATCGAAAATAGAGCTCCGCTGAAACAAGAATAACTTCGAGGTTTTTGGAGGGAAAATTTTCATTTTTGGGATTTTTCAAGATGTAAGATTGATGTATCCACTTTAAAGATCGAAATCGCGATTCATGATACAGGGGGTGAAAAAATCGCTTTCAAAGTTAGGGATGACAAAATCGTGAAAAATCAATTTTTTCAAATCAGAACCCCATTTTTTTATGGCAGATATTGAATCTACGTTAAAAAATAATGTGAGTGTATGCATCACACCCTTGCCCTAAAATGGATATTTTCTGAGTTATTCACAAAAAACTGTTTTGCGTCTTGAATTTTCAGCTATTTCTTTTCCCTTCACGCCAAAAAGATGAAATTTTCAGGAACTGTTACTTAAACCATGTTTTAGATTTTACTACCCTGATATGCGAGAGAAAAAAGTTACAGGTTGTTCCTAAATAGATGGCGAATTTGGATTCGAATTTGTATCGGAAACCTCTTTATTTCAACTAATCGGCCATCGGTTTTCTCTCCAGTGATAAATAAATAATTCTCTCCAGTGATAAATAAATAGTTCCTGAAAATTTCATCTTTTTGGCGTGAAGGGAAAAGAAATAGCTGAAAATTCAAGACGAAAAACAGTTTTTTGTGAATAACTCAGAAAATATCCATTTTAGGGCAAGGGTGTGATGCATACACTCACATTATTTTTTAACGTAGATTCAATATCTGCCATAAAAAAATGGGGTTCTAATTTGAAAAAATTGGTTTTTCACGATTTTGTCATCCCTAACTTTGAAAGCGATTTTTCCAGCCCCTGTATCATGAATCGCGATTTCGATTTTTAAAGTGGATACATCAATCTCACATCTTGAAAAATCCCAAAAATGAAAATTTTCCATCCAAAAACCTCGAAGTTATTCTTGTTTCAGCGGAGCTCTATTTTCGATTTTTTTTTCGAATTTTCCCGCTCAGAGAGAATTTTCCAACCAAAACTGAAAAATGTTACATCAAAATAACTTGAAATTTTCTAAGGAATCTATTTCTGCAATAAAAAAATGGTGTTCTAATTCGAAAAACGGAAGTTG
Source organism: Aphidecta obliterata (assembly GCA_963966015.1). Taxonomy (NCBI): domain Eukaryota; kingdom Metazoa; phylum Arthropoda; class Insecta; order Coleoptera; family Coccinellidae; genus Aphidecta; species Aphidecta obliterata. Next base: position 44,337,430 of record OZ014427.1, read on the forward strand.
ACGTCATTTCCGGAAAAACCGGAGGTGCTCATGCCTCGAAAATATTTTAGATTTCATCAGCATCGTGAAATAATCATAAGTGCTGAATTTCATGAAAATACGTTCAGTAGTTTCCCGTATAAATATGGGTGAGGTTCCTCGTGAAAGACCCTGTATATCCTAAGATCGAAATAACAATGAAAAACTCAACTTCTTCTCCGTATCTGAAAAACCATGTGAAGTAAACCACATTTCCATTCTCCAAACTAACAAATAATAATGTCTAATGAGTTCGCCGTCTCTCCAAACAAACGGAACTGTGATGGGATATAAAAGTTTTCTATCTCGTGCAATATCCGGAGAAATCTAATCCACAAACGGCGTATTCCAGCGCTAGTAAGACTCATCTCTTCCGACTTGCAAATACTATAATCCCGAATTTTTCCCATGGAAAAGTATTCAAGGCAGGCCAGCAAATTCTTGTACATATTAGCGGAACTTTTTTTTTTATTATCCACAGTTGCGATTTACTCTTTTTCTTCCTAGGAATACGGAAGCTTTAACGCTTATGAGCTCTTACCGGTGTTGATTTCACTGCCTTGAAATCGTAACTGAGAACTCTGGAATCGTGTTACTTACCGATGGGAATTTTTATCATAATTTTCTTATTTCTGTTTGCTCTCTTTGTGAGAACTCATTGATGGAAATATAATTCATCGGCTCTCTTATTCGTGTTCATACAATATAACAGTGCACAGTGCTGTGCCTCAGGTGGCGTAAGGACACATTAACAAAGGCTACACAGAACAAAATCGGGTCTCCTAACTCGTACAAGCTCTGAGCTTCTTAGGGGTCTCATAGAGACCTAGGAGAGTCGGGATATAAACAAAAATAAATAAATAAATTCCTTCTATCATGTTCCATCATAATCGAAATTTCAGGATTGCAGGAGACTTATTATTATTATTGTATATGGATTCTCTCAAATATGACCTGAGGATTAATGAACATAATTTCATATCTTGTTTTTTGAATTTTATAACGAATATGCATGAATTCATAATGACACTATTTTGCATCAAAATCTACATAGTATTCCTTAAATAATTTTATTATTATTTTTGTTGGATGTAACACATCGTTGTGACAGTCTTATAACCAATGTTGGCAAAAATAATAGTTATTTAATCAACTAGTTTATGAATGACAGCGATTAATGGTCGAAATATTTTAACGCGTGAGCAGAGCGAGGAAGCATACACGTTTGGCGAGGTGTTATCGCTATTTCGAATCGCGCTCCCTGATGGGGAAACGGATGTGTGTTTCGTCCCACAGTTTGCTGGTGGACTCATCAGTAGGGCTGATCCAGCAAACTGTTGCCCTAGACACCTTCACAAAGAAAGTGGTACTCTCTTTTTTTTTTTTTAGTCAGGGGGAATCCTCATGGACGAACTATCTCCGATAGATAGAACAGTGTGAGACTTCGTGTGAAGCACGACCTACTCTAACTAAACCTACCTGCTGTTTTAGATTCCGGGCATTTATTACCTACTAACCTTTTGACTCTTCTTGTTCGTATCTCTATCACGATATTTGTCGTGGGATGCTTGTGTTACCTATGAATTTGAATTTCATAGGAGTCTCTTCTTCTGGATGATTTAAATTGAGATTACTCAATTTCTGTTTCTACGTAGTTGATCTCTGGGTCTTTTGTGATAGGTGGGTATCCTAACCACATCTTCTGCGGGGTTGTAGTCAACTAGTCTTCTTAGCTCATCATTTGGGTGTTGACTTGCTTTTTCAAATATCTTCTCGGCCTTCTTTTTTAGGAAATCTGTGACAGTTTCCCATTCTAAGTCTCTGTGGATTTGTTGGTTTCTTACGAACCACGGCATATTCATTGCTGCTCTGAGCAGTTTATTTTCTGTTGCTTGAATCTTCTTTATATGGCTATTGGCTGCATTGCCCCATGCCGCCGAGCCATATGTTAGTTGGGGTCTTGCAATTGACTTGATCATTCGTAGTTTCGTGCTTTGGTTCATTTGGCTTCTTCTTCCTAGTAGTGGGTAAAGTCTACTCATCGCTGAGTTTGTTTTATCCACTGCATATTTTATATGGTTTTTCCATGTAAGCCCTTTATCTAGTTTTACTCCTAGATATTTGACTTCATTTTCCCATTTTATCTCTTCTCCATCTATCTGTAGGTTGGAATTAATTTCAAGTCTCCGCTTTTGTAGTAGAATAGCTTGGCTCTTTTTGCTATTTATTTGAATTTTCCATTTGATGAACCATTCTTCTAAATCTTCTAGTGCTTCTTGCAGTCTTCTGTGTATGACATCTGGTCGGCGATGTCTGAAGGCTATTCCCGTGTCGTCTGCATAAAGGGCTAGCAGATTCCTTGGGTTCTTAGGAATATCGTAGATATATATGTTGTAAAGCAGAGGTCCTAGAACTGATCCTTGGGGCACTCCTGCTTCTACTTGTCTGGTGGTAGATAATGTGTCGTCTATTTTGACATAAAAATTCCGGTTCCTCAGGTAGTTTCTTATTATCTTGCAGGTTTTGGTGGTGTAGCCTGCCATCATCATCTTGTAGGCAAGTCCTTCGTGCCAAACTCGGTCGAAGGCTCTCTCGACATCTAATAGCACTAATCCAGTGGCTTGTTTATTCTGAAATCCTTCAGTGACATATTCAGTGATCCTTAACAGTTGAAGTTCTGTGGAATGATTTCTTCTGAATCCAAATTGTTCCGGTGGTATCAGATTCAGCGCTTCTGTTTCTTCATTGAGTCTTTTTGCAATGACTCTTTCGACAATTTTCCCAAGTGCTGACAGTAGACTTATCGGCCTGTAGTTTTGTGGGAATTTTCTATCTTTTCCTGGCTTATTGAACACAATGACTTCTGCTGTTTTCCATCTTTCCAGATAGTATTCTGTTCTCATCACTGCGTTTGCTATATTGGTTAGCGCTGCTATTCCTTTTCTGGGCAATTTCCGTAACATAAAGTTTGTTACTTTGTCTTTTCCTGGAGCTTTTCTGTTTTTCAATTTCTTGATGATTTCTTCAATTTCTGTTGGTGTTGTTGGGTTTGGGATGGTATCGCCTTCCGGCAGTGGTTCTCTCCGTTCGTCGAGTGCATCTATGAAGAGATCCGCGGGAGACAACGCGGAGTGACGTAGCCGGCAACGCCATCTTCGAACGACGGCGGAGAGCCGCCACATCACTCCCCTACCAGTGACCTCGAAGAGGAGGGGAACGATGCAGCGAAGGCTCAGGGAGCGCGTGCGCTCTGGAGCAGGGGCTGTCGCGGTGTGATGGCTGCCTGGACCAGCTGTATGCGAAGCGCCGAGCAGTGAATCGCTTTGAGACGCCCGTAGCTGAGAATCCAGGAGAAGCCGTACCCCGGTTTGAGAACCACCTTGCCCCATCACGTCGGGGTCACCATTTGAGCGAGGTGTTATCGCTATTTCGAATCGCGCTCCCTGATGGGAAAAGGAAGTGTGTTTCGTCCCACAGTTTGCTGGTGGACTCATCAGTAGGGCTGATCCAGCAAACTGTTGCCCTAGACACCTCCACAAGGAAATTGGTACTCTCTTTTTTTTTTTAGTCAGGGGGAATCCTCATGGGCGAACTATCTCCGATAGATAGAACAGTGTGAGACTTCGTGTGAAGCACAACCTACTCTAACTATACCTAACCTGCTGTTTTAGATTCCAGGCATTCATTGCCTACTAACCTTTCGACTCTTTTTGTTCGTATCTCTATCACGATCTTTGTCGTGTGATGCTTGTGTTACCTATGAATTTGAATTTCATAGGAGTCTCTTCTTCTGGATGATTTAAATTGAGATTACTCAATTTCTGTTTCTACGTAGTTGATCTCTGGATCTTTTGTGATAGGTGGGTATCCTAACCACATCTTCTGCGGGGCTGTAGTCAACTAGTCTTCTTAGCTCATCATTTGGGTGTTGACTTGCTTTTTCAAATATCTTCTCGGCCTTCTTTTTTAGGAAATCTGTGACAGTTTCCCATTCTAAGTCTCTGTGGATTTGTTGGTTTCTTACGAACCACGGCATATTCATTGCTGCTCTGAGCAGTTTATTCTCTGTTGCTTGAATCTTCTTTATATGGCTATTGGCTGCATTGCCCCATGCCGCCGAGCCATATGTTAGTTGGGGTCTTGCAATTTACTTGATCATTCGTAGTTTCGTGCTTTGGTTCATTTGGCTTCTTCTTCCTAGTAGTGGGTAAAGTCTACTCACTGCTGAGTTTGTTTTATCCACTGCATATTTTATATGGTTTTTCCATGTAGGCCCTTTATCTAGTTTTAGTCCTAGATAATTGACTTCATTTTCCCATTTTATCTCTTCTCCATCTATCTGTAGGTTGGAATTAATTTCAAGTCTCCGCTTCTGTAGTAGAATAGCTTGGCTCTTTTTGCTATTTATTTGAATTTTCCATTTAATGAACCATTCTTCCAAATCTTCTAGTGCTTCTTGCAGTCTTCTGTGTATGACATCTGGTCGGCGATGTCTGAAGGCTATTCCCGTGTCGTCTGCATAAAGGGCTAGCAGATTCCTTGGGTTCTTAGGAATATCGTAGATATATATGTTGTAAAGCAGAGGTCCTAGAACTAATCCTTGGGGCACTTCTGCTTCTACTTGTCTGGTGGTAGATAATGTGTCGTCTATTTTGACATAAAAATTCCTGTTCCTCAGGTAGTTTCTTATTATCTTGCAGGTTTTGGTGGTGTAGCCTGCCATCATCATCTTGTAGGCAAGTCCTCCATGCCAAACTCGGTCGAAGGCTCTCTCGACATCTAATAGCACTAATTCTGTGGCTTGTTTATTCTGAAATCCTTCAGTAACATATTCAGTGATCCTTAACAGTTGAAGTTCTGTGGAGTGATTTCTTCTGAATCCAAATTTTTCCGGTGGTATCAGATTCAGCGCTTCTGTTTCTTCATTGAGTCTTTTTGCAATAACTCTTTCGACAATTTTTCCAAGGGCTGACAGTAGACTTATCGGCCTGTAGTTTTGTGGAAATTTTCTATCTTTTCCTGGCTTATTGAACACAAATACTTCTGCTGTTTTCCATCTTTCCGGATAATATTCTGTTCTCATCACTGCGTTTGCTATATTGGTGAGCGCTGCTATTCCTTTTCTGGGCAATTTCCGTAACATAAAGTTTGTTACTTTGTCTTTCCCTGGAGCTTTCCTGTTTTTTAATTTCTTGATGATTTCTTTAATTTCCGTTGGTGTTGTTGGGTTTGGGATGGTATCGCCTTCCGGCGGTTCCAACATCAATTCTTCATTTCCTTCGACTTCTTCTTCTAAGTCTTCATTGTCATCGTCTTCTCTGTAGTTGATTCTGGCTTCTCCTTTATTGCTTTTGGGGTTTCACCATGTGGATGTTTCGGGGCTGGCCTTTCGATTCTTCTGGTACTTTCCTCGTAGGCTTCTTTTATTCGGGTTTCTAATTTTTCAACTTCATCTTCTAGATCTTCAGGGGTTCTTATCTGTGGAATTTCAGTAATTTTCTCCTGGAGTATTTCACTGTACTTTTGCCAGTCTGTGAAGTCTTTCGTTTGAAGTTCTTCTGTTATCGGCCTGCGTCCCAATCTGAGTTCTATTGGGTTGTGGTCTGATGTGCCCTCTGCTATAGTATCAAGTGTGAAATCTTGGGTAATATCTTTCATTATGACGATATCTAATACGTCCGGTAGGCCATTACTTCTGGGCAGGTAGGTCGGAATTTCAGGTCCTAATACTATGGCATTTAGTTTTTCGGCGTACTTCTTAAGCTTCTTCCCATTTTGGTTTTCAGTTCTGCTATTCCATTCTCTTGATTTGCAGTTCATATCGCCAATAATGATGTTCGGGTAGTTTCCTTCAAGCATCTTCTTCAGATCTTCCTCTATTAAGTCGTTTTGGGGTGGTTTGTAGGCTGACGTAATTTTCATTTGTCCTCGATTCGTATTAACTATAATCGAGACGGCTTCTATTTTCCCATTATTCATTATATCGTCAAAATGGTGGTCGATGTTCCTCTTGACTATTAGGGCTACGCCCCCTCCCGTACAATTTCTGTATATTTCATGGTCGGGAAATGAAATTCTATTTCTTGGATGGCTATAATATCCGGTTGTTTCTCGGATATTATTTCTTCTATTTCAGATCTACGGGCTCGTAGACCGTTTGCGTTCCATGAGACTATCTTTGAGTTTTTTTTATTTTCGTTAGTCACTAGCTCCATTAATTGGGTTTAGTGAGTTTTCGGAACTTTTTGTCCATCTCTATTTCCAGGAATTTCATGAGCTTGCTCATGATATTTTTGGTGAAGGTATCTAGATCCTCGGTGGTTTCGGGTCCTTTCTTGTTGGTCTCTTCTTTCTTCTTTTGGCTGCTCTTTTTGGATTTTCGATTTTTTGGGGCTTCTTTCTTCTGCTCTTGTTTGAGTGGTGGCGTTTTCTTCTTCTTATCTTCTTCCTTCTGTTCTTGTTGGAGAGTAGGCATATTTTTCCTTTCTTCTTCTTTTCTTGCTTTGGTCGCAGTCTTCTTTCTGGTCACCAGTTTCCACTCGCTACATCCTTTGTAGCTGGCTGGGTGACCTGCTTTTCCGCAGAGCGCACAGGTAGCATTTCTCTCCTCATCATCTCTTGTTAGCGTACAATCTTTACTATTGTGCGCTCCAGCATTCAACACATCTCCATGGGAATGTGCATTTACTTTGCGCATGTCCGTAACGTTGACATCTATGACATTGGCCAGGTCCAAAGCTCTTTTTCTTCGGCTCTACTACAGAATTTATACCGTAGAGCTGTTTTACTTCGAATACCTTCTTATTTTGGGTTTTCACCAAGAATAAGGGTATTGCCATTTTGGTTTTGTTGGATGTCATCCTTATGACATCCGCGTCGGTAATGCCTTGCTCGGCGAGATCATCTGTGATGATGTTAATATCTGCGTCTAGTGGCAGATAACGTACCACCGCGTAGATTCTCTTCTCTTCTTCTCTTTGGAGGGTGTAAAACTCTTTATTTCTCGACTCGAGGTATTTTGTCATCTTCCTGTGGTCGTCGGGGGATTGGGGAACAACACGAATGCCGTCTCTTACAGTGGTCTCTCTCAGGTATTTAATAGCCTTCATTTGCATCTCCCTCGAGATTTGTGTCCAGTCGGCCGTGCCTCTTAATGTCACTGGAGGAACTTTCCCTTTTTTCTGCTCGATTGGAGTAGAGACTTCAATTTCTTTTGCGGGTGCAGAAGTAGCTTCTTCTGGGCGTTTTACTTTTCGCAATGCTGCACTATACGATCTCTTCGTAGGTGGCCCACCTGCAGCTGCATCATTATTATTGGTAGGTTTTTTCGGGACTTCTTTTTGGATTGGGGTTGACACTGTCTCCTCTGTCCCAGAGGAGAAGCCATTTTCTTTTCTCTTAGCTCGTTTCCGCGGCTTCGAGGACTGAGACATTTCTGCTCTCAAGGATTTCACCTCATCGGATAAAGTTTTGAGACTCTCCGTCATAACTTTCAGTTGACTCATGAGGCTGTTTATCTGGTCCTTCTGTTCTTTTATAATCCGATCTTTTTCGGATTCATCATTAACTACTTCTTCTTCAATATCCATATCGGATATTTCTTCATCCGACATGTTTTCTGCGTCGGATTCTCTGTCTTCATTTGCAGAGTCGTATTCCGACATTTTGTCAGAGTGACTCAGCAAACGACACTTGAACACTTTTTTCACTTAATTCACTTTTGTCTCTTCAATGTAAAATAATCTGTGGAACCAGGTTTAGATCAAACCTGGACTCAACACAGTTATTTCTTCTTCTTCTTAACACTTCTATACGAGGTTCACTTGGCACACATGCGCATTTCTCAATACGTCTGCACTTCTCGAGGGTTCAATCGCTACTGTGTGTGTACTCTAGTACTCTCCGTTCGTCGAGTGCATCTATGAAGAGATCCGCGGGGGACAACGCGGAGTGACGTAGCCGGCAACGCCATCGTCGAACGACGGCGGAGAGCCGCCACACACGGTCGAACAACTTATCAGTATATTAATTTGTTTGAATCCACTAGTTTTCATTCAAGTAGGCTACAACAATATTAAGACATAAATGTAAGAGGAATGTATTCCTAGAACGATAGGGCTCCTCCTCATTTGAGAGTTATTGTTATGAACTTTCCAAATACTATCGATTATTTCGTTTGGGGATATTCGAAATCTTTGGTATCTGCTCTGAGATTGGAAGTGAGAATATTTTCCTACAACGAATCGAAGTTGACTGCAATAAGATACGTAATGATCCAGAAATGATCAAAAAGGCTATAAGACCTAATTTGAAAAGAGCAAAAATGTGATTTGAGCAAAACGGTGGCCCTTTTGAGCATTTTTTATAATTTCTCTCAAATGTTTGACTTGTTTACTCATTTGTTTTTGAGCGCTCGTACTACTTACACGAGGGCTATATCATTTCGTCACGATGTCTGTATTTTTCGAATTTTGAGCCGAAAATGGTCTCAATCGACTATGTTCGACTCACTGATGACGATTCCGTCGGAAAATTCGAGTCCGTCCGTCCGGCCTTATTCACGATAACTTTCGAACGGAATGTCCTACAAACTTGAAATTTTCAGGGTGGGTTTGAATCTCAAATGCCGCGGTTAAGTTCGTTATTGGGCAAAATTCGCCCAGGGGTTCCGTAAATGTGGCCGCTCGAAATTTTGTTTTTCTGATTACTTTGAAACTACTGATTCGATCGAGGTGAAATTTTGCATTTGGATGGAGAATTACGTACTCAAGCTACATGCAAAATTTTGTCCAGCTCGCATGACCAGAACCATAGAAACCAAAGAAAATTATAACTTTGTAATGGAAAGGCCTAGGAACTTGAAATTTTCAGGATAGGTGTGGATCTCGAATGTTGCGGTCGCGTTCATCAATGAGCAAAATTAGATTAGGGGTTCCGTAAATATGGCCGTTTGAAATTCAGTCTTCTTGATAATTTCAAAACTATGGATTTGATCTTGACGAAATTTTGCATTTAAATTGAGAATTATATATTCGAGCTACATTTTTTCCAGATCGCATGATTGGGACCATAGAAACCATAGAAAATAATAACTTTCGAACGGAAAGGCCTAGGGACTTGAAATTTTCAGAATAGGTTCAGATCGCAAATTTCGCGGTTACGTTCACCAATTAGCAAAATTTGACTAGAGGTTCCGTAAATATGTCCGTTTGAAATTCGGCTTTCGAAACTATAGATTTGATCGTGACGAAATTTTGTATTTTAATTGAGAATGATATATTCGAGCTACATTGTCTCCAGATCGCATGATCAGAACCATAGAAAATCATAACATTCGAACAGAAAGACCTAGGGACTTGAAATTTTCAGGATAGGTTCGGATCGCGGATTTCGCCCATCTTTTTCATTAATGAGCAAAATTAGACTAGGGATTCCGTAAATATAGCCGTTCAAACTATATATTGGATTGAAATGAAATTTCGCACATATATGAAGAATAATGTATTCAAACTACGTGAGAAATTGTGTCCTGATCGCATTACCAGGACCATATATACCGTAGAAAATTCTAGCGAATTATCGAAAAAAATGGTCACCAAAGCACTGACGTGAAGTCTGAATTTTCGCGTGAGTTTGAAATTTTTTTGACAGCTGTCAAAATCATTCCAATTGGTTTCTAAAACTGGAGAATGTGAATCTACCAACAAGGTGCATGTACGAGCGCTCAAAAGCTCCTGCCTTCACGGCAGTGCTTTTCGTAATTTTTTTCTTATTTTCGGACTGTTGATCATTTTGAATGAATTATTCAGAATCCATATTTTCCTGAAAAATTCTTGAAATTATTCATTTGAAAATGAAAAAAAAATACAACTATTGATTAGTCCAACAGAAAATTTTTCGTTCAATTTAAAAATGAATTGATTCACCCATGGAAGTGTGATTTGAGTTCCAAATATCAATTGATTATACTGGATAGTTCAGAAGTTATAGTCAATTGAAAATGTTGGTGAATACATAAAACACCCTGTACCTCGGCTATGAAGATTATTAGACCTATCACATACCTTATAGGTTTTTTGGACTCGTCTAGGGTAGCTCTACCTCAGGTTAACGTATGTACATTTACCAATGAAACACCCTGTATATAGAAATTACGTGTCACGTTGTTTGTCCGGAATGAACTTTTATAATAATGAACTGATTTTAATCAAATTCTGCACACTGTGTGCAGTTTTATCCAACTTACAAGATAGGATAGTTTATATCTGAATTTATAGTTGCAATATTTTCTGATTGCAAATTATTTGTTTATTATTTATGACAAAGACTGAAAATTATTCACTAGGCAACATGGGGCTTAAATCGAAGACAGGAGATCGTGTGATCGCTATACCGATCTGTCGACCATAGCGATATCGTGCGAGGAGTGATGACAAGTTTCTGGGTCTTTCCTAAAACTGAAGAAATTTCGAACTGTTTGAGAACTGTGGAATAATACAGAATGTTCATAGAATTCGTAACTGTCAAGAATGTAGAATAATGTCAGCGATAAAAAATGATTGACATATAGGTATATTGGTTGTCAAATATTTATGCGATTAATTTTATTTCGCGAACTTTGTGCAGTTTGATCCAACTCGAGGGATAAGGTAGCTTCGGCATACAGGACTGTGTCGGCGGAGGCTGTCCAAGTTATTGCTGGCTTCCCATTAATTGACCTAATGGTGCTTCCTTTATACCATAGGAGGAGCACTACCAGGCAATCGACGTATGGCAGGAGGGGGGACACTAAGAAAATGGCAGGAGAGATGCGATGGTAGAGGGCAAAATGCCGCTTGGACGCGCAGGCTGAGCAGGAATTTGAAGCAGTGGATCCAATGTGAGAATAAAACTATTCTACCATTTTACTCAATTTTTGACAGGGCCTGGATCTTAGGGTACTTTTACTAAGAGGAACGGACGGGATGATCTGTCATGCATGCCACGTTGTAGACGATCCGAAGCACTGCCTCAGATCAGATGGATGAAGGAAAGGAACGCACTGGTTGGAAAGATAGGCCGCAGTTGAGTGTATAATAGAGAAAATGATACAGCATGAAGGATACTGGAAGGCGTTTACGGCTTTGTGATAGGAGACATTAGGAGAAAAGAAACAGGACCGCTATTCATCGGGTATCATCGAAGTACGGACCGGAATGTAATTTACGGTGATCCTCGCATTTCCCCGAGTTGTGTTTTTTTTCAGTAGGCCGGGAACAACATCAAGCCAAACCGGACGACACGCGTCGTGTTGAATCTGACAACAGATTTCTTTTCACAACCCGAAAAAGAAGGGTTAGGATAGGGTTAGGTAAGGCTTGAGTTAGGAGTGGGTTAGGGTTAATAATAATAATAATTCCACTTTATTGAATATTTCACTACAATTTGATTCAACGTATACTTCAGCCACAGCAAGGCGTGGCCGGGTCTGCTAGTACGTATATATGGAATTGTTTTCTCGTGATATAAGCCAAAAAATAATTGAATTCAAAACCTGAAGTATTTCTTTGACCTCGAGTTTTTTCAGTTCTAGGTAGAGATTCACCATTATCTCTATTAACTTGACTCAGTACTGAATTCAAACCATAATGTTATTTATTAGTCATAGCGTCTTCAGTTGTCTGGCCTAAAAACTGTTCCAATTCGAAATATAACGAAGTGTGGATATAAATATTGGAGATATCCATGTTCCGTAGGAAGAGAAGGAAGTTTTATTGTTTCTATGGTCTTCCATTTTTAGGAAAGGGATGATGTGCTGGAATGAAAGCAGTGTTCAACGGTCTCGGATTTAACATTTGCGGAATAGGAATTCCGTATCATACGAATGAAAAATTTCGAAAAGCACTGCCGTGAAGGCAGGAGCTTTTGAGCGCTCGTACATGCACCTTGTAGGTAGATTCGCATTCTCCAGTTTTACAAACCAATTGGAAAGATTTTGACAGCTGTCAAAGAAAATTTCAAACTAACGCGAAAATCAAGACTTCACGTCAGTGCTTTGGGTCTATTTTTTCGATAAATCGCTAGAATTCTCTACGGTATCTATGGTCTTGGTAATGCAATCTGGACAAAATTATACATTATTCTTCATATATGTGCGAAATTTCATTTCAATCCAATAAGTATTTTAGAAATTATCAGAAAAAATATAGTTTGAACGGCAATATTTACGGAACCCCTAGTCTAATTTGGCTCATTGATAAAAAGGATCGCGAAATTCGCGATCCGAACCTATCCTAAAAATTTCAAGTCACTAGGACTTTTTGTTCGAAAGTTATGATTTTCTATGGTTTCTATGATTCTGATCATACGATCTGGAAGAAATGTAGCTCGAATATATAATTCTCAATTTAAATTCAAAATTTCGTCGAGATCGAATCCATAATTTTGAAATGATCAAGAAAACTGAATTTCAAACGGCCATATTTACGGAACCCCTAGTCTTATTTTGCTCATTGATACAAGTGAACGCTACATTTACGATCCACACCTATCCTGAAAATTTCAAGTCTCTAGGCCTTTCCATTACAAAGTTATAATTTTCTATGGTTTCTATGGTTCTGGTCATGCGAGCTGGACAAAATTCTGCATGTAGCTTGAGTACGTAATTATCCATCTGAGTGCAAAATTTCACCTCGATCGAATCAGTAGTTTCGGAGTAATCAGAAAAACAAAATTTCGAGCGACCATATTTACGGAACCCCTTGGCGAATTTTGCCCAATAACGAACTCAACCGCGGCATTTGAGATTCGAACCTACCCTGAAAATTTCAAGTCTCTAGGTTGATCCGTTCGAGAGTTATCGTGCTGACGAACGGACAGCCGGACGGCCGGACGGACGGACAGACTCGAATTTTCCGACGGATTCGTCATCAGTGAGTCGAACATAGTCGATTGAGACCATTTTCGGCTCAAAATTCGAAAAATACAGACATCGTGACGAAATGATATAGCCCTCGTGTAAGTTGTACGAGCGCTCAAAAAAGCTGGAGGTGTTTGTCGAGTTAATAATTAAAGAACGGAAACGGCGTGAATGTTTCCAATTATGGTTCCGTGCCACTTTTCTTAACAACATCCCCAGGGAAATCCGAAGTGTCCTGGAATATCTCCTAGTACATATCCTCCATGAACTGCATTTATATGCGAAAATAAATGATTTGAATAATAATGAGAATAGGTATCTAGCTCACAAATCTGAAAGATTTGTGACTAATTAAAAACACCATATTAATTTGGATATTGGGATAGTAGTCAAGGCAATGAAAAGTTTTTTTCCCACTAGCATTTTGAGACTATTACTTTCCACACTCATTGACGATTGGAAAGTAGCACTCTTCCGCACGCAAATATTAAAGAGTAGCGTCAATCTTAAAATTTCGACATGTCTCTATGAGCGGAGCGCACAAAACATATTTTTTTTCATTGATGCCCCATTTTACCTATCGAATTTTGAACTGAAAATGTGCCGTATACACGATTACTCTCGAACGGAACGTCCTAGAGACTTGAGATTTTCAGTGCGGGTTCAGTTCCCAAATGCCGAGGTTAAGTTCGTTAATGGGCAGAATTCCACTAGGGATTCTGTAAATATGGCCGTTCGAACTTTTGTTTTTCTGATTACTCCGAAACTACACATTCGATCGAAATGAAATTTTGCACTCAGATGGAAAATGTAGTGTTCAAGATACTCACAAAATTTTGTCTAGATCGCATGACCAGAACCATAGAAACCATAGAAAATTATAACTTTCTAATGGAAAGGCCTAGGGACTTTAAATTTCCAGGAAAGGTGTGGATCTCGAATGTCGCGGTCACGTTCATCAATGAGCAAAATAAGACTAGGGGTTCCGTAAATATGGTCGTTTGAAATTTAGTTTTCTTGATAATTTCAAAACCACGGATTCGATCTTGACGAAATTCTTCATTTTGATGGAGAATGATATACTCATTTTGTCCAGACCGCATGACTAGAACCATAGGAACCATAGAAAATTATAACATTCGAACGGAAAGGCCTAGGGACTTGAAATTTTCAGGATGGGCTTGGATCGCGAATTTTGCGGTCGAGTACATCAATGATCAAAATTAGACCAGGGGTTCCGTAAATATGGCCGTTCAAATTATTTTTTTTCTGATAATTTCGAAATTACTCATTGGATTGAAATGAAATTCTGCACATAGATGAAGAATGATGTATTCAAACTACGCTACGCATCAGCAAGACCATAGATACCGTAAAAAATTTTAGCGAATTATCGAAAAAAAATTACCGCCTGACGTGAAGTCTGGAATTTCGCCTTTGTTTGAAAATTCTTTTTAAAGCTGTCAAAAATTTTTTGAATTTGATTCTAAAACTGGAAAACACGAATCTACCTACAAAGTGGTTGAACGAGCGCTCAAAAGCTCCTGACTTCACGGCAGTGCTTTTCAAATTCTTTAAAGTCACTGTGGCAAGAGCAACGACTCGACTATTTCATTTTGATAAAGGCTAGCGATAACACAACTGATGATTTTCGAGATGTTCAATAACTTTCAATAGTTTTGATGAGATTTTATATATTTTTATATTTCCTCGAGAACACAACTAGCCATATCATATGATGATGGCTCACTACAGCGTGAAAATTTCCCTCCAATAATCCATTTTCACTAGTAATACCACTAGAGGTCAAATTATTTCCGGAAATTTTTTCGAGCTCATGAATATTTTGAAAATTTTTTTAAAATATCCATGACACTATTCCTAAAGTTCCTATTGCCAGTGCTATTCTTTCATGGATTTGTTCCATATGTTTCTGCCAGGACAACTTGTTACCAATATAGAGGCCAAGATATTTGATACAGTCTTCCTCGGTGCCACCATCCCGACTGATACAGTTGTTTGCTGCCATTCTCTATCATGAGATATAACCATATAACTTGACTTGCCCACATTCAGTGTAAGTTTGTGATGGTTCATCTAGTCTCCAATGAAATGATGAAAGCTAAGTCCCCCTCAATGTCCTTCCTCACCTGATATCTGCTTCTCCCATAATATACCAAGCTGGTGTCATCTGCGTATAACCTGATGAATCCCGACCGAGGTAGGCCTGAAACAAAATTAATGTAAATTAGAAACAGCGTCGATCCCAGGAGAGCCCTCTGCGGAACCCGACATACAATATCAGAAAGTCCATCTGTACATCAAGAAGAAGAAATCGGCTTTCCGAAGGTACCCCAAAAGTTCCCCATTTCGAATTCCAAACGTACGAAAATAACGTACGGAAAAGGTCGAAAAATCCGAAAGTTGACTCCATCAAGGAACCCATAAATTCTAGGGTTGACACAAGTCTCCAATATTTTTGGTATAGATGACAATAAGGAAACTGGCCTATAATAAGAGCATTCGCTCTATCGCTCTCCTAAATATTGAAATCACCTTTGCTATCTTCAGTAGACCAGAGACACAGCCAGTAGTAAATGTCAAATTAGCCAGCTTACTCAGGAAGATTGAAAACTCATTTGCTGAATCTTTCATAAAATCTATAATTATATTTTTGGGGAAGATTGGGAACTCATTTGTTAACTCTTTCATAAAATCTATAGTTCAATGGTTTCATGTTGGCAATAATATCATTCCTCTCATCAGTTTGCTCAAAACGGAATGTTTTTTCAACCCAAGTTTCCGCACGGACATACTGAGTGGGTCCACAAGACAGAGCCAACTGTGGCTCTATACTCGTAAAAAAACTATTATGAAAAAATGTTGTGAAAAATCGCACGGCACTTCACGCACTCGACATTTATCGACACTTCTCTTTTACAATGAGAACAATTCTTTTCAGATTTCAATATACAGGTTGTTTCATTGATAAATGAACAAACGTTAACTTAAGGTAGAGCTACCCTAGACGAGTACAAAAAACCTATATGTGATAGGTCTAATCATCTTCATAGCCGAGATACAGGGTGATTTGTGTTTCGTCAGTATTTTCAATTGCTTATAACTTTTGAACAATCCACTATAATCAATTGATATTTGTAACGTAAAACACACTTCCATGGATGAATCGATTCATTTTTGAATTGATCAAAAAATCCAGGTCCGTATTAGAGAAATATGGTACTTTTCGCAAGCTGAGATTCAACACCCTGTATGAAGGAATATTGGAATTTGATTACAATATTCGGAAAAAGCAGAAAATTTTCAATGAGGATCAGTAGATTCAAGTGTCCCGCACGACGTTTTACCCTTCAAAATTTTTGTCGAAAGATTTAATTCGATAGTAAAATTCTACTTCCTTCACAATAATGTCGTACATTGAGATTGAATTCGAAAAACTGTCTGTTGGATTGATGGAATAGTTGTATTCATTTTCATATTCTAATAAATTATTTCAAGAATTCTTCAGAAAAATATGGATTCTGAATAATTTCTGCAAAATGATCAATGGTGAAAGAATAAATGAACAAATTAGTAAACAAGTAAAACATTTGAAGGTAATCATAGAAGTTGCTCAAGAGTGCCACCGTTTTGCTCGATGCACATTCTCCCTCTTTTCAAATTATGTCTTAAGGCCTTTATGATCATTTGTGGAACATTCCGAATCTTATTGCAGGCAACTTCGATTCGTTGTAGGAGAATATCCTTACTTCCAATTTCACTCCACTAAAGATTTCAAATATTCCCAAACGAAATAATCGATAGGATTGAGATCTGGTGATCTAATGGGCCATGCATGCGGTACTCCTCTGCCTATCCACATATTTGGAAAGCTCTGATCCAGAAAGAACGAATTCTACGAATTTCACCTGGTTCTAATCTTTGAATCTTTTGGAGATGAAGGGGGTAGAGATTGTTCTTCTTCAATCTGCGCCATACAGTTACATGCGGCACATTCATAACATGGAAAATTGTTCTTGTGTTGCATTCTGGATGTGCCTCTATCGTTTCAAAAATTACTTCTTCAGTATCTTGGCGGCCATTTTCATTCAAAGACTGTAGAGAAAGTTTTATGATGTGGTAATCTTCTATTAGGAAATCTTGATTGATGTTCCCGTACAGCCGCTCTACCAATACCGTCACAAAAACCATACACGAACAACATATCAGCATATTCTCGATTCGAGAATCTATGAGGCATTATTATTAAAAATTATGAACTATTCAAAAAAATAAGGTATCGGACCACAAAACTGTCGAAACCAGTTTTCAAAATTTATTGTCTTAATACTGTTGTAGCCTATTTGAATGAAAACTAGTGGTATTCAACACAAATTAATATGCTGATATGTTATTCGACTTTTCGTGTATGGTTCCTGTGACGATGAGCCATATTTCCGAGAGATGGAGTCGTCAATTTGAGGAATTTGCATCGATGGGCTAAATAAAATCCACATGCAGTCTTGTTTACTCATTTGTTTATTTATTTTGTCACCATTGATCATTTTGAATAAATTATTCAGAATACATATTTTCCTGAAGCATTCCTGAAATTATTTATCAGAATATGAGAATAAATACAAATATTCCATCAATCCAACCGACAATTTGTCGAATTCAATCTCAATGTACGACATTATTGTGGAGAAAGTGGAATTTTACTATCGAATTAAATCTATCAACGAAAATTTTGATGGGTCAAACGTCGTAAGGGACACTGAAATCTACTGATCCTCATTGAAAATTTTCTGCTCTCTCCGAATATTGTAATCAAACTCCAATATTCCTTCATACAGGGTGTTGAATCTCAGCTTGCGAAAAGTACCATATTTTTCTAATACGGACCTGGATTTTTTGATCAATTCAAAGATGAATCGATTCATCCATGGAAGTGTGTTTTACGCTCCAAATATCAATTGATTATACTGGATGGTTCAAAAGTTATAAGCAATTGAAAATATTGACGAATACACGAATCACCCTGTATCTCGGCTATGAAGATGATTAGACCTATCATATATGGATTCTTTGGACTCGTCTAGGGTAGCTCTACCTCAAGTTAACGTATGTACATTTACCAATGAATCACCCTGTATACTGCTCCACAAGAGTTAGGGATATCGTATTTAATCGTTTTTAAAAGTATGTAATCTTCGTGAAAATCGCTGTAAAATTATTTAAAACGCAATAACAACTTGAATCGATCCAATTAAAATCAGTATGAGACATTTCGTCAAACTGGTCGCCTTTTTTCTGAAGTTTGATCCTTTGAATATGCTTCATGAATGTTCTTATTTTGAAATGAAGTCAGTTTATCAACGGCTTCGATTTGAAACGAGTTTTCTGAAAATGCCAAGACGTAAATTAACAAACGCTGAGGCTAATAGGGCTATCGGAATGCTACAGGGTGGCCTAACTCAGGTTGTTGTAGCGGAAAGGCTCCAAGTCAGCCAAAGTGTGATATCTCGACTTTGGAATAGGTTCAGGGGGACAGGTTCCGTGTTGGAAAGACCAACGCTTGGTGGGTGACGAAAAACAACACCTGCTCAGGATCGTTTCATCACCGTTTCGGCGAGAAGAAACCCTACATCTACGTGTAGAATGCTACGGAATACTCTTCAAAATGTAGATGGGGTCCAAGTTTCCATCGAAACCATCAGACGACGTTTGAGAGAGGTGAATCTAGATCCTAGACGTCCATTAAGAGGAGTTCCATTAACACGTGACCATAAGCGTCAAAGACTGGAATGGGCAAGGCAACATATCAATTGGAACGATCAATGGCGTAGTGTTCTTTCCACTGATGAATCCAGATATGGACGATTTTCAGATTCTCGAAGAATAAGGGTATGGACAATCCCACGCATACCCCGTAATCGTCGCTATGTCCAAGAAGTCCATCCATTCCGAGGGGGTAGTGTTATGGTATGGGCCGGGATATGTTTCAACGGGCGCACAGATCTACACATTTGTCCTGGGAATATGACCGCCTTACACTATAGGGAGCATGTCATTGACAATGTTATGCCGAATTTTCACGCTGCTATTGGTGTAACTTTTCAATTTCTACACGATAACGCTAGACCGCACCGTGCAGCCATAGTTGAGAATGCGCGCGATGAGCTTGGTATTCCACATTTACCAATACCTCCGCACTCACCAGATTTGAATTGCATTTTATTATTTTATTATTATCATTATTACTTAACCACCCTGTATACGCTGCAGACCTACAGGCTTAAATTAATTTGCAACTTGAAATCATATTAATATCAATATCCCTAACTCATGTGGAGCAGTTTATTTTCGAATGTACTTGAGGAGCGGTATTCACTCGCGTAGTCGTCGGCCGCCATTTTTGCCGTTATCGATGAAGAATCACCATCCGCCATCGCCATCTCAGTTCCCACATCTCTATCAGATGTGCTGGCTCACGGACCCAACAAATTTATGCGATAGACAATCCAAGTGAACAACGCGTCTCTATTTTTTTGAAGATTTAAGTCAATGATTTGCACTTGAACATTGTTTATATCATAGATGCATGAATTCACATAATTTATGAAATCTTATAATGCTCAGAATTCGAAGTATGTAAATGTACCGGTTTTGGGAATATGACAGATCTGCACTGATAATGGCTGGTGTATATAAGTATATAACTGTTATAACTCCTGTATTCTGAACTGGTAAACAAATCTTCCACGATTGTTGAAGGTTGCACAATTGACTCATCGTTAATCACTCGAAGTGGCCTTCTTTTTCAGTGAAATAATTCATCACATTCATTTGAAGAATATCCTTCGTCCCTTGTTTTTACTAGGCTACACCCTAACCGTTCTGACAGTGACTGAGTCTTACGGAAATAGGAATTTCCTACCCACGATTTCACTCTTTAAAATATTCCATCCCTGTAAAAACCAGTCTGGGACTCATTTGTTGCCAAAAATTTCCATTATAGATACTGGAGCTGAACCAGTTTTTCTGTATTGGCCACTAATGGCTTCATTATATCGTGTCTTCTTCCCATTGCAAAAAGCTGAAATATTCAATTCGGAGCGGTGTAATTCAATTCTACTTCAGAGTTACAAAGAACCCCTTCCGTTATTTGAGCGCTCGTTCTATTTTTGAAGAGGGTTTGTCACTTCTGCTGGAGTTAAAAATCAGTGGAAATTACCGAAATGAGTTTTTTTGCCATTGGAGTTCATTTATTCAGGAAGTATAATCCGGTTTGGGTTATTACTTGAGTTCGAGTTATGAAATTTAAAAAAGTGTGCCACTCATCATCACAATATCAGTGGCAGTCGACTGTGTAGATCGAAATGAAGGTTCGGAATTGTGCGGATTCTGTTGAGATTGCTTGGAAATCAATGTTAGTATGTTGTTCAATAGGTATACAGGTAAGACCACTATTTTTTAGAATAACTCCAACAGTTGATAAAATCTTCAAATCCAAGACTCGAATGTCTTATGAACATAGGTCCAAACGCTCCATATTCAAGCTCAGGATGTTCAAATTTCCAGATTTTTCTCGTTTTTGAGCGCTCGTTCTACTTTCATGAGGGCTATATCATTTCGTCACGATGTCTGTATTTTTCAAATTTTGAGCCGAAAATGGTCTCAATCGACAAGGTTCGACTCACTGATGATTAATCCATCGAAAAATTCGATTCTGTCCGTCAGTCCGGCCAGCCGTATACACCATAACTGTCGAACGAAAAACTTGAAATTTTCAGAGTAGGTTCCAATCTCGATTGCCGAGTTCGTAAATATGGTCGTTTGAAATTTCAAAACTACGGATTCGATTGTGACGAAAATGTATTTTAGTGTAGAATGAAATATTCAAGTTACATGCAAAATTTTTTCCAGATCTCATGACCAGAACCATAGAAACCATAGAAACCATAGAAATTACAACTTTCGAACTTTGTCATCAGCTTTTTTTATGGAAGTTTCGAATTGCTCCCTTCTGAATATTTTTGATTTTTTTGCATGATAACCCACTGACCGCCTTTTCAATAATGCAATCAATGTGGTGTACGTTTGGATATCAACATCTTTCCTAACTTTTAGTTCACTCTTCAACAAGAAATATGTCGTCCGAATAGTCGATGCTCTCATGGCTTTTATAGTTTCGAAATATGCCAACATGAATTTTTCAGTTATAACTGTAACCTTCTTCGTTTCGCACCATTCTTAAAAATTTTGGTATGCTGCATCATAGGGTAAACCAGCCAGTTATTGGACACTTGAGAGTTTCTTCAAATTCAAACATACGTGATAATTTTGTTTTCAGGCCTACGGATACTAGCAAATTACCAATAATTCGTTGCTTTTTTTGTCTTAGAGCAACTCTATTCACATTCATTTTTCAATGAAGACTTTTTTTTTACAGACAAACCAAAAATTTTTGAAGAAAAAATTAGTTATTGGACACTTTTTTCAGTTATTGGACAGGGTTAGTTCAGTTATTGAACAAAAAAGTGTTTCAATATTTTTCATTTAGAGAAGCAATAAGGGATAGATGTTGGGATATAATTAACACTTTATGGTCTATTTACTTATATTTGGCATATTCATTCTTGTACATATCGAATAATTCATCTATTTTATTCTCTTCATTTTCTCCAATTTCCAGCTTTATATCGTGATTTTGTTCATTAGCGTCTCTGTCTTCAGTTTTATCCATGATATTTTTATTATCACCTGATTCGAAGCTATTTTCCCCTCCTTCATCTGCATTCATATTTTTTTCACTGTCAGCTTTTTCATCGCTTTCTTCTCTGAAGCAAACATGACACAGAAAAAGATCATTGTCTTCCAAATCTGGAACATGCTCTTTGTGTCTTTTTGGAATGCAATGATGATGAACAGGTTTCTTACAAATATTGCATGTGAAATAAAGACTTCTTTCAACTATATTTTTTCTACACATTTCCCCAAGTGGGATTTACCGTGATAGAAATTTTTTCAGGAACTCTTTTATATGGATATGGATAATTGGTGGGCATGTCATTCCACTGGCAGAAAAACTAAACATCACAGTGATGCTTTCTTTCTCGGATCCTTTCTCAATAGTGTAAACGTTTTTAACGCCTTTTCCAGCGAAAACTTTACCAGTGCTTGGGCAGATTCGAAAGCCTGTCTCATCGCCATTGAAGATTCTAGAAGGATTCTACAAGTCTATATTTTTAGACACCAAATAGCTTTTTATCTCCATGAACCACTAATATCTTTTTCCGAAACACAAGGGCTTGCTGAACTTACAGCTTCGCTAGTCCTCTGAACAATTGTGGGGTGTCTTCTAAGGAAGGCCTAAATAAAATTGAGAAATTGGAATTATGAAGAAGAAACGGAAAAATCAATTGATTTCACCTTGAACCAACAATCACCGGGCCTGTTATTCTTGAATGCGTTAGGACGAGGATTCTCTGTTAAAAAATGTTGAACACTATTCAAAATATCGTCTTTTTTTCTTGGAAATCCGCGTATTGCAAGTTCCTCGATCCACCTTGAGGAAAATGTATTCACTTAAAAAACATGTCAACGATAAAATTGTTATTATCTTACGTTACTCGCTTCAATTCCTCTCCCAATGTCAATATTGTTGATGGACCGAAAGTGTCTTTATGTCCAGGATTTTTCAATTTGAACTCCAGTGTGGATTTTGGCCCACCATATTTTTTTGCTGCTGCTCTTAATGATATTTTATTTTTTTTAAAGTCATTTATAGCAGAACTCATAGAGTCGGAATCATATGCGCTCTTTTTTGGCATTATTTATGAAGGAATGCAACAGCTGAAATGGAAATTTTAGTTATTGGACACATTATACTTCAGTTATTGGACACGTGTCCAATAACTAGTTGTAATAGACATATTCCAGAAAATTTTATATTTATAGAATCAGCGTGAAAATATGGTAAAGCTGTTGCATAAACTTGAAGGAACCTAAAGAGATCATTTATTGGACGCGTGTCTAATAACCAAAATTAGTCAATATTTCGTTTCAGTTATTGGACACTCAAAAAAAAATTAACTAAACTCCACCTTCTGCGCTATACAAGTTGTGAAACTTACCTTTCTTCACTATTAAATAGATGTATAATCTTAAATCACCCGAATTTCCTTTAGCGGAACCAATAAGCACAGTTATGTAGCACGAACTTCCTTAACAAAAGTTGAATTATTGCTAACACATCGGTAAATCCCCGAATGCCTCCAAATAAAAGAAACCCTATACGCATTGCGGCCAAGAGCATAAGCATAAATACAGTGACTAGATCAAACACAGTGGCGACATTCGTGGTCTCATTTTTGATTGGCTGCCGGCTCAGCCGCCATATTCTTCCTAAATTCGTTTGTTTACTTTCTTCGTTCACCTGCATTTTAGGTTTTATTCAAAATATAAGGCCCATTGTAGTGAGAAAGTAAGAAAATTTAATGGTTTAGAAATGTACCTGTTATCTTTGACTGATACTTTTTGGCCAAGTATCCCTTAACTATCAAAATTTTCTTGTTATTATTCAGCCAAAGTGGTAAGTGTTGTCTTTTATATAAGAGTATTCCTTACGTTTTCTTCTACCATTTGTTATTTAAATTATCCTTAAATCTTGGGTTCTTTACCTAGTATATGATATCGCAGCCGAAACTTCGATTTGAAGAGTATATATTTTTTTAGATCAATGGTTTACTTGATGACATCCAGATTCCAGACATCCATCTGCTGCAATAAGCAAATTTAACACTGATGTCGATAACGAAACGATAACATTTTCAGAAGAATTCATCAAAATATTCACCAATACGGAAGTAGGCTATAAGAAAATTTGGAAACCATCCCAAACAGGTAATGTCATTTCGACACGATCCATTCTGGAACTCCAAACTGAATTGTTGGAATAGAGAGCGTACTGTACCAATTTGTTTTAACAAGTCTATTTTCTCAAGATTTTTTGGGAAATTTATTCTGTGTATTGAGAAGCAAACAAATTGTGCCAAATGAGTTACAAGTGAAAAACAACCTGAAATTTATCTCTGTGTCGGAATACTTGAAGAACGCGAATAATAGCAGCTACGAGGAAGATGACAGAGTTTCTTCAGGTTTTTTAGACAGTCTGAAAAAATTTGAAGCCACTTCATGATTAAGTTATGTTGCCAGAAATGATAGAAACTCCAATTTTTAATTTGAATCGGAGGGACTTGAATTCTCTTTATAATATATCAGGATATATTTTAAAAACTTTTAATACCATCGAATGTGTGAGTTCAGCAGTTTCCAAAAGGCCATTGCACAAAAAATGTAGTAAATTTATACTAATAAAGAGGTTCAACTAACAATCCTTATTTTTTACTTCAGAGGCAGTGTTTTGTTTTCTTTAGAGATCGAAAGTATTTTCAGAAAATATTTCATCTCAAAATATAATAGATCTGAAATTATTTTATTTTAAAGAAATGTCAGATTTGAGGCCAGATTGCCAGAATCTCAAAACCAAAATTATAAAAAAATTACGAAAAGCACTGCCGTGAAGTCAGGAGCTTTTGAGCGCTCGTACATCCACCTTGTAGGTAGATTCGCATTTTCCAATTATAGAAATCAATTGAAGGAATTTTCGACAGCTGTTAAAAAAATTCTCAAACTTTGACGATACTCTAGACTTTGTCAGTGCTTCAGCTGACCAATTTTTTTTCGATAATTATTCGATTAATCTATGGTCTTGTTGATGCGATCTGGACAAAATTTCGCACGTAGTTTTAATACATTATTCCTCAGCTAAGTGCAAAATTTCATTCCAATCAAATCAGTAGTTTCGAAATTATCAGGAAAAAAATATTTTGAACGGCCATATTTACGGAACCCATAGTCTAATTTTGCTCATTGATGAACGTGACCGCGATATTCGCGATCCAAACCCACCCTGAAAATTTCAAGTTCCTAGGCCTTTCCCTTCGGAAGTTATAATTTTCTATTGTTTCTATGGTTCTGGTCATGCGATCTGGACAAAATGTTGCTTTAATATATCATTCTCGTTTGAAATACAAAATTTTATCTCGATCGAATCCTTAGTTTTGAAATTATCGAGAAAACAAAATTTCAACCGACCGTATTCACGGAACCCCTAGTATAATTCTGCTCATTGATAAACGTGAACGCCATATTTCAGATCTACACCTATCCTGAAAATTTCAAGTCCCTAGGCGTTTCCGTTCGAAAGTTATGATTTTCTATGGTTTATATGGTTCTGGTCATGCGGTCTGGAGAAATGTAGCTTGAATATATCATTCTCCATTAGTATACAAAATTTCGTCACAATCGAATCTGTAGTTTGGAAATTATCAATAAAATTAAATTTCAAACTACCATATTTAGGGAATTTACGGAGTATAATGTTGCTCGTAGATAAATGTGATCACGACATTCGAGATCCACACCTTTCCTGGAAATTTCAAGTCCCTAGGCGTTTCCGTACAAAAGTTACAATTTTCTATGGTTTCTATGGTTCTGGTCATGCGAGCTGAACAAAATTTTGCATGTAGCTTGAACACCTCATGCTCCATTTGAGTGCGAAATTTCATCTCGATCGAATCTGAAGTTTCCAAGTAATCAGGAGAACAAAACTTTGAACGACCATATTTACGGAACCCCTGGTGGAATTCGGCCCTTTAACGAACTCAACCGAGGCATTCCTGAACTGAACCCACACTGAAAATTTCAAGTCTCTAAGTGGTTCCGTTCGAGAGTTATCGTGCTTACGGCACATTTTCAGCTCAAAATTCGAAAAATACTGACATCGTGACGAAATGATATAGCCCTCGTGTAAGTAGTACGAGCGCTCAAAAAGATTTATTATTTTAAGATTGAAAATTAATTCGAAATAATTCAAAGCATCCTCAAAAAAAAAATTACGAAAAGCACTGCCGTGAAGGCAGGAGCTTTTGAGCGCTCGTACATGCACCTTGTAGGTAGATTCGCATTTTCCAGTTTTAGAAATCAATTGAAGGAATTTTTGACAGCTGTCAAAAAAATTCTGAAACTTAGGCGAAACTCCAGACTTCATGTCAGTGCTTCAGCTGATCAATTTTTTTTCGATAATTCGCTAGAATTTTCTAAGGTATCTATGGTCTTGGTGATGCCATCTGGACAAAATTTTGCACGTAGTTTGAATACATTCAAGATCCACACCTATCCTGAAAATTTCAAGTCCCTACGCCTTTCCGTTCAAAAGTTACAATTTTCTATGGTTTCTATGGTTTCTATGGTTCTGGTCATGCGATCTGGACAAAATTTCACATGTACCTTGAACACCTCATTCTTCATTTGAGGGCAAAGTTTCAACTCGATCGAATCTGTAGTTTCGAAGTAATCAGGGAAACAAAACTTTGAACGGCCATATTTACGGAACCCATGGTGGAATTTGGCCCATTAACGAACTTAACCGAGGCATTCGGGATCTGAACCTACACTGAAAATTTCAAGTCTCTAGGTTGTTTTGTTCGAGAGTTATCGTGCTGACGGCCGGCCGGACGGACGGACGGACGGACGGACGGACGGCCGGACGGACAGACTCGAATTTTCCGACGGATTCGTCATCAGTGAGTCGAACATAGTCGATTGAGACCATTTTCGGCTCAAAATTCGAAAAATACAGACATCGTGACGAAATGATATAGCCCTCGTGTAAGTAGTACGAGCGCTCAAAAATGAAAAGCTGGCAACTTATTCTGAATTATTTATGTTTCGATTAATCATTTATTAAAAGTCTTCAATTTGTTTTTTATTGTTATTTGTATCCTTCCAAAGGGAATGAATGAACGTGAAATCCAAAAGATTCTTTTCATTATAACACTGTAATACAGTACTATAAGTAATAAAATTTATGATCTGGATATTCTATTACGTTCTTACAACGATTTACCAGTAAATATTAGGAAAAAAATCATTCTATTTAATTATCATAAGTTTTTTATTACGATTTCCATTCAAATCCTATGGATTCACATTCAAATTTATGAAGAATATGGCGCATGGGGCGGGGCTTAGCCAGAATGTCGCCACTGTGTTTAATCTAGTCACTGTAAGCATAAACATAGATTGAGGCCATCTAGGAAATAGAAGATGAACTGAAAGGTTGAGTAGGAATCTTATTTTTGATCATTGAAGTCCAACTGTCCAATAACTACCACATGTCCAATAACTGGTGGGTTTACCCTATCCGAGTTTAGATTTTTGTGGTATTAATTCATTCAATGCCTTATTTGCCGATTCCTCTATATCAAATGCTATGGATAGTGCAAAATTTCTTGGAGTTCATGTAGACCGCAATTTGATATGGAGTTCCCATATCGATGCTGTTTGTAAACAACTCAACATGTCATATTACGCAATAAGTGGAGTCAAAAAATTCCTTCCTTTGGAATTATTGTTGAACATCTATTATAGTCTGGTCTTCAGCCACCTATCATATAATATTCTATTATGGGGAAACTCCTCAGATTCAGGTAGAGTTTTCATCCTACAGAAGAGAATCGTGTGCATGATCTTCAACATTGCCCCCCCGATCTTCGTGTAGGCCTATTTTTCTTGAACATGGGATTTTGACACTTGCCTCAATTTTCATTCTCAGAGGTTTGGTTTATGCGAAGGAGAATGGAAAAAGCTTGTTGAAATTATCTAGTTTCCATGACTATGGTACTAGAAATAAAGAAACATTAGCATTTCCGAAACATAGAACTGCTAAATTTGAATTTTCCCACATTTATCAGTCTATAAAACTATTTAATCATATTCTTAATTATATTGAATCGGCTAAATCAAATAGATATAAGAAGTTATTGAAGGAATTGTTATATTATATTATATTGTCTTATAATAGTGTTAAGGATTATTTTCTAGATAGTTTGTAATTCATTAATTTTTGAGCGCTCATACTACTTACACTAAGGCTATATCATTTCGTCACGATGTCTGTATTTTTCGAATTTTGAGCCGAAAACGGTCTCAATCGACTATGTTCGACTCACTGATGACGAATCCGTCGGAATTTTCGAGTCTGTCCGTCCGTCCGGCCGGCCGTCCGTCCGGCCGTAAGCACGATAACTCTCGAACGAAACAACCTAAAGACTTGAAACTTTCAGTGTAGGTTCAGTTCCCGAATGCCTCGGTTGAGTTTGTTAATGGGCCGAATTCCACCAGGGGTTCCGTAAAGATTGCCGTTCAAAGTTTTGTTTCCCTGATTACTTGAAAACTACAGATTTGATCGAAATGAAATTCTGTACTTAAATGGAAAATGAGGTGTTCAAGCTACATGTGAAATTTTGTCCAGATCGCATGACCAGAACCATAGAAACCATAGGAAATTTTAACTTTCGAACGGAAAGGCCTAGGAACTTTAAATTTTTAGGAAAGGTGTGGATCTCGAATGTTGTGATCACGTTCATCTATGAGCAAAATTATACAAGGGGTTCCGTAAATATGGTCGTTTGAAATTTATTTTTTTGATAATTTCAAAACTACAGATTCAATCGTGACGAAATTCTGTATACTAATGGACAATGATATATTCAAGCTACATTTTTCCAGATCACATGACCAGAACCATAGAAACCATAGAAAATCATAACTTTCGAACGGAAAGGAGTTTGTTAATGGGCCGAATTCCACCAGGGGTTCCGTAAAGATTGCCGTTCAAAGTTTTGTTTCCCTGATTACTTGAAAACTACAGATTTGATCGAAATGAAATTTTGTACTTAAATGGAAAATGAGGTGTTCAAGCTACATGTGAAATTTTGTCCAGATCGCATGACCAGAACCATAGAAACCATAGGAAATTTTAACTTTCGAACGGAAAGGCCTAGGAACTTTAAATTTTTAGGAAAGGTGTGGATCTCGAATGTTGTGATCACGTTCATCTATGAGCAAAATTATACAAGGGGTTCCGTAAATATGGTCGTTTGAAATTTATTTTTTTGATAATTTCAAAACTACAGATTCAATCGTGACGAAATTCTGTATACTAATGGACAATGATATATTCAAGCTACATTTTTCCAGATCACATGACCAGAACCATAGAAACCATAGAAAATCATAACTTTCGAACGGAAAGGCCTAGGGACTTGAAATTTTCAGGATACGTGTGGATCTGAAATGTCTCGTTCACGTTCATCCATGAGCAGAATTATACTGGAGGTTCCGTAAATACGGTCGTTTGAAATTTTGTTTTCTCGATAATTTCGAAACTACGGATTCGATCGAGATGAAATTTTGTATTTTAATCGAGAATGATATATTGAAGCAATATTTTGTCCAGATCGCGTGACCAGAACCATAGAAACCATAGAAAATTGTAACTTCTGAACGAAAAGGCCTAGGAACTTGAAATTTTCAGGGTGGGTTTGGATTGCGAATATCGCAGTCACGTTCATTGATGAGCAAGATTAGACTAGGGGATCCGTAAATATGGCCGTTCAAAATATTTTTTTCCTGATAGTTTTGAAACTACTGATCGGATTGGAATGAAATTTTGCACCTAGCTGAGGAATAATGTCCTCAAACTACGTACAAAATTTTGTCCAGATCGCATCACCAAGACCATAGATACCGTAGAAAATTCTAGCGAATTATCGAAAAAAAATTGATCAGCTGAAGCACTGACATGAAGTCTGGAGTTTCGCCTGAGTTTCAGAACTTTTTTGACAGCTGTCGAAAATTCCTTCAATTGATTTCTAAAACTGGAAAATGCGAATCCACCTACAAGGTGCATGTACGAGCGCTCAAAAGCTCCTGCCTTCACAGCAGTGCTTTTCGTAATTTTTTTTTCTCGACTTGTCCTATACATTTTCTGTAATGTCTGAAAGGATTTATAAAGTTATTATTATTATAATTATCATTATTGCTTATTAAACATTCATTCTGACAAGTGTCAACGCCGATGTCTCATATTACGAGAAAACCGTTGTACTATATTCTTGAACTGATATAATTAGATAAAATTTTGTACGAAATACGTTATAAAATAACCGATATTGTTCGACCCGGGTAATTTGCAAAACTCGTTTTTTTCGTTTTGGCAAATATTACACTCATCGTGCGATATCGATCTTTTCATAACTGATGACGTAAATATCTAGTAACCTTGTCAGTTGAATGATAATATTTCGTGAGATCTGAATAGAAATGAATCGAGGTGATGAGGAAATAATAAACCCTTGCACAAAATTTCAATTTTTCCCCTAAAATATGAGGAAAATATCTACTATTCAAATTATCGTATATGAAATAATGTTGTGGGACGTTACAGGAAATTGTTGTCATTGAAGAAATGAATTCGTAAGAGAGGAAATTTCTTTCATGGGTTATATACTAATATTCATGAAAGTAAACACATATAATATGGAAGATGAAATCTCTTGGAGAAACATATTCAAGACTACATACAAGAGCTTCCGGCCACGAGGATATGAGAAAGATAATTAGTGGGTAACGTAGGATGTTAATTCGGCAAGATGTACATCTCCAGTGATGAATTTTGAATCAGCATTAAGATTTAGTTCAGTTCAATTCACTACGCAAAGGTCGTGAATAAATCATTTCCTTATATGGTGAAAAATTTTTATGTCTCTGATGTTCAAGAAAAAAAATGCAGCACATACCTACATAAATTAAATATAAAAATCAATTTTGACTGCACAGATGAATATACAGTTGAGTATCTACCAAATTTATATACATCAAGTGTATTTGCTTTATAATCCGGTAACTCCTAAATTCACAATTTTGATCAAGTCCAAGAAAATCCTCGAAGTGGGTTTTCTCCCCTTCGTTTATTCTGAGCTACTAACTCGCTGAATTGAACGAGTGGTACAAAAACGTCGACACACTCAGTCCAAAGTCCAATACAATGATACTTGTGAAGGCCCTCAAAGGTAGGTAGGACTTGTGAGTTATCTTTTTCCCCAAAACATTTTGGTTTATTATCATCCCACCTAAAACATTGGATGTAAAATAAGTGGCCAAGACTCACAAGCAAATAACGCTTCCACTGTCAAAAAAAAATATAAAAACCACTGCCGTGAAGTCAGGAGCTTTGACAGATGTCGAAAAAAATTTCAAACTAAAGCGAGCCTTACACAGTCAATATTATTGAAGCAATATCGATATCGATCAATATAGTCCATTTAAGAATTATTGACATCGAAGCAGGCCATGAACGTCCAGTCGAGGCTTTATTTCTAGTTACTAAAAAGTAACTAAATTTCATCATAGAACATAAATATAACCTAGAAAAGTGTTGAGTATACGAATATTACGAATTATCGAATAATTAAGCCGGAATATTTCGATTGCTGTTCAAACATGGGAATTCAGGTTTGAAAGCGCAAAAATATCGTGGAATGCTTTCATATGGAATTATCTGAACTTATCGTTCATATAAAAGTCAACCATGGAAATTTGAAGATCATTCAAATAAATATTTATTTCCACTCAGGACCATGCAATATTTATTGGTATTGGAAATCTTGCAAAATTCCAACCATATAACTATAAGAGTGCCATTTTATGTCAGGATTCAAGAAGGATTATTAATGGAATTCTAGCAGGTAGCTAGTGGTGCAACAGAAAAAAATTTTTGGGTACTTCGCAAGCACAGGGCCAAAAGAATGGATTGGAAAAAACGTTATAATGTATTAAGAAATAAGAGAGAAACAAAAATTAAGAATCTATGTAGTACATGAAGAATTTTGACATTAATTTTGTACCGAACTATCAATATATGAACCAATTTGTGAATTATTTATTGCTCGGTGTTGAATACTTTGAGAAAGTCAATTTTTATTTTCATTCATTAAAACTGTCCATGAATTATTGAAAATATTATAATTGATGAGCAATTTTACAATTATTCAGTATACTTTTGAATTGGGAACAATATAGCATGTGTATTAGCAGAGGGAATGTGAACAGGGTACCATACAGTATAAGTATAATAAATAAACTTAAAATATCTATGAATGATACAAGAGCAAAGATAAAAATATCATTGAAAACTTTGTTTCCTCGTAGTGTAGTGATTTGGATGTGTTTATTGAATAAGCTGACATAATCCTATTGATGGGCATCCTTTTGCAGGGAAGGTTTCAATAACCCATTAATGAAATAATTCACCATTCATAGTAATCCTTATCATTAATACCACTGTCAAGAATCGGATCAAATCCAGGTAAAAATCCATCAATTGTTCCAGCATTCAAAATAGTGCACCTTCTGCCTTGAATATACTCGGCATACCTTTTGGATTATTTTCTAGTGTCCACTGACGAATTTGAATAGCCAAATTTCATCTAGATGAATGAATTTTATGTTTTGTTCTATGTATTCTCGGTATTTATCACAATATCGTACTATTTTCATTATATTTTTCTGTTTATCAGTAAGAATTTTCCTTCGATCAACTTTTTTGTATTTGTATCCAATTTTTTTGATGATATAATTTAATGTTGACTTCGATCAATTGAAATCTAGGTGCTCTTTGGCCAGTTCGAAAAGGATATCTAAACTGATATATTCATTGTTTTCAATTCTAGCAAAAACAAAGTCATTCAATGCCTCTTTGAAGGAATAATCATATCGCACAGGTTTTCTTCCACTGCTAATTCCAGGCTATAATAACATGCTAATATTCTACGGACAGGGCTTGGTGAAATCTGAAAATTTAAGAGACATTGATCAATCAGAATGCACTTTGAGTAGGTGAATATCAGTTTACCTGAAACACTAGCGGAAATATATGCCAAATCTTTGAAAAACTCGAAGTAACACCGATGAACTGCGCGTTCTCTTGTAAGGCGCGATGTATCCTGGTCAATTCCAGCCATTTTAATAGCATAAGACAAAAAATACTCAAATTCAGAGCAAATTTTTATAATTACATATTCACCAATATCTTCGATAAAATCATCAAAGCAAGATTTCTATGGGTAATGTTAGTGTTATTCCTATACCAACCTGAATTCAGCAACCCAAAATATTACTGAATAGTCTATTACCAACTTAAATTCGATTTTTCACAGCCAACCGAGATGTCAATAATTCTTAAACGGACTATATATTGAACGAGAGCAACTCAATATATTGAACGAGAGCAACTCAATATATTGAACGAGAGCAACTCAATATATTGAAGGGACTTCAATAAAAATCGAACAGATTTTATTTGTTCCAATATTATTGCCATCAATATTATTGTTTCAATATCCTCCTTACACGTTCAATACATTGATCAATATCGATATTGCTTCAATATTATTGGCCGTGTAAGGCTCGCTCAAGGCGAAACTTCAGACCACACGTCAGTGCTAAGTCACCAATTTTGTTTTCGATAATTCGCTAGAACTTTCTACGGGATCTATGGTCTTGGTGATGACGGGATCTTGGTCTGGACGAAATTTCGCGCGTAGTTTGAATACATTAAAATTGGAAAATATATTCTGAACGGTCATATTTGAGGAAACCCTAGTCTAATTCTGCTCATTGATGAGCGTGTCCGCGACATTCGAGATCCACACCTATCCTGAAAATTTCAAGCTCCTAAGCCTTTCCATTCGAAAGTTATAATTTTTCCATGGTTCTGGTCATGCGATCTAGACAAAATTTTGCATGTCGCTCGAACACATTTTCCACCTCGTTGCAAAATTTCACCTTGATCGAATAAGCAGTTTCGAAGTAATCAGGAGGACGGAATTTAAAACGGCCATATTTACGGAACCCCTGGTCAAATTCTGCCCAATAACGAACTCAATCGCGGCATTCGAAATTCGAACCTACCCTGAAAATTTCAAGTTTCTAAGGTTTTCCGTTCGAGAGTTATAGTGTATACGGCCGGACAGACGGACGGACGGCTGGACGGACAGACTTCAATTCTCCGAACGATTCGTCATCATTGAGTTGAACCTTGTCGATTGAGACCATTTTCGGTTCAAAATTCGAAAAATACACACATCGTGACGAAATTATATAGCCCTTGTGTAAGTAGAACGAGCGTTCGAAAATATACTGCTCCACAAGAGTTAGGGATATCGTATTCAATCGTTTTTAAAAATATGAAATCTTCGAGAAAATCGCTGTAAAATCATTTAAAACTCAATAACAACTTGAATCGATCCAATGAAAATCAGTATGAGACATTTCGTCAATCTGGTCGCCTTTTTTCTGAAGTTTGGTTCTTTGCATATGCTTCATGAATGTTCTTATTTTGAAATGAAGTCAGTTTATCAACGGCTTCGATTTGAAACGAGTTTTCTGAAAATGCCAAGACGTATATTAACAAACGCTGTGGCTAATAGGGCTATCGGAATGCTACAGGGTGGCCTAACCCAGGTTGTTGTAGCGGAAAGGCTTCAAGTCAGCCAAAGTGTTGGAAAGACAAGGGCTTGGTGGGCCACGAAAAACAACACCTGCTTAGGATCGTTTCATCACCGTTTCGGCGAGAAGGAACCCTTACATCTACGTGTAGAATGCTATGGAATACTCTTCAAAATGCAGATGGGGTCCAAGTTTCCATCGAAACCATCAGACGACGTTTGTTTTTTTTTCTATCTATCTCCGATAGATAGAACAGTGTGAGACTTCGTGTGAAGCACGACCTACTCTAACTAAAGCTAACCTGCTGTTTTATATTCCGGGCATTCATTACCTATTAACCTTTTGACTCTTCTTGTTCGAATCTCTATCACGATCTTTGTCGTGTGATAATTGTGTTACCTATGAATTTGAATTTCATAGGAGTCTCTTCTTCTGGATAATTCAAATTGAGATTACTCAATTTCTGTTTCTACGTAGTTGATCTCTGGGTCTTTCGTGATAGGTGGGTATCCTAACCACATCTTCTGCGGGGTTGTAGTCAACTAGTCTTACCTCATCATTTGGGTGTTGACTTGCTTTTTCAAATATCTTCTCGGCCTTCTTTTTTAGGAAATCTGTGACAGTTTCCCATTCCAAGTCTCTGTGGATTTGTTGGTTTCTTACAAACCACAACCACGACGTTTGAGAGAGGTGAATCTAGGTACTAGACATCCATTAAGAGGAGTTCCATCAACACGTGACCATAAGCGTCAAAGACTGGAATGGGCAAGGCAACATATCAATTGGAACGATCAATGGCGTAGTGTCCCTTTCACTGATGAATCCAGATATGGACGATTTTCAGATTCTCGAAGAATAAGGGTATGGACAATCCCACGCATACCCCGTAATCGTCGCTATGTTGTGCCAAATTTTCACGCTGCTATTGGTGAAACTTTTCAATTTCTAATCGATAACGCTAGACCGCACCGTGCAGCCATAGTTGAGAATGCGCACGAGGAGCTTGGTATTCCACATTTACCAATACCTCCGCACTTCCCAGATTTGAATTGCATAGACCATGAATGGGATATGCTCCAAAGAAGAATAGATAATCATCAACCTACCCAAGAATCCTTAAATGATCTGAGAGAGCTTCTGCCCCGTTTATGGAATCAAATTCCTCAAGAAATGTTCAACAACCTCGTGTGTAGTATGCAAAGAAGATGTCAAGCTGTTATTGATGCCCGTGGAGGCTATACATTGTATTGATAAAATGCTTGAATTCTCTGGGAATAAAATTTCATAATTTTACTCGATTATACTTAACCACCCTGTATACGCTGCAGACCTACAGGCTGAAATTAATTTGCAACTTGAAATCATATTAATATGAATTTTTATCACAAAGATCTTATTTTAACTATATTTTTTGCACTGTCAATATCCCTAACTCATGTGGAGCAGTTTAATAGCTCCTAAAAACTTTGTCCTCGTATGAGAATCGTTGCAAATATGTATAGTCTATCCAATGTTACTCGAAGGATTTAAAAAACGCTATAAAAACTGTCGCTCGTATAATCCTCTGATGTTTTGCCGCTTCCATGGGCGTACGCATATTGAATGTGAATAATAGCTATGTGTTATAATTGAATTTAATCATTCTTCATTCATTTGAATGCTCGTTACTTTCTCGTATGAATCATTGCTTTCATCACATGATCCTCGCAAGATATACAATAATGAGCTCGCGAAAGTGTTACAAATGTCAAATTTCACACAACGAACTAAATTTGAAAATGCTGCTGGCCGAACTCGGCGGACTTCACTGAATATCAACAACTGTCAGTCGTTTCCACGTCAGTCCACGTGTTCGAATAAACCAATAAACTTCGTAAATAAACAATAAACAAGGTAAAGTTTAAATTCCATTGTTTTTTTTTTTCATTTTGTTTTGACTGTTCCTATACAATATTATTATGTCAATCAGGAAATAAAGATTATTATTATTATCTCGTTTGTTGGTGCTAACAAACTCAGCTCAAAGCTGGTATCATTGGCCTATCCCGGGTACGAAGTACCAAAGAGATTAGACTCAATTTACATTGTGAACTTCCGTACTGTATGACAGGTGTTCAATATAACAGCCTTCTGAATGTCTGAATAGGTGTTTTTAGGTAGTCCCAGTTTAGCGATACTTTCGTGCAGAGTCTTGGGCACCACTCCGGTTCATGATATTATCACTGGAACGATTTCCACTTTCTGGCAATGCCACATTTGTTTGATTTCGATGGCGAGATCCGCATACCTAGCCATCTTCTCCTGATATTTATTGATAATGTTGTGAGTGTTCGGAACCGCTACATCAACGAGGAGGACCGAGTTGACTCTTCTTTCCAATACTACAATATCTGGTCTGTTATTCGTCACTTGTCTATCGGTGATAA
Organism: Aphidecta obliterata; assembly: GCA_963966015.1. Classification (NCBI taxonomy): domain Eukaryota; kingdom Metazoa; phylum Arthropoda; class Insecta; order Coleoptera; family Coccinellidae; genus Aphidecta; species Aphidecta obliterata. The sequence goes on from OZ014427.1 coordinate 44,374,192, forward strand.
TGGACCTATCGTAGTAAAGTCTAAAATTGTCATTCTCGAGAACCATCTGTGGCTGATACTTATAGTATGGTGTATATGTGTTGAGAAGACCGAACTTGTTCGCCAGTTTCTGGTGGACGATGTTGCACACTTGATTATGTCTATGCAGGTAATCAGTATTAGCCAGCGCGCTACAGCCAGATGTTATAATATGCTGAATACTCTCTGATTTTTGTTGACACTTCCTGCATTTGTCGGATTGGCTATAAAGATACTTATTGATGAACTTCTTGTTATTATTCGTATTGATGACCTGATCTTGAATAGCGATCATAAAGCCCTCAGTTTCTGGAAATAAGTTTCCGCTAGTGAGCCATCTATTTGAAGCCTCCTTGTCGATGTGTTGCTGGTTGAGTTCGTGGTAGTGTCGGCCATGCAATGCCTTTATCGACCATTGTTCTTGTTTCTCCACATCTGAAACTACTCCAAAATCTGCCTCCAGCAACGCGAGGTTCAGGGGCGTGTAACCCTTATCCGCTCTAGTTACTGTCCGATGAGGTTTCGGACTTCTTATAAAAGAACTCACCTAATTTCTGGACCTTTCGATTGTGCAGATCGATGAGGTCAATAAACCCCCTTCCCCCTTCCTTCCGAGGTAGTGTCGTTCTTATAGTGGATGACTTTGGATGGTGGTTTTTGGTTTTTGTCATCATTGTTCTTGTCGACCTCTGAATAGCATCCAACTCAGTTTTTGTCCATTTGAGTATTCCGAATAAGTATGTTAAAACTGGTATGGCAGTATGGCATATGTGTTGATTGCCTGTACTAAGTGACCTGCATTCAGCTCAGACTTCATCAGTGCTTTTACTCTTCTGGTGTATTGCTCCTGAATTCTTACTTTAGCCTGCTTGTGTTCCAGCAACCTGGCTTGTTGGAATCCCAGGTATTTGTAAGATTCTCCGTTTTCCATTGCCTCTATGATATCTCCGTTTGGAAGTTTTATATCTCCGTCTATGACAATGCCTTTTTCGATATGAAGGATTTTGCTCTTGGATAGACCAAATTCCATATGAATATCACTGGAGAATCCATGTGCTATCTCTAGAAGACTTTCAATTTGATGCTGGTCCGCCGCATATAGCTTGAGATCATCCATGAATAGAAGGTGTGAAATTATAAAATTCATATTTCTATTAGCTTTGATGTTGATTATTATTATTATTATTATTATTATTGTTTGGTTTTTTTGTTTGGTTCGTTCTTTCCATATGCGACAATATGGAAAGAAGGGACCAATCAAAAGAACCAAACAATCGGGAAGTTTATTCGAACACGTGGGCTGAAATACCGGGTTCAAACAAAAATAACTGAACGAAATATAATCCCAGTACCCTAATGAATTGCTGGAAACTTGGACAAACCTCGTATATTTGATATATTTCGGAGTTTGTCAACTGACATTTGATCAACCATACTACAATTCCGACTGAAATGTGGAAATAACGATATTATAGCAAAAGTCACGAATCCCGTTTTCGATACAAAAAAAAATATTAAAGTTCAACTGTGAAAAGTAGCTAGTTTTCGGTCCACACAAAATACCCTTCGCGATGTTATCATGCGGAATATATGAACTGTTGATGATCGATTACGCCATCACGAAACTCACGCTATAAAAAGTTATCGTTGAAATAGTGTCTTTATAGACCTTTGTCATGAAATAATGCCAGTCGGAAATTCACACTAATAACCCATTTCTCGTCTATTGACTCCTAATATTATTGAGTTAATGAGTGAATATCGATGAAGGGGATGTTCTTGTGAGGATATTATGATATGGCAACAAAGAGCTTGAATTCAAGTCACCCAATCACGTGGTGTGCTGTTTATTGTCGACAAATGCTCGAAGTTCCAAGATTAACTGGCATAATATTGTGTACGGTAGGCCGTTATAATGAATTTGGGATTTGAAGTCCTAATAGACTTTTCATGATCGATTTATCAAAAATTACGAAAAGCACTGCCGTGAAGGCAGGAGCTTTTGAGCGCTCGTACATGCACCTTGTAGGTAGATTCGCATTTTCCAGTTTTAGAAATCAATTGAAGGAATTTTTGACTGCTGTCAAAAAAATTCTGAAACTTAGGCGAAACTCCAGACTTTATGTCGGTGCTTCAGCTGATCAATTTTTTTCTGATAATTCGCTAGAATTTTCCACGGTATCTATGGTCTTGGTGATGCGATCTGGACAAAATTTTGCACGTAGTTTGAATACATTATTCCTGAGCTAGGTGCATAATTTCATTCCAATCCGATCGGTAGTTTCGAAACTATCAGGAAAAAAATATTTTGAACGGCCATATTTACGGAACCCCTAGTCTAATTTTGCTCATTGATGAACGTGACCGTGAAATTTGCGATCCAAACCCACCCTGAAAATTTCAAGTTCCTAGGCCTTTCCGTTCAAAAGTTAGAATTTTCTATGGTTTCTATGGTTCTGGTCATGCGATCTGGACAAAATATTGCTTCAATATATCATTCTCGATTAAATTACAAAATTTCATCCCGATCGAATCCGCAGTTTCGAATTTATCGAGAAAACAAAATTTCAAACGACCGTATTTACGGAACCCCTTGTATAATGTTGCTCATAGATGAACGTGAGCACGACATTCGAGATCCACACCTATCCTGAAAATTTCAAGTCCCTAGGCGTTTCCGTTCAAAAGTTACAATTTTCTATGGTTTCTATGGTTCTGGTCATGCGATCTGGACAAAATTCCACATGTAGCTTGAACACCTCATTTTCCATTTGAGTGCAAAATTTCATTGCGATCAAATCTGTAGTTTTCAAGTAATCAGGGAAACAAAACTTTGAACGGCCATATTTACGGAACCCCTGGTGGAATTTGGCCCATTAACGAACTTAACCGAGCCATTCGGGAACTGAACCCACACTGAAAATTTCAAGTCTCTGGGTTGTTTTGTTCGAGAGTTATCGTGCTTACGGCCGGACGGCCGGCCGGACGGCCGGACGGACAGACTCGAATTTTCCGACGGATTCGTCATCAGTGAGTCGAACATAGTCGATTGAGACCATTTTCGGCTCAAAATTCGAAAAATACAGACATCGTGACGAAATGATATAGCCCTCGTGTAAGTAGTACGAGCGCTCAAAAATGAAGTAAATTCATGATGAATGCAATTTCGATTGATTAGGTATGGAATAAAATTGAAAGCTAACTTTCACTTCTTTCCATACTTATTCACCTTTTTATCAAAACCAATCATTCTCCAAGGTACCCGAGTAAAGAATGATTGGACACAAAGATGAAAAATTCGTGGTTGAATTCAATTCTGCCGGCTGTCTGGTCGTTAATACAATAATTCTCGAAAGAAGAGGCCTGAAGTTTTGAAATTATCTGGGTACGTTCGAGGTCTAAATGCGCCGATTGAGTTCGTTAATGGGCAAAATCTGTCTGAGGGTTTTGTAGATACCGCTATCCGAATATTTTTTCTCAATAACTCCAAACAAATAACAATCTTATCGTTTTGGAATTCTGTAGTTAGTCGTATGATAACAACACAAAGTTTAATGTGGAATCACTAAAATATTTGAATAATATTTTTTTTCAGAACTTCGGTGTCTCAGAAACTATTCGCCATAATAATATGCTGCTGAAATTTGGTGTGTATATACAGGGTGTCTACTTTTAAAAGGGCCAAACTTCAAGGGAAGTTTATACATAAGATTTGCAACAAAAAATGTCATTTAACACATGGTCGAAATGTTGACGGTTTTTCTTCGATTTAACATTTCTTGATTTCAAGTTTTTCCATAAAATCAATTATACATCATTTATCCTTAGAGCCTCTCCAGATTTGACTACATATTTGGAAACAGCATTAAATTTTCTAAAAGATAAGAATTTCTGTCTGCCTAAAAAATGGTTATTGCGGGCGTTGTAAGGACATGAATTTCACTATTCTGAAGTGAAAAAAACCAGTCATATTTATGACCATATTTTCTTCTCAGCGAAAACTACCCCATTCAGTGTGCTTTCGAATGACATATCAACTTTAGTGCTTGCTGCTTGTCTTTTGCCCTAAATTTATGGCTAACAATCAAGACAGCCGAAATATGCCAAATCTAAATTTGCTCTATTTTGAAGCTCTTTATGATTGAATATTGTAGTTATTTTCATGGAAATCATGAATTTATCTGTCGTATCGAAATAATTTGAAGGACTTTAAACTAAGTTTTAATAAAACAAATTGTTTGAAAAATGTGAAGACGGCAGTGCTTTCCGTAATTTTTGAGCGCTCGTACTACCCACACGAGGGCTATATCGTCACGATGTCTGTATTTTTAGAATTTTGAGCCGAAGATGGTCTCAATCGACTATGTTCAACTCACTGATGAAGAATCCGTCGGAAAATTCCAGTCTGTCCGTCAAGCCGTCCGTCCGTAAGCACGATAACTCTCGAACGGAACAACCTAGAGACTTGAAATTTTCAGTATGGGTTCAGTTCCCGAATGCCTCGGTCAACTCCGTTAATGGGCCAAATTCCACCAGGGGTTCCGTAAATATGACCGTTCAAAATTTTGTTCCCCTGAAAGTTGTAACTTTTGAACGGAAACGCCTAGGGACTTGAAATTTTCAGGATAGGTGTGGATCTCGAATGTCGTGATCACGTTCATCTATGAGCAGAATTACACTAGGGGTTCCGTTAATATGGTCGTTTGAAATTTAATTTTCTTGACAATTTCAAAATAACAGATTCGATCGTGACGAAATTTTGTATACTAATGGGAATGATATATTCAAGCTACATTTGTCCAGATCACATGACCAGAACCATAGAAACCATAGAAAATCATAACTTTCGAACGGAAAGGCCTAGGGAAATTTTCAGGATAGGTGTAGATCTGAAATGTCGCGTTCACGTTTATCAATGAGCAGAATTATACGAAGGGTTCCGTAAATACGGTAGTTTGAAATTTTATTTTCTCGATCATTTCGAAACAACGGATTCGATCGAGATAAAATTTTGTATTTTAATCGAGAATGATAAGAATGATATATCGAAGCAACATTTTGTTCAGTTCGCATGACCAGAACCATAAAAGCCATAGAAAATTATAACCTTTGAACAGAAAGGCCTTGGAACTTGAAATTTTTAGGGTGTGTTTGGATCGCGAATGTTGCGGTCACGTTCATCAATGAGCAAAATTAGACTAGGGGTTCCTTAAATATGGCCGTTGAAAATATTTTTTCCTGATAGTTTCGAAACTACTGATGGAATTGGAATGAAATGAAATTTGCACCTAGCTGAGGAATAATGTATTCAAACTACATGCGAAATTTTGTCCAGCTCGCATCACCAAAACCATAGATACCGTAGAAAATTCTAGCGAATTATCGAAAAAAAATTGGTCTGAAGTTTCGCCTAAGTTCCAGAATTTTTTTGACTTTATCTTCATGTGCCCTGTCAGTTTTGTCCGACGTTGGCAATCACCATTGAGAAGGCTTCTCGGTCTTGTGCTATATGCAAAAGTTGACCTGTATTTCTTATCCCGGTCCATTCTCGGATATTTTTGAGACAGGAGGCTTGCCTTCTTCCTACACCCCTTTTTCCTTCTATTTTGCCGCTGATTATTAACTGCAGAATTCGATAGTAACTTTCCCTCATCACATGGCCCAGATAAGATATCTTCCCATGCTTGATGACACTAAGCAATTCTCTGTTCTTGTTGGCCCTTCTGAGCAATCTTCGTTAGTTTTGTGTGCTGTCCAGGGAGTTTTGAGCATACGTCAGGTGGTCATTACATAAAAATGTCTTCATTTTCGCAAAAGTGGTCTTGGCCATTGCTATTCTTCTTTTGATCTCCACATCCGGATCCAGTTGATCTGTTATTATAGATCCCAAATACAGGTATTGGTTCACCCTCTCAATTGGATTTCAGTTTAATTTGAGTGAAGCATCCGGATATGGGTTACGGCTACATACTGAAAATTTTGTCTTTTTTGCATTAATTTTGATGCCCATTTCTTCTACCACCTCATGGATACGATCGAGCATGATCTGGAGACCCTCTAGGCAGTCCGACAAAATAGCTGTATCATCCGCATATCTCAGTACATTGACAGTTTCCCCGTTAATTTTTATTCAATATGGTTGGTCTTGCAATGCTTCTTTAACCCTTTAGTGCCCGACGGTACTCCTGAGTACCAGTAATTTCGACGCGTCGTAAAATTTAGTTTTCTATATTCTGCTATTTTTATTTAACATATATTGTTGCTGGTTGCTATACTCAGTAGGTTTATGTTTCAATAATAAACATTCGAACATCTTTTCTTGAGAAATTTCCCATTTTTCATCAGGACGCAGAAGTACCGTCAGGAAATATAGCGAGCAGAAAAATTCAACAGTGGTATGTAAGAGACCACTTTATTCGAAAGAAATAGAGGTCATTGCAAATGAGATCCTCAACGAAGATTTATCGTTAGATAATAATATCTTAACAGATGAAGAAGAGAGTGACTCTGAAAATGCGGATACTGATTTGGAATAACGATTCTATAGATATTTTTCAATTTTTTTGGTTGATACCTAGTAATATCAGTAGTTATTCTGAATTTTGTGGAAAAATTCAATGAAAATGAGGAATAAAGTATTTCAGTTACAGAGCATTTCATTAGCACTATAAATGACATCATTCCTGACGGTAGGTACTCAAAAGTCCATATTTTGGATTTTTTTTCAAGAATGAAAATAAAATTCTGAAAAAAATTGAATTGTATTTAAAACCCTTCAAAAAACAAAAAACAAGAAAAAAAATTTGTGAATTCAAGTTTTTTCTGTATTCGGGCACTAAAGGGTTAAATAATCGATACGAATATACAATAAACAAAGTTGGGGATAAAATACAGCCTTGTCTTACACCTCGTTGTATAGATATTTCTTCGGTGAGATTATTTTTTCCAATTTTGATATTCGCTGTCTGATTCCAATACAAGTTCTCTATGCTACGTATATATTTGCCATCAATGCCCTTGCTCCTCAGTATTTTAATCATCTGAACATGTTGTACTTTATCAAATGCCTTTTCCAAATCCACGAAGCCAACGAAAACGTCTTTTCTTTGGTCTCGGCACTTCTGTAGTAGAACATTCAGCGCGAATAGCGCTTCTCTAGTTCCAAGTGCATTCCTGAACCTGGAACTGGGTTTCTTCAAGATCTTCTTAGCATTTCAGCCTGATTCTGCTGTGCAGTACTCTGAGGAAAATTTTGAGAGTGTGACTCATGAGGCTTATCCGTCTGTGACAAATGTTGACCTAAGCCAGTCCGTAGGAATCTCCCCAGTGTCATAAACCGCATTAAAAGTTTGACTAATATTTTGATATTATCTTCGTCGATGAGTTTCAACAATTCCGCAGGTATTTCATCTGGTCCAACAGCTTTGCGATTTTTGAGCGCTCGTACTACTTACACGAGGGCTATATCATTTCGTCACGATGTCTGTATTTTTCGAATTTTGAGCCGAAAATGGTCTCAAACGACTATGTACGACTCACTGATGACGAATCCGTCGGAAAATTCGAGTCTGTCCGTTCGTCCAGCCGGCCGTCCGTATACACGATAACTCTCGAACTGAATGTCCTAGATACTTGAAATTTTCAGGGTAGGTTCGAATTTCGAATGCCGCGGTAAAGTTCGTTATTGGGCATAATTCGCAGAGGGGTTCCGTAAATATGGCCGCTCGAAATTTTATTTTCCTGATTACTTCGAAACTACAGATTCGATCGGGATGAAATTTTGCACTCTAATGGAAAATGAGGTGTTCAAGCTACATGCAGAAATTTGTTCAGCTCGCATCACCAGAACCATAGAAACCATAGAAAATTGTTTCTTTTGAACGGAAACGCCTAGGACCTTGAAATTTTCAGGATAGGTGTGGATCTCGATTGTCGTGATCACTTTCATCTATGAGCAAAATTATACTTAGGGTTCCGTAAATATGGTCGTTTGAAATTTAGTTTTCTCGATAATTTCCAAACTACAGATTCGATCGTGATGAAATTTTGTATACTTATGGAGAATGATATACTCAAGCTACAATTCTCTAGATCGCATGACCAGAACCATAGAAACCATAGAAAATCATAACTTTCGAACGGAAAGGCCTAGGGAAATTTTCAGGATAGGTGTAGATCTGAAATGTGGCATTCACGTTTATCAATGAGCAGAATTATACTAAGGGTTCCGTAAATACGGTCGTTTGAAATTTTGTTTTCTCGATAATTCCGAAACTACGGATTCGATCGAGATAAAATTTTGTATTTTAAACGAGAATGACATATTGAAGCAATATTTTGTCCAGATTGCATGACCAGAACCATAGAAACCATAGAAAATCATAACTTTCGAAGGAGAAGGCCTAGGAACTTGAAATTTTCAGGGTGGGTTTGGATCGCGATTTTCACGGTCACGTTCATCAATGAGCAGAATTAGACTAGGGGTTCCGTAAATATGGCCGTTCAAAATATTCTGTTCCTGATAATTCCGAAACTACCGATTTGATTGGAATGAAATTTTGCAACTAGTTGAGGAATACTGTATTCAAACTACGTGCGAAATTTTGTCCAGATCGCATCACCAAGACCATAGATACCGTAGAAAATTTTAGCGAATTATCGAAAAAAAAAATTGGTCACCTAAAACACTGACTTGAAGTCTGGATTATCGCCTCAGTTCGAAAATTTGTTTGACAGCTGTCAAAAATTTCCTCAATTGATTTCCAAAACTGAAAAATGCGAATCTACCTACAAGGTGCATGCACGAGCGCTCAAAAGCTCCCTTTTTTTTTAGTCAGGGGGAATCCTCATGGACGAACTATCTCCGATAGATAGAACAGTGTGAGACTTCGTGTGAAGCACGACATACTCTAACTAAACCTAACCTGCTGTTTTATATTCCGGGCATTTATTACCTATTAACCTTTTGACTCTTCTTGTTCGTATCTCTATCACGATCTTTGTCGTGTGATAATTGTGTTACCTATGAATTTGAATACCATAGGAGTCTCTTCTTCTGGATAATTTAAATTGAGATTACTCAATTTCTGTTTCTACGTAGTTGATCTCTGGGTCTTTTGTTATAGGTGGGTATCCCAACCACATCTTCTGCGGGGTTGTAGTCAACAAGTCTTCTTAGCTCATCATTTGGGTGTTGACTTGCTTTTTCAAATTTCTTCTCGGCCTTCTTTTTCAGGAAATCTGTGACAGTTTCCCATTCTAAGTCTCTGTGAATTTGTTGATTTGTTACGAACCACGGCATATTCATTGCTGCTCTGAGCAGTTTATTCTCTGTTGCTTGAATCTTCTTTATATGGCTATTGGCTGCATGGCCCCATGCCGCCGGGCCATATGTTAGTTGGGGTCTTGCAATTGACTTGATCATTCGTAGCTTCGTGCTTTGGTTCATTTGGCTTCTTCTTCCTAGCAGTGGGTAAAGTCTACTCATTGCTGAGTTTGTTTTATCCACTGCATATTTTATATGGTTTTTCCATGTTAGCCCTTCATCTAGTTTTACTCCTAGATATTTGACTTCATTTTCCCATTTTATCTCTTCTCCATCTATCTGTAGGTTGGAATTAATTTCAAGTCTCCGCTTCTGTAGTAGAATAGCTTGGCTCTTTTTGCTATTTATATGAATTTTTCATATAATGAACCATTCTTCTAAATCTTCTAGTGCTTCTTGCAGTCTTCTGTGTATGACATCTTGTCGTCGATGTCTGAAGGCTATTCCCGTATCGTCTGCATAAAGGGCTAGTAGATTCTTTGGGTTCTTAGGAATATCGTGGATATATATGTTGTAGAGCAGAGGTCCTAGAACTGATCCTTGGGGCACTCCTGCTTCTACTTGTCGGGTGATAGATAATGTGTCGTCTATTTTGACATAAAAATTGCGGTTCCTAAGGTAGTTTCTTATTATCTTGCAGGTTTTGGTGGTGTAGCCTGCCATCATCATCTTGTAGGCAAGTCCTTCGTGCCAAACTCGGTCGAATGCTCTCTCGACATCTAATAGCACTAATCCTGTGGCTTGTTTATTCTGAAATCCTTCAGTGACATATTCAGTGATCCTTAACAGTTGAAGTTCTGTGGAATGATTTCTTCTGAATCCAAATTGTTCCGGTGGTATCAGATTCAGCGCTTCTGTTTCTTCATTGAGTCTTTTTGCAATGAACCTTTCGACAATTTTTCCAAGGGCTGACAGTAGACTGACAATTACTTCTGCTGTTTTCCATTTTTCCGGATAGTATTCTGTTCTCATTACAGCGTTTGCTATATTGGTAAGCGCTGCTATCCCTTTTCTGGGCAATTTCCGTAACATAAAGTTTGTTACTCTGTCTTTTCCTGGAGCTCTTCTTTCTTTCAATTTCTTGATGATTTCTTTAATTTCCGTTGGTGTTGTTGGGTTTGGAATGGTATCGCCTTCCGGCGGTTCCAACATCAATTCTTCATTTCCTTCGACTTCTTCTTCTAAGTCTACATTGTCATCGTCTTCTCTGTAGTTGATTCTGGCTTCTCGTTCTATTGCGTCGACAAGTGCTTCGGCTTTTTCAAGCTTTGAGTAGGCCAGCTCCGTGTAGAGGGGGAATTTTGGTTTTCTCGCGTCGTAAGCACTTTTGCATCTTCCATGCTGAGTGGTCTATGGTGTTTAGCTCTCTAACCCTTTGGTTCCATCTGTCTGTTCTCAGTTCCCTCAGTGCATTTCTCAGCACTTGACTGTGTTTATTCAGCTTTTTCTTGTCTTCTTCTCGATGTGAAGTTCTTTAGTTCTTCCGGAGTTTTCTATTCCTCTTTATAAGCTCTTTTACTGCTTTTGGGGTTTCACCATGTGAATGTTCCGGGGCTGGCCTTTCGATTCTTCTGGTACTTTCCTCGTAGGCTTCTTTTATTCGGGTTTCTAATTTTTCAACTTCATCCTCTAGTTCTTCAGGGGTTCTTATCTATGGAATTTCTGTAATTTTCTCCTGGAGTATTTCACTGTACTATTACCAGTCTGTGAAGTCTTTCGTTTGAAGTTCTTCTGTTATCGGTCTGCGTCCCAATCTGAGTTCTATTGGATTGTGGTCTGATGTGCCCTCTTCTAAAGTATCAAGTGTGAAATCTTGGGTAATATCTTCCATTATGACGATATCGAATACGTCCGGTAGGCCATTACTTCTGGACAGGTAGGTCGGAATTTCAGGTCCTAATACTATGGCATTTAGTTTTTCGGCGTACTTCTTGAGCTTCCTTCCATTTTCAGTTCTGCTCTTCCATTCTCTTGATTTGCAGTTCATATCGCCAATAATGATGTTCGGGTAGTTTCCTTCAAGCATCTTCTTCAGATCTTCCTCTATTAAGTCGATTTGGGGTGGTTTGTAGGCTGACGTAATTTTCATTTGTCCTCGATTCTTATTAACTATAATCGAGACGGCTTCTATTTGTCCATTATTCAGTACATCGTCAAAATAGTGGTCGATGTTCCTCTTGACAATTAGGGCTACGCCCCCTCCTGTACAATTTCTGTCATTTCTGTATATTTCATGGTCGGGAAATGAAATTATATTTCTTGTAGATAGTCTCGTTTCTTGGATGGCTATAATATCCGGTTGTTTCTCGGATATTATTTCTTCTTTTTTAGATCTACGGGCTCGTAGACCGTTTGTGTTTCATGAGATAATCTTAAGGTTGTTTTTATTTCTGTTAGTCACTTAGATCTTCTTAGCATTTCAGCCTGATTCTGCTGTGCAGTACTCTGAGGAAAATTTTGAGAGTGTGACTCATGAGGCTTATCCGTCTGTGACAAATGTTGACCTAAGCCAGTCCGTAGGAATCTCCCCAGTGTCATAAACCGCATTAAAAGTTTGACTAATATTTTGATATTATCTTCGTCGATGAGTTTCAACAATTCCGCAGGTATTTCATCTGGTCCAACAGCTTTGCGATTTTTGAGCGCTCGTACTACATACACGAGGGCTATATCATTTCGTCACGATGTCTGTATTTTTCGAATTTTGAGCCGATAATGGTCTCAATCGACTATGTTCGACTCACTAATGACGAATCCGTCAGAAAATTCGAGTCTGTCCGTCCGTCCGGCCGGCCGTCCGTATACACGATAACTCTCGAAGGTAATGTCCTAGATACTTGAAATTTTCAGGGTAGGTTCGAATTTCGAATGCCGCGGTTAAGTTCGTTATTGGGCAAAATCCGCCGAGGGGTTCCGTAAATATGGCCGCTCGGCATTTTGTTCTCCTGATTACTCGAAAACTACGTATTTGATCGAGATGGAATTTTGTACTGAAATGAAAAAATGAGGTGTTCAAGCTACATGTGAAATTTTGTCCAGATCGCATGACCAGAACCATAGAAAATTGTAATTTTTGAACGGAAACGCCTAGGGACTTGAAATTTTCAGGATAGGTGTGGATTCGAATGTCGCGATCACGTTCATCTATGAGCAACATTATTCTAGGGGTTCCGTAAATATGGTCGTTTGAAATATAGTTTTCTTGATAATTTCAAAACTACAGATTCGATCGTGACGAAATTTTGTGTACTAATGGAGAAATATATATTCAACCTACATTTCTCCAGATCACATGACCAGAACCATAGAAACCATAGAAAATCATAACTTTCGAACGGAAAGGCCTAGGGACTTGAAAGGTTCAGGGTAGGTGTGGATCTGAAATGTCGCGTTCATCGATGAGCTGAATTATACTAGGGGTTTCGTGAATACGGTCGTTTGAAATTTTGTTTTCTCGATAATTTCGAAACTACGGATTCGATCGAGATGAAATTTCATATTTTAACCGAGAATGATATATTAAAGCAATATTTTGTCCAGATCGCATGACCAGAACCATAGAAACCATAGAGAATTGTAAGTTTCGAACGGAAAAGCCTAGGAACTCGAAATTTTCAGGGTGGGTTTGGATCGCGAATATCGCGATCACGTTCATCAATGAGCAAAATTAGACTAGGGGTCCCGTAAATATGGCTGTTCAAAATATGTTTTACCTGATAGTTTCGAAACTTCTGATTGAATTGGAATGAAATAATGCACCTAGCTTAGGAATAATGTATTCAAACTACGTTCAAAATTTTGTCCAGATCGCATCACCAAGACCATAGATACCGTAGGAAATTCTAGCGAATTATCGAAAAAAAATTTATCAGCTGAAGCATTGACATGAAGTCTGGAGTTTCGCCTAAGTTTCAGAATTTTTTTTACAGCTGTCGAAAATTCCTCAAATTGATTTCTAAAACTGGATAATGCGAATCTACCTACCAGGTGCATGTACGAGCGCTCAAAAGCTCCTGCCTTCACGGCAGTGCTTTTCGTAATTTTTATTTGTAAACATTCCATTTGAATTCAATAATTCCATCTTTTGAAGTTTATGGAATTAAAATTACAGTATTTGTCATACTGAAAATGAACCTCAGTGCTCTTCTCGAAATCTTATTCTTGTTACTGAATCCAATTGAGGAAATCAAAGATACAGTTTTTTTGCTCGGATGTGTTCAAATTTCTATAAGCGTGAATAATAAACAAATATTACGTTGTTACCTATGTTAACAACGGTTGTTCGACGGGGAGCAATATTGGGTAACACCTGCGAACTTTGCAGTAGTAAGTTAGGAAGGGGGTTACGTTCCATTGCGACCTGAAGGTCTATTGTGCCCCCCATCAGAGCCGTATTCGCAAATGCGCTACCTACAGCTCGCCCTCCAGCTTCAGAGCTCCAATGAACTCCAGTATCTGAGAGGGCTTCAAGGAGGTTAGATCCTCATTTCTCCTGTAATTCTCTTGCCCAAGACATTCTTTGCGCTGGTTTGCAATGGCGAGGCATTTTGTAACCAGGTGAACAGGAGTCTCCTCCTCTTCACCACAGAATCTACACTCATCTGTTTCTGTTAAGCTCATTCTCATCATATGCTTTCTAAGGCGACAATGTCCTGTGAGGAAGCCAGTGAATAGGCGTAACTTGTTCTTTCTGAGATCCAAATACTTTTTGGACATTGAACATTCAAAGTTCCGGATGAACTTTTTGGAGTGATCCATTCCTGGAAGGTACCTCCAGAGTGCTTCTCTTTCAGTCTCTTCCTTCTCCAGAAACTCTTTCTTATAGGTGGATTTACCTATGCCACAGAAAGGTTCTGGGCCAGTAAGTGGCGTTTTTGCTCCCTTTCTGGCGAGTGTATTGGCCTCTTCGTTTCCTTTGATTCCTGAGTGACCAGGAACCCAGACTAAAGAGACCTTATTTTTCTTACCTACTTCATTAAGTTTCCTCCGGCACTCCCATATCAGCTTTGAGTCGACGATATAGGAGTTCAGTGCTTTGATAGCCGCTTGACTATCAGAATGGATCACAATGTCACACCCTTGATAGTTTCTTTCCAGGTTTATATCTATGCATCTTTCGATTGCAAGAATTTCTGCCTGAAAGGTACTCGAGAATGAGCCTAACGATAGTGTTCCCTTGGTTCTTGCCCCGTATACTCCAGCGCCGGCCCCATCGTGGTTTTAGAACCATCTGTATACCATTTAATGGTATTCACTTTGAAGTTTTGGGCAGTGTATTCCTTTTCCCATTCTTCCTTTTTACATAGCATAGTGTTGAAGTTCTTCTCAATGCTTACTTTTTTAATCATAAAATCACTAGGCAGGTTCGCTGATGAGAACTTGTTCTGTATCTTCCCTAGATATTCTAAGGATAGCCTCGTGGGCTATCCTGTTGATCACTAGACTTAATGGAGTGAGATCTGTGATGACCTCAGGTGCTCTTGTCGGGCACGTCCTCAAAGCTTCAGCGATGCAAACGCAGGCAAGCCTTTGTATCTTGTCGAGTATTAACCTCGTGCTTGTTTGCACGGAATTAGACTAGAGGTTCCGTAAATATGGCCGTTCAAAATATTTTTTTCCTGATAATTTCGAAACTACTGATTGAATTGGAATGAAATTTTACACCTAGCTGAAGAATAATGTATTCGAACTACTTGCGGAATTTTGTCCAGCCCGTGTTATACGTTCAGATCCAGGAGTTCCCAACAACAATCATGCTGACAGGGACATTCCAACCATGCTCAGTGTTATGTTATGTTGCGTTAAAATAAACGCAACAAGGAACGACCCACAAAATCCATATCCAAGCAAGAATTTCTCCCTAATCAACACTTCTTCAGATCACGTGGGGTTCTCTGTTTCAAGTGCAGCCACCTGCATCTTACGCGTCACAAGCGCCCTAACGTTTTGTTTATGTTATCTTCACCGATTTTACGATAACAGTCAGCGTTCCATCTTCGGAGGAATTCTTCAGTAAAATCACAGTCAGTTACGTTTCATCATCCGAGAAATGCGTTAGTCAAAAACGCTCAAGAGTTCCGTTCCATCTTCGGAGGAATTCTTTAGTCAAACCGCAGAAAAGTTACATTCCATCGTCCAAAGAAATGCGTTAGTCAAAACGCACAAGAGTTCCGTCCCATCTTCGGAGGAATTCGTTTGTCAATTACGC
The DNA here is from genome assembly GCA_963966015.1 of Aphidecta obliterata. Classification (NCBI taxonomy): domain Eukaryota; kingdom Metazoa; phylum Arthropoda; class Insecta; order Coleoptera; family Coccinellidae; genus Aphidecta; species Aphidecta obliterata. The sequence goes on from OZ014427.1 coordinate 44,389,743, forward strand.
ACAGTTCTCGTACGTAACTCACGTTATTTCTGAAGTTCTACTTCATTCTTCTCTCCAAAATCAGGGTCAGTCAGTACCCCTCGTTAAGTGTTAAGTTGGTAGCTGTGTCCTACAAAATTCCCGAAGCAGCCAAAGGAAACTTTCAGTCCAGACTGGTCCATCTACGAAGTTTAGCTGTTTTCTGTTGGACCTGTACAATTAAAGCAGGGCTGTTTCAAATTATCAAATCCAGGACAATAAGGTCAGAAAATTCCATTGTTTTACTCAAACACCGTCATAAAATTACCGAAGAAAAGTAAAGAAACCCAATCTTTAACTTGTAAAGACTCTATGAATTCTCGTTCTTGTTTGAAAAGGTGTTCCTATTCAAACCAAAAACATTAATCTTTCTCCTTGTTTGTAAAAGTGCTTCAAATTGATTTTAAGTAGATACATTTCCTTTAAGTTTGTATATAGTAATTTGAGATCAATGTAAATATATTGTTTTTTACTTTTAAATGCAGTTGGTCTCTTTATTCACCTTGCAATTATTATCCCTGCCAAAAGTCACATTTTTAGACGCTGCAAACAGTGCATAATCAGCGACACAAGGTAGTGCGCTGCTCATCATTAAGCGGGTGAGAATTATTACTCTAATTTTGTACTCGCAACATTTGGTCCTTTGAGCCGGATCTAAGATTGTGACTTTGGTAGAATTTGCAAATTGTGAATTGACTATTTTCAGTGTCTACATAACTCGTATTGTTTTTTACTTGCTTTCTTGTTTCCTCCTCGTTTTGTAAGTCTTTATATATTGCTATTGTACCTCGTTCTCGTTCAATATGGAGGAAGTTTCCTATAATAATCTAAAGGCAAAACGTACCACATTCAAGGCAAAAATAACTAGAGTAATCAATTGGGCTGATCAAAATTTGCAGCAAGAATCAAATCCGAAAGTCTTAAAGAGATATCTTGAATATCTTGACTCAGCTTTCAAAAATTATGAAGATGTTCAAGACTCTATTGAAATCTTAGCGAACTTTGAAGATTTTGATGATGAAAATCGCGACGAAGTAGAAATGAAATTCCATAAATTTGCTGGAAAAATTGAACTCCAGTTGGACAAAATGTCGATCTCAGTTAGATCTCCCTTTCCTCAAGTACAGTCCAATGTTAGTTTGCCTCAAATAAATATCAAACCGTTCAAGGGCGATGCCTCTGAGTGGACTTCATTCTTACAGTTGTTTGAAACTTTGATTATAGAAAATTCTTCGCTTTCTGAGATTCAAAGGTTCATATATTTGAGAATGTCATTGTGGGATGAGCCACTCAAGCTTATAGAGGGATTAGCAGTCACTCATAAGAATTTCGAAATTGCTCTAGATATTTTGAAGAAAAGGTACGAAAATAAATTAACTGTAATCAATGCGCATTTCATCTCATTGTTGGAAACTTCTCCTATGTCTAAATGTAATGCCTCAAATTTAAGAGAGTTTGTTACAAATTGTAAAAGGAACTGGGATTCTTTACACAATCTGGGTTACTCGGACTCAGAGCTTCTGGAATTCTTTTTGATCTATGTGCTAGGCAAAAAGATTGACTTCAATACAAGAAGAGTGTTTGAATCTGAAAGGGACATGCAGCAACTTCCCTCGTTAAGTCAGTTTTTTCAATTCTTAGAAAAAAGGTGTTTAGTATTCGAGAGTTTGAGTAGTACTGAGACACCACTGATTAATAAGAATTCGAGACCTCAAATAAGAGCGTCTCTTCATGCTTCTAGTCGTCATGATTCCTCAAATTCACCGCTATGTTCCTTTTGTAATGATAAGTCTCACAGAATTTATGCTTGCAACAAGTTCAAATGTATACCCCTTTTTGAAAAGAAACAGTTTGTGAACTCCAAACAGCTTTGCTTCAATTGTCTTTCAAAGGGTCATCAAGTGTCGAAATGTAGTTCAAAAAGGTTCTGCATTGTGTGCTCCAAAAAACACCACTCTCTACTTCATCACAATCAGGGATCACAGATTTCTTATTCTCAGAATCCCACCGTGATAGATCATCATGTCGAGGCGGCTAGTTCTTCTCATTGTTCTAGCCAGAATCATTCAAATTCAGGAGGTAGATTTCCTTCCTCCTCCTCTAGCTCTAAACCCAAAGGCAACTCACAGGTTATTCATGAAGGTAATGACGGTACTTCTAAGTGTTCTCAAGCATTCTCAGGTGTTTCTACAAAAAATAATTTTGTTCTTCTGGCTACTGCTCGTGTCTTCTTATACGACTCGCAGGGGCGCAGAATCGAGGCCAGAGCCATTCTGGATAATGGGTCTCAGAATTCCTTTGTCACTGAGAGTTTAGTAGAGAAACTAGGTTATGCGCCTTATAACCACTCTACTATGGTCGCAGGAATAGGATTGAGCAGTAATCATTCAACTAAAATGATTGATCTCACCTTCTTTTCGAACGTTCAACTACATCAGAAGTTTGAACTAACTTGTGCAATTCTTCCTGTAATAACGTGTCAACTTCCACAGTTCAAGTTGAATGTTTCTAAGTGGAACATCCCCAGTGACCTAGCACTGGCAGATCCTCATTTCAACCAACCTTCTGATATTGACATGCTCATCGGTGCCGATTTGTATTATAGGTTACTTTCTCAAGGCATTGTTCCAATAGGCAAAAACTTACCTACTCTTATCAACACCCATTTGGGATGGGTTGTTGGAGGCTCCTTTCCAGCTCAACAAAAGGGGAAAAGGCAGCAGTCATTACTGAGCACAGATATTTCTGTTCATAATGCTCATCCTAGTGTTTCATTGCTGATTCAAAAAACAGAGGAGTCTGAACTTGAACAGCAAGTCTCAAGGTTTTGGAAACTAGAAGAAGTCTCCAAGACAATGTCCCTCTCTTCAGCTGATGAGTTAGCTGAGAGATTGTTTGTTCAAACAACTAAGATCTTGAAGGATGGCAGGTTTCAAGTAGATCTACCATTTAAATCCCCAAGTGAGAATCTCAAGCTTGGAGATTCTTTCACTATCGCTCGAAAAAGGTTTGCCAATCTAGAAAAAAGGTTTTCAAGGGATCCCAAATACTACGCAGAGTATAAAAAATTCATTGACGAATATGTTTCTCTCGGGCATGGCAAGGTAATTCCTCTTTCCCTGACAAATGAATTATCTCAGCCTAAATTCTTTCTTCCCCACCACGCTGTCTTTAAGGAGGACAGCGTGTCTACAAAGGTTCGAGTAGTTTTCGATGGCTCTTGTAAAAGTTCTTCTTGTTTTTCTCTAAACGATGTATTACTCACTGGTTACCAGGTGCAGCCTGATCTGTTCGATATCCTGTGTAGGTTCAGATCCTACAAATTTGTTCTTACATCGGATATCGCAAAGATGTTTCGACAGATTGAAGTTTATCCTGCTCAAAGGTTCCTTCTGAACATTTTTCTCGATAAAGATGAAATTCTACGTGTGGGTGGAAGACTTGAAAAAGCAGAAATTCCCTTTGACCATAAACACCCTATGTTGTTACCCCCTCACAACTATGTTGTATCTCTCATGCTCAATCAGATGCATAAATCCTTAGGTCATGCAGGTGCTCAGAATGTGCTATCCAATTTTCGGCTAAGATTTTGGCCTCTTGATGGGCTTCGAGAGGTTAAAAGGATAATAAGAAACTGTGTGACGTGTTATCGATTCAGAGCACAACCCATTCATCAGTTGATGGCAGACTTGCCAAAGGAGAGAGTATCGGAAGCTCGCTGTTTCGGTCGAGTTGGAGTTGACTATGGCGGTCCGTTTCTTATCAAATCTTCCAAGTTGAGAAAGGCACCAGTAATCAAGGCATATCTGGCAGTTTTTGTCTGCATGAGCACAAGGGCAGTTCACTTGGAGCTGGTAACAGGTTTGTCTGCTGAGGAGTTCATCATGACTCTCAAAAGGTTCATAGGTCGAAGAGGAAACCCTTCCACTATATATAGTGACAATGGCACGAATTTCGTAGGAGCAAGGAATCAGCTCAACGAAATCTTCAAGACTTTCAGAAACGGAAAATTCCAAAATTCTATAAAGGAATTTTCATCTCAAAATGAGATAGAATTCAAGTTCATACCCCCCAGAAGTCCTCACTGGGGTGGTGTTTGGGAGGCAGCGGTCAAAAGTTGCAAATATCACTTGAGAAGATTAATTGGGGAAGCATACTTCACGTTCGAGGAATTCTATACAGTATTAGTGCAGATAGAGTCCATTCTCAATTCACGTCCTCTCTGGCCTTTATCAAGTGATCCAAATGATGTTCAGGTTTTGACTACTGGACATTTCTTGATCGGCTCTAGTCTCACGGCCCCTCCAGAGAAAGACGTTACCAGTATAAAAGAAAACAGGTTGTCACGCTGGCAGAGAGTATGTCAGGTGACACAGTCTTTCTGGAGGAGATGGAGAATTGATTATCTCAACAGACTTCAGAACCGTCCAAAATGGTATCGTCCTGTTCCAGAGCTGCGAACAGGAGCCTTAGTTCTTTTAAAGGATGAGGAGACCCCACCTTCAAAATGGCCATTGGCCAGAGTGTTGGAAGTTTTCCCCGGTAGGGACCAAAGAGTCAGGGTTGTAAAACTCAAAACAGCAGATGGCATCTTCACAAGAAGCATTGCCAAGTTGTGCCCCCTTCCCATACCAGAGGTACATGAGACTTAGCCGCAAGTTTTTTTTGTCTTCATGAATAACATTTCTCATGTCCCCCCCGTCCCCCTTTTTTGTTTCTTAATATAATTTTCCTTCATTATTTGTTGAAGTCAGAAGCTTCAACGGGCGGGAGTAATCCAAATGTTGCGAGTACAAAATTAGAGTAATAATTCTCACCCGCTTAATGATGAGCAGCGCACTACCTTCTGTCGCTGATTATGCACTGTTTGCAGCGTCTAAAAATGTGACTTTTGGCAGGGATAATAATTGCAAGGTGAATAAAGAGACCAACTGCATTTAAAGGTAAAAAACAATATATTTACATTGATCTCAAATTACTATATACAAACTTAAAGGAAATATATCTACTTAAAATCAATTTGAAGCACTTTTACAAACAAGGAGAAAGATTAATGTTTTTGGTTTGAATCGGAACACCTTTTCAAGCAAGAACGAGAATTCATAAAGTCTTTTAGAGTTGAAGATTGGGTTTCTTTACTTTTCTTCGGTAATTTTATGACGGTGTTTGAGTAAAACAATGGAATTTTCTGACCTTATTGTCCTGAATTTGATAATTTGAAACAGCCCTGCTTTAATTGTACAGGTCCAACAGAAAACAGCTAAACTTCGTAGATAGACCAGTCTGGATTGAAAGTTTCCTTTGGCTGCTTCGGGAATTTTGTAGGACACAGCTACCAACTTAACACTTAACGAGGGGTACTGACTGACCCTGATTTTGGAGAGAAGAATGAAGTAGAACTTCAGAAATTACGTGAGTTACGTACGAGAACTGTGCGTAATTGACAAACGAATTCCTCCGAAGATGGAACGGAACTCTTGAGCGTTTTTGACTAACGCATTTCTACGATGACGAAACGTAACTAACTTTGATTTTGCTGAAGAATTCCTCCGAAGATGGAACGCTGACTGTTATCGTAAAATCGGTGAAGATAACATAAACAAAACTTCAGGGCGCTTGTGACGCGTAAGATGCAGCTGGCTGCACTTGAAACAGAGAACCCCACGTGATCTGAAGAAGTGTTGATTACGGAGAAATTCTTGCTTGGATATGGATTTTGTGGGTCGTTCCTTGTTGCGTTTATTTTAATGCAACATGTTACATTATACATAAAAGGGGACCACTGGAGAACTCTAACTAGTCTTGACATAATCGGGATCGTGAATTTATGTACGAATCGTTCGACATTTTCCATCCTTGTAATTGTTAAATAAACTCATTTTTATAAACCCAGTTGTTCACCACTAAAACGTAATTGGCGCAGTCGATGAAGGAGTGCTTGTGAAAGTTCTGAAGAGAAAACTACAAGGACCTGAACCCACCTTCCATTGGATCCATCAAGGAAATCGAATGGAAATTGCAATTTTTGCTAAGTGGTGAGTCATACTGATACTTGAAATTTTTTTCCATTTTATGTCAGACCCTCCTGAATCCTTGTCCGATTCCATCATCGAAAACGACTCTGATTTGGAGCTAAATTCATCAAATTCTTTCAGATAACTAAGTATTAAGTCAATTTCAGAAACAACAATAAATAAAATAGAGATGGCTTCAGTTCCGAAATTCGATTTTAGAGAATTGAGCTTTATTCCTGATTTTGACGGGAACCCAAATAAGCTCCATAGATTCATTACGGCCTCGGAAGCACTTTTTACACGATATTTTGATGTGAATAATACAAATAATTTCCAAAATATAATTCTGCTAAATGTCATACTGAATAAACTGCATGGTCGTGCCGAAGAAATTGTTAACATTCATGGAGAACTTCTTGGAATTTTATAGATATTGATTTTTTTTTGTACTTATTATTTTCTGTTACAAGAAAGCGAAAGAATGTTGGAAATCCAGAAAACTGACGGCAGGACCAGAACCGACCAGCAAACCCTTCTTCACCCCCTGAGGCAACTTCTGAGGAGGGAGGTGTTATACGTTCAGATCCAGGAGTTCCCAACAACAATCATGCTGACAGGGACATTCCAACCATGCTCAGTGTTATGTTACATTATACGTAAAAAGGGGACCACTGGAGAACTCTAATTAGTCTTGACATAATCGGGATCGTGAATTTATGTACGAATCGTTCGACATTTTCCATCCTTGTAATTCTTAAATAAACTCATTTTTATATAAACCCAGTTGTTCACAACTAAAACGTAATTCCCGCATCACCAAGACCATAGATACCGTAGAAAATTTTAGCGAATTATCGACAAAAAATTGGTCAGCTGAAGCACTGACATAAAGTCTGGAGTTTCGCCTAAGTTTGAGAATTTTTTTGACAGCTGTCGAAAATTCCTTCAATTGATTTTTCACCCTGGAACTGCACACTTGAGTCTCAGAGACCAGAGCGTTACTATTCACGTTGCCACATGCCCATTAGAGGTTTGGTTGTGATACCAATTGACTTTAATTCAGTATATAGTTGGCCGAGTTGAAAAGTGTATCATTATTGTATCCTTCCCTTCAACCTCAAATAATATTCCAGTATTAAAAAATATTCAAATGTATCCTCCTTTCGACAAAAAAAAAACTACGGGTTTCTGAGACCCAAATGTGCAGATAATGTTGCAGAAAATAAGTGTGCAGTTCCATGGTTAAAACAGGAAAAAGCGGATCTCCCTACAAGGTGGATGTACGAACGCTCAAAAGCTCCTGAATTCACGGCAGTGCTTCCCGTAATTTTTTTCTCTTATCGTCTCATGTATACACTGTTTCACTAAATTGTTAAATTGAAATAAAACCCAGTTAATGAACCTGTCACCTATCGAAATATTAATGGCGACATTACATATTGGAAGTCAACTGTACAACGAAAACAGAATAATTTCCCCGTTTGAACCTTGCATGAAGAAATGTAAGCTCACGTCTTTCTGCAAGCCAGTAGATCGCCTTAATTGAACGCCAACCCATTACTAGCAAACAGAATGGTAATTCACAATTCAGCCCATGCCGCAGACATTCCAAATTCCAATCAGAGAGGCCCACGAATTCAATTAAATGACGTCGAATCTAACAACGTGTGTGTAACTCTGTGCGCCGACCTCTGTCAGTCATGAAGTTCTATGAATAATCAACTAGATGGAAATATTGAGGGGTCTTATAAAGGTGCCTACACTCATGAATAACTGCGCCTTGCCATCTTGCTGAAGGGTTGTTATGATGTCGGGTCTGTCGGTATGGCCTTTTGGCCTTTGAGGTGAGGCCTCTATAGAGCTCTGATGACGCCGATGTGCGACTTTTGATCTTCGGATAATCTTTGCGTTCGATATCGCCACGTTAACGCTGAAGTAGATATGGCTTGATGAGTACTTTCTCTGCAGCGATGGCTAGAACTTATTTCATCGCATTGGAGGGTTATTTTCCGTGAAGAATTCGAGATAACGAGATCTGAATGGGGATTCTCATGATTTTTATTGACAGAGTGACTTCAGAACATACTGCAATATTTGGCGATATAATATGAAGAGGGGTATTGCTAAGAATAAAAATTACAAAAAGCACTGCCGTGAAGTCAGGAGCTTTTGAGCGCTCGTACATCCACCTTGTAGGAAGATTCGCGTTTTCCAGTTCTGGAATCAATTGAAGGAATTTTCGACAGCTGTCAAAAAAATTCTGAAACTTAGGCGACACTCCAGACTTCATGTCAGTGCTTCAGCTGACCAATTTTTTTGCGATAATTCGCTAGAATTTTCTACGGTATCTATGGTCTTGGTGATGCGATCTGGACAAAATTCTGAACGTAGTTTGAATACATTATTCCTAAGCTAGGTGCATTATTTCATTCCATTCCGATCAGTAGTTTCGAAACTATCAGAGAAAAAATATTTTGAACTTCCATATTCACAGAACCCCTAGTCTAATTTTGCTCATTGATGAACGTGACCGCGATATTCGCGATCCAAACCCACCCTGAGAAATTCAAGTTCCTAGGCCTTTCCGTTCAAATGTTACAATTTTCCATGGTTCCTATGGTTCTGATCATGCGATCTGGACAAAATATTGCTTTAATATATCATTCTCGATTAAAATACAAAATTTAATCTCGATCGAATCCGTAGTTTCGAATTTATCGAGAAAACAAAATTTCAAACGACCGTATTTACGGAACCCCTAGTATAATTCTGCTCATTGATAAACGTGAACGCGACATTTCAGATCCACACCTATCCTGAAAATTTCAAGTTCCTAGGCCTTTCCGTTCGGAAGTTATAATTTTTAATGGTTTCTATGGTTCTGGTCAAGCGATCTGGACAAAATGTAGCTTGAATATATCATTCTCCATTAGTATACAAAATTTCGTCACGATCGAATCTGTAGTTTTGAAATTATCAAGAAAACTAAATTTCATAGGACCATATTTTCGTTCGAGAGTTATCGTGCTTACAGCCGGACGGACGGCTGGCCGGCCGGACGGACAGAAAGACTCGAATTTTCCGACGGATTCGTCATCAGTGAGTGGAACATAGTCGATTGAGACCATTTTCGGCTCAAAATTCGAAAAATACAGACATCGTGACGAAATGATATAGCCCTCGTGTAAGTAGTACGAGCGCTCAAAAATTATCTTAGTTACATACGGAGAGTGTTCATTTCCAAGATATAATAGAATCTTGAATTCAATTCGACACCATAATATCATACATGTTTTAATTATAATTTCAGATATTGGCCGCGACTGATACGTACCTACATGGCGTTATCTGGAGGTCAATATCAATACCGCATCGAATATTGTCTTCCAAGTGTCCAATATTCTCTCGTCTATTCGCGTAGACAAGTGATTTCATTATATCGTCCGAAGAAAAGAAGCCCACATCCACAATTTATCGAAGGTTTCTCTCCAACATATGTTGTTGCTCTAAGAATAGAGTATTTATTGTATTAAGGATATTCACAACTATTTACAAATTCTCTGACCAATAAATGAAGAAACGACAATTGAAGTCCTTTCTTGAATTCACTCATTCCCTTCTATATAATATTATCTAATATGAAATGTGAACCAACTCATTTAACATATTTATGTTCCACATTTCACCTATATTCTGTACTGCCTTAGCCGGTCGACATTTACCGCTCATGTGAAATTCACTGGCCGGTCATTCACTGGTCAAGTCAGCAAAATTCAAATCAAAGAAATATATACAGTTTCTTCACATATAATAATAATGATAATAATAGCATTTATTTTTACATGAAATATTTAAAATGAGGAACAAGAATTTTGAACAAAAGAAGACGGGATTCATTGCATACTTCGTGCACTGTTCAATCAACCTGATCCATAAGAGACATCAAAGAAACTAAAATGTGTAGAATCCTTATTGTTATGAAGATTGACACTTCCACCAAAATAACGAATATATCTCTCACAGCATAAGTCACTTCCCTAGTTGAATTCAATTTAATCCTCCAAATTCTACCCCGACAAACTCCTACCTCTTTCATCCATTGAACAACGAGACCTTGAAATACTAAAAATTTCTAACACTTCTGATATCCAGTGTGAGGTTATTTAAGCAATCAGCGATAAACATAGTACGAATGAGAATGTCTCTAAATAATGCTGTTGTGTGCGGAGGTGGAGTCAGAGTTCATTTGAATCGAACATTCAAGTTGTGAGCATCCACCTATAAGTTATTTCATTAGATAAGTATGGAGAAGACCTCGTGTAGATGATAATCCAAAACAAAATAGCAGAGTGCTGAAATCTCCAATGTTTAATTTTGAATCAATTAACAAGCCGTAGTCCATTGCTTATGATTTCAAACTTCCGTATACCGAAGATCAAACGAAGGCGTGAATTCTGACGCTTTTGTAATCTTTGTTTATAAAAAAAAATCTTTCTGTGAATAATATTTCTACTATTCCTAATAGTTCATAATTTCGAGAATTCCATGTTATTTTGAAATAAAATAAAAATTTTACTAAGAAAACGTCCTTTTATTTTGAGGTACACCAGTATAAAATATGGAGCGTTCCATTGTTAACATGGAAAAGTACTAAAGTGTCGCATAGGAGCATTTTAAACTCATCACTCAAAATCTCAAGATTCCTATAAATTAATTTTAACTTGCCCTAATATGCCAGTTGCAAGGACGCTGAACCATGTTATCAACTCATGGTCAATCCACACACCCAACAAACTCTTTACCTCTTCACAAAACGCCATTGCCAATTGATATGCAGGTATAATCCCCCAAAGAAATCGAGCCTGTCAACTTTTTTACCAAACAAAATTGCCACGGTTTTCCAGGCATTGATTAGTAAATAGTATTTTCGAGATATTTCTGAAATTACATTCTAGTCGAAATTCAGTGCAGCAAGGGACTGGCTGATTTCATAGGAAGGAACTATGTATAAAATTGACTATCATCTGCATAGTAATGCAAACGACAAGTGAGTATATGTTTTGTGAACAGTGATATATGGTTTACCTATGTGCGGGCATCACGTTCAAACGACTGCACTAAATTCGATAATTCTTTTTTATTTGTGTTCATTATTATCAGGACAAAGTTCATACATTGAAATATTTCCGGGAAAACCGTATGGAAAAGAATAAAAGGCTTTCCTTTTTCCTCCGACCAAGCGAACAATCAAAGATTACTTATATTTCATGAGGATTTTGACACTTAGACAAAAATTTGGGTTTATTGTGTTTCTAGAGATTGCTTGGAAGTTTATCACTGTGTTTGATATATCGTTGTGCTGTGGAATAGTCATTGTGATTGATGGAATGTCATCAGTGAGGCGTCCAAATATTGGTCGGCGGACGCGTGACTCAAGACGAGTTCGTAATGGTCAAGACAATGAGTCTGAAGAAGTGCGTAGGGAGTAGAGGCAAACAGAATGAGAGGTTCTCAATAAAGATCTGCCCCAGCTTCGGAGGAATCGATATTATCGATCCCAGGCAAGATACAACAAAATAAAGATTCCAATGAAATGACCCACTTTGAGCGTTTGGCATTTAGATGATCCTTCATTAGCAATACAGGGTGTCTACTTTTAAAAGGGCTAGACTTCAGTGGGAGAGATGAGATTTGCAACAAAAAATGTCATATAACACATGGTCGGAATGTTGACGGTTATTCTTCAGTTTTTCCATGAAATCAATTATACTTCAGTTATCCTTGTAGCCTCATCAACCTCATCAAAGTTGACCACATCTCTGGAAACTGCAAAAAAATTTGCTACCAGATAAGAATTTCCGTGTGGCAAAAATTTTCAAGAGATAATAATCCAAAGGCTTAAGGTCGGGTCTTCTTGGTGGCCATCTTACCGGGCCGTACCTCCCAATCCATTGCACCCCTAAATATCAATTCATCAAGTTTCGCAAATTACGGCGTTGGGAGACATGAGAGGTGGTAAGAATTCATTACACCAATCCAAAGCAGCTTAACGTACATATTGTATGAAATGCCCTAATAGACAGAATATCTGGTGTCAAATGGATGGCTGCCCAGCTCATAATTGCCGGAATGTATGGGCCTGGTAATGAATATTTTGGTTTGCAATAGATTGGATGTACAGTCCGGTAAAATGACCACCAAGGGACCCTGACCATACACCTTTGGATTTTTATGTCTGGAACACCTTTGAAGAGAAAGTATATCAAATTCGCGTTCAGACTCGAGAGGATCTGATCTGATAAATTTGTGTTGTGCAGAAATGCGTCAGAAACGTTGTGAACTTCGCAGGTTTGTAGATTCAGTGCGAAAACGATGTGTAAAATGTATCGAATAAGGCAGTGGACATTTCGAACAATTGTTATAAGTAGTAGAAGTCTGTCTTCTTTACATGTTTCCATAAAATCTGTATTATCGAAATTCAGTTTATTCCTTCAAATTTTTTCGAATCGTCAGATAAATTCATGATTTCCAAGAGAATAACTTCAATATTCAATCATAAACAACTTCAAAATAGAGCAAATTTAAGTTTGGGATATTTCGACGTTTTCGTTAGCCATTATATTAGGGCAGAAGCAGAAGACAAGCACAAAAATTGATATATCATTCTAAAGCCAACTAAATAGGTTTTTTTTGCTGAAAATAAAACATGTCTATAAATAATGATTTCTCATCGATAAAACCATTCGAAAAATATGACTGGTTCTGTTCACATCACAATCGCGATATTCATCACCTTCACCACGCCCGCAATAAGAATTTTTTGGCACACAGTAATTCTTATCTTGTAGCAAATTCAATGCTTTTTCCAGATATGTGGTCAACTTTGATTGGCTACGGGGAAAACAGAAGTATAATTGATTTTATGAAAAAACTTGAGATATTCCGTGAAATCAAGACAAGTTTTTGAAGAATAACCGTCAACATTTTGGCCATGTGTTATATGACATTTTTTGTTGCAAATCTCATGTATAATTTCCTCCCGAAGTTTGGCCCTTTTAAAAGTAGACACCCTGTATATTGGTGTCTTTGTGGTTTGTTCCAAATGACATCATTTGGTTAAACATAATTGAGGAACGAGGTTTCAACAACATTAGATGGTAAGGGTAAGGGTTGGGTTGGGTAAGGTTATGTTAGGGTTAATGATATTAAGAATCCAACGTCAGCAACGTGTGGTCGGGTCTGATAGTAGATGATAAATGAAGAAGGTCCAAGAATGGAACCATGTGGCAATTGAATTGCAAGCTGCCATGTGGAACGGTCTGGTGGAAACAACATGTCTCGAACGTCAATATCGTAAAAAAAAAATGTCTAACAAAGTTGATGATGGTTTCTTCCAAACGGAACGTTGTACGGAGATTTTGTGAACGCCACTTTGTAGAGGTTAGAAGTGGGGATAAGAAAGTGCCTTTGGTTTTTTCGAACCTTCCCAAATAACTTGAGGAAAAATTAAAAACGAAATAGCCAAATTTGGGTTTTTTTCGAATATCTCTGGAACTATTATAGTATTTCCATCTATTTATTGAAACATAAAATAGGTCCAAGAATGGGACCTTGTAGCAAGGGCCTATGTTCTGTTCTGAGTGGCCTATGTGCAAAAACCGTACAAAGCCTTTTTTTCTGAATAAAAAGATAGAAAAACATGTTGCGCCGTACGTCGTTGCATTCTCAATCAAAAATGCTATGTCATATAGTGTAAATCTTTTTCGTGCAAAATAAAAAAGTTGATGGTGGTTTCTTCCAAAGAAACCGTTGTACGGAGATTTTGTGAACGTCACTTTGTAGAAGATAAAAACTGGCAATAAGAAAGTGTCTTTGGTTTTTTCGAAACTTCTCTTATTCCTTTTTTACTTCGAAGGCAAAATCATTTTAAGTTGATCTTGAACAGTGAAAAATTCATGATAGGTAATATCCAGAGATTGAAATGGACGATGAAGTTATGATCGTGATGGCATTCGATTTGGGTTTTTAAGAACTGTCGAATTCTATGTTTGCGAATGGAACTCGTGTCCTATTTCTTTGATGGGAAAATTGATGAATGAAAATAAAAAACGATAATTAGCCAAGGATTCATGGAATGCATTCAATGAAGATTCACACTAAATATCCAAAAAATATATCTGCAGCACAATTGGCCCCTCGCTGCCGACAAAATACTGTTTTTGTCATCGGTGCCGCGTTCGTGAAATGATTTGAATATCCCCACAGCAGTTCTCCAACGCATGTCACGTATTAGGGCCTATGGGATGGAGGTAGACACCGCTGATTTTTTCTTTCCGAACGAAATGGGAGGTTATCAGCTGCTTTCGGCATCGCAGAGATGCACGATGAACCCTGTCGTAGGAATTATTACTTACTGCGTGTATGTAAAATTCTGGAAATGATTTCTAGCCAAAAAGTAGGTTTCGTTATGGCAGAACTACGTGTTTCTCAATTCAAATTGAAATGGTGTAAAAACTTGCTGCAAATTCCACACAGAGATTTATCATATTCATCTCATTTCCTTTTTCCATCTTTATGTCATAAGATCATAATCAATAATTCCCGAAAAAATATTTGTCATTTCCAATTTGATGAAATTTAGATTAGAGGTGTTCGTTTGGAAACGGAGGAGCCTTTTTGCTCCATGCCCATTTGTTCTTTTGTAGATGACCATTCTTCCATTGACGCCCCAGAAAATCTACTCCTTTAGTGAAGTCGATGTTTTTTTCCCAAGGATTTGCGTCTGATTTCTACAGGCGTTAGCTTCTCGTCCCCCAGAGAAGCATATCTAAATTTTTATATGTGCCAATGACTGGCATTTTTGGAGTAAGTGCTCGGTATTCATGTCTGCCGAAAGTTATAATTTTCTATGGTTATGGTCATGCGATCTGGATAAAATGTAGCTTGATTATATCATTCTCCATTGAAATATGAAATTTAATCACGATCAAATCCGTAGTTTATAATATCAAGAAAACCAGATTTCAAACGATCAAATTCACGGAACACCTAGTCTTATTTCGCTCATTGATGAACGGACAACAACATTCGAGATGTAAACCTACCCTGAAAATTTCAAGTTCCTCAGCCTTTCCATTCGAAAGCTTCCTATGATTTATGGTTCTGGTCATGGGATCTGAACATAATTTTGCGTGTAACTTAAACACGTCATTCTCCATCTGAGTGCGAAATTTTACCTCGATCAAATCTGTAGTTTCGAAGTAATCTGGAGAACAAAATTTCGAGAGGCCATATTTACGCAAACCCTGGTCGAATTTCGCCTAATAACGAACTCAACCTCGACATTCGGAATTCAAACCTACCCTGAAACTTTCAAGTTTCAAGGTCGTTCCGTTCGAGAGTTATCGTGTATACGGACGGCCGGACAGACAGACTCGAATTTTTGACGGATTCGTCATCAGTGAGTCGAACATAGTCGTTTGAGACCATTTTCGGCTCGAAATTCGAAAAATACAGACATCGTGACGGAATGATATAGTCCTCGTGCAATTAAAACGAGCGCTCAAAAACAATTCTAATAACAAAATATTATTCAACTGTCCTAGAAAGAAAAAAATCAGTTTTGAACCATAAATCAACCCAAACATGTTCTTACATTATACAATCTTATCTTTATATATAAAAATTTAGAAAGGCACTGCCGCGAAGTCAGAAACTTTTGAGCGCTCGTTCATCCACCTCGTAGTAAGATTCGCATTCTCCAGATTTAGAAACCAAATAAAAAAATTTGACAGTTCTCAAAAAAAAATTCAAACTGAGGCGAAAACCCAGACTTCAAGTCAGTGCTTTAGGTGATCCATTTTTTGAGCGCTCGTACAACTTACACGAGGGCTATATCATTTCGTCACGATGTCTGTATTTTTCGAATTTTGAGCCGAAAATGGTCTCAATCGACTATGTTCGACTCACTGATGACGAATCCGTCGGAAAATTCGAGTCTGTCCGTCCGTCCGTCCGGCCGTCTGTAAGCACGATAACTCTCAAACGGATCAACCTAGAGACTTGAAATTTTCAGTGTAGGTTCAGATCCCAAATGCCTCGGTTGAGTTCGTTAATGGGCCAAATTCGCTTAGGGGTTCCGTAAATATGGCCGTTCAAAGTTTTGTTCCCCTGATTACTTGAAAACTACATATTTGATTGAGATGAAATTTTGCACTCAAATGGAGAATGAGGTGTTCAAGCTACATGTGAAATTTTGTCCAGATCGCATGACCAGAACCATAGAAACCATAGAAAATTGTAACTTTTGAACGGAAACGCCTAGAGACTTGAAATTTTCAGGATAGGTGTGGATCTCGAATGTCGTGATCACGTTTATCTATGAGCAAAATTATACTAGGGGTTCCGTAAATATGGTCGTTTGAAATTCAGTTTTCTGGATCATTTCAAAACTACAGATTCGATCGTGACGAAATTTTGTATACTAATGGAGAATGATATATTCAAGCTACATTTCTCCAGATCACATGACCAGAACCATAGAAACCATAGAAAATCATAACTTCCGAACGGAAAGGCCTAGGGACTTGAAATTTTCAGGATAGGTGTGGATCTGAAATGTCGCGTTCACGTTTGTCAATGAACAGAATTATACCAGGGGTTCCGTAAATACGGTCGTTTGAAATTTTGGTTTCTGGATAGTTTCGAAACTGCGGATTCGATCGAGATGAAATTTTGTATTTTAATCGAGAATGATATATTAAAACAATATTTTGTCCAGATCGCATGACCAGAACCATAGAAACCATAGAAAATTGTAACTTTTGAACGGAAAGGCCTAGGAACTTGAAATTCTCAGGGTAGGTTTGGATCGCAAATATCGCGATCACGTTCATCTATGAGCAGAATCAAACTAAGGGTTCCGTAAATATGGCCGTTCAAAAAATTTTTTTGCTGATAGTTCCGAAAATACTGAGCGGATTGGGATGAACTTTTGCACCTAGCTGAGTAATAATGTATTCAAACTACGTGCAAAATTTTGTCCAGATCGCACCACCAAGACCATAGATACCGTAGAAAATTCTAGCGAATTATCGAAAAAAAATTTATCAGCTGAAGCACTGACATGAAATCTGGAGTTTCGCCTAAGTTTCAGAATTTTTTTGACAGCTGTCGAAAATTCCTTCAATTGATTTCTGAAACAGGAAAATGCGAATCTACCTACAAGGTGCATGTACGAGCGCTCAAAAGCTCCTGCCTTCACGGCAGTGCTTTTCGTAATTTTTTTTCGATGAGTTGCTAGAACTTTCTAGGGTTTCTATTGTCTTGGTGATGCGATCTGGACAAAATTTTCCACTTAGTTTGAATATATTATTCTTCATCTATGTGCGGAATTTCATTCCAATCCAATGAGTAGTTTCGAAATTATCAGGAAAAAAGTAGTTTGAACGGCTATATTTACAGAACCCCTAGTCTGATTTCGCTCATTGATGAACGGAACCGCGAAATTCGCGTTCCAAACCTATCCTGAAAATTTCAAGTCCCTAGGCCTTTCCGTTCGAAAGTTATGATTTTCTAAGGTTTCTATGGTCCTGATCATGCGATCTGAACAAAATTTCGCATGTAGCTTGAGCACGTAATTCTCCATCTGAGTGCAAAATTTCACCTCGATCGAATCAGTAGTTTCTAAGTAATCAGAAAAACAAAATTTCGAGCGACCATATTTACGGAACCCCTGGGCGAATTTTGCCCAATAACAAACTCAACTGCGGCATTCAAGATTCGAACCTCCCATGAAAATCTCAACTTTCTAGGACATTCCGTTCGAGAGTTATCGTGTATACGGACGGCCGTACGAACGGACAGACTCGAATTTTTTGAAGGATTCGTCATCAGTGAGTCGAACATAGTCATTTGAGACCATTTTCGGCTCAAAATTCGAAAAATACAGACATCGTGACGAAATAATATAGCCCTCGTGTGAGTAATACGAGCGCTCAAAAAAACGTGTCACGTTGTTTGTCCGGGATGAACTCCTAAAATACTGAACCGCTTTCAATCAAATTCTGCACACTGTGTGCAGTTTGATCCAACTTACAAGATAGGATAGTTTATATCTAAATTTATAGTTGCAATATTGTTTTATTGCGAATCATTTGTCTATTATATATGACAAAGAGTGATAATTATCTACACGGCAACCTATGTCTCAAATCGACGGCAGGTCAGCGCGTCCCCACTACAACCGATGACTCGACAAGACCGATAATGTGCGAGGAGTGATGCCAAGTTCCTGGGCCTCGCCTAAAACTGAACAAATTTGAAACTGTTTTTGAACTGGCTTGAAACGTTAAAAAAAACAAGGATAGGGATAGGGTAAGGGAAGGGTTGGGTTAGAATAGGGTTAATAATAATAATAAATCCACTGATTTGAATACTTTAGTCACAGCAACGCGTGGCCGAGTCTTCTAGTATCATATGAATCCTCGTCTAGAGTGAAAGTTCATATATTTTTTATAAGAAAAGGTTACACCGAAAAATTTCGCGGTAAGCTTAAATATATCATATAGAATTGACCTCTATAGCCGGGTCCAGACACATGTAATGTAACACGTAATGCGAATTCATTGTTTGGACGGTACTAGGAGCATTCTCCTAGTACCGTCCTATATGGAATTAAATTGAATTTTTACCACAGACAAGTGCTTGACACTTCTGTGGTCTTTGAATGTTTGTTAACGATTATGTATGGGGTTATATCATTTCGTTACGATGTCTGTATTTTGAGCCGAAAATGGTCTCAATAGACAAGGTTCGACTCATTGATTCCGAATCCGTCGAAAAATTCGAGTGTGTCCGTCCGTTTGGCCGACCGTATACGACCTCAAAACTTGAAAAGTTCAGGGTAGGTTTGAATCTCGAATGCCGCGGTCGAGTTCGTTTTTGGGCAATATTCGACTAGGGGTTCCGTAAATATGGCCGTTCGAAATTTCGTTTTCCTGACTATTTCGAAACAACAGATTCGATCGACGTGAAATTTTGTACTCAGATGGATGACATGTTCAAGCTACATGCGAAATTTTGTCTAGATCGCATGACCAGAACCATAGAAACCATAAAAAATTATTATTATCGAACGAAAATGCCTAGGGACTTGAAATTTTCAGGGTAGCTTAAGATCTTGAATGTCGCGGTCACGTTCATCAATGAGCGAAATTAGACTAGGGGTTCCGTAAATATAGTCGTTTGAAATTAAGTTTTCTCGATGATTTGGAAACTACGGATTCGATCATATTTTAATGGAGAATGATATATTCAAGCTACATTTTTTCCAGATCGCATTACTAGAACCATAGAAAACATAAAATTATAACATTCGAACGGAGAGGCCTAGCGACTTGACATTTTCAGGATAGGTTGTGGATCTCGAATGTCGGGGTTACTTCTATCAATGAGCAAAATAAGACTAGGGGTTCCGTAGATATGACCGTTCAAAATAGTTTTTTCCGGATTCATTCTGAACTACTGATTGGATTGAAATGAAATTCTGCAGTCTGTCCGTCCGTCCGTCGGCCGTATACACGATAACTTTCGAACGGAACGTCCTAGAAACTTGAAATTTTCAGGGTAGGTTTGAATCTCGAATGCCGCGGTTGAGTTCGTTATTGGGCAAAATTCGCCCAAGGGTTTCGTAAATATTGCCACTCTAAATTTTGTTTTCCTGATTACTTCGAAACTACGGATTCGATCGAGGTAGAATTGCACTCAGATGGAGAATTATGCGTTCAAGCTACATGCGAAATTTTGTTCAGATCGCATGATCAGGACCATAGAAACCATAGAAAATTATAAATTTCGAACGGAAAGGCCTAGGGACTTGAAATTTTCAGGATAGATGTGGATCTCGAATGTTGCGGTTACGTTCATCAATGAGCAAAATAAGACTAGGGGTTCCGTAAATATAGACGTTGAAACTATTTTTTTCCTGACAATTCCGAAACTACTCATTGGATTGGGATGAAATTTCGCACATAGATGAAGAATAATGTATTCAAACTACGTGGGCAATTTTGTCCAGATCGCATCCCCAATACCGTAAAAAAATCTAGCGAATTATCGAAAAAAAAAATGGGTCTTAGTTTGAAATTTTCTTCGACAGCTGTCAAAATCTTTCTAATTGGTTTCTAAAACTTGAAAATGTGAATCTACCTACAAGGTGCATGAACGAGCGCTCAAAAGCTCCTGACTTCACGGCAGTGCCTTTCGTAATCTTTTTCACTTATTTTTGCAATTCTGATATAATTTTCTCGAAATGTTACGGAGATCGACCAAAATGTAATAATATACAGAAAGTTTCGAATGCTCTGTAATTGAAGGCTATTGATCCAATATTGTGCACAATCTGCTCCAGTACGTCGATAATACCCGTCTAGTTTCCGCTGCAAAATGTGTTTCAATAATGGCCAAGCCCTCTGATATTATTAGTCATATGGAATGCAGATATTATGGCCAACTCGCAGAGTGATGCCTTGATTAGAGATCAACTTGAACAGAATAATAATGTTACACCAAATAAAATAGCGCAAAGATTTTCGAATATCACAGTGATAGGTTAATTGTTAGATATTTATCAATTGGGATTCGAATGGAATGGAATGGAATGGAATAGAATGGATACTCGTTTATTAAGTATCGAGAACCGTAAGGACATTTTACCGATCGAAGGTAATAGTTTGTCTTAGATCAGTAATTAGCCCAGGAATACTAGGGGTTTTACCTCCGAATGGGGGATAGTCAGCTATAAACTTGTATGAACCTTTATTTTGACAACCTTAAACTTTTCTCAAAACCAACTTATAGTAGAGTGTCCGTAAATGTCAAAAAATTGATTTTTTTACACATTTATTTCAAATATCCCGTTTTTTATGGGTTTAACGCTATTTGTGATGATTATAAATAATGAAGATTGAATTTTTTACAAACAATTTTTTATATCTTGAACCATTTCCGAGATAGAGGGCAGAGCGCGCGCAGTGTTTAAAGATTAAGAGCATCATTCGAGGGTAACCTGTTATCACAGATTATTTCACATTGAAGGGACAAAAGTGAATTTAGGGAAAAGTGAAATAGGTGTTCAAGTTTATTGAGTCATTCTGACAAAATGTCGGAATGCGACTCTGCAAATGAGGACAGAGAATCCGACGCAAAAAACTTTTCGGATGAGAAAATCTCTGATATAGAAATTGAAGTAGAAGAAGTTAATGATTAATCCGAAAAAGATCGGATTATAGAAGAACAGAAGGACTATATCAATAGCCTCACGTGTCAGCTGAAAGTTTTGACGAAAAGCGTTGAAACCTTATCCGATGAGGTGAAATCCTTCAAAGGAGAAAAATCCGAGCCCTCGAAGCCGCGGAAAAGCGATAACAGAAAAGAAAATGCCTTCTCCTCTGGTACAGAAGAGACAGTGTCACCCCCTCAATCCCAAAAGAAGACCCCAAAAAAAATACCGAAACAGATAATACAGCTTCAG
The DNA here is from genome assembly GCA_963966015.1 of Aphidecta obliterata. Lineage (NCBI taxonomy): Eukaryota > Metazoa > Arthropoda > Insecta > Coleoptera > Coccinellidae > Aphidecta > Aphidecta obliterata. The sequence continues at coordinate 44,411,307 of OZ014427.1, forward strand.
GAGGGTCACCTACGAATGTCTCTTATATTGCAGCGTGGCAAAAAGAAAAACGCCCAGTAGAAGCTACTTCTGCTCTTGCAGAAGAAATTGAAGTCCCTGTTCCAATCGAGCAGAAGAAAGAGAAGGTCCCTCCAGTGACATTAAAAGGCACTGCCTTCTGGACACAAATCTCGAGACAGATGCAAAAGAAGGGTATTGAATACCTTAGGGCGACCACAGTAAGGGACGGCATTCGTGTTGTGCCTTAATCCCCCGACGACCACAGGAAGATAACAAAATATCTCGAGTCAAGAAATAAATAATTCTACACCCTCCAATAGGGAGAAGAGAAGAGAATCTAGGCAGTGGTACGTTATCAGCCACTAGACGCAGATTTCAACAAAAACACAGAAGACCTAGCCGAGCAAAGCATCACCGAGGCGGATGATATCCAATGAAACCAAAAAGGCAATACCTTTATTTTTTTGCTGAAAACCCCAAAATACGAAGGTTTTCGAAGTTTAACAGCTCTATGGTATGAACTGTGTAGTGCAGCCGAAAAACAGAAGCATTAGACCTGGCCAATACTATAAATGTAAACGCTACGGACATGCGCAAAGTAAATGCACATTCCCATGGAGGTGTGTTAAATGCTCTGGAGCGCACAATAGTGGAGATTGTACGCTATCGAAAACGATGAGTGAAATGCTATCTGTGCGCTCCCCGGAAAAGCAGGTCACCCAGCCAACTACAAAGGATTTAGTATGTGGAAACTGGCGACCAAGAAGAAGGCAGTGACCAAAACAAGAAAAGAAAAAGATGCCTACTGTTCAATAAGAACAGAAAAAAAGGAGAAAAGAAGACGACGCCAACACCCAAACAAGAGCAGAAGAAATAGGCCCGAAGGAATGAAAAATCCAAGTGTGGCCAAAAGGGGCAAGAAGGGACAAACAAAAAAGGACCCGAGACCACTGAGGATGACCTTCAGCAAGAATATCATGAGCGAGCTCATGAAATTCCTGGAAATAGAGATGGACAAAAAGTTCCGTAAACTAACTGAACCCAATAAATGAAGCTAGTGACCAACAAAAATAAGCACACCCTAAAGATAGTATCATGGAACACAAACGGTCTGCGAGCTCGTGGATCTGAAATAAAAACACAACCATTATAGCCATTCAAGAGATGAGACTTTTTATAAGTAATGGAATTTCATTTCCTAATCATGAAATACACAGAAATTGTACAGCAGAGTCGAACAGAAAAACGACCACTACTTTGACGATGTACTGAATAATGGACAAATAAAATCTTTCTCATAGTGAGGACAAATGAAAATTACCTCAGCCTACAAACCACTTCAAAATGATTTAAATTAAGAAGATCTGAAAAAGATACTTGATGAAAACCTCCGAACATCATTAGCGGCGCTATGAACTTCAAATTAAGAGAATGGAACAGCAGAACCAAAAACCAAAATGGAAAGAAGCACCTTCGAATACTCGCGCCTTATTAAATTATAACATTAGTACTCACTTGGTGTACTTTGTACACCATCACCAAAAATGCTCAAAAAGCAAACATGCTCAAAAAGCAAACAAAAAAATACATACTTATATTTTCAAAAACTGCTAGACTTGTTTCATAAACTTATATGGAATGAAAATTTTTCATCTCTAGCCACAAAATATTCTTCACTATCCTCTTCATTAGTCTCACTATTCTCATGAGTCCTCCTGTTCTTCATCTGTGTCATTTAGTTCTTCTTCCGACTCTTTATTATGATCACACTCCCCTATAGCTTTATCTCTTAACATTTCCGATTCACCCCCAACCTTTTTCTATAGGCATAGCCTCCATTTTCCGTGAGATGTCTATGTTTTTGAGCGCTCGTTCTACCCACACGAGGGCTATATCATTCCGTCACGATGTCTGTATTTTGCGAATTTTGAGCCAAAAATGGCCACATTCGACAAGTTTGACTCAATGATGAGTAATCCGTCGAAAAATTTGAGTCTCTCCGCTCTGCTCGAACTTAATGAACTAGAAACTTGAAATTTTCAAGGAAGGTTCAAATCACGAATGCCGCGGTTAAGTTCTCAACCCAGATATGCCTCATGTACTAAATATAGTACACTGCTAACAAGTCTCGACCTGCAATTGGTACGATGTTTATGTGATCCATTTCAGCGTTTGTCCCTTCAGTACGAACCCAGCGTCGCTTAGATGTTGAGATAGGTGAGATATTGGTGCGTTATTCGAGTGTTCGAAATTGGTGAATTTAAAAAAATGGTCAAATTTGGTATCCGTTTCGCAAGGTATGTAGATTTCATATATAATTTTTCGAAATATATTGAAGTTATCATTAGTTATGGAAAGTTGAATGATAATATAATCCTGTAGAATAGAGACCCATTCGAAAATAATTCAACTTTATTTATACAGGAGTGTATTTTTTGGTGTTCTACATATAGTACATTAGGATTATAGGTATCTATCAATGCATTTGCATTACAGAGGGTTTTCACTCAACGAAGCCCTGGCTATGTTGGAAGATGATCCTGAAAATGCCACAAATGTTGATGAAATAATTATGATGCCCCTGGAGAAGAGGATATTTTGTCGATGGATAATTTGCCTGCATCTCACCTACAAGCAACGGCAGAAATCAGGTATCAAAGAGATGATAATGATGACGATTTTTCATCAGAAGACGATCTGCCGTTGCTCATTGATGAAAATGACCACAACATTAAAGATCCAAGCCTATCCTGAAAATTTCAAGTCCCTAGGCCTTTCCATTACAAAGTTATAAGTTTCTATGGTTTCTATGGTTCTGGTCATGCGAACTGGACCAAATTTTGCATGTAGCTTGAACACGTTCATCATCCGAGTGCAAAATTTCACCTCGATTGAATCTGTAGTTTCAAAATAATCAGGAAAACAATATTTCGAGCGGCCACATTTACAGAACCCCTCGGCGTATTTTGCCCAATAACGAACTTAACCGCGGCATTCGAGATTCAAACCAACCCTGAAAATTTCAAGTTTCTAGGACATTCCGTTCGAGAGTTATCGTGTATACGGACATACGGCCGGACGGACAGACTCGAATTTTTCGACAGATTCGTCATCAGTGTGTCAAACATAGTCGATTGAGACCATTTCTGGCTCAAAAGTCGAAAAATACAGATATCGTGACGAAATGATATAGCCCTCGTGTAAGTAGTACAAGCGCTCAAAAACTATTATTCTTCTAGATTCTGTACTTTGAGCGATAACGGATATTTGAAATTGTTATTGTTTCGAAGATAAGATTTCTGGTTTAGATATGAATTTTTTTCTTTTATTTTTGACAGGCTCTCCAGCTTTTCATTTTAATTATGTTTATTCCAAAAAAAAATCGTTTAAATTAATATAAAACTTAATTATTGTTATTGCATAAGACGAAAGTCTCTTTGAGTTCAATTATAATGCGAAGACTATTGGGTGATAAGAAGTTCTGATTGAATGATCTCTGTTAACAGATGTTATAAATATGTGCGTTTGTTATGAATTGCTTCTAAGTATTAGTATTTATTTAGTTGGATATTGATTCTCCAATCTCCATGATATCATCAATATGGTTTATTGTCTTAGATCTTATAAAAAGTATGTATTTACTCAGATATGGAAATACCTTTGCTAAGTTTCATTTCTAACTATGAATGATCTAACTTATTATCGAAATTGTTCATTAAATTATTCCACTTAAATTCTGGATTAGTACTTAATACTTTGAAATCTCGGAATTAATTTATTCATATACTTTGTTGTCCGTGTTTTACGATCAAGCGCTTCAAGATATATCGAATAACAATTCTGATTGGATACGTTCCATAATATTGCCGTTTACGGTAGTGCATAAAATTATTTTACTTCGAACATTTCTAAGATTTTTGGCTTATTATTTTCCACTTCAAAATCGTGTAATGAATTTTTCCAAAAAAAAATTGAAATTTCACAGTCTACTGACATTTGTGATCATGCGCTTTAACGTCATATAACAGTAATGTTCTTTCGTACTGAGCGAAGTGATTTATGTAAGTTAAATCACATAGATCAGTTTGAGCGATCGTTCCTTCGTTATCAATCAGTTCCCCCTTCCACAACTCCAAAATGATTGCAAGTTATTATTCTGATCGCGAAATTTCTTATTTCAATTAGATCACATTGATAATGTCAAAATTTGAAGTTAGACGTTATAGAATATTATATACATAGAAGTGAGCGCATTCTTTCGGGCTTTAAGTGAATGAATATGTTCTGATTGCAAAATCGCTTTCACTTAAATCACATAAGTTCCATCAGTTGAATAAGTACGATAGAACACTACTAATATCAAATAACAATTCTGATTGGATACGTTCCATAATATTGACTTTTACGGTAGTGAATAAAATTATTTTTCCGCCGACCATAAAATAAAAGCTCATTTTAACGCACTCGAAATCATCCATTAATGACCTCTATTAATGCATGATTATCATAGCAACCGATTATAAAATATTCAGTCGGAGCATAGATGCATCTATGTCGGAGCACGATCGAGCTGTCAAATTTATTTATTCGCTTTCGATCAGAATCTGATTTTATCCGTTACGCTACTACATAATGAATAACGAAGAAAATATCCCTTTGACACCGCCAGATGTGACAAAAACTTCTGAAGCAGCAACTTTGAGTCTGCTTCCTGAAAAGAGCCGCCATTTATATGAGAAAACCTATGCTGAATTCAGATCTTGGTGCAAGGACATGAAGGTTCGGAACTTTACGGAAACGGTTTTGTTGGCATACTTTACGGGTATTGCAGAAAAGGGGCATCTAGCAAGTTTATGGCCAAAGTATTCGATGCTGAAATCAACACTAAATGTGAAAGACAATACTGATATAAGCAGATACCACAAACTGGTGATGTTTATCAAACGGAAAAGAAAGGGATATATCCCAAAAAAATCAAAAATTCTCGAGAAAGAACATGTGAAAGAGCTCATAGCGAATGCTCCTGATAGTGTTTTCTTGATGTCGAAGGTAAAAATAAAACTCAATTGAATCGTTATTCCAACTTATTCTCATTATCTCGTTATAGTGAAATAACTATCATTGTTTGATTTGTAGGTCGCATTGATATTCGGAGTAGCGGGTACATTGAGAAAAGATGAATTGTTAAGGTTGAGAGAAAGGATGTACAAGATATGGGATCGAAATTTTTGGTGACAGTGAATTCATCGAAAACACATTCGAACAGGATATTCACTGTGGTGGATAATGATGAGCATACACTTTTAAACATAATGGAGAGATATATTTCCTTGAGGCCAGCTCACACTCCACACGAAAGATTTTTCGTTTTTTATAAGAACCATAAATGCTCAACACAACCAGTTGGAATTAATACATTTTCTAAATTACCGTCAATGATTGCAAACTTTCTTAATTTAGAGCAACTACATTTGTATACAGGTCACTGTTTTCGGCGTTCTTCTGCGTCTATTCTTTCTGACAGTGGTGCAGATTTTTCAGCCATCAAAAGACTTGGTGGTTGGAAATCAACTTCTGTTGCAGAAGGGTATATCGGAAACTCCATTCAGAATGAAATAGAAACTGCAGAAAAAATTTCATGTCATAATAATAACATCGTGTGTGCCACGTCGGTGAACTCTTTCAAGAACCTGCTGGATGTGTTTTTTGCTTCTAGTTGATTTTCATTCGGACTTTTTCTTATTTTGTTCAGTTATTTTTTCGGGACTTTACTTGGTTTCCATTTTTATTTCATACATTTTGTTACATACTTTCAAATTTGTAAATGAGGGTCATAGGTGTTTACCCTCCCCTCTTCTCATTTGTATAATAATAATAATAATAATAATAGTTCCAAAGTAAATAATGCTCCAACCTCCAATTCATCCACACGTTTCTTATCGGACATTATAGGAAATGAAATAAATGTGAACTATTCAAAATGTCACAACATGTCCAATATTCCCTCTATGCATTTTTCGAATTGTTCTATAGGAAGCATAAATATTAATATATCGAAATGAACATAGAATCAAATATTACGTCAAATTTGTATATCATGCAAAATAAAAATTGCTTTCGATCCAGAATTTATATTCAATTCCTGATAAGGTCGACGGAAAAATCTTGTAATCAACTCGTTTATTAATTCAGCGATTAATGGTCTCAAACATTAACGCGTGAGCGGAGCGAGCGCCTTGAAATATTTCGACCATTAATCGCTGACATTAATTGATAGAATAACTATTACTTTAAACATTTCTAAGGTTTTTGGCTTATTATTTCCCACTTCAAAATCACGTAATAAATTTTCCAAAAAAAAATTGAAATTTCACAATATACTGTTGAGGTTATATCTAATAAGAAATGAATTCGTATACTTTCTTGTCAGAGATTTGTGATCATGCGCTTTAACGTCATATAATATCGAATAACACTTCTGATTGGATAACGTTCCATAATATTGCCGTTTACGGTAGTGCATAAAATTATTTCACTTCGATCATTTTTAAGGTTTTTGGCTTATAATTTCCCACTTTGAAATCACGTCATGAAATTTTCCAAAAAAAATTGAAATTTCACATTTTACTGTTAAAGTTATATCTAATAAGAAACGAATTCGTGTACTTTCTTGTCAGAGATTTGTGATCATGCGCTTTAACGTCATATAATATCTAATAACCATTCTGATTGGATACGTTCCATAATATTGTTATGAATAATGTCCAAGTTCTTCTTGAATAATTTATTAACAGTTCACTAATGACACTAATACTAATTTATTTACAACACTCAATCATTTACTTCCACACGCGCTATAAGCCCAATACTGTATTGTATTCTCGTCATGGACCGATGTCGACTTATATAGTATGAGGGAACAGTCCAGAAGGCTGTCGAGGCGTCTCGTCGTTTCTTATATATTCTCGAAGAGTCCCGGCCGTTATAGAAGGCGACAGGTCCGGCATAATTTCTTTACAATATTTCCGTTTACGGTAGTGCATAAAATTATTTTACTTTGAACATTTCTAAGACTTGTGGCTTATTATTTAATCGCGTAATGAATTTTTCCAAAAAAAAAATTTTAATTTCACAGTTTACTGTTGAGGTTATATCTAATAGGAAATGAATTAGAATACTTTCTTGTCAGAAATTTATGATCATGCGCTTTAACGTCATATAATATCAAATGACAATTTTGATTGGATACGTTCCATAATATTGACGTTTTCGGTAGTGCATAAAATTATTTCACTTCGATCATTTCTAAGATTTTTGGCTTATTATTTTCCACTTCAAAATCGCGTAATGAATTTTTCCAAAAAAAAATTGAAATTTCACAGTTGACTGTTGAGGTTATATCTAATAAGAAATGAATTCGCAGACATTCTTGTCAAAGATTTGCGATCATGGGCTTCAACGTCATATAATATCAAATGACAATTTTGATTGGATAAGTTCCATAATATTGACGTTTACGGTAGTGCATACAATTATTTTACCTTGAACATTTTTAAGATTTTTCGCTTATTATTTCGTACTTCAAAATCGCGTAATGAATGTTTCTAAAAAAATTTAAATATCACAGTCTACTGTTGAGGTTTTATCTAATAAGAAATGTATTCGTATATTTTCTTGTCAGTGGTTTGCGATCATGCGTTTTAACATAAATTTCGGGCCGACAGAGACTGCTAGGGGAAGAAGAAGCAAAAGAAGTGATAAACGTTCTATGCTTCTAATATAAAGTTTTGTTAGTTACCTATCTCCTGATATACATTAATTTAGTGTTCTAACCAGTAAATTGTATTTGGTGTCGTCAGTTTTGATTCTCAAAACAAAAACTTCAAAATGTAAGTATTAATTCGGTTGTTGAATTGTTATTCTGTATTTTGAACTCTGAATTGGTTAACTAATTGAAATTTTCTATTCAATTATGTCTTGTACTAAAAACCATTATTCCCCTTGATTTCCTTGCTTGTGTGTATTTATTTTTTCTACGCGTACTTCAAACGATTGCGGATATCATAAATTTTCCGAAAATTCTTGGTTTACATTCGAATGTTTTGAATTTTAGTTCTTGTGATGAAACAAAATATTCAAATTCTTTTAATGTTTGATTCAAGCGATCTGAGTATTGTGTCTTTTAGTTATTCCCTATTTATACTCGTAGTACAGATGAATTATATTGTGTTTTACATCAACCATCTCTTATTTCCAGGGTTAATCCCCCACACGAAATGGTGCCATTTCTGGTTGTTTCGGAGAACATACAAGGACTCTTGGACAAGAACGGCAGATATAAAGTGCCAGACAGAAGCAGCAGGTACTTCACGTGTTACAGATGTTTCGAAAAATTCAATACAGTCGCATCTTTGGAAGTGCCTAAGACCCAACACGAACTGGATAGCGAAGAGGAATACGTCTTCGCACCTAGCGACAGCGATGAGTGTGTAATCGAGAGCTTCACGGACGAGGAAGAAGAAGAGGAGAAGTTCTCTAACGACACAACTCCGACAAATAGAATTTCCAACCGCTTCAAGCCGCCGAAAGCAATAAGGGTTGTCGAAGAGGCTGTCATTGAGTATGTTCCAAATCCCATGAAGCAGGTTGATGTGGTGGAGCCCATTAGGGATGAGGTTCATGCAAAGATAAACGCAGCGCAACGGCCTGACCAATCTTCACGAGAGCGCGAAGAAGCCAACAACCTTCCTGTGTTGTGTAACATGAAGATACTTTGCTTAACGTGCAATTTTATGTTAACGAGCAGTGAATTTTTGATGAAGCATCGTCCCTTAAATCCAGAAAAACCGTGCTCTTTCACATAACTTCAACATAACTCATTTAATTCTTCGCGCAACGGATATAGAAGAGGAGATAAAAGAAAGCCAGAGTTTAAATGAACCTACTGCCATCAGGCATTCGAGTATAGGTTCATGCTAACGCAACATGAAGATATCCACCAAAAAGACCAGGTCGTGGTCGCTCAAAGTGAACCATAATTACAAAAACCAATTGAGCCTCTACCAAAACCAACTGCAGAGTTCACAGACAAAACTAGACCTAGAATTTGGGTCATCAAAGAAGCCAGGATGGTATCGCCTGAACCGCCAGCCCCTAGCGAATGAAAAAAAGCATCAGCAACGAGTGGAGTAAAAAAGAAAACTTGAAGAAGTTGAATTGCCACGAAATGTTAAAAAACCCGAAAACAGAGGATAGGCTTCGAACAATCGCAAAAGGCAACGTACTGGAACTTTCAACAGAAGATGACCGAGTTGAATTTGGATAGACTTTTCATAAAACTAATTCTGTTTCATCTTTTATAATTATTTTGTTGCTTGTTGTTTTCAATACTTAGGTAATAATGTTTTTTTTAGAATTATGTTTCTGTTTGTTATGAGATTCATAATACATTTTTGCCTACTTACTTTTTCTTTGATTATTACTTCAATTTCCTTTCCCTCTTCTTTTCGAATTTTTGTTTAGTTTCACTTCAATAGTTTTTAGCAAGTATCCATTTTAGGGGCAGTAAAATCTATATGGTTCAGTTCAGTTTCGAGCTGGTTTCAAAATTTGAAGAATCCATAATTAACATTATAAGTATATAATGGAACAAAGTTAAATTCAATACATTAAATTTTCAGAAATCATTGATATCGTAATTTCCTGTATATAATTTTTTTTAGTTTTGGTTGTTTCTCAGTTTGGGAATATAGAAACAAATTCAATTTCGATGATGACCCCTCTGCGAATTTTGCCCAATAACGAACTTAACCATTTGAGATTCAAACCTACCCTGAAAATTTTAAGTTTCTAGGACATTCCGTTCGAGAGTTATCGTGTATACGGACGGACGGACAGCCTCGAATTATCCGACGGATTCGTCATGAGTTAGTCAAACATCAAATAGTCGATTGAGACCATTTTCGGCTCAAAATTCAAAATATACAGACATCGTGACGAAATGATATAGCCTTCGTGTAAGTAGTACGAGCGCTCAAAAATATCGAATAGGAACATTATAGCAGTTGAGTGGAATGACAATAGCATCGTTACGATCTGTTTGAATTATGCAGGAGTAGAACCTCTTCATGCTGTCAAGAGATACCTACTCTCAGAAAGAAAAAAAAATATTCAGGTAAAACTTTCCAATCATTTTCTATCATCATATAATGTGCATATTTTTTCAGGTCATGCAAACACATGTGATGAATATGTACAACTCAAATATGGGAGGGGTGGATCGTTCTGACCAAAACATCAGTTTATATCGAATTTCGCTGAGAGGAAAAAAATGGTATTTTCCTCTGATAACACACTGCATTGATATGTGCATCCAGAATGCATGGCAGTTACACAAGAAGAGAGGAGGGATCTTAGACCAGTTGAACTTCAGAAGAAGGATTGCCATCATATTACTCAACCAAAATAAAAAGGAATACACTTTCCAACAAGGTCATTCAAGTAAACAATCACCGCAGATGGAGTTGCGCTATGACCGGTTGGACCATCTTGTCAGCCCACAGGCCAAGCAGACACGCTGTGGATATTGTCACCAAAAAACAACCACAAGATGTTCGAAATGTGAAGTTGGAGTCCATGTAAAATGCTTTTATAATTTTCACACACGATCGTGATCCTGATAGTAGTGTTACTGCCTAATGTCCTATATTATAGGACAGGCTCAGTTTTGTACTTAACGTAACAAAATTTCTTTCCTCATACTTGTTATCATTTGTTATCGCCCAAAGACCTGAATTATATGAAAATCATTTTTTCAAATTTGCCGAATAACCTATAGGCATATCTGGGTTAAATAGGCGAAATTCCGAATTACATAGATAAGGGGTTCAGTGAATATGGCTGTTCGAAATTTTGTTCTCCTGATTTCTTTGAAACTACAGATACGAAGAGATGAAATTTTTCACTCGAATGGAGAATGACGTGTTCAAGCTACATTCAATTTCGTCCAGATCGCATCACCAGAACTAAAGAAAATCACGGTCCCGTTAATCAATAAGCAAAATTCGTTCGAAATTCAGCTTTCTTGATAATTTCAAAACTATAGATACGATCGTGACGAAATTCTGTATTTTAATGGAGAATGATATATTCAAGCTACATTTTCTCCGAATCAAATGACCAGAACCATAGAAACCATAAAAAATTGAAACTTTCGAACGGAAAAGCCTAGAGACTTGAAATTTTAAGGTTTTGGATCGTGAATGTCGCGGTCACGTTGATCAATAAGCGAACTTACACTAGGGGTTCCGTGAATATAACCGTTCACAATATTTTTGAGCGCTCGTAGTACTTACACTAGGGCTATATCATTTCGTCACGATGTCTGTATTTTTCGAATTTTGAGCCGAAAATGGTCTCAATGAAAATTCGAGTATGTCCGTCCGGCCATCCGTAATCACAATAACTCTCGAACGGAACCACCTAGAGACTTGAAATGCTCAGTGTGGGTTCAGTTACCAAATGCCTCATTTGAGTTCGTTAATGGGCAGAATTCCACTAGGGGTTCTGTAAATACGGCCGTTCAAAGTTTTGTTCCCCCGATTACTTGAAAACCACAGATTTGATCGAGATGGAATTGTGCACTCAAATGGAGAATGAGGTGTTCAAGCTACATGTGAAATTTTGTCCAGATCGCATGACCAGAACCATAGAAACCATAGAAAATTGTAACTTTTGAACGGAAAGGCCTAGGCACTTGAAATTTTCAGGGTGGGTTTGAATTGCGAATGTCTCGGTCACGTTCATCAATGAGCAAAATTAGACTAGGGGTTCCATAAATATGGCCGTTCAAAATATTTTTTTTCTGATAGTTTCGAAACTACTGATTGGATTGGAATGAAATTTTGCACATAGCTGGGGAATAATGTATTCAAATTTTGTCTAGATCGCATTACCAAGACCATAGGTACTGTAGAAATTTCAAGCGAATTATCGAAAAAAAATTGGTCAGCTGAAGCACTGACATTTAGTCTGGAGTTCTGAAGTTTCGCTTCAATTTGAAATTTTTGTTGACAGCTCTCAAAAATTTCTTCAATTGGTTTCTAAAACTGGAAAATGCGAATCATCCTACAAGGTGGTGTACGAGCGCTCAAATGCACCTGACTTCACGGCAGTGCTTTTCGTAATTTTTCTGTTCATATCCCGACCCTCCTAGGTCTCTGTGAGACCCTCCATAAGCTCAGAATTTGTGCGAGTTACCCGTTGTGTTCTGTGTAGGCTTTGTTACTGTGTCCTTACGCACTGTTAATGTTTTACCCAACAGTGAATGGTGAAACCGTTGTTGTTTAGATGTTTAGCATTCCTAACTGGTACCCGATTAATAAAAAAATATTTCTTTCATTTCACCAAATGTGTTGCTGAATGTATGAGCATAACAAATGGTTGAATATAAACTTCATCTCAAGCAACTAAGTTTGAAATGTGTAAAATACAGTCACATAAATACTCGCGTGGTTTATTCTGTAGACCAAAACAGAACGGCCGAAGATTTCTCGTTCTTACTAGATCAATCTCGTCGAGACTGAAAAGGGTTCTAGTGGACACTTCAATAATAGATTAGGCAGGGGCAAAGGGACTAAATCAGTAAGTTACGAGAATAAGAGCATTTTAAGTGCGGGTGTATTTTATACACCGGCGCGAGTAGTTAAAGAAATACGCCGAAAAACTGAATGCCAAAGTATTAGGACCTGATATTCCGACCTACCTGCCCAGGAGTAATGGCCTACCAGACGTATTCGTATTACATATCGTCATAATGAAAGATATTACCGAAAATTCCACACTTGGGAAGGAGATGCAAAAGTGCTCACGACGCGAGAAAACCTACTCAAAGCTCGAAAGAGCCGAAGCACTGGTCGACGCAATAGAAAGAGAAGCCAGAATGTTATTGTTTTACGGAAATTGCCCAGAAAAGGAATAGCTAAGCAGTATAGCAGACGCAGTGATGAAAACAGAATACTATCTGGAAAGATGGAAAACGGCAGAAGTAATTGTGTTCAATAAGCCAGGAAACTATAGAAAATTCCCACAAAACTACAGGCCGATAAGTCTACTTTCAGCACTTGGAAAAATTGTCGAAAGTGTCATTGCGAAAAGACTCAATGAAGAAACAGAGGCGCTGACTCTGATACTACCGGAACAACTCCGATTCAGAAGAAATAATTCCACAAAACTCCAACTGTTGAGGATCACTGAATATGCCACTGAAGGATTTCAGAATAAACAAGCAAAAGGATCAGTGCAATCAGATTTCGAGAGAGCCTTCCAACGAGTATGGCACGAAGGACTACAAGATGATGATGACAGGCTACACTACCAAAACCTGTAAGATAATAAGAAACTACCTTGGAAACGGGAAATTTTCATGTCGAAATAGTCGACACATTATCTTCCAACAGACAAGTAGGAGCAGGAGTCCACCGAGGAACCGCTCTTGGACCTCTACTCTACAACAAATATGTCTACGATATTCCTAAAAACCTAAAAACTAGAAATCTGCTAGCCCTTTATGCAGACGACAGGGAAATATCCTTCAGACATCGTTGACCAGATGCCATACCCAAAAGACTAGAAGATCTAGAAGAATGGTTCATTGAATGAAAAATTCAGATAAAAAGCAAAAATTACGAAAAGCACTGCAGTGAAGTCAGGAGCTTTTGAGCGCTCGTATATCCACTCTGTAGATAGATTCGCATTTTCCAGTTTTAGGAATCAATTGAAGGAATTTTCGACAGCTGTCAAAAAAATTCTTAAACTTAGGCAAAACTCCAGACAACATGTCAGTGTTCAGCTAACCAATTTTTTTCCGATAATTCGCTAGAATTTTCTACGGGATCTATGGTCTTGGTCATGCGATCTGGATAAAATTTCGCACGTAGTTTGAATACATTCAGCTAGGTATAAAATTTCATTCTAATCCAATCAGTAGTTTCGAAATTATCAGGAACAAAATATTCTGAACGGCCATATTTACGGAACCCCTAGTCTTATTTTGCTCATTGATGAACTTGGCCGTGACATTCGAGATACAAACCTACCCTGAGAATTTCAAGTTTCTAGGCCTCCTTCGGAAGTTATAATTTTCTATGGTTTTTATGGTTCTGGTCATGCGATCTGGACAAAATGGTGCTTTAAAATATCATTCTCGATTAAAATACAACATTTTATCTCAATCGAATCCGAAAATATGAAAAATACAGACATCGTGACGAAATGATATAGCCCTCGTGTAAGTTAGTACGAGCGCTCAAAAGGAGCCAAGCTATTCTACTATAGAAACGGAAACTTGGAATTATTTCCAACATAGGGATAGATGGAGAAAAGATAAAATGAGATTATTAAGTCAAATAACTAGGAGTCCAACAAATTGAAGGGCTCAGATGGAACAATCATATAGAAAATGCAGTGAATAAAACAAACTCAGCAACGAGTAAACTTTATCCACTACTAGGAAAAATGAGCCAAATGAGCCAAATGAACCAAAGCTCGAAGCTACGAATGATCAAGTCAATTGCAAGACCCCAACTAACATATGGCTCGTCGGCATGGGGCCATGCAGCCAATAGTCATATAAAGAAGATGCAAGCAACAGAAAATGAACTGCTTAGAGCAGCAATGAATAAGCCCTGGTTTGTGAGAAACCAACAAATCCATAGAAACTTAGAATGGGAAACTGTCACAGATTTCCTAAAAAAGAAGTCCGAGAAGATATTTGAAAAAGCAAGTCAACACCTAAATGATGAGCTAAGAAGCTTGGTTGACTACAACCCCGCAGAAGATGTGCTTAGGATACCCACCTATCACAAACCACCCAGAGATCAACTACGTAGAAACAGAAATTGAAAAAACTCAATTTCAAATAACAAGAAGAAGAGACTCCTATGAAATTCAAATTCATAGGTAACACAATTATAACACGACAAAGATCGTGAAAGAGATACAAACAAGATGATTTAAAAGGTTAATAAGTAATGAATGCCTGTAGTCTAATACAGCAAGCTAGGTTTAGTTAGAGTAAGTCGTGATTCACACGAAGTCTCTCGGAGATAGTCCGTCCCTGAGGATTCCCCCTGAATAAAAAAAGTTGGCTTCCAAGGCGTTAGAGCCCCTTCGCCGGTTCCCTCAAAAACCTATATTTTTGCTACTATTTTGTCAAAAGTTGATCGATAAAAAAAAAAGATTCAGAATACGGGGGTTTCGAATAATCCAAATGGTTTGGTGCGATAACAAAACGATACTTATTTTCACCAGTGACGCTGACAAGTGGGGGAATTTCATAACATGACTTATGATTCCTGAGCTCCAAATTGAGTTTCAATCAAAAAATAGGATTGGCCAACCTGCTTGAAAGCATTACGAAGCATAAGTCCCGATAAAAGATATTCTATGATGTGAAGCATTCTAACTGAGCCGCTGGTGGAAATTTGTGTTTTTTTGTGTGGAAGGAACACGAAAAGATATTATCAATTAAGACAAATCGAAGATCAACAAAAGTTTATGAGAGATGCAAAGTGAAAAAGACCAAAGGGAATTGGATAGGCAAAAATGCACTAAGAACGGATAGATGGAACAAAAGAATACATAATTTGGGTACAGCAGACCTGTCTGGAAAATGAAAATATGCCTTCGATGAAAAAAGCCTCAAATACCTCCACCGCAAGGAGCAAATGGAAGCCGATACCATAGAAAGAGAAGCTAGGATTAATAACAAAGAAGACGACAATAATAAACAATTCGAAGAAAAATTAATGAGTAGAAGATGATGAAATTCAAAACTCCACACCAGAAAAAAAGAGATAATTAAGAATTTGAAGCAGCGAGGTGTACCAGTAGAAACAAAATAAGAGCCTGCATGCTCAAGAAAACCGCAGATATACCAACAGGTGAATTGCGAGGATAAGTAGGTACCTGTGGAAGGGCTTGATACATGTAAATAAAATTTGTACACATATCTACTACCATAAAAATGAATCTTAGAAATAGGTCAAGATGTGTTTGAAGAAATCATAATTAGGAAAGATGAGATTTATAATAAGTTGTATCCAGACTGATTATTCAAGAATAAGTATATTGAGACGGATCAGGATGGGATCGAATCGGATCGGATTCATTCAATTTTTTCTTCTTCCTTTTACCCAAAAAAATAAATAAATACATAGTGAATTTTTGATACTCTGATGTCAATGCTCAAGAAGAAGAACCCACCCTTTCACAAGAAACTCTTTTATCCGTCACTGGATTGGAAGAAGGGGAATCATCGATTATTTCTAATTTGCCGCTCGTAACAATGGTTGTACGTTGGACTGTCGTTTTCTAGAATAATAACTTTTTCATGAAATAATTCATGCTGAGAAACCCCACGGGTGCAGTGATACAAGTTGTGACTCGCCATTTCATGCTTGCCTGGCATTTTTTGAAACGCCTTATCTACACCAAAGCACCAAACTTCGAATATTAAGGTTCTTCCCCTCAAGTGTTTGAAGGTTATTTATTATTCCTTCAACGTGCATCCTACGACGTGTAGACCCTCGAGTAATATTCAGCGAAGTAGATCTGCAGACTTGCAAGATCCCAAACATTATATTTATCGAATTTTATTACATTTCTATATTCAATAGATTTATTTATTCAATAGAAGAAGTGAAACAGAAGAACAATGAATAATGATAACATACATGGTCATGCTACTATACCTACTATTAATAAGAATCTTATTCGCAATATCCAACCCAATATCATCTCTATATGATTCCAATTACCTTTTCAAAACTACATCTCAGATTCACCTTCATGGTAGTAGATACGCATTCAAATTTTAATAACATGGATCAAGTCCTTCAATGGGTACTCATACTCGAAATTCTTGATCTAAGAAAACGTGTGAGGTTTTGTTGATGCCGGATTCTACACCTGGCCTCTGATGACAAGATCCTGTCGCTCTGGTAATTTTGGGCATGTTAAACGGTGAACTGCTTTCCGTCGATAAAGACGATGTTCTCTCATAGTAGACCTAGACCTTTTTTTGGGCGTAAAGAAGAAAAATCTGCTTATACTGACTAAATCCCTTCTTGGAGATCGAAAGGTTCCAGAAAAAAACTGAAAACCAGTTATCCCATGATAATTATCAACGCTCACACGATGAATGCGTGTAGAGATTCGTTCTTTTCTTATATTCATGAGTGGTTGGCCATAGCTTAGTGGTGAATGCAGGTCATCCAGGCCTTTCAGAAAAATTGCTCGTTTTGTATCCTCAGGCTATTAGTTTAGGAGATACAGGGTGATTTATGGAAGGCATAACTTTAGAACCTGAGGTCCGATTTGGATAAAATTTCATGGGTTTGTTCACTTCAAAAAGTCCTCTCGAACGGCTCATGAAATATCAATATTTTCTGGGCAGCACTCAGAATATCGTGGTTTATTATTCAAGCTACAAAATCTTTATTTTTTACATTACTTAGAGAAATGTCGATATTGCCATGAAAAAAAAAAGCATTATTCGAACTGAATAATTCAATTTCCACTAGTTATGAACGAGTAGCGATCCAATTTTCAATATTTTTTTATGTACTTTTTTCGCAATCCGTTCCTGATTATAGTCTTTTCCTGATAATATTTCTTGTCATCCGCTGAAACTTTGAATTATATAACTTTCTGTTCAACTCCTTTGTATTCTAAACCCTCCGCACCCACTAAGTGTTGTAACATGAAGCGTAAAGAAGTAATTGAAAGTATGCTCAATCGAGCATTGAATTCTTTTGAAACTAAATATTTAATTTAGGCACAAATGGCGTAACCCTCTTAAAACATGTAATCAAAGAGTGCATCTGCATAAAAAAAATACGAAAAGCACTGCCGTGAAGTCAGGAGCTTTTGAGCGCTCGTACATCCAGCTTGTAGGTAGATTCGCATTTTCCAGTTTTAGAAATCAATTGAAGAAATTTTCGACAGCTTTCAAAAAAAGTCTGAAACTAAGGCGGAACTTCAGACTTCATGTCAGTGCTTCCGCTGACCAATTTTTTTCTCGATAATTCGCTAGAATTTTCTACGGTATCTATGGTCTTGGTGATGCGATCTGGACAAAATTTCGCACTTAGTTTGAGAACATTATTCCTCAGCTAGGTGCCAAATTTCATTCCAATCCAATCATTGGTTTCGGATCAGGAAAAAAATATTTTGAACGGCCATATTTACGGAACCCCTCGTCTAATTTGGCTCATTGATGAACGTGACCGCAACACTCGCGATCCAAATCTACCCTGAAATTTTCAAGTTCCTAGGCCTTTCCGTTCAAAAGTCACAATTTTCTATGTTTTTTATGGTTCTGGTCATTCGATCTGGACAAAATATTGCTTTAATATATCATTCTCGATTAAAATACAAAATTTCATCTCGATCGAATCCGTAGTTTCGGAATTATCGAGAAAACAAAATTTCGAACGACCATATTACCGGAACCCCTAGTATAATTTTGCTCATTAATGAACGTGATCACGACATTCGAGATCCACACCTATCCTGAAAATTTCAAGTCCCTAGGCGTTTCCGTTCAAAAGTTACAATTTTCTATGGGTTCTATGGTTCTGGTCATGCGATCTGGACAAAATTTCACATGTAGCTTGAACACCTCATTATCCATTTGTGTGCAAAATTTCATCTCGATCAAATTTTAGTTTTCAAGTAATCAGGGGATCAAAACTGTGAACGGCCATATTTACGGAACCCTAGGTTGTATTCTGCCCATTAACGAAAACAACCGAGGCAGTTGGGATCTGAACCTACACAGAAAATTTCAAGTCTCTAGGTTGTTCCGTTCGATTCGTCATCAGTGAGTCGAACATAGTCGATTGAGACCATTTTCGGCTCAAAATTCTAAAAATACAGACATCTTGACGAAATGATATAGCCCTCGTGTAAGTAGTACGAGCGCTCAAAAATACATAATTCAATCTAAGGAATTCAATTTTCACTTTGAATGGCACACTTGTTACAAGCTAGTAGCGATCGAAAGAAATCATATTTTATGAAATGCCTAGGGACTTGAAATTTTCAGGATAGGTGTGGATCTCGAATGTCGTGATCACATTTATCTATGAGCAAAATTATACTAGGGATTCCGTAAATATGGTCGTTTGAAATTTATTTTTCTTGACAATTTCAAACTACATATTCGATCGTGACGAAATTTTGAATACTGATGGAGAATGATACATTTCTCCAGATCGCATAACCAGAACCATAGAAACCATAGAAAATCATAACTTTCGAACGGAAAGGCTTAGAGACTTGAAATTTTCAGGATAGGTGTGGATCTGAAATATCGCGTTGACGTTTATCAATGAGCAGAATTATACAAGGGGTTCCGTAAATACGGTCGTTGGAAATTTTGTTTTCTCGATAATTTCGAAACTACGGATTCCATCGAGATAAAATTCTGTATTCTAATCGAGAATTATATATTAAAGCAACATTTTGTCCAGATCGCATGACCAGAATCATAGAAAATTATAACTTCCGAAGGGAAAGGCCGAGGAACTTGAAATTTTCAGGGTAGATTTGGATCGCGAATGTCGCGGTCAAGTTCATCAATGAGCAAAATTAGACTAGAGGTTCCGTAAATATTGTCCTTGTATCTGTAATTGCAAACAATCATTTGTTGAAGAATACGGTGTAACTTCTGATCGTGTGATGGTGTAGTGTGTGGTGTATATGTAGTTGTTATGTATTGCAATTCATTGTGTTGGTGTGAGTGATTGGTTATGTGTGTTGTATCTTTTACCTGGCAAGTCGGCATGAAGCCGCCTTCTCGAATGATATTAGCTCCAAAGGAAGTCAAGCGAAAGCAGTTATTGTATTCAAGGATGTGTTGAAGAAAATGGCTGGAATCGGGATCACTTCCATCGAACATCGACAACAGATATGGATCTGAAATGTCGCGTTCACGTTTATCAATGAGCAGAATTTTACTAGGGGTTCCGTAAATACGGTCGTTTGAAATTTTGTTTTCTCGATAAATTCGAAACTACGGATTCGATCGAGATGAAATTTTGTATTTCAATCGAGAATGATATATTAAAGCAATATTTTGTCCAGATCGCATGACCAGAACCATAGAAACCATAGAAAATTGTAACTTTCGAACGGAAAGGCCTAGGAACTTGAAATTTTCAGGGTGGGTTTGGATCGCGAATATCGCGGTCACGTTCATCAATGAGCGAAATTAGACTAGGAGTTCCGTAAATATGGCCGTTCAAAATATTATTTTCCTGATAGTTTCGAAACTACACATCGGATTGGAATGAAATTATGCATCTAGCTGAGGAATATTGTATTCAAACTACTGGCAAAATTTTGTCCAGATCGCATCACCAAGACCATAGATACCGTAGAAAATTCTAGCGAATTATCGAAAAAAAATTGGTTAGCTGAAGCACTAACATGAAGTCTGGAGTTTCGCCTAAGTTTCAGAATTTTTTTGACAGCTGTCGAAAATTCCTTCAATTGGTTTCTTAAACTGGAAAATGCGAATTTACCTACAAGGTGCATGTACGAGTGCTCAAAAGTTCCTGCCTTCACGGCAGTGCTTTTCGTAATTTTCAAACCGATATATCGATACCGAATATCGATCACTCTGCGATCACTTCAGAATTTTCAATAATGTTTGGATCAAAAATTCTTTCCGAATAGGTTCACCACCGCAACTTTTGTTATTATTAAAGGTACCTTGTGATCTTATCTTTCTCTCTGTATTGAATTGAAGTTCTAAATCGAAATATGGACGTTTTATTTAGTAACTTTCAACTAGAACTACAGGTACGTCTACACTCGATCAATTCTATAAGCACACTGATTCTTCATTAGCCTAAGAGAAGATATAAAAAAAAACAGCCCCGGGGCTCAACAAAATCCTGAAAAACTTTCAAGTACGTTCATGGAACAGCCAATATATTATCTTTACACGCATGCCCTAACATGCGAGGAAATTGAAAAAATATCATAAAAATCAAAAGTAAAAATTCCAAAAATATATACGGACTGAAAATAATTCCGAGCATAGCTATACCACTAAGCTTTGTATTCTCGAGGTGTGTGTCAGAGGGTTACTTTCCTGACCAACTAAGAAAGAGTGAAGTTATTCCGATACAAAAATCGACTACATCAGCAATAGCTGAAATCCTCCAAAAAATTGCAAAGGCTATCGCGAAGGTAAAAAATGTGATTTGAGTAAAGCTTTTGATAGCATTGACCACCAATTGCTACTGAAAAAGCTGAAATACTATGGCACCCTCGAGCTTTTTAGAGAACAGATTTCAACAGGTTCATATTGGCACGGAAAGATCAGATTGGGAATGTGTCATCTGTGGAGTACAGCAGGGATCGGTCATAGGTCCATTGCTTTTCTTTATCTATGTGAATGACTTACTTGCAAATGTTGGGCGGGAAGACGTGGTAATGTTTGTAGACGATACAAGCTTCCTGGAGGCTGCAGCTGATAGTGAAGAAGTGGAGAGTAATGTCAAAACAACACTGGACAAAGCCCAACAATGGCTCAGCGCAAATAAAATGAAAATGAATCCGGAGAAAACTCAGTCCATATGTTTCTCAAAAAGATCTCCTGAGCCAGCCCACCTCCAATTTCTTGGGGTTCACATCCAAACAGATTTGAAGTTCTCCTACCATATAAGTGAACTGAGCAAGAGGTTATCGAAGGCAATTTTCGTTCTGAGAATAATGAAACAGATAGCTGGACAACAGGCTGCGAAAACGACGTATTTTGGGATTTTCCATTCAGCTCTCTCGTACGGTATACTGGCCTGGGGTAGCACGCCCAGCATATATAACATCTTCACCAAGCAGAAACATGCCGTCCGAATATTATGTAGTGCTAAGGGAATAGAAAGCTGCAGACCATTTTTCAGGCAAGAAAACCTTCTTACTCTAACCTCTCTCTACATTATTGCCTACGTCACTTTCGTCCACAACCGCAGGGAAGACTTAGTAAAGAACAATTTCAACCATTCTTATGATACCAGAAATGCGAACAGGTTCATCATCCCGTACCATAGGCTCACATCAACATAACTGAGTGTGAACCACCTTGCTCTGAGAATATATAATACACTGCCAGAAGAGTACAAATCTATGAGCAACAAGAAAATTCGGCGTCCACTCAAGAGTAGGCTGGTTCAGAAAGCCTACTACAGCCTAGAAAAATACTTCGCAGATCTAATATGTTGAAATGTTTGTCCATTGTATATAGGTGTATACCGTCTTATTCACACACTGTTCGCTGTTTGTCTGACTTTATTTATCTATGTTAAATTATATCTATGACTCTCCATGTAATTTTTGATAGGTAAAATTTTTTGTGCGTTTACTGTAACAAAACAAATAAATTTACAAATATACAAAGTGACATTCCTCGAAAAAGACTACGTTTGCGTTGTCAAATACGAGCGCAAATGCTCACTTTGGATATCGATTGTAAAAAAACATGATTTAATTCGGTCAGTTCTAAAGTCCTGGACTATCATCACCGAAAATTATGGAGGTGATCTAGTTTCGCGTGTACCTCGACGGTTAGTCAAGTATTGTTTACAGTTAAATCGAGGTTGTATAAGAAAATAAGATGAATATTTCATTATAATTTTCTAATTCGAGAATTAAAAATATATAAACTAAATAATAACAATTGAGCTTTGTTTTCTCCTGATACTTTCTAGACTGTCTATAGTTCTCTTATCCTCCTAAATTTTTCTCGATCTTCGAATTGTCTTAATCAGATCTTTTATCTCTGGGATTGTTTCGGTACAGGTTCTTCAATTTTATCGTAGTTTTTTCATAGGCTCCTTTTATTTTGGTTTCTAGTTTTTCGACGGCATTTACCCAATCTTCGATGTTTTTGATCAATGGAATCTCTACGATCTTATGTTAAAGTATTGTATTATATTTCTCCCATTTCGATATCTTCTTGCCTTGACCTATTGCCCCATATGAATTATATCTGATGTTCCATTCGACCTTTGGACTATTGACTCTTGAATAGAATTGCAGAATAAAACCTACCATTCTCTGAGTTCTCGGCAGTTCACCTACCTTAATATTATTCAGAAATATATGTGCAAGATCAAGTTTCGTGGGCATAACAATGATTCGAAGAGGATGTTGTTCTTCAAAAAAGTAGTAACCAAAATTTCGAATCGAAACCTGATTAGATTATATTGCATAGATTTGGTCGATACTGTGTGAAAATCTATCATTGAAAGTTGAAGAAAGTATCAGTTCAAGAAATCAGTAGTTAAATTTTCACTGAATCTTTCGGTTCTCCTCAATCCAAGAAAGTCATTTTAATAAAGCTGCGTGTGCTCCTGACATGCGAGTTTTATTCATCAATACCTACAACATATGAGAACGGGCGAACGTATCTAAGCCACATCCAGTTCACTGAAGCTGAAATGGGGCAGCTTTCAATCTTCCGAAACTCAGCATTTTTTCTCATTGCTATAAAACGGGAAATAGATGATGCAGAACATGTTATCGGTGTGAAGGAAAGTTGCTTGATAAAATTGATGAACGACTTCCTTATCAGAATATCAAAAATCGATGCGGAAGCAATATTTCAGAGTAGACGTGCGTAAATTCAAAAAGCCAAATCGCGAATTTCTAGCATCTTGTAGAAACGGTGTCGATGGAATGTGAAAAATTCCAGGTAATTCACTCCACGCAACTGAATTGAATTTCCTAGGGATATATTAATATCTCGGGCAACATACATTGTATTCTTTCGTGATGCTGAGGATTTGGATTTCACTAATTTTGGTTGTACGAGTATATATATTGTGAGTTATTTGCGAATGTATCTAAAATCCCATTCTTGAGTTCCATGAAAACTTTTTCTTGGGTTTCATTGTTCTGAACTCGCTTCAGCTGGAAAGATATAGCTGTTTCAACAAGATTATGCGGGAATACAATTAGACAGAATCACCTTCGGCTAGTTTTTGGATTTCATTTCATCGCTGCTATACCAAAAATTGACAAAACCTACAACCAAAGAATGAACATAAAAAATCATAACTTACTACCTAGGGACTTGAAATTTTCAGGATAGGTGAGGATCTCGAATGTGGCGGTCACATTCATCAATGAGAAAAATTAAACTTGTGGTTCCGTGAATATGGTAGGTAATTTAAAAAAATTTCAAAATAACGCATTCGATCGTGACGAAATTCTGTATTTTAATGGAGAATTATATATTCAAGCTACATTTTGTTCAGATCGCATAGCCAGAACCATAAAAATCATAGAAAATTATTGAAATTTTAAGGATAGGTGTGGGTCTCGAATGTCGCGGCCACGAATATCAATGAGCAAAATTAGACTAGGGGTTTCGGAATATGGTTGTTCGAAATATTTTTTTCCTGATCATTTCGGGGGTACGGATTGGATTGAAATGAAATTTTGCATATAGATGGAAAAAATTGTATTCAAACTTCTTGCGGAATTTTGTTCAGATCGCATCACTAAGACCATAGATACCGTAGAAAATTCTAGCGAATTATCGAAAAAATAATTGGTCACTTAGCACTGATGTGATGTACGGCGTTTCGCCTTAGTTTGAAATTTTTTGACAGGTGTCAAAAATTTCTTCAATTGTTTTCTAATCTACCTACAAGGAGCATGAACGCGCTCTCAAAAGCACCTGACTTCACGGCAGTGCTGACATCGCGCTGAACTATAAGTTACGAAGCGTGTGTGGCAACAGATCTTACATCTAAAACCCAACAACATCAACCATGAAATCATCAAGAAAGTGCAAAACTGGAAAGCTTCAGGAAAAGACAATGTAACAAACTTTATTTTACGGAAACTTACCAGAAAAGGAATAGCAGCGCTTACCAATACAACATATACATATACATATAGCAAACGCAGAGATGAGGACAGAATACTAACCAAAAATATGGAAAACAGCTGAAGTAATCGTGTTCAATAAGCTAGGAAAAGAAAATTCACACAAAACTACAGACCGATAAGTCTACTGTCAGCACTTGAAAAAATATTTGAGAAAGTCATTGCACAAAGACTCAATGAAGAAACAGAAGCGCTGAATCTGATACCACCGGAACAATTTAGATTCAGAAAAAATCATTCCACAGAACTTCAAATGTTAAGGACCACTGAGTATATCACGGAAGGATCTCAGAATAGACAAGGCATAGGATTGGTGCTATTATATGTCGATGAAGCCTTCGACCGAGTTTGGCACAAAGGACTTTCCTACAAGATGATGATGCTACACTACGAAAGCCTGCGCCATGATAGAAACTACCTGAGGAACAGGTGTCCAAATAAATGACACATCATCTTTCACTAGAGATTTAAAAGCGGGAGTCCCAGAGTTAAATTCTTCTACCTCTACTCTACACTATCTATATCTACGATATTCCTTAAAATCTAAAAAATCTGTTGGCCGTATAAGCTGACGTCACGGGAATAGCCATCAGACATCGGCGACCAGACGTCATATTATACAGAAGATTGCGAGAAGCCCTAGATGATATAGATTAATGGTTCATTGAATAGAGAATTCAAATGAATAGCAAGAGAACTACTCGCTGCTACTACAGAGGCGGAGATTCGAAATTTATTTCATCCTTAGGATAGAAGGAGATGAGATAAATTGGGAAAATGGAGTCAAATATCTAAGAGTTAAACTAGATAAATGGCTTACATGAAAAAACCATATGAAATATGAAGTGAATAAATCAAACTCAGCAATGAGTAGACTTTACCCACTGCTAGTAAAGAAAAGCCGAAAGAACAAAAGCACGAAACTATGAATCATCAAGTCATTTGCACGGCTTCAACTAATAATATGGTTCGGCGGCATGAGGCCATGCAGCCAATAGCCATATATAGAAGATTCAAGCAACAGAATATAAACTGCTAAGAGCAGCAATGAATATGCCGTGTTTCGCAAGAAAACAACAAATCCAAAGCGACTTAGAATCGAAAACTGTCACAGATTTCCTCGAAAAGATGGCCGAGAAGATATTTGAAGAAGCCAACACCTAAATGATGGGCTGAAAATACTAGTTGACTACAACCCTGCAAAAGATGTTATAGGGATACCCACCGACCACTAAAGACACAGAGACCAACTACGTAGAAACAGAAATTGAGTAAATTCAATTTCAAATATCAAGAAAAAGAGAATCTCCTATGTAAGTCATAGGTGACACAAAAATCACTTGACAAAGATCGTGAAAGAAATACAAACAAAAATAGTCAAAAGGTAAATAGTGAATAGATGTCCGGAATCTGAAAAAGCAGGTCAGGTTAAGTTCAAGCAGGTTATACTTCACACGGAGTCTAACACTGTTTTATTCATCTAGATAGTTCGTCCATGAGGTATTCCGCTGACTAAATAACAACAAAAAACAACACTACCACTTACTTAAGGTGTCTACGGCAACAAGACCGTGCTAAACTATTATCTATTTGATTTGACATGGGGTGACACTACAGCAAAATCATCGAACCAAAGATCATGAAACGAACCACAGATTCTTGAACCTAACCGGCCGTTAATGTGACAAATAATGTCATTTTATTTTTGTTAACTCCAAGAGATGTTATTACCGAATATCCAATTTTCTCGATACCAGATCTGAAAATTCAATTTTATTTTTATGTGGAACAGCTGGAGAGCTGAAATTCCAAAACACAGTTTCAGCGACATAAAACAAATAGTTTTTGAGATACCGGAGTTTTTAAGAAGATTTCTGTAAATTCTTTTTGTGCTGCGAAATTTAACATGAACCCTCGTGTCATTATTATACAACTGAGTGAAAAGTATCAATTCGATCTAATATATAATATCATAAATCAACCAATGTTAAGGAAGAAATATCGAAAAACCCCAAAAAATGTATGTGCTGACGAGTTGAATGATTATTTCTCGACTTGTGCTGAAAGAGTCTTGTCCTTCCTTCGTCGAAGTTGCATTTTCGTCAGTCCTTCGTGAAGTAGATTCCTGCTGTGTAATTCAATTTTCACGAGATCAGCCAGAGCGTGGTTAGGGAAGTAATCACTAATTTAAAGAATAGTTCATCTATTGAATTTCACGGAATTTCCTTGAAAATAGTTAAGAGTAATATAAAACCACTAAAGAAACTAGTGAACGGTAGTGTCAAGTTCGGCATCTTCCCAAGTCGCCTGAAAATCTCGAAAGTGATACCGGTTCACAAAATGGGTGATGAGGGTGACTAAAACAACTATTCTCCTATTTCCCTAGTCTGTTTTCTCAAAGATAATCGAGAAAATGATCTCTAACCAAATTGTGGAACACTCTGAGAAAAACAATATTTTCGTTTTTCGTTCGCAGTTTGGTTTCCGAGTGGGACGAAACACCACGGATGTAGTAGAGCACTTGATTCATTATGCAATCGATTGTTTTGAACACAGAAAGTACCGCTCGTCATCTGTAACGTTATGATTTCACGGCATTGTTTATTTCCACCATGCACTAGGGAAAGTTACGAGATCCCACATAACGCTAGAATTTGTATTTTCCATGTTTGAATTCATCCCTTCTGGTACATTATATATTTATCATCTCGCTAATGTAATGTGCTGGAGTTGGCGAGCTTCGTTCTTTCTGTTTGTTTTGTTTTGGAATTGTGAGGTTAACTGTAGTGTCAGTCATTGTCATTGTCGTTAGTTTTATATCACAAGTAAGATTTTTGGCCTCTACGTATTATTTCCGGACTTATAGTCGTTGCCATGAATTTGAATTTGCAGAATGCCTAATTTAGTAGATACAAGTAAAACATCTCGATGGAAATTACCAAATAGCATTGTCCAATAATTTCTGAATTCTTTTATTCTTCTTTTTCTTGGTTGTCAAGTTCGACAGTTGGGATCTCTGTGTGAATTGTGGGACTTAGGTGTCAAGGCGATATTCGGTGAAGGATTTTATTTGGTTAAGATAGTTGGAAAAACGTGTTGGATTTTTGAATTGAAGAATTAGTGATTTTAAATCATCCTTGTGTAGGCGATTATAACTTCAATTTGAAGCATTCCTGTGAGGTTTACCGGAATATTTCTGGGATTCACGTTCGATATTTTTCCGCTGTTCTTACAAATGAACTCTTGAAAATCTAAGAATGTCCTTTTGTCCCTTGAACCACTGTCTGAACATCTTTTATTAGGTTTCTCTTGAGACAATTGTGTTGACAAAGAATTTCCTGTTGGACTTTCCACGAAGAACTGATTACGTCTTACTTCAATTCCCTCGAACAACAACTTAGAGGTATGAGAT
The DNA here is from genome assembly GCA_963966015.1 of Aphidecta obliterata. Lineage (NCBI taxonomy): Eukaryota > Metazoa > Arthropoda > Insecta > Coleoptera > Coccinellidae > Aphidecta > Aphidecta obliterata. Next base: position 44,439,685 of record OZ014427.1, read on the forward strand.
CATTTTTACAGTAAGAACCATGTCTTATATTTCTTTATTAGGGTTCATGTGTACGGCGGAGGTTTCACGTGTACGGCAGCAATCAAGGAGATTCACGTATACGGCGGAGGCTGTATTTCACGTATACGGCGGAGGCTGTATTTCACGTATACGGCGGAGGCTATATTTCACGTATACGGCGGAGGCTATAATTCACGTGTACGGCAGAGATTCACGAGTACGACATTCAAGTAGGAAGTTTCAAGTATACGGCGTTCAAGTGTAGGCTGTTCAAGTGTACGACTGCCTTTCGAGTCAACTGTTCGAAGTATCCTTTCGAGTCCCTCTTCGTACAAGTATTGTCTGGGTGCTGGCACTGCACTGTGAATTCTACGTGGGAACGGGCTTATGGGTTAAGGTAACCACTGACTGGAAGATCATACCGCTTATCGGGTGATAACTTGTAATTAAGTGATATAATTTTGTTGGTTAGTTATAACTATTTTAAGCTTGTTAGCAGTTATAGTGGGGTGCACTTCACAAATTGCGTTTGGATACCAGTGTTCGGTACCAGTGTATCCCTTCAGGATTATTTGTGTTAACCAATTCTTTTGGCTGTATTGTGTTATCGAACTACCGTTATTGAACTTAGCCAAGTTAGGCTGATTAAAGTTTTGTCAGTATCGATTTAGGTACAAGGTAGTATAGGTATTAGGGTAGTGATCGAGAGTCCGTCTGGCTCCCGATTTAATGATTTCCGTTGTTTATGTTCTTTCTTTCGCCTTGTACTCATAACTGCAAGTTATTTTTATTAAATCATTCAAATTAAACCTTTAAGTAAATCTGTTTACTGCTACTCTGGTAGAGGGGTACGCAGCTTTGTTTCCTTTTCAATAGGAAGGCATATCTCTACCTGGCGCCTTTTTTCCATTTCCTTATCCACTCACTCCCATCTCCCCTGAGTGTAGCCGCGAGCCTAATTGCGTTGTGACCAGCTACCTCAAAGTTTACGTCACACATCACTCGTGGATTTGACGAAGGCTTTCGATTGTGTTTTTTTTTGTGACAAGCTACTGGAAGAACTAAGGTGGTACGGATTCGATGACATATCGACCAAATTGATCGAGTCTTTTTTGAGAAATAGGCTACAGGTTACCCTTGCGAATGGTTTGTGCTCGGAGGTGAGAAAGTTATGGGACAGGGATCTGCTACTGTTCTTTTCAGATATCCGTCAACGATCTTCTGGAATATGTACCAGAGGCAGATACCATTTTGTTGATGATATTACACTTTTGCACCGAGGCTCCAACTTGGATGAATTTTTGGGGATCTCGAGGGGTATCCGGTCGAGGTCTTTCGAGTAGTTCTCCGCGAATAAACTCTGCATAAATGAGGAAAAACCTCAGGAGCTCCTGATAAGTCTGAGGAGGGTCGAATATGATCTTGGTAATATGGATTCGGTAAAATTCCTAGGTGTGTCTGGATTCCTCATATCGAGGAACTTGCCTCAAGGCTGAGCAGCAATATATTTGCTCTGAGAGCTCTATCCGGGTCTCATTCTAGCGACGTACTCAAGAGTGCATACTTCTTTCTGGTAGAATCATACTTAAGATACGGGTTATTCCTGCGGGGAAATAGCTCCCACGCAGGCAAAGTTTTCTGTCTGCAGGCGTGCTGTCAGAATTTTGGCTGGACTGAGATACCGCGATTGCTGCATCGAAGCGTACAAATATCTGAGTATACTAAATTTTCGTTCGATTTTCATACTAGGAAGCGTTAGTCATTTCACTCATTAATGTTGTCCTCTTTATGTAATGTCATACAGCAGTTTTATTCATAAACTACTAGCAGACCCGGCCACGCCTTGCTGTGGCTAGAGTATACGTGGAATTAAATTGTAGTAAAATATTCGATAAAGTGGAACTATTATTATTACCTAGGTTGCCTTTTCTATTGCGGGATTAGAGAACAAAAATTACGAAAAGCACTGCCTAGAAGTAAGGAGCTTTTGAGCGCTCGTACATCCACCTTGTAGATAGATTCGCATTTTCCAGTTTTGAGAATCAATTGAAGGAATTTTCGACAGCTGTCAAAAAAAAATCTCAAACTTATGCGAAACTCCAGACTTCATGTCAGTGCTTCAGCTGACCAATTTCTTTTCGATAATTCGCTAGAATTTTCTACGGTATCTATGGTCTTGGTGATGCGATCTGGACAAAATTTCGCACGTAGTTTGAATACATTATTCTCCAGCTAGGTGTAGAATGTCATTCTAATCCAATCAGTAGTTTCGAAATTATCTGGAGTAACATATTTTGAACGAAACCCCTAGTCTAATTTCACTCATAGATGAATGTCACTGCGATCCAAACCTACACTGAAAATTTCAAGTTCCTAGGCCTTTCCCTTCGGAAGTTATAATTTTCTATGGTTTCTATGGTTCTGGTCATGCAATATGGACAAAATGTTGCTTTAATATATCATTCTCGATTAAAATACAGAATTTTATCTCGATCGAATCCGTAGTTTCGAAATTATCGAGAAAACAAAATTTCAAACGACCGTATTTACGGAACCCCTAGTATAATTTTGCTCATAAATAAACGTGATCACGAAATTCGAGTCAAGTCAAGTCAAGTCCCTAGGTGTTTTCGTTCAAAAGTTACAATTTTCTATGGTTTCTAGGGTTCTGGTCATGCGATCTGGACAAAATGTCACATGTAGCTTGAACACTTCATTCTCTATTTGAATGCAAGATTTCATCTCGATCAAATCTGTAGTTTCCGAGTAATCGTGACCTCTCAGTTTATTTTTTCCGTACGGGAATAGAAGAACTCATTCAGTGCCAAGTCAGGACTATATGGCGAATACCTTATCAAATCGTCGTTTTGAGTGCTCAAAATTGCAGTTGTTCGAGCTTATGGGTGCAAGCTCGAATTGTCGTGGTGGAGAGAGATCCGTCTTCGGCAGTTGGTTTTCCTCATTTCTTGGAAGACAACTGACAAATAATTGGTTGTGTACCACTCATAATCGACTGTTCTGCGTTGTTCTAGTGGTACGGTTGCGACATCTCCAGTTTTTCCTTAAAAACAGGTGACCATTTGCTTGGAAGTGCTTCGTGCCCGAACAAGTTTTGTGGGCTTTGGCTCATCTTGAAACAACCATACAGTCGACTGCTATTTTCTTTCGAGCTAATACGCGTAAATCCACGATATTTCACCTGTCACAATCTCACAGACGTTTTTGAAGCATCGCGATCGTATTTTTCGGGCATTTTTTTCGACCAATCTGCACGAGCCTTTTTTGAACGATTGGCAAATTTTGTGGGATCCAACGCGAACAATTTCTTTCGATAATCAAATGTTCATGCAATATTGAATGTATGCTGGTCCCACTGATGCCTTACGGCTCGCTCACACCAAAACCGTCATCGGCCGAATTCTGCTCGGGCGACGACGGCCGAACTCGGACGATCGAACCAAACACTTGTGAATGAAGGCACACCAACCCGACCGTCATCGTCCGATGACGCCCGACAACGGCCGATTGACTGTCGAATCCGAATTTGTTGGGATTTCTCGCCGAGATCGGCCGACGTCTACAGTGCAAATTGAGTAAATAATTCATATTTCAATTCAATCGTGTTGTTATCTTTTCAAACGAGTATGGATATTGAAAAAATAATTAGTTGTGTTCATAATAGACCTACCCTGTGGGATAAACATCCAAGAAATTATATTAATCTAGATGTTTCGAAACGGTTATGGGCTGAAACTGCATCGGCAACGCACGATGTCGGCACAAGTACGCGGTTGCAGTGTGAGCACATACATATCCGAGTTACTCGTCCGGGCAGCTCTGTCCGCCATCGGCCGACAAAATCGGTTTTGGTGTGAGCGAGCCGTAAGGTTGTCTCAATCTCACGATAAGTCACATGACGATCTTTCAATATCAGATCGCGCACAACATCAATGGTTTCCGGAAGAACAACTGATTTCGAACGACCTTCACGAAATTCTTTTTGGAGCAGACTACGACCTCGATTGAATTCACAATACCATCGATAAACACTGGTCCTTGAGGGGGCTTCATCGCCAAAAATTCAATTAAGTTCATCGATGCAGTGTTGCTGAGTTAATCCACGTCGAAAGTGATACAAAAAAGTCGTACAAAAATGTTCACGATTAAATTCCATTTTTTGGCCGAGATGAATCTTTTGAGTTGATGTAAACAATACAAATAGCGCTCGTATGTCAAAACGTTCTGAGTGCGTTTAACAAAAAAGAATCTTACTTTACGATATAGTGGTCAGTTTCTAGATTGCAATACGAGGGTTCTCCATTCCCGAAATATAAAAGGCAACCCTCGTATTAACCCTAACCTACCCTTAACTTTAGTCTAACCTAACCCTATTCTAACCCTTTTTTTTCGGGTTGTGAAAAGAAATCTGTTGCCAGATTCATTCACGACCCGTGTCTGCTCTTCAGAGTGCCCCAAGAAAGCGGTTATCACATGTTCATATTTCTAGACTAAGCCCCTCTACATCTGTTGAAGATATAGGTAAATTTCTCAGTGATATCGCTTCAAATTTGACATGTGAAAAACTCGAATCTAAGCAGCCTGATATATACTCATCATTTAAGATATCTTTTCCTTCTGAGTACGAAACCAAACTCATGGATCCTGAGCTCGGGCCAGAAGGTATAATGATTAATAAATTTTTTTTGAGACGAAGAACGGTGAATCCCAAAATCACATAGATGATTTATCTTCTGGTAAATCTCTATCTTCAGAATACCACGCCGTCGGAGAAATTAATTTAATGAGAATTTTACAACTTAACGTTCAAAGTCTTCCAAATAAATTAAATAACTTGGAGCTCTTCCTCAGATCTTCAGGTCCCGATTGTATTAGTATCGTGGAACACTGGTGCACATTGGATCGCATGGAATATATGACTTTGCCTGGTTATCGGTTCGCTTCATTTTACTGTAGACCTTGTCGCGAACATGGAGGCAGTGCTATCTAAGTTAAGTCGGGATGTGAATGAAGTGCAACGCCTGAATATTTATAAGTTCTCTGTTGAGATGCATTGCGAAGTGTGTGCCATTAAGATCAAGACAAAAAAACTACCTACTGCGTGTTAAGTGTCTACAGACCTCCGTCGTGTGATATTCTTCTGTTCTTGAAAACATTAGAATATATTCTCAACTACTGTATTTCTATTTCAGGAATTTTGTTTTTATGTGGTGATCTGAATATCGACTTCCTTTCAGTTAGAGACCCGTGGAAGAAACTTCTTGAGGAACTTTTTATTTCTTTCGGTTTATTAGAAGGCTCCTTGGAGCCTACGAGAGTCTGTACAAATAAACACGGAAAAACCTCGTCTAGCAAGGTTGACTATCTAGCTACTAATGCGAGCAAGATAAGCATTGCGGTGGCTGTACACGAACCCTTCATTAGTGATCATAAATCTATCATTCCCGACTATCTTTGCCATGACAATCTTGAGGTGGAAAATGACCTTATAACTTTCAGAAGTATATCGCACTCAAGTTTGAAGAACCTTTTCTCCATGATTTCCAATACTAACTTTCAAGAATTGTTTACCTGCGATTCATTTGACACCAGATTTCAGAAGTTTGTAGACTTGGTGACTTCTTCGGTTGAAGTTACTTGCCCCTTAAGGTCATTGCCTTTTTTTCTCGATGTCGGCCGAAATGGATAAATTCCTGCATACATGAAGCAAAGGACCACTCGAAGAATCTTCACTGGATTTTTAGGAACTTGAAATCCCAAGATGCATTCATTAATTAGAAGAAAGCTAAAACTGCTTACAATAGATTACTGAAGACATCTGAACATAATTATAATGGAAAAATTCTTTCTGAGTCAGCCAATCCCAATAAAACTTTATGGACCCTTGTAAATATTGAATTAGGTACTAAGAACAAAAGTCGTAGTGATGGTATCATGCTTACAATTAATGATCAGCCTATTTCTGCTCCCGATGAGGTCTCTAACGCATTTGGTAGCTATTTCTCTACTAGACCAGGCAATTTTCACCTATTTTGCAACATTTTAACGAAAAATCAAGATTGCCTTTTTGTAGTACTATACTTCTTCTTTCAAAATCCGTTTTGTAAATTGAAATCGGACTACTTCCGACGCATCCAGCTCTTCCGGAAAATAGTGCCTTAAATAATTCAAATCGCAATTACGCAAAAACTATTTATCGGACAACGTCCAGGTTATGCACACTCAAAGTGTCTATTGACCACTACTTTCATTTGGAAAGTCAGCGCTACAACTTCGAAATTGGCCGAGTTATGAGGATTTGAAAAAACGCTGATTTTCACGGTTTTTCCGGCTTTCCTCCGGTAATGATGACCCGATTGAGTTGCACTAGCACTCATTTTTTTCATCTTTTCATTCTCTACAATTCGTCTGTTGGGAGTATTAGCACCGCTCCATTGGTTCAGATTTTACAAGCAAAAAACTAAAAAAACATCGTTTTTTTTTGTGTTTCTTCGCAATTACAAGAAAAGTAATGATATTTGCGAGTCGAAAACATATCGCTGAACATCCACGGACCACCCCACGTAACTCCCCAATCGCCGTTTTCTTCTACTATTTTTGTCACGAAAAAATCTCTATTGCCTGGTCTATACTATGGGGGAGCTCGCTTTACGTAGTGAATATGAGAATTCAATTTCGAACCGTTGCACCACCCAAAAATTAGTCAACTCCAACTTCTACTTTTTTCCAGTTATTCCCGAGGAAATCGTATCTGTGGTCTCTAGTTTGAAAAATAGTGCTGAGTCTGGACCCGATAATATTTCTTCGAAATTGCTCAAATATATTTCTCTTCTTGTTGCGGAGCATTTTTCAAATTTGATTAACATCTCTGTTTCCTCAGGTCAATTTCCTACAGTACTAAATAGGCAATTATAAAACCAGTTCATAAAAAAGAAAGTGTTAATGTCTCAGAAAATTACCGTCCGATCTCTTTATTGAGACAGCTATCGAAGGTATTCGAGAAGATTGTCTACCGTCGAATGTATGATTATCTATCTAAATTTTCCATCCTGACTAGTTGTCAACATGGCTTTAGAGCATGAAGATCCACTCAAAGTGCCTGCTGCGAATTTCTTGAATTTGTTTATTCCTCGTAAGATGATGGGGCGGAAGTATTTTTCGATCTAACTCGCGCATTTGATTGCCTTGAACCTGGATTTCTTATCGAGAAAATGTATCAAATGGGTTTCCGTGGAGTATACCTCGATTGGATTCGCAGTTTTCTCTCAAACCGGTCTATGGTGGTTAAGCTTGGCGACTCCCATTCCCGAAGATATTACACCAAATTGGGTGTCCCCCAAGGTTCAGTCTTGGGGCCACTTCTTTTTCTGTTGTTTATTAACGAGCTTTGGTATATTGTAGCTTGAATTGTGGTTCTCTTTGATGATGATACATCCTTGGCAATTAGGGCTCGTAATCTTGATGAACTCAGAATGATTTGTGAATCACTTATCCGGAACTTTATTGTCTGATGCCGAGGGAACTCCTTGATTGTGAATTTGGATAAAACCAAGATCATCAAATTTCGGATCAGGGATGGTCTTGATTTCACTGTGAACCTTTCGGACAGCAGCCTCATATCATCGGAGTGTATTAGTTTTCTGGGAGTTCGCGTGGACAACAAGTTAAGATGGTCCTTTCACATCGACCACATTTGTGGTAAAATCAGTAAATCCTACTTTGCTATTGCTCGCCTCAAGAGTTCACTATCGTTAGATTCCCTCGTTGGGGTGTATTTTAAAAGTGTATATAGTCACCTTTGCTACAACGTCGTTCTGTGGGGTTCATCCCCAAATGTTGGTCGTGTGTTTGTTGCACAGAAAAAAATACTTCGGCTTATATTCAACCTGAGACCTCAAGACTCATGCTGCCCTATTTTCAGGGAAAATAAAATTCTAACGTTTCCTTTTATATGTACATATTAAATTGCCTAATTTATGTTCACCAGAATTTGAAAAAACTTGAAACATGTACAGAGTTTCATAATTATAATACTAGGCATGAGGATACATTATGTATTCCCAAGCACAGAACTAAAAAGTATTAGTCGTCTCCTATCTTCACAGGAATGAAATTATATAATCACTTGCCTAAACATTATAAAGGAATTGCCGAAAAACAATTTAAGAAGGAAGTAAAATCAATACTGAATGAAAAATGCTTTTATAGTATTCAAGAGTTTTTTGCTAATCCTATCATTCAATTTTTTTTTTATTGCTATTGTCAACTGTGTTATATTGGTACTTTCATTTGTTCACTTGTATCTGTGTTGGTTAATTTTTTTCTTCACGAAGACAATTCCAATACATTTGTATGATGTCTCAAAGGAGGAATAAATTATTATTATCATTATTATTAATTATTATTATTATTATATGTCGGTTTGGCTTGATGTTGTTGCCGGCCTACTAAAAAAAAAACACAACTTGGGGAAATGCGAGGACCACCGGAAAGGACCTGGTCCGTACTTGGATGATACCTGATGAATAGCGGTCCTGTCTTTTTTCTCCTCATGTCTCCTGTCACAAAGCCGTAAATGCCTTCCAGTATCCTTCATGCTGAAACTTACAAAAGAATAACTAGTATGATTTCCACTGCATTGGGTTAAATTCCATGACACGTATTTCGATGCGAAGCATCATCTTCAGGTAGGTTCTTCGCACCGACACACGTGTCGTGGAATTTAACCCAATGTAGTGGAAATCATACTAGTTATTTTATTGTAAGTTTGATTATGATCAAGCATCGGCTGATTCTATTAGAATCGTTCATGCTTTATCATTTTTTCTATAATATACTCAACTGGTGGTAAGCGGCCTATCTTTCCAACCAGTGCATTCCTTTCCTCCGTCTATCTGATCTGAGGCAGTGCTTCGGGTCGTCTACAACGTGGCATGCAGGACAGACCATCCCGTCCTATCCTCATAGTAAAGGTACCATACGATCCATGCCCTGTCAAAAATTGAGTAAAATAGTACCCGGTCATTCAATGCTCACATTTCATCCACTGCTCCAAATTGCTGATCAGACTGGGCAACCAAGCGGGCAGCGGCATTTTACCTTCCACCATCCCATCTTTTCTGCAATTTACTCAGTGTCTTCCTTCCTGCCATACGTCGATTGCCCGGTAGTGCTCCTCCTATTGTATAATATAAAGGAAGCATCTTTGCGCCATCATTGGGGAGCCTCATGTTGCCGCGTGGATAGTTATCAGTCTTTGTCATGAATAATTAACAAATAATTTGCAATAAGAAACTATTTTAACTATAAATTGAGATATAAACTACCCTATCTTGTAAGTTGGATTAAACTGCACACACTGTGCAAAATTTTGATTGAAATCGGTTCAGTATTTTAGGAGACCATTCCGGAAAAACAACGTGACACGTAATTTTTGAGCGCTCGTACTACTTACACGAGGGCTATATCATTTCATCACGATGTCTGTATTTTTCGAATTTTGAGCCGAAAATGGTCTCAATCGACTATGTTCGACTCACTGATGACGAATCCGTCGGAAAATTCGAGTCTGTCCGTCCGTCCGGCCGTCCGGCAGTCCGTCCGTCAGCACGATAACTCTCGAACGGAACAACCTAGAGACTTGAAATTTTCAGTGTGGGTTCAGTTCTCGAATGGCTCTGTTAAGTTCGTTAATGGGCCAAATTCCACCAGAAGTTCCGTAAATATGGCCGTTCAAAGTTTTGTTTCCCTGATTACTTGAAAACTACAGATTTGATCGAGATGAAATTTTGCATTCAAATGGAAAATGAGGTGTTCAAGCTACATGTGAAATTTTGTCCAGATCGCCTGACCAGAACCATAGAAACCATAGAAAATTGTAACTTTTGAACGGAAACGCCTAGAGACTTGAAATTTTCAGGATAGGTGTGGATCTTGAATGTCGTGATCACGTTCATCTATGAGCAACATTATACAAGGGTTTCCGTAAATACGGTCGTTTGAAATTTTGTTTTCTCGAAACTACGGATTCCATCGAGATGAAATTTTGTATTTTAATCTGGAATGATATATTGAAGCAATATTTTGTCCAGATCGCATGACCAGAACCATAGAAACCATAGAAAATTCTAACTTTTGAACGGAAAGGCCTAGGCACTTGAAATTTTCAGGGTGGGTTTGGATCGCAAATTTCACGGTCACGTTCATCAATGAGCAAAATTGGAATAGGGGTTCCGTAAATATGGCCGTTCAAAATATTTTTTTCCTGATAGTTTCGAAACTACTGATCGGATTGGAATGAAATTATGCACCTAGCTCAGGAATAATGTATTCAAACTACGTGCAAAATTTTGTCCAGATCGCATCACCAAGACCATAGATACCGTGGAAAATTCTAGCGAATTATCGGAAAAAAATTGATTAGCAGAAGTACCGAAATGAAGTCTGGAGTTTCGCCTAAGTTTCAGAATTTTTTTGACAGCAGTCAAAAATTCCTTCAATCGATTTCTAAAACTGGAAAATGCGAATCTACCTACAAGGTGCATGTACGAGCGCTCAAAAGCTCCTGCCTTCACGGCAGTGCTTTTCTAAATTTTTATATATAAAGTTACATACTATCAGTTTATATTTGACTTCTGTTGATATTTACGAAAATGAACAGCGCATTCAGAACTGGAACGTACCGAGAGAAATTTAGAACTCTAGAAATTCAATTGGTTTAAGGAGGGGTAGACGGAATTGACATTGATGTCGAATTCATTACCTGTTCAACATTTCCGTAATAGCCCACTCTCGGCTCTCGAAAATTACAGATTATTGCCAAATTCCTTTCAGATTCGATTTTAATCCAGTCCTTCGATCTATCAAAATATCGACAATCACTTAATGACTCAGACGGAGGAGTTGTTATTAACATCATAAACACCATATTATATCATCCATGGATGAGTAGTCAACAAGTCACTCAAATATTTCCCAATAACTTCAATCCATAATCTATCAAATTCACCAACTGAATTCAGTTGTGGAAAATAACACAATGTCAAAACCCGATGAAGATCAAATGATTAATAGACAACAAATGAGCTTTTGGCATGTTACAAGTGGATGACTTCACTCGTGATATTTCGTTTCGATATGTTCGGAGAATTGGGCATTCAGCACACGGACTCTATGGTCATGAGATGGGAAGTACGAACCGTTTAGGCTTTTTCGCTGCTCAGTTGTGTTTTACTGGAGAAACGCATACGAGGTTCATCCGTTAAGCGGCTTACACACACTTAAAAATGCTGCGATGCCATGCATCGACTCTAGGATTCATGAAACTTGCATCAGTTGCATAATCGCCTACTCACATCAAAACCTGTTGCGATGCATGAATCTACTCGATGTTCATGAAACACAAGAACAGTCGGGTGAAGTTATTATTACTTCCGGGGCGTCATTACGAATAAAATTATGCACTTTTTGCCAACTTTATATTACTTAAAAGAAGATGAAATAAAAAAAAATAGTCTACAAGATGGTTCATCGAAAAAAAAAACGTTATTCAAATACAAATTTATTGAGAAAGTCCTCCTTATAAACAAAAAATGTGTTGAATATACATTGAACAAAATTCAATACCGAATTGAAAAAGTGCGAGTTGCAGTATTTGTAGTACTGAATAACGTATTTGGAATCAGTTGCGGCTTGCAGCGACGCAGAGTCTGGAATCCCATTTTGGTCGGCGAGCCACGATGTCCAGTCGGTGATTCTGATGGATGTTCCAGCGTGTATAGAATTGCGTCGATGTGAAGACGAGAGACGATATTGTTAAGGGTACTATGATTATTATGCCAACTGTTGCTATTTGTTGTGGTATTTTTCTGTGTAATTTTTTTTTCGTTTATTGTTTGTTTGATTGTGTATAGTAAAGTGGGGTGAGATGGCCACCGTTTTGCAAAGTATGCGCCTGCAAGTTTTTTCTAATGTTTAGTATTATATCATATTTTTATTTCAACAGCTTATTCATCTTCTGAACAGGTAGGTAAATAAATAGGATCAAAATACTTCTAGAATTTCCGTTTTTGAGCGCTCGTACTACTTATACGAGAGCTATATCATTTAGTTTAAAAAAAGAAGAGCAGAAAAGGAAGAGGATTGTGTGGGTGAAATCATGAATAGGCAGACGTGAGATGTATGGTGCATCGAGCAGTTCACTGAAAGTGTTGAAGGACAAAGACGTTTCGGCTCATCCATTCCCCCAATTAACTGTTTTTCATTGAGTTCTTTATAAAGGTGTAGAAGATATTCACTTTTCAATTTTGTGTTGCAATAGTCCTTGGCTTTCATATTCTATAACAAATGGTACTGCTGATAGACATTGAAAAAATTCCACAATAATATTCACGCTCCATTTCATTTTATCTGTGATTAGACAACAAGAAATTTCAAGAACGTATCAACAGCGACAAATACACGTGTTTTTGAGCGCTCGTACTACTTACACGAGGGCTATATCATTCCGTCACGATGTCGGTATTTTTCGAATTTTGAGCCGAAAATGGTCTCTAACGACTATGCTCGACTCACTGATGAGGAATCCGACGAAAAATTCGAGTCTGTCCGTCCGTCCGTATACACGATAACTCTCGAAGGGAATGTCCTAGAAACTTTAAATTTTCAGGGTAGGTTCGAATCTCGAATGCCGCAGTTGAGTTCGTTTTTGGGCAAAATTCGCCGAGGAGTTCCGTAAATATGGCCGCCGAAATTTTGTTCTCCTGATTACTTTGAAACTACAGATTCGATCGAGGTAAAATTTCGTACTCTAATGGAAAATGAGGTGTTGAAGCTACATGCAAAATTTTGTTCAGCTCGCATCACATAGAAAACATAAAAAATTGTTACTTTTGAACGGAAACGCCTAGGGACTTGAAATTTTCAGGATAGGTGTGGATCTCGATTGTCGTGATCACTTTCATCTATGAGCAAAATTATACTAGGGTTTCCGTAAATATGGTCGTTTGAAATTTAGTCTTCTTGATAATTTCCAAACAACAGATTCGATCGTGACAAAATTTTGTATACTAATGGAGAATGATTTATTCAAGCTACATTTCTCTAGATCGCATGACCAGAACCATAGAAACCATAGAAAATCATAACTTTCGAACGGAAAGGCCTAAGGACTTGAAAATTTCCGGATAGGTGTAGATCTGAAATGTGGCATTCACGTTCATCAATGAGCAGAATTATACTAGGGGTTCCGTAAAAAAGGTCGTTTGAAATTTTTTTTTCTCGATTATTCAGAAACTACGGATTCGATCGAGATAAAATTTCGTATTTTGAACGAGAATGATATATTAAAGCAACATTTTGTCTAGATCGCATGAACCATATAAATATAGAAAATTATAACTTCCGTAGGGGAAGGCCTAGGAACTTGAAATTTTTAGGGTGGGTTTGGATCGCGAATATCGCGGTCACGTTCATCAATGAGCAAAGTTAGACTAGGGGTTCCGTAAATATGACCGTTCAAAATATTTTTTTCCTGATAGTTTCGAAACTACTGATTGGATTGGAATGAAATTTTGCACCTAGCTGAGGAATAATGGATTCAAACTACGTGCGAAATTTTGTCCAGATCGCATAACCAAGACCATAGATAACGTAGAAAATTCTAGCGAATTATCGAAAAAAAATTGGTCAGCTGAAGCACTGACATGAAGTATGGAGTTTCGCCTAAGTTTCAGAATTTTTTTGACAGCAGTCGAAAATTCCTTCAATTGATTTCTAAAACTGGAAAATGCGAATCTACCTACAAGGTGGATGTACGAGCGCTCAGAAGCTCCTCACTTCACGGCAGTGCTTTTCGTAATTTTATTATTTATGAATATAAGTGTTATGTGGCCATCTATCCCAGTTCAGTGGGGTAAGTTGGCCATACAGAATAAAAATGAAAATAAACTAAAAAACCTTGGAATAACAAACTTTTTATAAGGTTGAAATAAAATATTCTTTCTAACAATTACTTTTCTTCTTTTGAACGCGGTTTTACCACAATTTTGACAAGTGTTCACAAAAGAAGAGCAATTTTTATGAAACCACATCTGGCTCATCTAGAAATGCAACCAATCGTTTTTTTTTTCGGGAGCTGTTGTTTTCCGCAGTAAACTCGAAGGGACGACAACCTGTAAAGAAAAAGACGTAAAAACTAAATGGCTATCTCCCCTACAGTTTGGTGGCCATCTCTCCCGAATGCTAGGGAGAGATGGCCACGTGAAAAAAAATAATTCACTGAATGCTTTTAAAATGTTTTGAAGGTGAGAATTATAGATTTATTATCGTACTCACCTAATACATTAAAATCACCGATAAATTTTCTTCCACTCAATCACAGTAGGAGACAGTAAGAAACTATTAAATAATTTCACAAGGACCCGTTAGTATTTTTATTTTCTGGCTGCTATAATATCACCTTGTGTTCGAAAATACAAGGGTCCTGCTCATACATAGAAGAAGATCGCCGGGGAGGAAAAGCAGCGCCATAGAACGACCAGTTCTGGAGATTTTAGCTGTTGGCCATCTCTCCCGGCTGGCCATCTCAGCCCACTTTAGCCTATGTAAATTCCGTGATGGAAAGTGATCGACAATTTGAATTTCATATGATACCGGTACGTTTAATTAACACTCCGTTTGGAGACACATAGGCGTATAGGAATCACGAAGGTTTCATATATTTTATTCGATCGATGCCTCATATGTGAACACAAAATTTCAGCAGGAAATGTCGATAGTTTCCGACAAACAGGAGTATTCAAAAAGATTTATTTTTTTATTTTTATTCTGCTGCGATCCCCTCGAAATTTCACATAAACCTTGCTGTCGTTATTCTACAACTAACTATCTCATGATATAGTTCAGTAATGTGACAGACGAAGAATGTAGGAGCGGCACATATAAGGCCGTTTGCTGGCAACCGAAGACATGTTTTGTGGGTCAGTTACATTGGGCGAGTTTACAAGCTGCTAGTAAACTCGCCCAGTGTAATCATGTTCACTAGAAAACAAGCAGATTGTAAACAATTTGCGAGTAAAGTTGAAAGCTGGGCTACTTTACCCGATGGCGTTTTGGATTTTGGGCTAGTGAACTAGCCTTGTGTAGTCATAGTTGCTAATAAACTATGTACTCAGTGGTTCCTGCTTTCAAGTGTTTACAAAGTGTCGACAGAAATAGTTCGTGCCGGAGTCATTTTTTAGCTAATGCAATCAAAAAGAAGTTTAAAAAAAGAAGAGCAGAAAAGGAGGAGGATTGTGTGGGTGAAATCATGAATAGGCAGACGTGAGATGTATGGTGCATCGAGCAGTTCACTGAAAGTGTTGAAGGACAAAGACGTTTCGGCTCATCCATTCCCCCAATTAACTGTTTTTCATTGAGTTCTTTATAAAGGTGTAGAAGATATTCACTTTTCAATTTTGTGTTGCAATAGTCCTTGGCTTTCATATTCTATAACAAATGGTACTGCTGATAGATATTGAAAAAATTCCACAAAAATATTCACGCTCCATTTCATTTTATCTGTGATTAGACAACAAGAAATTTCAAGAACGTATCAACATCGACAAATACACGTGTTTTTGAGCGCTCGTACTACTTACACGAGGGCTATATCATTTCGTCACGATGTCTGTATTTTTCGAATTTTGAGCCGAAAATGGTCTCAAACGACTATGTTCGACTCACTGATGACCAGTGTGGGTTGAGTTCCTGAATGCCTCGGTTAAGTTCGTTAATGGGCTAAATTCCACCAGGGGTTTCGTGAATATGGCCGCTCCAAATTTTATTTTTCCAATTACTTCGAAACTACTGATTCGATGGAAGTGAAATTTTGCACTCAAATTGAGAATAACGTGTCCAAGCTGCATGCAACTTTTTTTTGTCCAACTCGCATGACCAGAACCATAGAAACCATAGAAATTTATAACTTCGTAATGGAAAGGCCAAGGGACTCGAAATTTTCAGGGTAGGTGTGGATCTCGAATGTTGCGGTCACGTTCATCAATGAGCAGAATAAGACTTGGGATTCCGTTATTATGGTCGTTTGAAATTCAGTTTTCTTGATAATTTCAGAACTATGGATTTGATTGTGACGAAATTTTGTATTCAAATGGAGAATGATATATTCGAGCTACATTTTTTTCAGATCACATGACCAGAACCATAGAAAATTATAACTCTCGAACGGAAAGCCCTAGGGTCTTTAAACAGGATAGGCCTGGATCTGGAATGACGCGGTCGCGTTCATCAATTAGCAGAGTTAGCCTAGGGGTTCCGTCAGAATTATATATTCAAGCTACATTTTTTCCATATTGCATGACTAGAACCACAGAAACCATAGAAATTTATAACTTTGTAATGGAAAGGCCTTGGGACTTGAAATTTTCAGGGTAGGTTCGGATCACGAATTTCTCGATCGCGTTCACCAATTAGCAAAATTTGACCAGGGGTTCCGTGAATATGGCCGTTCAAAATATTTTTCTCCTGATTATTTCGAAACTACTGATTGGATTAGAATGAAATCCCGCACACAGATGAAGAATAATGTATTCAAACTATGTGGGAAATTTTGTCCAGACCGCATTACCAAGACCATAGATACCGTAGAAAATTATAGCGAATTATCGAAGAAAACATGGTCACCTGAAGCACTGACGTGAAGTCTGCATTTTCCCCTTATTTTTAAATTTTTTTTGAAAGCCGTCAAAATCTCTCCAATTGGTTTCTAAAACTGGAGAATGCGAGTCTACCTACAAGGTGGATGAACGAGCGCTCAAAAGCTCCTGACTTCACGGCAGTGCTTTTCGTAATTTTTAATCGTAAGCTTGTTGGCTACCTAGCGAGTGGAAAGTTTTGCGTGTGATCATCACTATTGCACTAGCCGACTCGCTCGCTTCTAAAATCGCCCACTAGCAGCTCGTAACTCGCTCAATGTAATCGACCCATTAGTGTCACGAAGTATATGATTATGAGCCCTTTGAGCTTCATAATGAATCATATCACATTATTTCAAGAAGAAGCAATACAACACTTTATCGCAGCAAATAATGACGGTAAAATAATTATGTCTATTGTAATGTACCTTGACAGTCAGGCAGTACTGAAAGCACTCAATGATACACAGATAAACTCGAAACTATTCTTCTTCTTCGCTCCAACGAAAAAACCTGTCTCAGAAGAATGATCTTGGCATGGATTCCAGGAGCCAGGAGCCAGGGAAAAGAGATATGAGATATATTATGTTGAACTGATCAGAGAATCATCTAACCGTTAAAGGTGGCTTTAATTGAGAATTCCTTATAGGTTCTAATAACAGGCATCTATAGTTCTCCTCCAGGCTATGAGTACTGATATTAGTGTCTATTAAAGCGATGTATGCTGCTTTTTTCTGTTTTCTCCTCATCGAGTTTTCCTAAACTTGGGGACTCTTCCATTATACTCTGTGGAAGTCATCCAAGGATTGCTGAACGGTTTCTTTCTTTCGCTTCTAGTCTTTTTGATTTTTTATGTTCTCAGATTCTGACTTTGAGGGTAAGCTTGATCTCTGATATGTGTTCTATCACACCCACATAGTATCAGAAGCATACACAGTTTTTTGCATCCCGATTCTCATTGCGTTTCGAATCGTTCTTAGTTTTTAGGAAAGTCATCCTATGTCTAGTATTATCCCTCTACTCGCTATTAGTAGCCGTTCTTTTCTCATTCCTATGGTCTTTCTGGGATCCATATTTGGTGTTATATTTACCTATTTTTTTTCATTTCCGCTATCCTGTCTTCCTCGTTCGAGTAGATTGTCTGATTTTGATGGTTCAATTGAAAGTTCAGATATTGTTCTGTATAACTTTTTATTGAGCTGACCATCGTCAATAACATCAAGAGATCAAATTTAATTTAAAACCTAATGAGAATTTGTGGAGAATCGCTGTAATTTTCTACTAATGCCTCAATTTTCTTTGAGCTGCAGTAATATGATAGAGAAATCCAGACGACCGTGAGAATTGTGAGACAATAACCAGAAAGAAAATAGAAGGCTCCTTGGCAACACGAATATTTCCATAATTTTCTGTTCACTAATTATTTGTGACAACCCAACACGTTGAATGACTAAGAGATAAAAGGCGGAGAAGTCTTGTTTTTCTTCATGACCCAATTTATTTATGAATAAATTACCCACTTTTACGACAACGGGAGGGGACGAAGCTCTCTGCCGTATCTGTGATTCGAAGGGGGGTGTAGGGTTCTATACGCGCGGCCCATAGCCTCCATTCCTCTATTGAGTTCATTTCAGGAACATTATCCATCTAATTTACCTTTTATGTTTTTTTTCTCAGAGCCTATCCTATTCTTGTCGTAATGTCCAATAATAATTCAGCATTCTTCAGGACGAACTTGACATTGGAGGAAGTTTTTGTGCAAGATGATCTGAATTTTCTACTCCAAGGAAGATTTTGCATGAGATCTTGATGCGATGGAAATCGATGACATTCTTCGGATTGTTCGGATTACTCATTACACCTCACGGGTATTATATCGATATTTGGTTATATGCTTGATCCACTATAACTTGATACCAATCAAATACTCCAAGAATACCAGTAAAACACGCTTTTCCTGTATAATTATTTTCTTTGTCTATCGATTTCAGATCAGCCAAAAAATTAGATATCAATCAGAAACGAGACATTTCACATAAAATCTTACAAATCCTTTTCAAGGAATATCAACATGAGCGAACACACGTGATTGAGTTCACATGGGAAATTTCCAATGACGAATGTATCAGGTGCTTTTCACTTCGCACTTCACTTTTCACTTTGCACATTTCAATTGTAAATGCTTTTCGTCCAATGTAAATAATTTGAAAAATGCAAAGTGGTTTGGTGCAACAGGCCTCTGTGGCAAGCATTCAGAATTGAAAAGCACTTCGCAGAAATAAAAAAACTAAGTGTTGGGGGAAATTTTGTGCAACAGATCGATTTTCACTGCAAATTCAACAAAATGCTAATTGCAAAGTGAAAAGTTGCTGTTTTGCTACAATAGGCCCCTGATCTGAACTTTGAGATCCGATAATTCATTCGAATATGAAGATATGAGACTGAAGTTTCTAAACTACCATCCTCCAAAGGTTTTAAACATTATAGAATATAAGATATTATTCAGCAAAACTATGAAGCAGATCACAGAAGTTCAAGAAAGCTTCACACCCTCATTGTGACTTCCAACCGACATGGGACACATGAATGTTTCTTCACGCCAACAAATGTTAGCAGGTTGATGAATTATAGTTCCTTGCACACTTTTCATGGACGTTTCACCAACCTATTTGATACAGAGTTCACGACCGAAGATACAATTTTGCTTAACCTTGGACACAATTGCACCTCGAAAAATGGACGTACATGCTCAGCTATTGACTTAAAAAAACCAGCTACGAAAACACCTTATCTATAAAATGTTATGTGAATAATTTGGACACATACTGAAGAACAGTGAAAGAGAAAAGAATACGCTTCACTACGGTGTACCAGATCAATTTACGGCTACTTTAAGCTCCATTAAAAAAAAATTTTAACTCTAACAATCTCACGATCACAAAGGCAGACAAAAAAATACGGGGCTGGTTGTCGTCCCAACTTTCCTCTATAAAGATGAAACATTGAAATTTTTGAAGACTATGACATCTACTTGGGTAATACTAGCATTTCAACGAAATACACCACACATCTGAACAAATTGCTCAAGACCGCTCTACTAACTTTCCAGAAATTAAGCCCTCATTTGAGTATTCATAGCATAAGAGAAAAAAAACCCACAGGTCTCAAACTTATATAGTCTTATTGAACTACATAAGGCAGACAAAATTATAAGACCCATAACTTCAACCTTCAATTCTCCCGCTCATAATGGTTCGCGATGTGGATGCAGAAAAGCAGGGTTGCAGGGCTCTTTAGCTTGGGGCCAGTGAAATGAGCAAGCTTGTTTTAATGCTTCGCCATATCAGAGTGATATCGATGAAGACGGTACTTTCGACCCAGAAATCCTGGAAGAACTGGAGACAAATGTCATTGAAGACGAGAACACAGGGGAATTTGAAATTTTACAGCAGATGGAGGACGATAAAGAAGAAAATTATAAGTAAAACTTTTTGTTTGTTGTTATTATTATTCAATTTTTTAAATTTTAACTTTCATTGATGTATGAAATGTTTAATTCTTCTTTTTATTTAGTAAGGAAGTAATGAGTATAAGTGAGGTTAGAATCGATAAAAATATTACAGTATTACCCTCAATAATTTCATAATTACACGAGTAGGTATGTGTAATTAAATGAAGGGATACTGAATTATTGAAAGTTGATAGTTATTTTCCAATCTAGAGCGGAAAGTTGTGTTTTTCCGCAAATAGGAACAATATGTTTCCTACAACCGTATTATAAAGGAAGAAAAACGTAACATAATTTACTTTTGTGAGAGAAACGCGGTATAAAGGTAACTGGCATATATTATATTTACAATACATCCTTCATTAGCCGTAATTGTTGACAATATTTATGTTGAAGGTGCAATTTGTTGGATTTTTGAGCTTTATTGCCGATGACAATAATTGTTGCTTCAGATCTCCATGTCTTGGACCAGATTCTACGGAATCTAACTGGCTCATTATAGTGCGACTGTTTAAAGTTGATGAACATGGTTCGTTTTCTTTATCTGGAGTTGAAGAAGCATTGATAGAAAGTATTCTGTTACACAATTTTTTTTTGTTTTCGGATTCTTCCACGTAAGTCTCGGACACAGCAGTCGATTCCCAACCTCCTAGGCGTTTTATATTTGTTATTCCTTCGCCTGAATCTGCTAGGAAGGTTGCTGAAGAACGTCTAAAACTATGGCCTGTATAAAGTTCAGGAATATGTAGGCGTAATTATAATGCGATTTCGGTTGGGAATTTTTCAAATTTATTGATAACTAAACATTGAGTTGTGCATTTTCTCTTTCGGTAATTTACGAAGAAACGACGATGGATGGTTCTTGGGGGTCGTAAATCTACGTATGTTCTGTACAGTTTCAAAAACATCCCATTATGTATTTCTTCAGAAATCACGAATGATCTTGCTGTGTGATTTTTGAAATCCGAAATTTTACTATTATGAGGGACCCTTTATCTTCAATATCATCTAGGGTGATACTAGCAAGTTCCGCTCTGCGGCAAGCTCCGGCTAGACCAAAAATTGTTTCCAGATTCATCATAAGGTAAACAACGTCTGATGCTGACATAAACTTGACAATATCTTCTTTTGTGAAAATTTTTGCTTTTTCTGACCGAAAACCAGTATTCTCCTGTTTCAAGTAATTGGTTAACTTGAAAAACTTACTTATATCAATATTTTCCTTTATTTTCAATAAATATTCAACCATGGAATAGCGTGACCAGAGTGTATTTAGTTTAAGAAAGAGATCGACAAATACGTCAGAAGTACTTCCTCATCAAAGTTCTTCACATTCTTACTTTCGCAACAGTTCAAAAAATGGACATATTGTTTCTCGTACCTCTCTTTAGATATTTCTGGCAATAAATCCAAGCATGCTGCCTTAGCTACTTCCAGAATGTCTTGCGGTAACTCTTCATAAGATGAATACAATTATTTTCTCATCTCGTTTCAATATTTGAAACATAATTCAATAAGGGTGAATAACTTGACAGGTTGTAATAGATAGGTCCTAGATTATCATCCTGCGAATTAAGAGGCTTCATTTAAAACCGATTTCAGAGAGGATTGCTTTTAGTTTGTATACAGACTAGACGAACACAAGAAGAACAGTAGTCTGTACTCTGTTCGATGGTTATTTTTTGGTTCGCTGGTTATTTTCAATTCTCAAAAAGGTTGAGAAATATGTTGTGAGAGTACTCAGTGATACAAAGCCAAGAACACTGGTAAGGTCTTCAAGCGTTAGACGTAAAATTCAGCAAATTTACGAAACCAAGGGTTTCCAATATCCCTAGTATATTATTACAGTTTTATTTGATAATCTTATGCAAGTAAGTCCTGTTGATTTCTTTTATATTGAAACGTTAGTGTGATATTATGCTTTGTTGTCGATGTGTGTTGATGAATATTTAGGTTCGACGTGTTATAAGTTCCTTTAATAGTTCATTAATTTGAGCAATTATTAAATTTGATACCCCTAGAAATTGAAATTATGAGGCCATGTACTTCAAAGTCAAGCGTAGAGCTTGGTCTATGGGATCTATGGTCCAACCGTCGTTTCAGAGGTTAGCGTCATTCCGGCCATTCCGCCATTGTTATTCTAACATGAACTCGAACGTAACAGGCGTCTTTGTTTGTAAACAGTACCACGTGCTAATCTCCGACATTAGATTATTGAAAAATAAACGATTCGTTCATCATCCTGAGTGTTTTTACTATTAACTTACATTAATATTTTGGATTCTTTATACTTTTTAAGAATGATATGTGCCAGCTTTACATTATGGCTAGATGCAAAAGCTCCCTATAGGAGTCAAAAGAATTGTGTTCCTTTCTGGGGTAGTAGTAGTGAAGTACCTTCCTCTCTGCAGAGCCAGTTATTACTGTTCAACTGCAGGATATTCTGGATTTATTCCACTGGGATTACAGACTGTCGAGATAGTCCCGGTCCCTTTTAGTTGCCACATGTCCACATTATTAGTTTAAGGGGATAGGGACTACAATAGCGGTACTTTCATCCTAGAACGCACATTGTATCATTAAAGTTGTGAATGTTTACGTTGTAGCACCTATCATTCTAAACAAAGGTCTCTTTTGAATCTTACTATTTTTCTGCATAAACTGTAACTTCTTCACCATATACCATGCCTACTGATAATGTTTTTACTGTTTATCCATTTAATATGTATTTATTCAATTCATTTATTTATTAATTGAATTTACACTTTTCAATAATTCACACATTTCACATATTCATCTTATTCTTCTACAAAACCACAACTGCACCTAAGTGATTCAACACTTGTTTTGTGCATTATTTATCAATGATTCCTTTCTTTTTTTTTTTCATAATTCTACACACATCACAATATCCCTCCTTT
The DNA here is from genome assembly GCA_963966015.1 of Aphidecta obliterata. Classification (NCBI taxonomy): domain Eukaryota; kingdom Metazoa; phylum Arthropoda; class Insecta; order Coleoptera; family Coccinellidae; genus Aphidecta; species Aphidecta obliterata. Next base: position 44,462,823 of record OZ014427.1, read on the forward strand.
ACTATACTACTCCAAAAAAAAAAATCACAAACACAAACCTGCAAATCAATCAATCAACTCCACAAATGAAGTATAGTTATCATGTATAAACATCTTACATCGCATTGAAAATTTTTTATAGACCTTAATATTTCTAACACTCGAGGGTAACAAATTGTAAGCCTTCGGGTCAGATGGTAAGCAAATCTTGAACGCACATTCTTATTAGATTCAGAAACGCTCAGTTATCCGCTCGTCATACTACGAGTCACAACATTATGTGAGATATGAGTTTTTGAATGTTCTCTCTAAAGGCTGGTTCGCATTAGGAGAGTATTTTAGTCGAGTAGCGAGTGATTTAGTAACTAAACGTGTCTGAACGATGAAAATTTAGTCGAGTAGTTAGGCAAGTAATTTAGTCGAGTCGATCCATTCTACTGTATTTTCAACGGGCGAGTAGCACCCCCACCACGCGTCCGAGATCACTGGCTTGCCGGCTCGCTACTCGCTACTCGACTAAAATACTCTCCTAATGCGAACTAGACTTTAGGGATGAATACTACCAATGTGTGGAAGTACAAAGATCTTATGTTGCATACATCTCCTCCATAAAGTAGCCTGGTTGGGTATCGTCTATCTTTTTTGTAAATAATCTTCAGTATATAATTTTGTATTGTAGACAAGGTTTTTAATAAATTTTCCCCAGTGCTCCCCAAGCCAGTATTCCATATCTCAGAGGTGATTCCACTAGAGATTTGTACACCAAAATCAATATATTTTTACTTGCGATATCTCTCAGCTGATAAAACTTTTAAATTAGTTTTCTAATTCTCCTTGTTAAATATGCCACATGTTGGCTCCATTTTATATACATCTATAATAATTCCCAAATATTCAGTATCTTCAACTTCTTTTATGTCTCCAATGCCTCTAATATTAATGCAGTGAAATTTGGGTCTGTTTACATATGTGATGGTAAATGCTATATAATTGGTCTCATCCGCATTTAGAGACAGCTGGAACCCATTCAACCACATCTTCACCATACTCATTTCCTCCCGGACGCTTTGCTTAATAACTTCCCAATCATATCCACTAAATATGGCAACCGTATCATCAGCATACGATACTAGTTTGCCATCTATTTTAAGCGCCAAAAGAGAATTCATATAAATAGTGAAGAGTATTGGACCCAGAACTGTCCCCTGGGGCACACCCACTCTCACCAGTTTCAGTTCACTTAGATCTTTATGTACTTTTACGTATTGCGAGCGGTCGTTTAGATAGTCTCTGAAAAGATTCAACACGATACCGCGAATTCCATAACGCTCAAACACTTGTAGTAATTTTTCATGATGGACCGTATCGAAGGCTTTTGGCAAATCTAGGAATACTGCGATACATTTTTTATTGTTATCAAGATTGCCCGAAACCTCATCAACAACCTCAAACATGGCATCCGATGTGCTTCTACCCTCTCGGAACCCAAACTGATATTGACTCAATATTTTGTTGCTATTTAGGAAGTTTATTAGACGTGTTTTTAGGCATTTTTCAGCAATCTTTCCAAAATTATGATTACACTAATTGGCCGATAATTTGAAACTTTATTCCTGTCACCTGCTTTGTAAATAGGAGTTATCACAGAGGTTTTAAATTGTTTGGGGAATTTTCCACTACTAAATATTAGATTAATGATGTGGCAAAGAGGGCGCAGTTAGTTTTAATAAAAAGGGAGTGATTCCATCATAACCAGGTGTACTATTCTTCAATGAATTTATGTGGAGGAGCACCTCATTTTCCGTGAGAGGAGTTAAAAATAAGGAGTTCCTATTGATGGGAATATTGTTCCATGAGAAATTGTGTGGCATATTTACTTTCTCAATCATTCTAGTGCCTATGCTAGTGAAATATTCATTACAAAAATTTGCCATTTCTTTATTGCTATTGAAAGTTCTTCCATCGTCATCGTGTATATCTAGGTTTATTGTTCTTTTTCCCGACTTATCACATGCTGCCTCGGAAATTACTTGATGAATTTTTTTCATGTTATTTTGATTATGTTGTATTATGTCCCTATAGTAGTTGTGTTTACATTTCTTTAGAAGACTGTTCATTTGATTCCTATAAGCTTTATATTGTTCTTCTAATTCTACCGAGAAATTACAACACAATCGTTTCTTTAATTTATTTCTTGTGGCAATGGATCTTGTAAGGCCTTCCGTTATCCAAGGCTTAATTTTTTTGACTTTTTTTCCCGAATAATTTCTACTACCTTGCATTCGTTTATCAAATGCTCAAAAGTGTCTGTAAACATATCTGCAGCCACTTGAGCGTCATTTGCTGCAGTGACCTACGTCCAGTTTTCGTTTTCTATTAATGAAAGCAATTTTTCCGTGTCAACTTTCCTGATTGTGTGAGAAGTTCCATCATTATTATTTTCTTGAGTTTCAGTAAATGTATCTCTATAAAATATAGCTGTAACAGCATAATGATCTGTGATACTACATGTTGATATATTCGAATTGGCACTTATATTTCTTGCATGTCCCTGTTTAATAAATATATGGTCTATGCAAGTATATGTGTTTTCGGTTACACGAGTCGGCAGTTGTATAAAAGGTAAAAATCCATGTCTTGCCATCACAGATATGTACTCACTAGCATTTACATCTCCATCATCCAATATGTCTATATTAATGTCTCCCACAAGCAATTGAAAGTGCACGCGCTCAGTGTTCAGTTCAAGGTAATTATCAATTTCTTCTGAGAATGACACTATATTAGATGGGTTTGGTCGGTATAATGCAAAAATTCGAAACGATGTACCCTCAATGGTAGTATTTAAAATACTCAATGTGACTCCACAGATATCAAGTTTGAAATAGTAACATTGACGTTCAAGCTTACCCTATAAAACATCATGACCCCGTCATTTCTATTGAAATCAGCATTGTTATAGTATGCTTCATAACCCGGAATGTTGATCTGCTGCAATGTATCCAACCTAAAACACTCACTCAAAACAACAATATCATAAAACATACCATAAGTCGACAAAACAACTAAAAGTTTGAAGTCAAAATTCTTTTTAATGCTTATGATATTGAGATGAAAGATACTAAAAATACTTTTGGCGCCGTACTTGCTATTTGGAGTGTCGATGTATCCACCAAGGTTTCTTTCCTCTAGTTCAAGGTCTTTCAGTACAGCATCCTCATCTATTGTGACCATTCTGGAGTAAAGGCAGTTTTCCTTTGAAGGATTCGTTTTTGGCGTTCCAAACTAGGTCAAAGCAAATCACCGGCACAATGCTGAGTATTGTATGTCGTCTTATACTCTTCATTTGAAGTGACACAGTTTAAACAACATTCAGTCTGTTTTGGGCAGTTGTTTTCTCCATGTTCCTCCCCACAGATTGGGCAAGTTAGTCTATTGCGGCAATCATTTATTTTATGGTAGAAACCCTGATATTTAAAACATCTTGGCACGCACATCTAGATCTTCATAAACTGGCAGTCTTTCCAATCCGATGCAAAGCTTTTTCTTAACCATGATCTGTTGAAACGCTTTTGCGGATCACACACAATAAATTGTACTGCAACGTCTTCTTTTTTCCTGCTATATGTTATTCTAATATTATCTTCTATGTCATTTTGTTCAACGATACTTTCAACTATTTCTTACTCCCTTATTCTACCATTTTAGTATTTACCTCTGCTTATAATATATTATTTTCCTCTTATTGATATTCATCGTTCCTGATTCTTATTCTCCGGTTAGATCTGAAGTTGGGGAACCGCCCCAACAGAACCAATAAACTCTTGTTCTCTTGGTTCTTACCATTTTGTTTGAATTCCCTAGACTCCCCCTCGATTTTTCCTAGTACGACGAGAGAATTCTGTGGTTTCTGCGAAACGTAGAGTTGTTCCCACTAGATCGATCATTGCGCTGGCCAAAAATAGTTGAGATTAGTTTGCGATCCCGCGTGTTCGTATATTGTGTTCTGATAATATAGTCGGTATTTAAAACTGCAAAACATTACAAGGTATTCGTATTGACAAATTAATTAAGTAAGTAACCAGTTGCTATGAGAAATCGTAGGCCATGACATAGAAATAATTCAGATCTATGGGCGCTGTTGATAATTTTTGAAGGAAGTCAAAATTCTAATTTCTGAAAATTCGATCATTTTGAAATGACAAATTGAATCAATAATTATGCTTACATAGTTGAAATTGCTTAATTTATAATTATGAACTTATTATATAAGCGAGTAGAGACATTGATCTCATTTTAAAGGTTTTATAATCTACAAATTTAACAAATATTTACTTTGTCCGAAAAGTATGCGAGGTAAACTGAATTAACATAAAGTTCTTAATAACAAAGGTGGGTAATAATTTGATTAGAGATCTTCGATAAGCCTCGTAGCTTCGTGCGAGCATCTTATCTTTCGTTCGATAAATATAGGTAGGTATTACAAAAGAAAATTTGAATGGAGAAACCGTGGTTCATCTTCATGGTATGTATATCTCATCATGAATCAAAAGAACAACGTTATCGGGGTCTTTCAGTCAGACAAACAACATGGCAGCTATAATGGAGATAGCTTTATTCCTTCTGCTACCGCGAAAAGTAGTTACAGTTTTCTGTGAACTTTGAACACAGAAGCTTCAACGAATTGTTTTCTTCAAGACGGTGAATATACGTGAAAAGTGTTTCAAAGAAGAAGCTCAAACTTTCAATGAGAATAAATCAGATAATATTTCATGATATAGAAGGTTTGTAATATAACGTCGTTCAAATGTTTACCGCATTTTTGCTCGGTGGCGCACTTATAGAGGGGGTTATACCTACAAGTTCCTTCAAACTTCAGCGAGGTGTTCCTGCAATATTGAATCCGGGCTCTCTGATCTAGAAACGGATGTGTGTTTCATCCCAGAGTTGTAGGTAGGACACATCCATTGGGCGGATTCAGTAATTTTCGCTATACAGGGTGTCCGGGAAAATGTGGGAAATCTCTCGGATTCAGATAAAACATAGAAAAATAAGATGACAAGTTCGCATAATCTTTTTTCCTAGCGGCCCTCCCTACGTAGATAAGGCCTCCTAAATGACGCCACTGGAAATTCGTTTTACTAGAATAAATTTTGAACTACTTAATATAATTTAATGAAAATTTGATATGATAAAAGGGGGTAAGGACCACTTCAATTACTGCCCTTAAATTTAAATTAGCTTGTTTAGTTTACCAGGGGCGGACTAGGTTGTACGTTTTAATGTTCACATTTTTAACACCCTGTATGATAAGGGGTTGAATAAAAACAAATTTGGATACCTTGAACATCAATCTAAAGAAAAGGTACTCTTGTTCATTGTCGATGAAACGAACCGTTTTCGAAAAACAAAATAATAAAAGAAGTAGTTTTTTTATTTCTAGTGAAAAGAACCATGAATTCTATTTTTTTTTGTCTGCAACAAAGTGTGATACGAAAGTTATTCAAGGAACAAAAAAGTTTTACTTAGTTTACGTTATTGAATCCGACAAAATTACAAAGATTCTTAACACTGCAGTTTTGGCCCAGAAAGGCACCTTAACAAAAATAATAATACTTATTATTAGAATTCATGGTTCTTTTTGATAAAAATAAAAAGTTACTTCTTTTATTATTTTGTTTTTCGAAAACGGCTCATTTTATCGACAATGAACTTACGTTATCTTTAGCTTAATGTTCAAGATATCCAAATTTGTATTTTTTAACTCCTTATCATACAGGGTGTTAAAAATGTAAGCATTGAGATGTACAACCTAGTCCGCCCCTGGTAAACTTAACGAGCTAATTTAAATTTAAGGGCAGTATTTTTAGAGGTCCTTACTACTTTTTATCATATCAAATTTTCGTCGAATTATATTAAGTAGTTCAAAATTTATTCCAGTAAAATGAATTTCCAGTGGCGTCATTTAGGAGGCCGTATCTCCGTAGGGAGGGCCGCTAAGAAAAAAGATCATGGGAACTTGTCATCTTATTTTTCTATGTTTTATCTAAATCCGAGAGATTTCCCACATTTTCCCGGACACCCTGTATACAGGGTGTTTTTTTACGGTGAGGATTTTTTATTTCGACAGGTGCTAAAACACGTCAAAAGAAATCATTTCGCCGGAAGTTGATCACATGAAATATTCAATTTGAAAAAAATGCAAAAATCTAGGGCATAAACATATTAAGACCACTCTTGATCGTGTTATATCACATTCTGGATCGTGTTATATCACATTCTTGATCGTGTTATATCACATTCACAAGGTCTCTTGAATCACGGTACCATATACATTCCAGAAAATAATTAAGTGATGGATGTTTGGATGGATGCAAATTTGTTTATTCTCTTTCAACTTTCATTAGGAAATTTTTCCTGAAAGGTATAATTCTTAGAGTTTAAACTGAGGACAAATTACTGATTGAAAAAGTCCTATTACCATCCGTTTAATGTGCATAAAGTCTTGCCCGGCGTAATAACGAATGGTCACTCTTACACTTATGTTTTCAAATGACCCCAATGGAAGAAATCTCAGAAATTAAGATCGAAAAACTAAGTCATCATACGCATCTTTCCGTATACTGACCTCACACAACTTTGATTTCGAAATACTGGTAAACGATTTTTGGTATATCGACTTATTTTGATGCGTTTTATTGCTGGTCAAAGAAAAAGCCTCACTTTTGAAAACGCCCTGTATACACCTTCAAATGTAAAGTGGTACTCTCCGCTTAATGAGTGTATCTCAGAAAGAGAACAGCTGGAAATTTTCCAGATGTATGGAAAAACTACAACCACCAAAAATGGAATGCCTTGGACTTCCGTACACTTACACGCCCTGCATAGTGGTTTGAAAGACCTATCAAATGGAGTACAGGTTTGATTCTTCACTCAACAAGTCCTTCGTGAATTCTGAAAAATATTATAATTCAGATTAACTCAGTATTCACTAATTAGTCTACGATTTTCACTACTTAAGAGTTTAACAAAACCACTACACGTGTTTTGCCATACCATGGCTTCATCAGGAGACGAGATAACCTAAGATCGAGGGTTCCAAAATGGTCGTTACGGTGAGATGACCTACATTTCCTCACGTCCCAGTTTGGAGCCCCTAAAGTATTTAAAAATTGAAAATATTTCATAAAACAACGACGAAGATTGAAATATATGTTTGTATAGTGATAATTATTCAAAAAGCTTGGAGATTTTTTAGAAAATTTGTGATTTGTGTTATACACGTGATTGTGATAAACTATTTTCGGGGATTGGTTTTACCAAGACTCCTGCAGTTCCTCGGGACCCCGAGACTAAAACGACCAAGACACCGAGATTGGGTACATAGCCTAGCGGCTGAGCCCAGATCAAAGCCATCACGTTCTAGAGGGGTTGCTAGACATTGGGCTTGATTATCAAGAAGGAACAACAACATAACCTAAGATCATTGTTGCACTCGTCGGAATAAATACCTGCTTCCTAGAGGGTATGGGAAATATATGAAGAATATAGATAAGGGTTGTTATCTACATACCTGATCTCTGCGTCATCAGGTTCTTGTTAAACGGTTGAACAAATTCAACAAAGGAGAGTATTTAACTCATCCTGGTCGTTAAGCAAATTGATTGAGCATTTCTGTTTGTTGATTTCCATGCTTTCTAACACATTAAGTTGCAAGCCTTCACTTTCAATATGCAGAATTTCGTAGTCATGTGTGAAGCAATGCTTTTTGAATTTGTTTTTCCGTTATTGAAAAAACTTCTATGTTTTTCAATTGTTTTCTCCAAGGTCCTACCAGTTCGGCCGATATAGAAACTTGAACAATCTTCGCATGTTAATTTATATACTCCCGATTTATCTGATTGATCCGTTTTATATTCATTATTTCTGATGAATTTACCTAAGCTTTTATCGATAATATACGCGATATTGATTTATTTTGATTTCAACAACAATGAGGTTTTCTCTGAGACTTTTCCTGAACATGTAATTATTCTATAATATTGTTTTATTTCTTTTTGAACTGGAAAAACTTCAGCTATGGCTTTTTCATTTTATAATTTACTTACAAAATAAGTAACAATGATCTTGGAAACAAAGAGACTTCAGAAGAATAGTTTTGAATTTTTTTTTGAGTGATTTATTTTCTACACACTGTCAACTTTCTGTCCAGTTAAGAGTCGTTCTACGTTAATAACAGCCCACAATAATAATTTTAGTGAAACGGAATGGCATCCTATTCACCAAACGGGCTCTTTCACACATTCGGGTTCTCCCAGTCGTCCACGAAATAAAATGTCCTCATCAGTCAAGTTCGCAAAAGGTTCAGACTTCTATAAAGTTGATTCACTCAAATTAATTTGTTTCCTCGTACAAAACTAGCTCACATTTTATAAGCAATGAACCAGGAACAAGTACAACGTTTTGCTTTCATGGGATCGTTCCATTCGAATTTCGAAATGTTTTCTGGAGAAATTTACAGTTGTACTTAAACTCTTGCAGTATATTTGAATTATTCGGTGGGCATTGTGAATACTGAGCACGGTTGAGGAACGATTGCACGGTGCTGCACTATATTTTCTTCTGTATGAATCTGTACCTATGGCTAATTTTGTATTCCGAGCATGGCTCAGATCGCTATGGAACTGGGGATAACTGCCTTGAAAAATATCGGCTGGAGATTAGAGGTCATTCTCTTGATAAGGATTTGTGCACCATGCCAAATATGCGTGAATAGGTTTGCTACACAAATTGCGTTGGTTAATCTGAAAGAGATGTTAGAAAAACTGATAGAAACAACACAAAATAAAGATAAAGAGAAAAACTTGAAACAAATATCAGAGAAAATTTTGATAGGAAAATTTTCAAGCAAAAATATTAATGCTATACAGTGGATGGAAAGCTTTGAAAAAGAGTGCTCTAGATTTCAAATAGATAAAAGTGAGGATAAAATTGAATTATTGAAATTATTTTTGGATAAACCAAGTTTAGATTGGCACTTTTCTACACTTATTAGATTAACAGTAAATGCTGGTTGGTTAGAATGGAAAAAAAGATTTTTAGAATGCTTTACAGATAATGGATGGTATAATGTTACTTATGCACTATCATTTAAATATCGAGAAGGTTCGCTAACTGACTATCACAAAATAAAAGTGAATTGAGTCAATTTGTTTTATGTATGAGATCTGCAATATTTGGTGGCTTAGAACGCTTAGGATCTTCGCCTTTAGGCGTGCTATCCTCGGATCTGTTCCTTTCGGTCGCTTGGACTTTAGCTATCCTCGGACCAACTGGCTTGGAGGCTCCTTTTCTGGCTTCCTCTGGTGCCATCCCTTCCTTCATGGGGAACTTCATTAGCTTCCTGGCGGCCCCAGAGAGTTTATCCTCTGTATCGTCAATTTCTTGAGGTCCTCAACGACCTCTTCATCGCTGCTTACCAGCAGCATTTCCTCAGCCGTAGGCCCAGGACTTGTGCCTTGTTTCCCAGGCTGGTTGGGGCTTGGTTCTTCTTTTTAATTTGGCATATCAGGGCTGAGGCCGGGCCCTTTTGTCCTTTCACTTGGTTCATTATTAGTCCCACGAGTAGCTAGGGAATTTGCCTAGTTTTCGGAGTCCTTATATTTTGGACTAGATCTTCCCACTAGCCATCCAGAAATCATCATATGCTGTTCTACTTTGTCTTGGGAAATGTATTGTACCCGCGAGAAATGGCCACAGACAATACAGTCCCCATGGCGGTATATCATACATGAGGGCATAAGACCCTTGCAGCGCCTGTCATCGTTCACCCTTGTGCAATACCCTAAGCCACGATAATACAGCCAGGTAATGGTGGGTATGTCTTGGTTTTCACTGCTCATGCTTGGACCTCATCGACATGAGAGACCTTGCCAGAACTGTGTTTCGTCAACTCCGCTCAAAGAGTCATCACAGCTACTTAAGCCCTCACACCAACTTAAAGGTGCTGACCGTTCGTGAGAGATAACCTAACCTAAGTTGAATATTGATTCATTTTGGGACTTATCTCCAACACTGTCCTAACTTATGCATAACTAACCTAACCTAATTATTAATGCATTTCCAGAATTATTTTGAACACTGTCCCAACTCAAGATGACCTTACCCTACCTAAATATTGATCAAATTTGAAAATTGTAGCAGCGAGCTAACGTAACCTAAATATCAATTCAATTTATACCCCGACTCTCCTCGGTCTCTGTGAGACCCCTCAGAAGCTTAGAGCTTATGCAAGTTGTGCGAGCTAACCTAACCTGAATATCAATTCATTTCAAGAATCGTTTTAGTACTGTGCCAACTTAGGGTAATGTCAGACGCGGCGGTTTCGAGCGAGTCGCTTTCCGAGATTCAAAACAAGTCGCCGGGTCGTCAATGGGTTTCAAATGGGCCAAGTCAGATGTAGCGGTGCGGGCCGCCAGTCGCTTTCGGGACCGACTCGCAGGGTCGTTCCGATGACTATGCGACTCGGGTTTGGGCGCGCCACCACGCCCTCCACACGCCTGCCGTACAGTAGTCCACGGTATTTCTATGAGACCTCTTCAGATGGCTGTTGGTTGTTGAAAGCCTTCAAATTCGAGGTTCAAGGAGATACTGGAATCGAGCTGCAGTATATTCATTGCTGATCTCACAGTTTAGAAGAGAACTGTGGGATAAAACTGTCCCAACAGCTCATACCAGAAATATTAGTGGAACCCGAGGCAATAGATCTTATAGGATCAATCACTGAATTCAAGGATATTCTCTACGAAACGGAGGAGAAATTTGAAGCTTGCATTTTATGAACTATATTTAGAGTGAGCTGTTTACTGTGAGTTTTTAATTTATATCTTGTTCGATAGGAGTCATAATTTAGAATTTATAAAATTATTAGAATTAGTTTATTGAATTTGAATAATAAGTTGTTGTAAACAAAAATTATTTCATTTGTGCACCTTGAGAACCCTCATTAAAAAAGAGTCGCGGGAAAAATAAATGAAAAATTAAAATACAAAATTATTTTTAATATTGTTAGTGGTTCTTTCTTAAATTTTCAATAATAAAATTTAAAATTATTAATATCGAAAATTTGAACCATAACAATTTTGGCGCCCAACGTGGGGCTTGAACAAGGTGATTATTGGTTCGAAAAAGGTGATTGATTTGAATTTATTTTTCGGATTCATAAAAATTTATTTTGAATAATATTCAAAAAAAAAAAAAAAAAAAAATAAGCATTTGTTTTTCAACATGGAAACTAGGAGTAAAACTTTGATTGGGGAAAAAGGAGATAAAGAAGATAAAATACAAAGAAGTGGAGAAGAACAAAACAAAACAGAATCAAATGTATTAATTAATTTTTTAATAGAGATGAAACAAAAGATGCAAGAAATGAAGGAAGAAATGAAAGATAATTCAGAAAGTTTGAATCAAATGAAGGAAGAAATGGAAGATAATTCAGAAAGTTTGAAACAAAAGATGGAAGAAATGAAAGATAATACAGAAAGATTGAAACTGGACGTGAATAAAAAATTTGAGAGAATGGAAGAAATTTCAGAGAGATTAGAGATTAAAATAGAAGAAAATTCAAGGGAACTGAAGAAAACCAGAGAAAATTTATTTATGGGAAAACAGACTTGAGAATAAAATTGAAGAAGAAATAATTGATTTTGAGAAAGACAAAGAACTTACAGTATTAATAGAAAATGCAGAAGAAAATATGGAATTGAATGAAATTAGTATGCAGAAATTACAAGACTCATCATATAAGAAAGAAGAAGAAAATGCTTTTAAATCTAATGATGACAAGAAAGGAACTACAGAGGATAGTTCTGAAACAGAAATAGGAAAATATTTTCTCATCATCTCAGGTATACAGGGTCGGCATTATGTTATTATTTGTATGTTTTTTTTATTAATTCATTTATCAATTTTTTTCGAATTTCTGATATGTATTTTTTTTCAAGAAGAAACATATTCTCTAACCGGTTTTTTGGCCATTTTGCTAACGTAAAAGTCACTCATCCTTCATGAGCCAAACAAACGGAAACAACAAACTATGAATAATGAATATTGTGATTGAGTTAACCCAGATATGCCTGAAATATTTTTTTTTTTAACATCGGATGTTTTTGAGCGCTCGTACTACTTACCCGAGGGTTATATCATTTCGTCACGATGTCTGTATTTTTCGAATTTTGAGCCGAAAATGGTCTCAAAAGACTATGTTCGACTCACTGATGACGAAGCCGTCGAAAATTCGAGTCTGTCCGTCCGTTCGGCCGTCCGTATACACGATAACTCTCGAACGTAACGACCAAGAAACTTTAAATTTTCAGGGAACGTTCGCATCTCGAATGCCGCGGTTAAGTTTTCGATTATGAATGCAATTGGTAACATATTGTTGAGCGCTCGTAGGTACTACTTACACGAGGGCTATATCATTTCGTCACGATGTCTGTATTTTTCGAATTTTGAGCCGAAAATGGTCTCAATCGACTATGTTCGACTCACTGATGACGAAGCCGTCGAAAATTCGAGTCTGTCCGTCCGTTCGGCCGTCCGTATACACGATAACTCTCGAACGTAACGACCAAGAAACTTGAAATTTTCAGGGAACGTTCGCATCTCGAATGCCGCGGTTAAGTTTTCGATTATGAATGCAATTGGTAACATATTGTTGAGCGCTCGTAAGTACTACTTACACGAGGGCTATATCATTTCGTCACGATGTCTGTATTTTTCGAATTTTGAGCCGACAAGGTTCGAATCACTGATGACGAATCCGTCGGAAAATTCGAATCTGTCCGTCGGGCCGTCCGTGAGCACGATAACTCTCGAACGGATCATCCTAGAGACTTGAAATTTTCAGTGTGAAATCAGTTCCCGAATGCCTCGGTTAAGTTCGCTGATGGGCCAAATTCCACCAGGGGTTCCGTGAATATGGCCGTTCAAAGTTTTGTTCCCCTGATTACTTGAAAACTACAAATTTGATCGAGATGAAATTCTGCGATCGAATGAAAAATAAGGTGTTCAAGCTACATGTGAAATTTTGTCCAGATCGCATGACCAGAACCATAGAAACCATAGAAAATTGTAACTTTTGAAGGGAAACGCCTAGGGAAATTTTCAGGATAGGTGTGGATCTCGAATGTCGTGATCACGTTCATCTATGAGCAACATTTTTTTAGGGGTTCCGTAAATATGGTCGTTTGAAATTTAGTTTTCTTGATAATTTCAAAACTACAGATTCGATCGTTACGGAATTTTGTCTACTAATGGAGAAATATATATTCAAGCTACATTTCTCCAGATCACATGACCAGAACCATAGAAAATTGTAACTTTCGAACGGAAAGTCCTAGGGACTTGAAATTTTCAGGATAGGTGTGGATCTAAAATGTCGCGTTTACGTTTATCAATGAGCAGAATTATACTAGGGGTTCCGTAAATACGGTCGTTTGAAATTTTGTTTTCTCGATAATTTCGAAACTACGGATTCGATCGAGATGAAATTTTTTATTTTAATCGAGAATGATATATTAAAGCAATATTTTGTCCAGATCCCATGACCAGAACCATAGAAACCATAGAAAATTGTAACTTTCGAACGGAAAGTCCTAGGGACTTGAAATTTTCAGGGTAGGTGTGGATCCAAAATGTAGGTGTGGATCCAAAATGTTCACGTTTATCAATGAGCAGAATTATACTAGGGGTTCCGTAAATACGGTCGTTTGAAATTTTGTTTTCTCGATAATTTCGAAACTACGGATTCGATCGAGATGAAATTTTGAATTTTAATCGAAAATTGTATATTAAAGCAATATTTTGTCCAAATAGCATGAGCAGAACCATAGAAACCATAGAGAATTGTAACTTTTGAACGGAAAGGCCTAGGAACTTGAAATATGAATATTACAAAACTTGGAACATCTTTTATTTATGTTCGGCCAATAATATTTTCGTTTCAAACTAATTGAATTTTCTCGTAATCAATCGAGCTTGTCTCGTATCATTTCGATCGGGGGCTTATAAACTTTGAAATATGAATTTTCATAAAAGTCTTGGACATCTCCATTTTTAAATTCGAGTTTCTCTTTCATTAACATTCAAGTCAGGTGATCTTCAAATCTTGAAATACGGAATATAGTGTATAAGGCATCTTTGTTCATAATATGCTTAAAAGAAAACACCATAATCTTTCCGAGGGATAATGATGATTATCAATAATATGAAACAAGTTGTTCAAAGAATGTCTGAAGGAGAATACAATAATCCTTCTAATGTTTTATGTAACTAACAAGCGAATGATAATGAGGTTTATCTCAAATAATATTTTATGAAATTATATCGCTTGGAATCTTTTGGATAAAATTAAAATTATATTTCGTAAATATCGTTTTATCGATTAATCTATGTAGGTAAGGGTGTGATATGAAGATTCATTTTTGAATATATTGCGTAATTAAATATTTATAGCTCTTTTCGTACTTTATAATTTGGGATAATTTTGAAAATTATTCTCGAAGATGGTGACTTCATCCGTTTCTTCGTATAGGGAATTTTCATTATAGGATTATTAACATTACGCTGGACAGTAAAACATTCTGTCTCATTTGAATTAACATCTGTTTCGTTGTTTGAATTTCACCATTCCAAACATGCTTCGTATTTTTTTGAGCGCTCGTACTACTCACACAAGGGCTATATCATTTCGTCACGATGACTGTATTTTTTCGAATTTTGAGCCGAATATGGTCTCAAACGACTTTGTTCGACTCACTGATGACGAATACGTCGAAAAATTCGAGTCTGTCCGTCCGTCCGGCCGTTTATCCGGCCGTCCTTATACACGAAAACTCTCGAACGGAATGTCCTAGAAACTTGAACTTTTCAGGGTAGGTTTGAATCTTGAATGCCGCAGTTGAGTTCGTATTGAGCAAAATTCGCCGAGGGGTTCCGTAAATATGGCCGCTCAAAATTTTGTTTTCCTGATTACTTTGAAACAACAGATTCGATCGGGGTGAAATATTGTACTCTAATGGAAAATGAGGTGTTCAAGCTACATGCAAAATTTTGTTCAGCTCGCATGACCAGAATCATAGAAACCATAAAAAATTGTAACTTTTGAACGAAAACGCCTAGGGACTTGAAATTTCCAGGATAGGTGTGGATCTCGATTGTCGTGATCACTGTCATGTATGAGCAAAATTCTACTAGGGGTTCCGTAAACATGGTCGTTTGAAATTTAGTTTTCTTGATAATTTCAAAACTACTGATTCGATCGTGACGAAATTTTGTATACTAACGGACAATAATATATTCAAGCTACATTTCTCTAGATCGCATGACCAGAACCATAAACACCATAGAAAATCATAACTTTCGAACGGAAAGGCCTAGAGACTTGAAATCTTCAGGATAGCTGTAGATCTGAAATGTGGCGTTCACGTTCATCAATGAGCAGAATTATACTAGGGGTTCCGTAAATACGGTCGTTTGAAATTTTGTTTTCTCGATCATTTCGAAACTACGGATTCGATCGAGATAAAATTTTGTATTTCAAACGGAAATGATATAGTAAAGCAACATTTTGTCCAGATCGCATGACCAGAACCATATAAACCATAGAAAATTCTATCGAATTATCGAAAAAAAATTGGTCCGCTGAAGCACTGACATGAAGTCTGGATTTTTTATTTTATAAGAAACCTAGAAAAAACTCTGTCAATCGGTTTTTTGTATAAAGAAACTTAGGAAAAACTCTGGTAATCGATTTTTTGTATAAAGAAACCTAGAAAAAACTCGGTAATCGGTTTTCTATAAGATATCTAGAGAAAACTTACCCAAGTTTTACGCTCAAAACCGTCGGAAAAGAGTGATTGACTTTGGGCCAGGTCAATGACTGAAAATAAAAAATTACGAAAAGCACTGCCGTGAAGGCAGGAGCTTTTGAGCGCTCGTACATGCACCTGGTAGGTAGATTCGCATTTTCCAGTTTTAGAAATCAATTAGAGGAATTTTCGACAGCTGTCAAAAAAATCTGAAACTTAGGCAAAATCCAGACTTCATGTCAGTGCTTCAGCTGATCAATTTTGTTTCAATAATTCGCTAGAATTTTCTACGGTATCTATGGTCTTGGTGATGCGATCTGGACAAAATTCCGCACGTAGTTTGAAAACATTATTCCTCAGCTAGGTGCAAAATTTCATTCCGATCAAATCGGTAGTTTCGAAATTATCAGGAACAGAATATTTTGAACGGCCATATTTACGGAACCCCTAGTCTAATTTTGCTCATTGATGAACGTCACCGTGAAATTCGCGATCCAAACCCACCCTGAAAATTTCAAGTTCCTAGGCCTTTCCGTTCAGAAGTTACAATTTTTTATGGTTTCTATGGTTCTGGTCATGCGATCTGGACAAAATATTGCTGTTATACATATATCATTCTCGATTAAAATATGAAATTTTATCTCGATTCGAATCCGTAGTTTCGAAATTATCGAGAATCCAAAATTTCAAACGACCGTATTTACGGAACCCCTAGTTAAATTCTGCTCATTGATAAACGTGAACGCGACATTTCAGATCAACACCTATCCTGAAAATTTCAAGTCCCTAGGCCTTTCCGTTCGAAAGTTATGATTTTCTATGGTTTCTATGGTTCTGGTCATGTGACCTGAAGAAGTGTGGCTTAAATATATCATTCTTCATCAGTATACAAAATTTCGTTACGATCGAATCTGAAGTTTTGAAATTATCAAGAAAACCAAATTTCAAACGACCATATTTAGGAACCCCTAGTTCAATTTTGCTCATAGATGAAAGTGATCACGACAATCGTGATGCACACCTATCCTGCAAATTTCAAGTCCCTAGGCGTTTCCGTTCGAAAGTTACAATTTTCTATTGTTTCTATGGTTCTGGTCATGCGATCTGGACAAAATTTCACATGTAGCTTGAACACTTCATTCTCCATTCGAGTGCGAAGTTTCATCTTGATCGAATCTGCAGTTTCAAAGTAATCAGCAGAACAAAATTTTGAACGGCCATATTTACGGAACCCCTGGTGGAATTCTGCCCATTAACGAACTTAACCGAGGCATTTGGGATCTGAACCTACACTGAAAATTTCAAGTCTCTAGGTTAATTCGTTCGAGAGTTATCGTGCTTACGGACGGCCGGACGGACAGACTCAAATTTTCCGACGGATTCGTCATCAGTGAGTTGAACTCTATCGTTTGAGACCATTTTCGGCTCAAAATTCGAAAAATACAGACATCGTGACGAAATGATATAGCCCTCGTGTTAGTTGTACGAGCGCTCAAAAAGTGTTTCAGGAAGGATTCTCACCACGTTGTTCCTTTGAAGTCGTCGCAGGCGCTATCTCATACGATCAGGGCTTCTGATTTCCTCGTTGTTGCTGGATTTGGCACCTTAACAGTTAAAATTGAAAGTTTTGAAAGTTCTCAGCGGGCGTTTTCCACGAAACGAGTTTCAACACACTTTTCTTCACGAAAACCGGCACAATCTCATCCTCGTCGCAATTATGTTTTTGGAATCGAAAGCCAACTTTTGAAAAAAAGTTATTTATTTACAACGGATGATTGTCCAACCTATTCTAACATTCAGCTAGTAAGAAATGCACTTAATTATTGACGAAAAATTCGTCTTCTGAGGTATTTATAATGTTATCTTATCTGCAACTGAAAATGCTACAACATACACCCACACAATGCGGCGTGATCGAAAATGATGAATAATCATTACAATACGGAGTTATATTCAATATTCAATGTGAGCAGATAATGAAATCATCACAGGGTTGGCATTATGTAATTATCAATTTTTTTTTTTTTCGAATTTCCGATATGTATTTTTTTTCAAGAAACCACGTTACCTTATGTTTTAAGATCTTTTGTTTCATTCATCGAGTTTATCATGTTGCATAGTCGTACTGATGAGATCTGAAATGGATCGAAAACGGTCTACGATTGCAAATGATAAATTTCGTTGGTATCTGGGATACATGAATTGTCTTGTTGGCTTGCTTATTAGTTTATCTAGTGAAATTTTTCAATTTTCATTCTTGAATTCAATAAATATTGTGACTGAGTTAACCCAGATATGCCTGAAATATATTTTTTTCATCGGATGTTTTTGAGCGCTCGTACTACTTACACGAGGGCTATATCATTTCGTCACGATGTCTGTATTTTTCGAATTTTGAGCCGAAAATGGTCCAAACGACTATGTTCGACTCACTGATGACGAATCCGTCGAAAAATTCGAGTCTGTGCGTCCGGTCGTCCGTATACACGATAACTTTCGTATACTAATGGACAGTAATATATTCAAGCTACATTTATCTAGATCGCATGACCAGAACCATAGAAACCATAGAAATTTATAACTTTGTAATGGAAAGACCTAGGGACTTGAAATTTTCAGGATTGGTGTAAATCTTGAATGTTGGGGTCGCGTTCATCGATGAGCAACATTAGACTAAGGGTTCCGTAAATATGGCCGTTCGAAATTCTGTTTTCTTGATAATTTCAAAACTATGGATTTGATCGTGACGAAATTTTGTATTTGAATTGGAAATGATATATTCGAGTTACATTTTTTCCAGATCGCATGATCAGAACCATAGAAACCATAGAAAATTATAACATTCGAACGAAAGGCCCAGGGACTTGAAATTTTCGGGGAAGGTTCGAATCGCGAATTTCGCGATCATGTTCATCAATGAGCAAAATAAGACTAGGGGTTCCGTAAATATGGCGGTAAAAACTATTTTTTTCCTGATAATTTCGAAACTACCCATTGGATTGGAATGATATTTCGCACATAGATGAAAAATATTGTATTCAAACTACGTGGGAAATTTTGTCCAGATCGCATTACCAAGATCATAGATACCATAGAAAATTCTAGCGAATTATCGAAAAAAAAAATTGGTCACCTGCAGCACTGGCGCGAAGTCTGGATTTTCGCCTTAGTATGAAATTTTCTTTGACATTTGTCAAAATCTTTCCAATTGTTTTCTTAAACTGGAGAATGCGAATCTACCTACAAAGCGGATGAACGAGCGCTCGAAAGCTCCTGACTTCACGGCAGTGCTTTTCTAAATTTTTATTTTTATGGAAATTTGTTTCAAATGTATCAGTCTGATGAATTAGTTCTACAACTCTCTTCAAAAATTTCAAAATTTTGCTCAGAAAGAGTGACCTTTTAAAAGGACAATGATAGGAAAATGTGATATGAATATGATCATATATTGCACAATTTCACGATTTTTCTTGAAACCAAAATAAAAAATATTATTGATTGTTATATGTCATAAAACAATCAATATAAAGTGCTACATCACATTTGATACATTTTGTTTCATCTTCTTCAAGGCACACTCGAAATCGTGTCTGCTTCTCT
This sequence comes from Aphidecta obliterata, assembly GCA_963966015.1. NCBI lineage: Eukaryota > Metazoa > Arthropoda > Insecta > Coleoptera > Coccinellidae > Aphidecta > Aphidecta obliterata. Next base: position 44,482,271 of record OZ014427.1, read on the forward strand.
CGGGAACTCACGTGATTATCATATTTTAGTTTAGGATGTGGGATTGGAATTGGAACAGCGTATTCTCAAAAAGTTGCACAGGTACACGTACCTGATTTTTCAATTTTTATAAAATGGATTGGAACTATTGGGAGGTATGTAATTTTTAGAATTCCTAAACGTTATGTTTATTTTTTTAGTTAATACCAATATAATCATTATAAATTATAATTCAATTGTGGTAATTTGACAGCGGTGAAAATTTGCATTTTTGCTGATCGAGATTTCATGGGTCGGCAGTGTCGACCGTGCCGTCCCCGACGAGCCGCCACTGACCTCCATATACCTCCACAAAAGTTGAGGAAGTTCAGAAATTTCCATTCTTCACCATTTTTTACATATGAGAAATCTGAATGTTTACTCACTTATCTAACTCATTCAAGTATTTGTTATGAAAAATCGGAGGTGCCGTGAAACAACGCTTTCTGAATAGGTAAGTCCCGCCACCATCATAACAATAGCCCTACCGGCTACTAAGTTTACGTCTAAGCATGATTGCAAAACAAATTTTCAGATTTTGAATCGAAGACGATTGTAAGAACGTAAAACAATAACTGATCCAAAATGTTTAGAACCGAAAATAACCAGAACTTGCCTGAAACTGAAAAAGATATTAAATGAAGAGCAAATAAATCATTCAGATATAAGAGAGTAAACATTTGATTTCTCAAAAATGAACATTTGGTGGACAAGAATCGGTAACTATCGTAACGTCACATTCATTTTATAGTCAAATAATAACACAAGTTCAGATAAAACGAACATAATGATATTGATAGGTGATAATAATAATAAGCAATGTGGAACCCACCAGAACTTATTCATCTAATGTTGCATGCAATCCCCGGAAACTTGATTTGGGTGATTTGCAATAATTGGATATAAGTCAACGAAGCGGAGAATTCAATATCTATGAGAGGTCTTCAAGATAATCCTCAAACTGATATTATTTCCCTGCAAATTTCTATCCTTGACTGGGAAACTATTTGGTTACATAATTCTCTATCAGGTACATATTATGAATTGATATATTCTCGTGGATATCAACACGTTCTATCTGAAAGTATGGATCTAACATTCTAGGAATGAAACATAAGATGATTTTGGTTTAATTAACAAGCATTCCAAACTCCCAGGTAACATTGTATTTGCTCTCATTATGTTACGCTTGGAGGGGTACACGTTGAGTGGCATCAATGATTCAGCATATCATCGAATTGTTTACGCTTGTCATACATTCGCATATTCCAGAAGAGCCATGATCTTAAGGTGCTCTACACACAAGAGTTCAAAAGTAACTTATCCAAGTGAGGCTAATTCTAATATCAAACTTCTCAAAATGATAGACATTCCGAAGAAATATAGTATTCGTATTCGAAGGGCAAACGGTTCAATACAGTGGTTTTTAACCTCCACTAATTAGATAACATTGCACGTGAGTATTGCGTGTTCGTAATAAATGAGTTGATAATCAAAAACCCATTTTTGAGCGCTCGTACTACTTACACGAGGGCTATATCATTTCGTCACGATGTCTGTAATTTTCGAATTTTGAGCCGAAAATGGTCTCAATCGACTATGTTCGACTCACTGATGACGAATCCGTCGGAAAATTCGAGTCTGTCCGTCCGTCCGTCCGTCCGGCCGATAACTCGATAACTCTCGAACGGAACAACCTAGAGACTTGAAATTTTCGGTGTGGGTTCAGTTCCCGAATGCCTCGGTTGAGTCTGTTAATGGGCCAAATTCCATCAGGGGTTCCGTAAATATGGCCGTTCAAAGTTTTGTTGCCCTGATAACTTGAAAACTAAAGATTGGATTGACATGAAATTTTGCACTCAAATGGAGAATGAGGTGTTCAAGCTACATGTGACCAGATCCCATGACCAGAACCATAGAAACCATAGAAAATTGTAACTTTTGAACGGAAACGCCTAGGGACTTGAAATTTTCAGGATTGGTGTGGATCTCGAATGTCGTGATCACGTTCATCTATGAGCTAAATTATACTAGGGGTTCCGTAAATATGGTCGTTTAAAATTTAGTTTTCTTGATAATTTCAAAACTACAGATTCGATCGTGACGAAATTTTGTATACTAATGGAGAATGATATATTCAAGCTACATTTCTCCAGATCACATGACCAGAACCATAGGAACCATAGAAAATCATAACTTTCGAGCGGAAAGGCCTAGGGACTTGAAATTTTCAGGATAGATTAGGATCTGAAATGTAGCGTTCGCGTTCATCAATGAGCAGAATTATACTAGGGGTTCCGTAAATACGGTCGTTTGAAATTTTGGTTTCTCGATAATTTCGAAACTACGGATTCGATCTTGATGAAATTTTGTATTTTAATCGAGAATGATATATTAAAACAATATTTTGTCGAGATCGCATGACCAGAACCATAGAAACCATAGAAAATTGTAACATTTGAACGGAGAGGCCTAGGAACTTGAAATTTTCAGGGTGGGTTTGGATCGCGAATATCGCGGCCACGTTCATCAATGAGCAAAATTAGACTAGGGGTTCCGTAAATATGGCTGTTCAAAATATTTTTTTCCTGATAATTTCGAAACTACTGATTGGATTGGGATGAAATTTTGCACCTAGCTGAGTAATAATGTATTCAAACTACTTGCAAAATTTTGTCCAGATCGCACCACCAAGACCATAGATACCGTAGAAAATTTTAGCGAATCATCGAAAAAAAAAAGGTCAGCTGAAGCAATGACAAGAAGTCTGGAGTTTCGCCTAAGTTTCAGAATTTTTGTGACCGCTGTCGAAAATTCCTTCTATTGATTTCTAAAACTGGAAAATGCGAATCTACGTACAAGGTGCATGTACGAGCGCTCAAAAGCTCCTGCCTTCACGGCAGTGCTTTTCGTATTTTTTTATATTATGAAAGTCATGATGAGAGTTCCCACTTGTTTTTTCTTCGAATTGTGATGAATTTCAAAGATAGAATTGTTAGCCTAAAACAAAGTAATGCTCGACCAGAGAATGAAGGGAAAATGAGAAATTTTCACGCTTCTTCAGATGATGCATTTGTTTAAATGTACATTCTGAAACAAACGGGATAAACTCCTATGAAAGAGATTGAATTACGAATTGAACAATTTACAGAGTCAAAAATATGTTGTTCACAAATCTGGTAGTCGTAACCGAAAACCTTCATCTACAACATTGAAGTTATCTCCATGAACTCGTTCACCCTGCCTTCAACGAAAGGCAGGAAGGTGTCACTGACGAAATCTGCAACCGAAGAAGAAATTCAAGCCCCTGGTCAAACCAAACCAAAAAGAAAAGGTCTCACCAGTTACCTTGAAGGAGACTGCCAACTTAACTCGAATCTCGAGAGAGATGCATGTGGAAGTCATTAGGTATAAAAGAGCCACTACAGTGAGGGACGGCATTCGTGTTGTACCTCAATTCCCCGACGACCACAGGAAGATGACAAAATTCCTCGGGTCAAGGGGGAAAGAGTTCTACACCCTCCAAACTGAAGGGGAGAAGATCCACGCGGTGGTACGATAACTGCCACTGGACGCAATTATCAACATAAATACAGAAGTCCTAGCCGAGCAAGGCATCACCGACGCGTGAAGTTGGATGTCATCCTTATGACATCCAACGAAACAAAAAAAGTTATGCCCTCATTTTTGGTAACAACCCGAAATGAAAAGGCATTCGAAATTTCATTTCGCAACCCATACAGAAATGACAGAAATTGTACGAGAGGCGGCGTCCTAATAGACAAAAGGAACATCGACCACTATTTCTACGATGTACTCAATAATGGGCAAATAGAATCCGTCTAGATTAAAGTTTATACAAATCGAGGACAAATGAAAATTCTTCAGCCTACAAACTACCTCAGAATGATCTCAATAAGTAAGATCTGGAAAAGATGCTTAAAGGAAATCACCCAAAATTTATAATTATGTTAATGTTTATATCCCGACTCTCGTAGATCTCTGTGAGACCCCTCATAAGCTCAGAGCTTTTGTGGGTTAGGAGACTCGGTGGTGTTTTCTGTGTATCTTATCACCACTTGAGCCACAGCACTGTTCATTTTTTACCCAACCTGGGACTGATCACATGCCAAACTACTGACTACGATCACGTATTGGCGAAATGAACTGCAAATCGAGAAAATGGAACAGCAGAACCGAAAAGCAAAATTGAAAGAAACTTATGAAGTAAGCCGAAAAACTAAATGCCATAGTATTAGGATCTGATATTCCGACTTACCTGCCCAGAAGGAATGGCCTACCACTCACCTACCAAACGTATTAGATATCGTCATAATGGAAGATATTACCCCAGATTTCACACTAGATACTATAGAAGGGAGCACATCAGACCACAACCCAAACGAACTCAGAATAGGATACGGCCCGATAACAGAAGAACTTCAAACGAAAGACTTAACCGACAGGCAAAAGAACAGTGAAATACTCCATGAGAAAATTACTGAAATTTCACTGATGAGAACTCCTGAAGATCTATAAGATGATGTTGAAAAATTAGAAACCCGAATAAAAGAAGCCTACGAAAAAAGTACCAGAAAAATCGAAAGGCCAGCCCCAAAGCATCCACGAGGTGAAACCCCGAAAGCAATAAGAAGCTTATAAGGAGAAAAAGGGGGAAAATTTACAGAACTTCACATAGATGTGCATTTACTTTGCGCATGTTCATAGCGCTGACATCTATAGCATTGGCTAGTTCCAGAGCTTTTGTTTTGTGGCACCACTACACAGTTCATGCCGTTGAGCAGTTCATATAGGAATATTTCCTTATTTTGGGTTTTCAACAGAAATAAGAAGTTTTGCCTTTTTGGTTTTGTTGGATGTCATTTTTTTGACATCCGCGTTGGTGATGCCTTGCCCGACTAGGTCTTCTGTGATGATCTTCAAATCTGCGTTTGGTGGCAGATATCATACAACGGCGTAGATTTTCTTCTCTTCTTCTCTTTGGAGTGTGTAGAATTCTTTTTCCCTTGATTCGAAGAATTTTGTCATTTTCCTGTGGTCTTTAGGGGATTGAGGTACAACACGAATGCAGTCCCCTACTGTGGTCGCTCTCTGGTTATTATAATAATAATAAGATTTATTTCCTAGGAAATAACATACATACAGTCAGTTGTGGAAATAGTATTTGCGGACAAATTTAAACAAGTAGAAAAGTACAAAAAAAAACATGCAATCAAACCTGGGATAAGGTGAAACAGATAAAAATTACGAAAAGCACTGCCGTGAAGTCAGGGGCTTTTGAGCGCTCGTACATCTACCTTGTAGGTAGATTCGCATTTTCCAGTTTTAAAAATCAATTGAAGGAATTTTCGACAACTGTCAAAAAAATTCTGAAACTTAGGCGAAACTCCAGACATCATGTCGGTGCTTCAGCTTACCAATTTTTCTTCGATAATTCGCTAGAATTTTCTACGGTACCTCGAGTGCTCGATATATATCGCTAAGGAAACAACAGCATCATCAGTTGATCTCTCCGGTCTGAACCCAAATTGTCTCGAGGAAAGTAAATTATTCCTTTCCAGAAACTCAACCAGTCGTACCTTGATCACTTCTTCGACAACTTTTGAAACGTACAAATCAGTGAGATTGGTCTATAGTTGGAGAGATTTTTTCGATCACCTTTCTTGAACAGTGGTTTTATTGTAGCTGTCTTGAGGTTGTCTGGAAACTTTCCCTGTTGAAATATAGCATATACCAGGCACGCTAGAGGTTCTTTTATGGGTTCACTAACAATTTTCAGATGTTCTCGTGAAATTTCATCGAAGCCAGGGCATTTATGATTTTTGAGTTCGTTTATTATACCAAGTACCTCTCTGCCATCTGTTGGTCTCAGAAACATTGTTTTGCTCTTTCTGTTCCCCTCCACAAGAGGGGTCACCGGTCTCCTGATCTGACTGGCCATCTCTTCGTCTAAATTCACGAAGTATGAATTGAACATCTTTTTTTTTTTTTTTTTTGTTTAGTCAGGGGAAATCCTCATGGACGAACTATCTCCTATGGATAGAACAGTGTGAGACTTCGTGTGAAGAACGACCTACTCTAACTAAACCTAACCTGCTGTTTTAGATTCCGGGCATTTATTACCTACTAACCTTTTGACTCTTCTTGTTCGTATCTCTATCACGATCTTTGTCGTGGGATGCTTGTGTTACCTATGAATTTGAATTTCATAGGAGTCTCTTCTTCTGGATGATTTAAATTGAGATTACTCAATTTCTGTTTCTACGTAGTTGATCTCTGGGTCTTTTGTGATAGGTGGGTATCCTAACCACATCTTCTGCGGGGTTGTAGTCAACTAGTCTTCTTAGCTCATCATTTGGGTGTTGACTTGCTTTTTCGAATATCTTCTCGGCCTTCTTTTTCAGGAAATCTGTGACAGTTTCCCATTCTAAGTCTCTGTGGATTTGTTGGTTTCTTACAAACCACGGCATATTCATTGCTGCTCTGAGCAGTTTATTTTCTGTTGCTTGAATCTTCTTTATATGGCTATTGGCTGCATTGCCCCATGCCGCCGAGCCATATGTTAGTTGGGGTCCTGCAATTGACTTGATCATTCGTAGTTTCGTGCTTTGGTTCATTTGGCTTCTTCTTCCTAGTAGTGGGTAAAGTCTACTCATCGCTGAGTATTTTTATCCACTGCAAATTTTATATGGTTTTTCCCTGTAAGCCCTTTATCTAGTTTTACTCCTAGATATTTGACTTCATTTTCCCATTTCATCTCTTCTCCATCTATCTGTAGGTTGGAATTAATTTCAAGTCTCCGCTTCTGTAGTAGAATAGCTTTGCTCTTTTTGCTATTTATTCGAATTTTCCATTTGATGAACCATTTTCCTAAATCTTCTAGTGCTTCTTGCAGTCTTTTGTGTATGACATCTGGTCGGCGATGTCTGACGGCTATTCCCGTGTCGTCTGCATAAAGGGCTAGCAGATTCCTTGGGTTCTTAGGAATATCGTAGATATATGTTGTAAAGCAGAGGTCCTAGAACTGATCCTTGGGGCACTCCTGCTTCTACTTGTCTGGTGGTAGATAATGTGTCGTCTATTTTGATATAAAAATTCCGGTTCCTCAGGTAGTTTCTTATTATCTTGCAGGTTTTGGTGGTGTAGCCTGCCATCATCATCTTGTAGGCAAGTCCTTCGTGCCAAACTCGGTCGAAGGCTCTCTCGACATCTAATAGCACTAATCCTGTGGCTTGTTTATTCTGAAATCCTTCAGTGACATATTCAGTGATCCTTAACAGTTGAAGTTCTGTGGAATGATTCCTTCTGAATCCAAATTGTTCCGGTGGTATCAGATTCAGCGCTTCTGTTTCTTTATTGAGTCTTTTTGCAATGACTCTTTCGACAATTTTTCCAAGTGCTGACAGTAGACTTATCGGCCTGTAGTTTTGTGGGAATTTTCTATCTTTTCCTGGCTTATTGAACACAATGACTTCTGCTGTTTTCCATCTTTCCGGATAGTATTCTGTTCTCATCACTGCGTTTGCTATATTGGTTAGCGCTGCTATTCCTTTTCTGGGCAATTTCCGTAACATAAAGTTTGTTACTTTGTCTTTTCCTGGAGCTTTTCTGTTTTTCAATTTCTTGATGATTTCTTTAATTTCCGTTGGTGTTGTTGGGTTTGGGATGGTATCGCCTTCCGGCGGTTCCAACATCAATTCTTCATTTTCTTCGACTTCTTCTTCTAAATCTTCATTGTCATCGTCTTCTCTGTAGTTGATTCTGGCTTCTCGTTCTATCGCGTCGACCAGTGCTTCGGCTTTTTCAAGCTTTGAGTAGGCCATCCCATTAGCTCCGTGTAGAGGGGGAATTTCGGTTTTCTCGCGTCGTAAGCACTTTTGCATCTTCCATGCTGAGTGGTCTATGGTGTTTAGCTCTCTAACTCTTTGGTTCCATCTGTCTGTTCTCTCAGTGCATTTTTCAGCACTTGACTGTGTTTATTCAGCTCTTTCTAGTCTTCTTCTCGATGTGAAGTTCTGTAGTTCTTCCTGAGTTTTCTATTCCTCTTTATAAGCTCTTTTATTGCTTTTGGGGTTTCACCATGTGAATGTTTCGGGGCTGGCCTTTCGATTCTTCTGGTACTTTCCTCGTAGGCTTCTTTTATTCGAGTTTCTAATTTTTCAACTTCATCTTCTAGTTCTTCAGGGGTTCTTATCTGTGGAATTTCTGTAATTTTCTCCTGGAGTATTTCACTGTACTTTTGCCAGTCTGTGAAGTCTTTCGTTTGAAGTTCTTCTGTTATCGGTCTGCGTCCCAATCTGAGTTCTATTGGGTTGTGGTCTGATGTGCCCTCTTCTATAGTATCAAGTGTGAAATCTTGGGTAATATCTTTCATTATGACGATATCTTATACGTCCGGTAGGCCATTACTTCTGGGCAGGTAGGTCGGAATTTCAGGTCCTAATACTATGGCATTTAGTTTTTCGGCGTACTTCTTAAGCTTCTTCCCATTTTGGTTTTCAGTTCTGCTATTCCATTCTCTTGACTTGCAGTTCATATCGCCAATAATGATTTTCGGGTAGTTTCCTTCAAGCATCTTCTTCAGATCTTCCTCTATTAAGTCGTTTTGGGGTGGTTTGTAGACTGACGTAATTTTCATTTGTCCTCGATTCGTATCAACTATAATCGAGACGGCTTCTATTTTCCCATTATTCAGTATATCGTCAAAATAGTGGTCGATGTTCCTCTTGACTATTAGGGCTACGCCCCCTCCTGTAAAATTTCTGTCATTTCTGTATATTTCATGGTCGTGAAATGAAATTCTATTTCTTGTAGATAGTCTCGTCTCCTGAATTGCTATAATATCCGGTTGTTTCTCGGATATTATTTCTTCTATTTCAGATCTACGGGCTCGTAGACCGTTTGTGTTCTATGAGACAATCTTCAGGCTGTTTTTATTTGCGTTAGTCACTAGCTCCATTAATTGGGTTTAGTGAATTTACGGAACTTTTTGTCCATCTCTATTTCCAGGAATTTCATGAGCTTACTCATGATATTCTTGGTGAAGGTATCTAGATCCTCGGTGGTTTCGGGTCCTTTCTTGTTGGTCTCTTCTTTCTTCTTTTGGCTGCTCTTCTTCGATTTTCCATTTTTTGGGGCTTCTTTCTTCTGCTCTTGTTTGAGTGGTGGCGTTTTCTTCTTCTTATCTTCTTCCTTTTGTTCTTGTTGGACAGTAGGCATCATTTTCTTTTCTTCTTCTTTTCTTGCTTTGGTCGCAGTCTTCTTTTTGGTCACCAGTTTCCACTCGCTACATCCTTTGTAGCTGGCTGGGTGACCTGCTTTTCCGCAGAGCGCACAGGTAGCATTTCTCTCCTCGTTTTCTCTTGTTAGCGTACAATCTTTACTATTGTGCGCTCCAGAGCATTTAACACATCTCCATGGGAATGTGCTATTACTTTGCGCATGTCCGTAACGTTGACATCTATGACATTAGCCAGGTCCAATGCTCTTTTTCTTCGGCTCTACTACACAATTTATACCGTAGAGCTGTTTTATTTCGAATACCTTCTTATTTTGAGTTTTCACCAAGAATAAGGGTATTGCCATTTTGGTTTTGTTGGATGTCATCCTTATGACATCCGCGTCGGTAACGCCTTGCTCGGCGAGATCATCTGTGATGATGTTAATATCTGCGTCTAGTGGCAGATAACGTACCACCGCGTAGATTCTCTTCTCCTCTTCTCTTTGGAGGGTGTAAAACTCTTTATTTCTCGACTCGAGGAATTTTGTCATCTTCCTGTGGTCGTCGGGGGATTGGGGAACAACACGAATGCCGTCTCTTACAGTGGTCGCTCTCAGGTATTTAATACCCTTCATTCGCATTTCTCTCGAGATTTGTGTCCAGTCGGCCGTGCCACTTAATGTCACTGAAGGAACTTTCCCTTTTGTCTGCTCGATTGGAGTAGGGACTTCAATTTCTTCTGCGGGTGCAGAAGTAGCTTCTTCTGGGCGTTTTCCTTTTTGCAATGCTGCAATATACGATTTCTTCGTAGATGGCTCACCTGCAGCTGCATCATTATTATTGGTTGGTTTTTTCTGGACTTCTTTTTGGATTGGGGTTGACACTGTCTCCTCTGTCCCAGAGGAGAAGCCATTTTCTTTTTTCTTAGCCCGTTTCCGCGGCTTCGAGGACTGAGACATTTCTGCTCTCAAGGATTTCACTTCGTCGGATAAAGTTTTGAGACTCTCCGTCATAACTTTCAGTTGACTCATGAGGCTGTTGATCTGGTCCTTCTGTTCTTTTATAATCCGATCTTTTTCGGATTCATCATTAACTTCTTCTTCTTCAATATCCATATCGGATATTTCTTCATCCGATAAGTTTTCGGCATCGGATTCTCTGTCCTCATTTGCAGAGTCGTATTCCGACATTTTGTCAGAGTGACTCAGCAAACAACACTTAAACACTTTTTTCACTTTCCACTGAATTCACTTTTGTCTCTTCAATGTAAAATAATCTGTGGAACCATCGATCTAAACCTGGACTCAACACAGTTATTTCTTCTTCTTCTTCTTATCACTTCTATACGAGGTTCACTTGGCACACATGCGCATTTCTCAATACGTCTGCACTCCTCGAGGGTTCAATCGCTACTGAATTGAACATCTGAGCAATCTTATCTGTATCTGTGATGCTACCTTCGTTATTGATCTCATGTATTCCATATTGCTTCTTCTCACTTACCCTCAGATCTTTGATATTAGACCACAGAGCTCTTGAATTCTTCTCTATCTATTCAGAGTAGTGGTTCTTTTTTGCAGTTCTATCTAGATCTGTGAGTTTATTTTTATATACTTTGTATTCGTGTAGTAACCGAGTATCGTTCGGGTTTCTCAGTACCAACCTATAAATCCTTTGCTTTTCATCAACAGACTTCATCAAACCTCTCGTTATCCATGGTTTTCTCTTCACCTCACGGTATTTCATATGTCGTCTCGAAGATGACGTTACAGCACTTCTTATTTTTTCGAGCAAACATTCAGACATCTGGTTCACATCATCTAAACAGCAACAGTCACTCCAGTGTTCCACTTCCATGGTCTCATAAAGTCTTTTCTGATCTAATATTACTCGTTTCTTCAACGGAGGTTGTTCTTTGAGGGTTGACATTGGACATATTCCAAATATGAGGAAGTGATCTGTTATATTGCAGTGGAGGACATATGACTTGCATCCTGAAGGGTCCACCGGATTCCTGACAAAGATATGGTCCAGCAAAGTTTGGGACTCACTTTGTACATTTATCAATCATTGAATTGAATCCAAATTCTCCCAGTATGTTCAGATATTCATTACAAAAATCAGTATCTGATTTGATATCTATATTAACATCACCGACAAAAAAATATGTATACTTGTTCTCCAGGCAGTGGTTCCTCATGTAATTAAAGAGATGTTCATTGAATTCGTACGGACTGGATGTATAGTAGAATATGGCCTATGTAGTAGTATATGCCCTTTGCGTGCATCTCCCTCGACATTTGTTTCCAGACGGCTGTGCCTGTCAAGGTCACTCGTGGGACCTTCATTTTCTTCTGCTCGGTTGAAGCAGGAGCATCTGGCCGAGGGAATCAGGCCGAAATTCATAAATCACCCTGTATCTGCTTAACTAAAAGACTTAGGATACAAAACAGGAATATGTCAATATGAAAGCCCGTGTGATTGTCAATATCATCTCATTTTTGAAAACCGTTTCTTTTGTTGCACAAGAACTCGATCAGCATCGATACACTTTCCACATCGGATGATACCATATACCGCCAAGCAATTTTGGTATTCGAAATTGTTTGCATTTTCCTGATCATGAAGATGGAAATCGACAGCTTCTTACACAAGTATGATATGTGATCCTTCCAGTTCAATCACTTATCAAATTCTACTCCCAGATACCTCATTGATGAGCTTGTCTCCATTTTATTCATGAAAGTAATTTTTTGTGTTTTGCAGGCATTCACTCGTAGTCCATTAACGAAAAATCAACCACGAGCACTGGCTTCGCTCATTTCAGTCTTCTCCTGCAAGTTCGATCTGGAGGTAGATTTATAAGAAGGAGGTGTCGTCCGCATATGTGCACACTTTGCTCGATAGAATGCTATGGAAAACATCATTTATAAATACAATGACCAATATCCGGCCAAGGATTGAACCCTGTGACACTCCACTCTCTATCGTTCAAAAACCAGAAACTTCTCTCCTCCACTTTACAGCTTGAGATCTCCAAGACCCTTCCTCTTATGCCATAATATTGTAATTTTTCTGAAAGCAGCCAACTTCGAACGCCTTTCTAAAATGAATACAAGTCATCTCGTCATCTTCACATCTTCGCAGTTGTTGTGCGCCTTCAAAATACATTCGAGGATGTCTTACATAGCCGTTATAGTAGACTTTGCTTTTCTGAAACCATGTTGACTAGAGTGCAAGAATTCCACTAAGCGGGTTTTTGAGTATCGACTAGAAGATCTTTCAGAGAGTAGGTAGAATAGATATTGGCCTATAGTTTGAGCAGTCCTCTGTATCACCTTTCTGAGCCCTACTTACACGAGAGCTATAACATTTCGTCACGGTGTCTGTATTTTTCGAATTTTGAGCCGAAAATGGTCTCAATCTAAAGAGTTTGACTCACTGATGGCGAATCCGTTGAGAAATTCGAGTATGTCCGTCTGTCCGTCCGTATACACGATAACTCTCGAACGGAACGACCTATAAACTCGAAATTTTCAGGGTAGGTTAGAATCTAGAATGCCGCGGTTAAGTACCTTATTGGGAGAAATTTTACCAGAGGTTCCGTAAGATATGGCCGTTCGAAGTTTTTTTCTCCTGATTACTTCAGAACTACTGATTCGATTGAGGTGAAATATTGCAATCAGATGGAGAATGACGTGTTCAAGCTACATGCAAGATAATTTCAAAACTACGGATTCGAGTGTGACGTAGTTTTGTATTTAAATGGAAAATGATATATTCAAGCTGTATTTCGTATAGATCGTATGACCAGAACCATAGAAACCATAGAAAATTATAACTTTGTAACGGAAAGGCCTAAGGGCTTGAAATTTTCAGGATAGGTGTGGATCTGGAATGCCGCGGTCTCGTTTATCAATGAGCAGAATTAGACCAGGGGTTCCGTTAATATGGTCGTTTGAAATTTAGTTTTTTTGATCATTTCAAAACTACGGATTCGATCGGGTCAAAATTTTGTATTTTAATGAAAAATGATATATATTCAAGCTACATTTATCCCAGATCGCATGACTAGAACCATAGAAACTATAGAAAATAATAACCTTCGAACAGAAAGGCCTAGAGACTTGAAATTTCAAGGGTAGGTTCGGATCGTGAATTTCGCGGTCACGTTCATCAATGAGCAAAATTGAACTAGGAGTTCCGTAAATATGGCCGTTCAACTTTTTGAGCGCTCGTACAACTTACACGAGGGCTATATCATTTCGTCACGATGTCTGTATTTTACGAATTTTGAGCCGAAAATGGTCTCAATCGACTATGTTCGACTCACTGATGACGAATCGGTCGGAAAATTCGAGTCTGTTCGTCCGGCCGTCCGTCCGTAAGCACGATAACTCTCGAACGGATCAACCTAGAGACTTGAAATTTTCAGTGTAGGTTCAGATCCCAAATGCCTCGGTTAATTTCGTTAATGAGCCAAATTCGCTCAGGGATTCCGTGAATATGGCCGTTCAAAGTTTTATTTCCCTGATTACTTGAAAACTACAGATTTGATTGAGATGAAATTTTGCACTCAAATGGAGAATGAGGTGTTCAAGCTACATGTGAAATTTTGTCCAGATTGCATGACCAGAACCATAGAAACCATAGAAAATTGTAACTTTTGAACGGAAATGCCTAGGGACTTGAAATTTTCAGGATAGGTGTGGATCACGAATGTCGTGATAACGTTCATCTATGAGCAAAATTATACTAGGGGTTCCGTAAATATGGTCGTTTGAAATTTAGTTTTCTTGATAATTTCAAAACTACAGATTCGATCGTGACGAAATTTTGTGTACTAATGGAGAATGATATATTCAAGCTACATTTCTCCAGATCACATGACCAGAACCATAGAAACCATAAAAAATCATAATTTTCGAACGAAAAGGCCTAGGGACTTGAAATTTTCAGGATAGGTGTGGATCTGAAATGTCGCGTTCACGTTCATCAATGAACAGAATTATACTAGGGGTTCCGTAAATACGGTCGTTTGAAATTTTGGTTTCTCGATAATTTCGAAACTGCGGATTCGATCGAGATGAAATCTTGTATTTTAATCGAGTATGATATATTAAAACAATATTTTGTCCAGATCGCATGACCAGAACCATAGAATACATAGAAAATTGTAACTTTTGAACGGAAAGGCCTAGGAACTTGAAATTCTCAGGGTGAGTTTGGATCGCAAATATAGCGGTCACGTTCATCTATGAGCAAAATTAGACTAGGGGTTCCGTAAATATGGCCGTTCAAAATATTTTTCTGCTGATAGTTCCGAAAATACTGAGCGGATTGGGATGAATCACCAAGACCATAGATAACGTAGATAATTCTAGCGAATTTTCGAAAAAAAATGATCAGCTGAAGCACTGACATGAAGTCTGGAGTTTCGCCTAAGTTTCAGAATTTTGTTGACAGCTGTCGAAAATTCCTTCAATTGATTTCTAAAACTGGAAAGTGCGAATCTACCTACAAGGTGCATGTACGAGCGCTCAAAAGCTCCTGCCTTCACGGCAGTGCTTTTCGTAATTTTTTTTTTTTGATAATGTCGAAACTAACCATTGGATTGGAATGAAATTTTGCACATAGATGAAGAATAATGTATTCAAACTATGTGGGAAATTTTGTCCAGATCGCATTCTGAGATCATAGATACCGTAAAAAATTCTAGCGAATTATCGAAAAAAAAAAAGCACCTTAAGCACTGACGTGAAGTCCGGAGTTTCGCCTCAATTTGAACATTTTTTTGACAGCTGTCAAAAATTTTTCGTATTTGTTTCAAAAACTGGAAAATGCAAATCTACCTACAAGGTGGATGAACGAGCGCTCAAAAGCTGACTTCACGGCAATAGGTACTTTTCATAATTTTTTGTGAATCTGATTCCGGCCGGCTGGATCTTAACTTAACTCCTCTGTGTGAAGTAACCTTTCAAAATTGTACCAATTGACACGATTGGGAGCCTCGGTGGATCACGTTCGACAAAAAAATACTTACACCTATTGGTTGATCACTCCACAAGATACTCTTATATCTCAACATCAAAATCTCAAAACTACTTTGATTTCATAATATTAACTAAAAGTTGGAAAGCACTGCTGTGAGGTCAGGAGATTTTGAGCGCTCGTTTATCCTCCCTGTAGGAAGATTCGCATTTTCTTTTCTATAATTCGCTAGAATTTTCTACGGTTTCTTTGGACTTGGTAATTCTATCAAGACAAAATTTTGCACGTAGTTTGAATACATTATTTTTCATCTATGTCTGAAATTTTATTCCAATCGAATCAGTAGTTTCGAAATTTTCAGAAAAAACTCCTAGTCTAATTTTGCCCATTGATGAACGTGTCAGCTACATTCGAGATCCACACCCATCCTGAAAAAGTTGAGTTATAATTTTCTATGGTTTCTATGGTTCTGGTCATGCGATCTGCAAAAAATGTAGCTTGAATATATTATTCTCCATTAACATACAAAACTCCGTCACGATCCAATCCGTAGTTTCGAAATCACCAAAAACAAAATTCAAACCACCATATTTACGGAACCCCTGGTTAAATTTTGCCCAATAATGAAGTTAACCGCTGCATTCGAGATTCGAACCTACCCTGAAAATTTCGAGTTTCTAGGTCGTATACGGTCGGCCAGACGGAGTTATAATTTCCTATGATTCTGGTCATGCGACCTGGGCAAAATCTGCATGTAGCTCGAATACGTCATTTTCCATTTGAGTGCGTAATTTCATCGGCATTCAAGATTCGAAGCTGCCCTGAAAATTTCAATTTTCGAGGATCATCGTGCCTACGGCCGGACGGACAGACTTGAATTTTCCGGCAAATACGAAATATACAGACATCGTGACGAAATGATAGCCCTCGTATGAGAAACTAAAGCTGAACATTGAAGAAGACGAGGATAATTTTGTATATATAAGTGTGAAAAAAGTTGTGAAACTAATGTTCTAGCTATTCCCTTCATGTTGTATGGTGTGCCCATAATTTTTTTTCATTCAGTCGTACAAAAAGGGTAATTTAACAAAAATATATTCAGAGAAACATTTTCCACTTTTTCCCCTCGAATATGCAATGTTGACTTATCATATCAGAATGCAACGAATCAATTCCTTTCAACGCATTTAACAACTAACCTTGGAACCATAAATTGATAAATGCATCAGGGCCAGCCGCTGTTTTCCACAGTTGTTCGTTGTCAACTATGAAGTGATGAATATATCGGAACGGTTCCTCCAAAATAATGTTGTTTTCAGCATTACCGTGTTCAAGTTTGAAAAATGGAATAGACGATATCTCATCGTGTCCAAGCTATCATTAATTAGATGGAAGCAGGAATTTGTTTTTGTTTATTGCCGAACTTAGATCATTGGCAAGGATGAAAGAAAATAAATGGAATCTGGAGAAAGAGATTAATCACTTTTCGAACATTCTGACTGACATTGAAATAGTTATGGAAATATAGGTTGACAAAGTGGATTGAGAAAATTCGGACAACTGAGTTTGATCAGAAGAGCATTATCTAAACTAACACCACACACGGTCGCACGCACGAACGCACACACACACACACACATACACGCATAGAACAGATTCTGATCTCCTATCTCGAAGAAGCTCTCAAATGAGCTTCTGAGAGGTCTCAGGCGAGCAGGAATGAAAAACATTGAACAGACATAGAATATTGAGGAAACCTTACACCATTCAATTTGGGGGAAATAAAATTGAGACCTTCTGATATATTCGATATAATTCGGCGATTCCATCTTCTGAAGTTAATGAAAATGAATACTGAACGCCATTTTAGTACACAGGAAAATATCTTCTTCTTCTTCTTCTTCCCCTTACGTTGGGACTAGGTCCTGTGTCTGCATCAATGGTTTTCCAAGGCGCTATTGGGATGATGAAGACCAGCTTTCGTACCATCTTATATGTGGTCGTCCAGGTGGTCTACGTGTATTGGGTTTTTTTTTGCTATCTCAGCTAACCTGTCATCCGACATTCTATCCACATGGTCTCTCCATTCTCTTCTTCGGCCTCTTGCCCATCTTACTACTTCCAGAATCTCACACACTTCCCTTATTTCCTCGCTTCTCTTCCGGTCAAATAACGTATGTCCTGTTATTGACCTTAGTGTTCGCACTTCTGTTGTCCTTAAAAGTCGTTTGGTTACTTACTTAACTGTGTTCTCGGCTCTGGTCTCTATAGCATACGTCATAATCGGTCTCACGCATGTTTTATATATTCTGACTTTGCTCCTCGTACTCATGTGTTTATTACGCCAAACTATATCTCTTAGGTAGCATGATATTAATGATGCCTTTGTTGTTTGGGATTTCACTTCCTCTTTCAGATTCCTATTGCTTGTTATAGTCACCCCTAGATATTTGAATGACATCACTTGTTCCACACTCTGGTCGTAGATGGCGAGTTTACATCTCCGCGGTTCTCTAGCTACAGTTAATGATCTTGTTTTTTTCAGGGATATTTCCATGTTCAGCGCTTTTGCTATTTGTTGAAACTTATACAGAAGCCTTTGTAAGTTGTCTTCGTCTTCTGAGATGATTACTGCGTCGTCAGCATAGCATATTATTTTTATCTCCCTATCCTACTCGGTAGCCTCTTCCAGCTTGCTTTACTTCGCTGATGATTTCATCCATTATGATGTTGAACAGGATTAGGCTTAGGCTGTCTCCTTGTCTGATCCCGGTTGTGATAGGTATTTTCTTACTCAATTTATCTGACGTTTTCACATATGAGTAGTTTTCGGTGTTCAGTTTTTAGATGATTTTTATTATGTCGGGGTGTATGTTTCTTTTTTTTAGGATGGTTATAACATCAATTAGTCTTACTTTATGGAATGCCTGAGTGAGATCAATAAAACAGATGAAAGCTGTCTTGTTGAACTCTTTGGATTTTTCGGTTATTTGACGGATTATAAAAATGGCATCTATAGCATATCTATTATGTCTGAAACCTTGCTGTTCTTCACTAATCCCTGATGATATTATTTCTTCTGCCAAGATTTTAGTGAAAAGTTTCAGAGTCGTACTCATCAAGCTTATACCTCTGTAGTTGTGTGGGTCGCTTTTTTCTCCCTTTTTGAAAACTGGTATTGAAATGCTTCCTTTCCATTCAGAAGGTATAGCTTTGAGTTCAAGTATTCTATTGAAGAAACTCTTCAGTTCTTCGTGTAGTGCGTCACCTCCATATTCGATCATCTCATTCGTTATTTCGTCGATGCCTGGAGCTTTTCTATTCTTTAGTTTCGCTACCTTTTCTTGTATTTTCTCCAATGGTAATGTCTTATTTTGGGTTTGGTTGGCGTTTTCAACCTCTTGAAGTATTTCTTGTGTTGATGTGTTGATTCCTGTTGAACCGTAAATTTCCTCAAAATATTTTCCCATTCTTCCGACGTAATTCTCGTAGTCTGTATATACTCATTTATAGGTTTTTTTCTATGTCTCAGTAGGTTCCAAACTCTCCTCTGTCCGCCATACAGGTCACGTTCCATATCATTTGAAAATTTCTCCCAATGCTCTCTTTTTATTTTTCGAATATTTTCATTCACCCTATTTCCCACAACTTTGTAGTCATTATATGTTATTGCATTGGATCTGTATTGTAGAGAAGATTTTCTCTTCTTTTCGGCCAATGTCTTAATTTCTTGTTTGAACCAAGGTTTTGTATTTGGTCTTCCCCCTTTCGTTATAGTCTTCCTTCCTAATGCTTCTTCCGCTGATTCCTGTATATTAGCTCTTAGTTTTGTCCATGATGTTTCAATGTTGTCCAATTCTTGTATATTATTAGCAGATATCTTTCCTCTAAGCCTTTGTTGGTATAGGTGTTTCGATGAGTCGTCGGATAGGGATTCTACGTTAAGTTTACTTATTTCCTCCGTGGGTTTTTTATGCAGTTGTTGCATGACTGTTCGTATTTTTGTTATAACGAGATGGTGATTCGTTCCAGCATTGGCAGAAGCTAAAGTTCTCACGTCCTGTATTTTTCTCGGGTGGATCTTTTTATTTGTGACAACGTAATCTATCATTGATCTTTGTCCTCGTGTATTCTCAAAAGTATATTTATGTTGCGGTTTATGGGGATAGAAGGTGTTATTGATTCTTAGTTCATTTTGCATGCAGAGTTGCATCATTTGTTCTCCGCTTTCATTTATTGTTTCTTCGTTAAATCGGTTTTTTATGCCAGGAATAACTTCATTGCCAACTCTCGCATTAAAATCCCCCAAAATTATTATTTCGTCCTCATTAGGTATGTTGTCTAAAACTGTTTGTAAGGTCTGGTAAGATAGGTCTATTTCTGCCTGTGGTTTGCTTGTATCAGGTGCATGAATACTTATTATGTGTATCTATTCAGTTCGAGTGTAACCTGTAATAATTTGTCGTTGATGTATTTTGTATTGCTGATTTGGCTTACGAATCTTTCATGAAGCATCATGCCGACTCCTGATGTTGCCCTTTCATTTTTGAGCGCTCGTACTACTTACACGAGGGCTATATCATTTCGTCACGATGTCTGTATTTTTCGAATTTTGAGCCGGAAATGGTCTCAAACGACTATGTTCGACTCACTGATGACGAATCCGTCGAAAAATTCGAGTCTGTCCGTCCGTCCGTCTGGCCGGCCGTATACACGATAACTCTCGAACGGAATGTCCTAGAAACTTGAAATTTCCGGGGTAGGTTCGAATCTCGAATGCCGCGGTTAAGTTTGTTATTGGGCAAAATTCGCCGAAGGGTTCCGTAAATATGGCCGCTCGAAATTTTGTTTTCCTGATTACTTCGAACCTACAGATTCGATTGAGATGAAACTTTGCACTATAATGAAAAAAGAGGTGTTCAAGCTACATGCAAAATTTTGTTCAGTTCGCATCACCAGAACCATAGAAACCATAGAAAATTGTAACTATTGAACGGAAACGCCTAGGGACTTGAAATTTTTAGGATAGGTGTGGATCTCGAATGTCGTGATCACTTTCATCTATGAGCAAAATTATACCAGGGGTTCCGTAAATATGGTCGTTTAAAATTTAGTTTTCTGGATAATTTCCAAACTACAGATTCGATCGAGACGAAATTCTGTATACTAATGGAGAATGTTATATTCAAGCTACATTTCTCTAGATCGCATGACCAGATCCATAGAAACCATAGAAAATCATAACTTTCGAACGGAAAGGCCTAGGGACTTGAAATTTTTAGGGTGGGTTTGGATCGCGAATTTCACGGTCACGTTCATCAATGAGCAGAATAAGACTAGGGGTTCCGTACATATGGCCGTTCAAACTATTTTTTTTCTGATAGTTTCGAAACTATTGATCGGATTGGAATGAAATTTTTTCATCTAGCTGAGGAATAATGTTTTCAAACTACGTTCAAAATTTTGTCGAGATCGCACCACCAAGACCATAGATACCGTAGAAAATTCTAGCGAATTATCGAAAAAAATTGATCCGCTGAAGCACTGACATGAAGTCTGGAATTTCGCCTAATTTTCAGAATTTTTTTGACAGCTGTCAAAAATTCCTTCAATTGATTTCTAAAACTGGAAACTGCGAATCCACCTTCAAGGTGCATGTACGAGCGCTTAAAAGCAGAGCGCTCGTACTACTCACACGAGGGCTATATCATTTCGTCACGATGTCTGTATTTTTCGATTTTTGAGCTGAAAATGGTCTCAATCGATTATGTTCTACTTACTGATGACGAATCCGTCGAAAAATTCGAGTCTGTCCGTCCGTCCGGCCGTCCGTATACACGATAACTCTCGAACGGAATGTTCTAGAAACTTGAAATGTTCTGGGTAGGTTTGAATCTCGAATGCCGCGGTTGAGTTCGTTATAGGGCAAAATTCGCCGGGGGGTTCCGTGAATACGGCCGCTCGAAATGTTGTTTTCCTCATTACTTCGGAACTACAGAACCGATCGAGGTGAAATTTTGCATTCAGATGGAGAATTACGTGATAAAGCTACATGCAAAATTTGGTCCAGCTCGCATGACCAGAACCATAAAAACCATAGAAAATTATAACTTTGTAATGGAACGGCCTAGGGACTTGAAATTTTCAGAATAGGTTTGGACTTTCAATGTTGCGGTCAGTTTGATCAATGAGCAGAATTAGACTAGGGGTTCCGTAAATATGGCCTTTTGAAATTCAGTTTTCTTGATCATTTCGAAACTATGGATTTGATCGTGACGAAATTCTGAATTTATATTGAGAATGATATATTGGAGCTCAATTTTTTCAGATCGCATGACCAGAACCATAGAAACCATAAAAAATCATAACTTTCGAACGGAAAGGCCTAGGGACTTGAAATTTTCAGGATAGGTTCAGATCGCGAATTTCGGGGCCACGTTCATCAATGAGCAAAATTAGACTAGGGGTTCCGTGAATATAGCCTTTCAAACAATTTTTTTCCTGATAATTTCGAAACAACTCATTGGATTGCAATGAAATTTCTCACATAGATGAAGAATAATGTATTCAAACTACGTGGGAAATTTTATCCAGATCGCATTACCGAGACTATAGATACCGTTAAAAATTCTAGCGAATTATCGAAAAAAAATTGGTCACCTTGAGCACTGACGTGAAGTCTTGATTTTCGCCTTTGTTTGAAATTTTCTTTGACAGCTGTCTTCTGAAGTTCATGAAAATACAATGATAGTATTTGTTATACGAACAATGAACACTGAAGGCCTATTGGAACAAGCGCGCATTGCTCCTTACTTCAAGTAATTGCTTTTCGAATAATTTTTTTGTCAAACGTACAGAAACAAAGTCATATTTCTACTGACAGGATCAAAAAAAAGTTCTACTTCTCCTCCGCCGTAGGGAAATGTGTTGCTATGTCAACGATTAATCACATAAATGTCGCTATGTATCGATGAATTAGTTACTACGAACCATTATTACTACTTCATGTCCGTCAAATTCAAAATTAATATTGCACGACAACCGTAACTAGGCAAATTTCGCATTGATCACTCAATTATAAAGATCGTAAATATATGTCTAATCTAAAGCTGGATCTCCAGATTTCAAAACGTTCGAAAAAAATTACGAAAAGCACTGCCGTGAAGGCAGGAACTTTTGAGCGCTGGTACATGCACCTTGTAGGTATATTCGCATTTTCCAGTTTGGGAAATCAATTGAAGGAATTTTCGACAGCTGTCAAAACAATTCTGAAACTTAGGCGAAACTCCCGACTTCAGGTCAGTGCTTCAGCTGTTCGATTTTTTTTCAATAATTCGCTAGAATTTTCTACGGTATCTATGGTCTTGGTGATGCGATCTGGACAAAATTTTGAACGTAATTTGAATACATTATTCCTCAGCTAGGTGCATAATTTCATTCCAATCCGATCAGTAGTTTCGAAACTATCAGAAAAAAAATATTTTGAACGGCCATATTCACGGAATCCCTAGTCTAATTCTGCTCATTCATAAACATGACCGCGATATTTGCGATCCAAACCCACCCTGAAAATTTCATGTTCCTAGGCCTTTCCGTTCAAAAGTTACAATTTTCTATGGTTTCTATGATTTTGGTCATGCGATCTGGACAAAATATTGGTTTAATATATCATTCTCGATTTAAAATACAAAATTTCATCTCAATCGAATCCGTAGTTTCGAAATTATCGAGAAAACAAAATTTCAAACGAACGTATTGACGGAACCCCTAGTATAATTGTGCTCATTGGCTAGCGTGAACGCAACATTTCAGATCCACACCTATCCTGAAAATTTCAAGTCCCTAGGGTTTTCCATTCAAAATTACAATTTTCTATGGTTTCTATGGTTCTGGTCATGCGATCTGGACAAAATTTCACATGTAGCTTGAACACCTAATTCTCCATTCGAGTGCAAAGTTTCATCTCGATCGAATCTGTAGTTTCGAAGTAATCAGGAGAACAAAATTTTGAACGGCCATATTTACGGAACCCCTGGTGGAATTCTGCCCATTAACGAACTTAGCTGAGGCATTTGGGATCTGAACCTACACTGAAAATTTCGAGTCTCTAGGTTGATCTGTTCGAGAGTTATCGTGCTTACGGACGGACAGACTCGAATTTTTCGACGGATTCGTCATCAGTGAGTAGAACATAGTCGATTGAGACCATTTTCAGCTCAAAAATCGAAAAATACAGACATCGTGACGAAATGATATAGCCCTCGTGTAGGTAGTACGAGCGCTCAAAAATAACATATTCCATTCGGAGGATAAGTGACTTTTCCCCCTTATGAAATAATATACTATTTTTCTACATATAATCGGAAAATATATCTTATTGCTAATCATAACTAGCATTATTTCATCATTATCTATCATGATGTATCGTTCGTTATGGATACAGAGTTATCTATTTGTGAATCGAAATCATTCATTTATTGATTTTAATGGAGTACATAACAGGACAAGCCCAAAAATATGTACTCACTCACCTATTCAGGTAACACATTGAAATTTTCAAAACACTCGTAATGAGAAAATGTTCAGGTTATAGCTGCGTGTCATTGAAGAGGACATTTCTGTGAAGAATAGTTTCAATTGCTTACGAAATGCGCGATAATAAATCAAGAAAACGTTAAATTTTCCAAATGTATGCGTGAAATATTTTTATCGTATATCCAGTATTTCACTTGGATCATACGGAATTCCTATAAGTATATTAAATTGTACTGAGACGGAAAGGCATACAGCCTTCTGCTAATGCGACATATCCAGCAAATTGTGGAAACAGCACATACAGTAGCTGAGCAAATGATTCGGAATAAATCCCAAACTTCCAAGAAATCGTAGATCTTTCAGCTCGTATTTTTGGCAGAACAATTCAACTCAAATAAAAGTGGAAATGGTATTCTGTTTGTTGAAACGGAAAGAGGGGCCTGAATAATTTTCTTGAGAACAAGGAAATTGCGCGCGAATTTCCGCTCCCAGATAACTTTCGTCGATCACCAGCGCCCGCGTGCGGTTTTTGTTTGTCGCTTAATTCACTTTCCACGAATGTTTGCTATGAGGGAGAATCTTGTTCAGATGCAATCTGAATGATATTCGTTTCGTACCATTCGTTTTTTAGGATTGATTATGAATGAATATATTGTTTTCAATATGATATTTCATGAACCATGTTGAATTAGAATAAAAATACAACATAATTATAGTCCATTTAAGAATTATTGACATCGAAGCAGGCCATGAACGTCCAGTCGAGGCTTTATTTCTAGTTACTAAAAAGTAACTAAATTTCATCATAGAACATAAATATAACCTAGAAAAGTGTTGAGTATACGAATTATCGAATAATTAAGTCGGAATATTTCGATTGCAGTTCAAACATGGGAATTCAGGTTTGAAAGCGCAAAAATATCGAGGAATGCTTTCATATGAAATTATCTGAACTTATCGTTCATATAAAAGTCAACCATGGAAATTTGAAGATCATTCAAATAAATATTTATTTTCACTCAGGACCATGCAATATTTATTGGTATTGGAATTCTTGCAAAATTCTAACCATATAACTATAAGAGTACCATTTTATGTCAGGATTCAAGAAGGATAATTAATGGAATTCTAGCAGATAGCTAGTGCTGCAACAGAAAAAAATTTTTGGATACTTCGCAAGCACAGGCCCAAAAGAATGGATTGGAAAAAACGTTATAATGTATCAAGAAATAAGAGAGAAACAAAAATTAAGAATCTATGTAGTACATGAAGAATTTTGACATTAATTTTGTACCGAACTATCAATATATGAACCAATTTGTGAATTATTTATTGCTCGGTGTTGAATACTTTGAGAAAGTCAATTTTTATTTTCATTCATTAAAACTGTCCATGAATTATTGAAAATATTATAATTGATGAGCAATTTTACAATTATTCAGTATACTTTTGAATTGGGAACAATATAGCATGTGTATTAGCAGAGGGAATGTGAACAGGGTACCATACAGTAGAAGTATAATAAATAAACTTAAAATATCTATGAATGATACAAGAGCAAAGATAAAAATATCATTGAAAACTTTGTTTCCTCGTAGTGTAGTGATTTAAATGTGTTTATTGAATAAGCTGACATAATCCTATTGATGGGCATCCTTTTGCAGGGAAGGTTTCAATAACCCATTTATGAAATAATTCACCATTCATAGTAATCCTTATCATTAATACCACTGTCGAGAATCGGATCAAATCCAGGTAAAAATCCATCAATTGTTCCAGCATTCAAAATAGTGCACCTTCTGCCTTGAATATACTCGGCATACCTTTTGGATTATTTTCTAGTGTCCACTGCCGAATTTGAATAGCCAAATTTCATCTAGATAAATGAATTTCATGTTTTGTTCTATGTATTCTCGGTATTTATCACAATATCGTACTATTTTTAATATAATTTTCTGTTTATCAGTAAGAATTTTCCTTCGATCAACTTTTTTGTATTTGTATCCAATTTTTTTTATGATATAATATAATGTTGACTTCGATCAATTGAAATCTAGGTGCTCTTTGGAAAGTTCGAAAAGGATATCTAAACTGATATATTCATTGTTTTCAATTCTAGCAAAAACAAAGTCATTCAATGTCTCTTTGAAGGAATAATCATATCGCACAGGTTTTCTTCCACTGCTAATTCCAGGCTAATATTCTACAGACAGGGCTTGGTGAAATCTGAAAATTTAAGAGACATTGATCAATCAGAATACACTTTGAGTCGGTGAATAACAGTTTACCTGAAACACTAGCGGAAATATATGCCAAATCTTTGAAAAACTCGAAGTAACACCGACAAACTGCCTGGCGTTCTCTTGTAAGGCGCGATGTATCCTGGTCAATTCCAGCCATTTTAATAGCATAAGACAAAAAATACTCAAATTCAGAGCAAATTTTTATAATTACATATTCACCAATATCTCCGATAAAACCATCAAAGCAAGATTTCTATGGGTAATGTTAGTGTTATTCCTATACCAACCTGAATTCAGCAACCCAAAATATTACTGAATAGTCTATTACCAACTTAAATTCGATTTTTCACAGCCAACCGAGATGTCAATAATTCTTAAACGGACTATACAATGAATGAACCTGTGCTATAGGTCGACATGCCATCTCAAATTTTTCGATAGAGTATGGCCCTATTTTCAATATAATCTTTATATATAAAAATTAAGTGTCACGATGTTTGTCTGGAATGGTCTCCTAAAATACTGAACCGATTGAATCGAATTTGTGCACACTGTGTGCAGTTTGATCCAACTTATAAGATAGGATAGCTTATATCTCAATTTATAGTTGCAATATTTTCTTATTGCAAATTATCTGTTTATTATTCATGACAAAGACTGATAATTATCCACGCAAGAACATGGGGCTCAAATCGACGACAAGAAATCGCGTCTTCACTACACCGATCTGTCGACCCTAGCGATATCGTTCGAGGAGTAATGCCCAGTTCTTGAGTCTTTCCTAAAACTGAAGAAATTTGGAACTCTTTGAGAACTGGGAATATTACAAAATGTTCATAGAATTCGTAGCTGTCAAGAATGTAGAATAATGTCAGTGATAAAAAATGATTGACATATATAATTACGTTTTTGGAGCGAAAGCCGACTTTTCAAAAAAAGTATTTATTTACAACGGAAGATTATTCTATTCTAACAATTAGCTAGGAAGAAATGCAGTTAATTATTATTGACGATGAATTCGTCGTCAAGGTATTCATAACATTTCTTATCTGCAATGAATAACACGCGACAAATAACACCCACGTCATCCACACAGTGGTATGATCCAAAAATGATGAGTTATCACAATTTAACAAAGTAATATGAACATTCGATGCAATGCAGATAAGCGATTCATCTAAGGTATACAGGGTTGGCATTATGTAATTCCTCCCCACCTTGAATAAAGGTATCACCTGTAGTAGGTGTAGCTTTACAAAAAATATCTTTTCTTAAATATTTCAAAATAGAATAAGTAATTATCAATAAAATGATTATTATAAAAACAAATAATAGGGTAAATCTTGAAGGCTGGAGATTCCATTGGTCCAGGTCTTCTATCTTGATATCTGGGATGTCTTCATCTTTCCGGGATTCAATATTTGTAGAATTTGGGTTGAACAAAGTCATTTTGGGTAAAATCACGTATTTTTCTTCATTAATCGTAGTAGTTGGGACGATTTCTTTTCTCGTGTTGCTCACAGCACATTCAGTTCGTAGAATTGTCATAGGGGGCACAAAATAATATCTTGTTTGCTGAAGACATTTTTCTAAAACATTTTCATTTTCGATGGATAAGATATTTCCATCTTCTAATAATTTTAAATCTGGGTAAAGTACCGTTGTCGTTCTTGGACAGTTTTCGGTGTGGTTTTTCAAAATATTTCGAAGGCAATTTCAGAGTTTCTTCTTGTGAGAGTAAATAGGGATCGGTATATGAAAGGGATAAATTGTTTTGCGGTAGATGGTAAAACTTGTTTAAATCATAACTTTCTTCGTTTACCGTTGAGATTGATTTTAAAAATAGTAATGCTTTCTTTTTGAAAATTACTTTCGTATGACATATCTGATAATAATCTTTCAGATGATGTAAAGGTATTATAGTTACATTTTTTATTAATTCAAGGAATTTTGAATAGGGTAAAATTGATTCATGTAAAAGATGTAATCTTGCAAAACTCACTGCGGTTGCAATTTCATCTAAAATATTCTTGATATCTTCAAGTTCAAATGTCAGGAGATGCATGTGTTGAATCTCTTGCATTGCTGGTATAACTTGAAGCAATTTAAGGTTTTCTGACATTCTCTGAAATTTTTCAATATACTTATTTTTAAGGTCATTTACGACTGTTGCGATCTGTTTTCGATTTCTTATCAAAACTCTTTCATTTTTCTGAATACTATCGAAATAGTTTTTATATAATTCCTCATCATCGGAATCTAACGTTCCGAATAAAATCTTTGAAATCTTTCCTCCTAAGTTAATGAGTCCTCTTTTAACTTTAATTTTTTTATTTAACAATTCTTTCATGGTATTGATATTAATTTCATTAGTATGCTGTAGATACTTAAAATTGGCTGTTTGAGCAAAATTAGATTTTGACTCTTCTAATTTAATTATTTCTTTCTGATAATTCAAGATCAATTCTTCGATTTTATTTAAATCTACGTGATATATCAATTGAAGATTCTCATGTGTGACATACGCTTTTCCTAATGCGATTGGTAATATGTTGCTTTCAATTGGAATGATATCCATACATGATACGATAATTATTTCGAATAATATCGCGAGGATGACGTATAGATCCATTATCTGTAACAATATTTTGAACTAGTTTTTTCTTTGCTTAAGAATCTTCTTATGATAAATGTGTTTATTTTTATTATCCTGAATGCGTAAATTATCAATTTCACGAGCATTAACTTTTTTGAATGCTGGGTCCAATTTTCTCGTTATTGGATTTTCAATATAAGTAGGATTTTTATTTAAGGGATGACTTTCTTTTGCTGATCGCTTTTCATTCGTCTTCTCCAACCGCGCAATATTTTTCTCTTTATTCTTTTCTAATTGATTTGCAATCTCATTAAGATTGTCTATGTAATTTTCCACATAATCTTGAACTTGTTCGTTATGTGTACGTTCAACTGGTAAAAAGTAATTTAAATCTGCCTTAATAATTTGCATAGGTGTCATTTCTAGACTTGAATGATTCGAATTATTATAACTTAATAAAGCTTGGGAAAGTCTGCTTGGAAAAGTTAAATTCCAACTTTCAATTGTTCGCAATTGTTTTATCAGTGTAGAATGGAATATTTCTACTAATGCATTCGAATTGGGATTATAATTCGTAATATAATGAATTTCAGTTTTATGGATTTTACAAAAATCTTGGACTACGCCATTTTCAAATTCTAATCCATTGTCACACGTTATTTTATTAGGAATGCCGTAATGGCTAAAATACATCAATATTTTATCTACAATTTCAATTCCTGTCTTTTGTAGAAGTGGGTAACATTGACCTAATCTTGAAAAAGAATCTATTATACTTAGACAATACTTTTGATTGAATCTTATTGTCATCACAACAAATGTGTGAAAGGTTTTGATCCAATTGGGTTTGGTCTAAATTGTAATTCAATGGGAGTTCGTTCATATTTGCTTTTTTGACATATTTCACAAGAATTTATAAAGCTTTGAACATCTTTGTTCGTGTTCGGCCAATAATATTTTCGTTTTAAATTAATTATATTTTCTCGTAAACCACGATGAATAGACTTTGTCTCGTGATACTGTTGAATTCGAAGAAGTTGTTCTTCCTTATCTTCAACATCTTCTACGTATGTTCTAGAAATTTTCAAATTTAACGTTTTATAATCAAATTTATTTTGTGAAATATTTATTAGAGGTTTCTCTAATTCAGGCGAAGCAAAATATAAAGTATACGACTTTTTTGGTTGAATATATTTTTTGACAAATTTGAATAAATCAGTATCTATTGAGTTTATCATTACTCGAAATCTGAGCTTTTCTCCGAAAGGTTTACTATACTTCGGGGATGATTTTAATATTATCTGCAAAGGGGCTGCATTTAAACTTCTTTCCGTATAGGGAAGTTCTAAAATGGGATTCTCAATGTTACTATGGACAGTAATATCGTCTGTCTCTGAATCAATAAAATCTTCGTTTTCATTATTATCATTATCATTATTATCATCGTCTGGATCCAATAGGGCCAAACATTCATCTAATTCTTCCGTAGTGATTTGTTTTGCAATTGATAACAAATCATCTTCGATTCCGTTCAATTCAATATTTTCGTAATAATCTACGTCTGTGGCATTTGCCATTGAATCATTATCGATTCTGTTCGTTTTTTCGAATGTATTGACCTCTATCATTGGATCATTTTCAAATCCATTAGTATTTCCTCCGATATTCCGATTCGGTAAGGAATATACAATTATCTTTATATTAGATTCCGCAAAAATATATTTTATCATACCGTTTCATATTCCGGTTTATGAAAATACGAATCTTTCGTGATTAAATAATAAATGTTTCGATCATTTATTTGGATCATTGCTACTTCTCCTAGTAGCTTATTTTGAGATTTTAAATTATCTACTTGACCAAATTTATTTTTAAATTGGAGGGCTATACCTCCATTCATGTGAAAATCTCTGGAAACGCAATGTGCTATCGCATAATTCTTTGGCGCTTTGAATAAATAACCTGTCCTTTTCTTAGGGGAATCTTTAATATTTTTCAATTCATAATTCTTTACAAAATCTTTATGAGTCATTAGCATTATCAGTTGAACCTTTTTTATAACGTATTCCGTTATCAAATTCTTTCGGAAATTCACCTTGAGATAAAACAGAGCCTATCGCGAAACCTGACGCATCAGTTGTATGAACGAATGGCTTATCGAAATCGGGGTATCTCAATACAGGGTGATTCAATAAATTTCTTTTACATATTTCGAACGCTTCGATATATTTCGGATCATCAATATTAATTTTGGAATCTTTCTTCAAACATGAAGTTAAGGGTTTCGTTATCTTTGCGAAATTAGGGATGCATTTTTTATAATATCCTACGAGTCCAAGAAATGATTTTATTTCTTTAGGAGTTTTAGGAATTGGAAATTCAGCAATTGCTTTCGATATTTTCGAATTAGGTATGATTCCTTTAGGAATATTATTATCATTTGTTTTAATTTTAGTTTTAAAAGAACATTCATCTAATTGAATTTTCAGATTATCCGCTTCAAATGCTTCTAAAATATTTTGGATATCTGATAAATGTTGGTTGATCGTATCAATTTTATGTTTCATTATATTTGAAAACTCAGGATCCATTGGGATATTTTAGAGTTTCTGACATACTTGCTGATAGTAAAAAGGGATTTGACAATAATCATTAATCAATAATTGATTTTTAAAATCTAAATTAAGTCCATATTTACTCAAAAGATACGCCGCTTACCACCACTTGAGTATATAATAGAGGAAATGATACAGCATGAAGGATACTGGAAGGCGTTTACGGCTTTGTGACAGAAGACATGAGGAGAAAAGAGACAGGACCGCTATTCATCGAGTTTCATCGAAGTACGGACCGGGATGTCCTTTCCGGTGGTCCTCACATTTCCCCAAGTTGTGTTTTTTTAGTAGGCCGGCAACAACATCAAGCCAAACCGACATATCCCACAACACGGGTCGTGGTTGAATCTGACAAACAGATTTCTCTTCACAACCCGAAAAAAAAGGGTTAGGATAGGGTTAGTTTAGGCTAAAGTTAGGAGTAGGTTAACAATAATAATAATTCCACTTTATCGAATATTTCACTACAACTTATAATTCAACGTATACTAGTTTTATATATCTTATATGTCTGCTAGTTTTATATATACAGCTCCACAAGAGTAAGGGATATCGTATTCAATCGTTTTTAAAAGTATGTAATCTTCGAGAAAATAGCTGTAAAATCATTTAAAACTCAATAACAGCTTGAATCGATCCAATAAAAATCAGTTTGAGACATTTCGTCAATCTGGTCGCCTTTTTTCTGAAGTTTGGTTCTTTGGATATTTGCTTCATGAATGTTCTTATTTTGAAATGAAGTCAGTTTATCGACGGCTTCGATTTGAAACGAGTTTTCTGAAAATGCCAAGACGTAAATTAACAAACGCTGAGGCTAAAAGGGCTATCGGAATGCTACAGGGTGGACCAACTCAGGTTGTTGTAGCGGAAAGGTTCCAAGTCAGCCAAAGTGTGATATCTCGACTTTGGAATAGGTTCAGAGAGACAGGTTCCGTGTTGGGAAGACCAAGGCTTGGTGGGCGACGAAAAACAACACCTGCTCAGGATCGTTTCATCACCGTTTCGGCGAGAAGAAACCCTACATCTACGTGTAGAATGCTACGGAATACTCTTCAAAATGCAGATGGGGTCCAAGTTTCCATCGAAACCATCAGACGACGTTTGAGAGAGGTGAATCTAGGTTCTAGACGTCCATTAAGAGGAGTTCCATTAACACGTGACAATAAGCGTCAAAGACTGGAATGGACAAGGCAACATATCAATTGGAACGATCAATGATCACGGATGAATCCAGATATGGACGATTTTCAGATTCTCGAAGAATAAGGGTATGGACAATCCCACGCGTACCCCGTAATCGTCGCTATGTCCAAGAAGTCCATCCATTCCGAGGGGGTAGTGTTATGGTATGGGCCGGGATATGTGTCAACGAGCGCACAGATCTACACATTTGTCCTGGGAATATGATCGCCTTACACTATAGGGAGCATGTCCTTGACAATGTTGTGCCAAATTTTCACGCTGCTATTGGTGAAACTTTTCAATTTCTAGACGATAACGCTAGACCGCACCGTGCAGCCATAGTTGAGAATGCGCGCCAGAAGCTTGGTATTCCACATTTACCAATAACTCCGCACTCACCAGATTTGAATTGCATAGAACATGCATGGGATATGCTCCAAAGAAGATTAGATAATCACCAACCTATCCAAGAATCCTTAAATGATCTGAGAGAGCTTCTGCCTCGTTTATGGAACCAAATTCCTCAAGAAATGTTCAACAACCTCGTGTGTATTATGCAAAGAATATGTCAAGCTGTTATTGATGCCCGTGGAGGCAATTCATTGTATTGATAGTCTTAAAATGCTTGAATTCTCTGGGAATAAAATTTCGTTATTTTACTCGATTTTACTTAACCACCCTGTATAAGCTGCAGACCTACAGGCCAAAATTAATTTGCAACTTGAAATCATATTAATATGAATTTTCATCACAAACATCTTATTTTAACTATATTTTTTTGTACTTTAAGTCAATATCCCTAACTCATGTGGAGCAGTTCATTTCTTTCTTAAATGCTTTGCAATCAGTTAAAATCTGCACATGTCTCGGAAGCATGTTGAATGATCTGATATACATTTTTTCTGAAGCAGCCTCAAATTATGCACAGGATGAAAATAGCGAAACTTTTGCCTTGTTTTATTTTGATTCTGCTTCTCAATGAAGTAGGATCTATGCTTTTGCAAAAAACAATAGGATTTTGTAGATGTACAATCCGCAGATACTCAAAATATTCTTCTGTCTAAAAGTTTCCCCACGAGACTCTATAACCCAATCAAGTTGAAGAAGTTTCTGCAACGGATTATAAGGACAATATCTAGTCAAGATACATAAACAGATATCTGACGAATTTTGTCATCTTTGAGATGAGTGTAGTTTTCAAATTTGTCAGATTTTTTTCTAACCGAGGAATACCGCCTAGTTTCTTTAGCACTAGGGTTATTCAGAAGACTATGGTACTTTATGTTTTATCGCAATCAATTTATAATTGTCTTGGATTGGAATCTTCCGGTGGGATTAATTTTCTGAGCTGGAGTACTGATCCAACATTGAATGTTAGGTAAACAATTATCAGTGCAGTACCTCAGGTGACATTAAGAAGCTGTGAAAAAGCCTACACAAAACACATCCGGATCTCCTTACTCACAAAAGCTTTGAGTTTATGAGGGGGCTGGAGTACTGATCCAACATTGAATGTTAGGTAAACAATTATCAGTGCAGTACCTCAGGTGACATTGAGAAGCTGTGAAAAAGCCTACACAAAACACATCCGGATCTCCTTACTCACTAAAGCTTTGAGTTTCTGAAGGGGCTCACACGGACCTAGCCGGATGAAAACATTACAGATATAACATGTATTCATCATTGAGAAAAACGAACGAAGAGAACGAAATACCGTGAAATGGGGTGAATGGAAAGACATTCTGAATATTCTGATGTTCGAATGCTCATATCTCTTGAAAGAACAATAATTCAATATCCATATTCTGACAGAAGACCGGTCACACTTAATACAATAGACCCCCGTTTAGCAAATGTGTGTGCAATTGATAATTTTTCCAAAAAAATATTATGTTGCTTGTTTCTATTCACCTTAGAGGTGGGGTGAATGGAAACTGACATTGAAAACTTGCTTTTGGTCTGCAGTTGGGGTGTATGGAAACCGATATAAAATTGAGTATACAATATAAAAGCATAGACATAATTTTTTCTCAGTTTCTGGAAGTGAAATAAAATCATTTCATTTCACGAACGCCAACTTCATTAATATTTGAATGGACCGGGACAAATCGAATATTCTTCAATATTGAATGAAAAAATTTATGAAAAGCACTGCCGTGAAGTCAGGAGATTTTGAGCCCTCGTTCATCCACCTTGTACGTAGATTCGCATTTTCCAGTTTCAGAAACAAATTGAAAATTTTTTTTGACAGCTTTCGAAAAAATTCTCAAACTGAGGCAAAACTCCAGACTTCACGTCAGTACTTTAGCCGAGCAATTTTTTTTTCGATGATTCGCTAGAATTTTCTACGGTATCTATGGTCTTGCTGATGCGATCTGAACAAAATTTCGCACGTAGTTTGAATACATTACTCTCCAGCTACGTGCGGAATTTCATTCCAATCCAATTAGTTGTTTCGCAATTATCAGGAAAAAATTTTTGAACGGCCATATTTACGGAACGCCTAGTCTTATTTTGCTCATTGATGAACGTGACCGCGACATTCGCGATCCAAACCTACCCTGGAAATTTGAAGTCCCTAGGCCTTTCCCTTCGAAAGTTATAATTTTCTATGGTTCTGCTCATGTGATCTGGACAAAATGTAGCTTGAATATATCATTCTCCATCAAAATACAAAATTTTGTAAACGACCATATAAGTATAATTGGAACCTCTAGTATAATTCTGCTCATTGATAAACGCGAACGCGACATTTCAGATCCACACCTATCTTGAAAATTTCAAGTTCCTAGGCCTTTCCGTTCGAAAGTTATGATTTTCACAAATAATACTTCAGTCTCGAATTCGGACGATCAGTGTTGCTTAGTGTTGTTAGGTAAATATTTCTTATGAATGAGCAAGTAGATGACTGAAATAACTAAATACTTTATAGTTTCTGTCACCCCACACTCCATTGTGTAGAATGAAGAGCTCGTTTACCCGAGAGTGCGTTTTGAAGTATAGTGTTGTTTGTGAATATGGAATTCAGAATGAGAACCATCGTTTCTGTTAGTATCATTTTTGCATATCTGCTGAAAGGAAAATAGTCAACTCTTTTTGAGCGCTCGTTCTACCCACACGAGGGCTATATCATTCCGTCACGATGTCTGTATTCTGAGAGTTGAGCCAAAAATGGCCACATTCGACAAGTTCGACTCAATGAGTAATCCGTCGAAAAATTTGAGTCTGTCCGCTCTGCTCGAACTTAATGATCTAAAAACTTGAAATTTTCAAGGTAGGTTCAAATCACGAATGCCGCGGTTAAGTTCTCAACCCAGATATGCCTAATGTTCTTAATATAGTACACTGCTAACAAGTCTCGACCTGCAATTGGTACGATGTTTATGTTATCCATTTCAGCGTTTGTCCCTTCAGTACGAACCCAGCGTCGCTTAGATGTACACGCCGTTGAGATTCGTGAGATATTGGTGCGTTATTCGAGTGTTCGAAATTGGTGAATTTAAAAAAATGGTCGAATTCGGTATCCGTTTCGCAAGGTATGTAGATTTCATATATAATTTTTCGAAATATATGGAAGTTATCATTAGTTATGGAAAGTTGAATGATAATATAATCCTGTAGAATAGAGATCCTTCCGAAAATAATTCAACTTTTTTTATACAGGAGTGTATTTTTTGGTGTACTACATATAGTACATCAGGATTATAGGTATCTATCAAATGCATTTGCATCACAGAGGGTTTTCACTCAACGATGCCCTGGCTATGTTGGAAGATGATCCTGAAAATGCCACAAATGTTGATGAAATAGTTATGATGCCCCTGGAGAAGAGGATATTTTCTCGATGGATAATTTGCCTGCATCTCACCTACAAGCAACGGCAGAAATCAGGTATCAAAGAGATGATAATGATGACGATTTTTTTATCAGAAGACGATCTGCCGTTGTCAGAAATACGCAAATCATTGTTGTTGTCATTGCTCATTGCTCATTGACGAAAGTGACCGCAACATTAAAGATCCAAGACTATCCTGAAAATTTCAAGTCCCTAGGCCTTTCCATTACAAAGTTATAATTTTCTATGGTTTTTATGGTTCCGGTCATGCGAGCTGGACCAAATTTTGCATGTAGCTTGAACACGTTCATCATCCGAGTGCAAAATTTCACCTCGATTGAATCTTTAGTTTCAAAGTTATCAGGAAAACAATATTTCGAGCGGCCACATTTCAAGTTTCTAGGACATTCCGTTCGAGAGTTATCGTGTATACGGACATACGGCCGGACAAACAGACTCGAATTTTGCGACGGATTCTTCATCAATGTGTCAAACATAGTCGATTGAGACCATTTTCGGCTCAAAGTTCGAAAAATACAGATATCGTGACGAAATGATATGGCCCTCGTGTAAGTAGTACGAGCGCTCAAAAACTATTATTCTTCTAGATTCTGTACGAGCGATAACGGATATTCAAAATTGTTATTGTTTCGAATATAAGATTTCTGGTTTACATATAAATTTTTTTTTTATTTTTGACAGGCTCTCCAGATTTTCATTTTAATTATGTTTATTCCAAAAAAAAATCGTTTAAATTAATATAAAACTTAATTATTGTTATTGCATAAGACGAAGGTCTCTTTGAGTTCAATTATAATGCGAAGACTATTGGGTGATAAGAAGTTCTGATTGAATGATCTCTGTTAACAGATGTTATAAATATGTGCGTTTGATATGAATTGCTTCTAAGTATTGGTATTCATTCAGTTGGATATTGATTCTCCATAATATCATCAATATGGTTTATTGTCTTAGATCTTATAAAAAGTGTGTATTTTTTCAGATTTGGAAATACCTTTGCTAAGTTTCATTTCTAACTATGAATGATCTAACTTATTATCGAAATTGTTCATTGAATTATTCCACTTAAATTCTGGATTAGTACTTAATACTTCGAAATCGCGGAATTAATTTATTCATATACTTTGTTGTCCGTGTTTTACGATCAAGCGCTTCAACATATATCAAATGACAATTCTGATTGGATACGTTCCATAATATTGCCGTTAACGGTAGTGCATAAAATTATTTTACTTCGAACATTTCTAAGATTTTTGGCTCATTATTTCCCACTTTAAAATCGTGTAATGAATTTTTCCAAAAAAAAAAATTGAAATTTCAGTCTACTGTTAAGGTTATATCTAATAGGAAATGAATTCGTATACTTTCTTGTCAGAGATTTGTGATCATGCGCTTTAACGTCATATATTAGTAGTGTTCTTTCGTACTGATTCAACTGATGGAACTTAAGTGATTTAAGTGAAAGCGATTTTGCAATCAGAACCAGAGCTGTGCCAAAGCATTGTGCTTAGTACATTCGAAAGCACTCGAAGCCCTTTTGTGCTTCCAAGCACTGTGCTCCCGAGCACTTTTCAAAAGCAGTGCTTAGTGCTTAGTAATCGAAGCACTTCAGCAAAAGGCTTAGTGCTTAGTAATCCCCAAAGTGCTCCCGAGCACTGAAATGCTCCCGAGCACTTCTGCGGATTACTAAGCACTAAGCCCTTTCCCAATCTTGTCGTAACACGAATCGATCTATTATTGATATTCAGTCCAGTGAAAATGAATCGATATATATTCATGAATTCATATTATTTCAACCAAAAAGATCCGGAGTCCTTGCAAATTTTTTTCCAACACACATAGTTCTCGACATGCTAAAAGTGAGAATCGAATTCGGGACCCCCTTTACATCAATAATCTCACATCTACTATATAAAAAAAATTACGAAAAGCACTGCCGTGAAGGCAGGAGCTTTTGGGCGCTCGTACATGCACCTTGTAGGTAGATTCGCATTTTCCAGTTTTAAAAATCGATTGAAGGAATTTTTGACTGCTGTCAAAAAAATTCTGAAACTTAGGCAAAACTCCAGACTTCATGTCGATGCTTCAGCTGATCAATTTTTTTCCGATAATTCGCTAGAATTTTCCACGGTATCTATGGTCTTGGTGGTGCGATCTGGACAAAATTTTGCACGTAGTTTGAATACATTATTCCTGAGCTAGGTGCATAATTTCATTCCAATCCGATCAGTAGTTTCGAAACTATCAGGAAAAAAATATTTTGAACGGCTATATTTACGGAACCCCTAGTCTAATTTTGCTCATTGATGAACGTGACCGTGCAATTTGCGATCCAAACCCACCCTGAAAATTTCAAGTTCCTAGGTCTTTCCGTTCAAAAGTTAGGATTTTCTATGGTTTCTATGGTTCTGGTCATGCGATCTGGACAAAATATTGCTTCAATATATCATTCTCGTTTAAAATACAAAATTTCATCTCGATCGAATCCGTAGTTTCGAATTTATCGAGAAAACAAAATTTCAAACGACCGTATTCACGGAACCCCTTGTATAATGTTGCTCATAGATGAACGTGATAACGACATTCAAGATCCACACCTATCCTGAAAATTTCAAGTCCCTAGGCGTTTCCGTTCAAAAGTTACAATTTTCTATGGTTTCTATGGTTCTGGTCATGCGATCTGAACAAAATTCCACATGTAGCTTAAACACCTCATTTTCCATCTGAGTGCAAAATTTCATCTCGATCAAATCTGTAGTTTTCAAGTAATCAGGGAAACAAAACTTTGAACGGCCATATTTACGGAACCCTTGTTGGAATTTGGCCCATTAACGAACTCAACCGAGCCATTCGGGAACTGAACCCACACTGAAAATTTCAAGTCTCTAGGTTGTTCCGTTCGAGAGTTATCGTGCTTACGGCCGGCCGGACGGCCGGACGGACAGACTCGAATTTTCCGACGGATTCGTCATCAGTGAGTCGAACATAGTCGATTGAGACCATTTTCGGCTCAAAATTCGAAAAATACAGATATCGTGACGAAATGATATGGCCCTCGTGTAAGTAGTACGAGCGCTCAAAAACTATTATTCTTCTAGATTCTGTACGAGCGATAACGGATATTCAAAATTGTTATTGTTTCGAATATAAGATTTCTGGTTTACATATAAATTTTTTTTTTATTTTTGACAGGCTCTCCAGATTTTCATTTTAATTATGTTTATTCCAAAAAAAAATCGTTTAAATTAATATAAAACTTAATTATTGTTATTGCATAAGACGAAGGTCTCTTTGAGTTCAATTATAATGCGAAGACTATTGGGTGATAAGAAGTTCTGATTGAATGATCTCTGTTAACAGATGTTATAAATATGTGCGTTTGTTATGAATTGCTTCTAAGTATTGGTATTCATTCAGTTGGATATTGATTCTCCATAATATCATCAATATGGTTTATTGTCTTAGATCTTATAAAAAGTGTGTATTTTTTCAGATTTGGAAATACCTTTGCTAAGTTTCATTTCTAACTATGAATGATCTAACTTATTATCGAAATTGTTCATTGAATTATTCCACTTAAATTCTGGATTAGTACTTAATACTTCGAAATCGCGGAATTAATTTATTCATATACTTTGTTGTCCGTGTTTTACGATCAAGCGCTTCAACATATATCAAATGAAAATTCTGATTGGATACGTTCCATAATATTGCCGTTAACGGTAGTGCATAAAATTATTTTACTTCGAACATTTCTAAGATTTTTGGCTCATTATTTCCCACTTTAAAATCGTGTAATGAATTTTTCCAAAAAAAAAAATTGAAATTTCAGTCTACTGTTAAGGTTATATCTAATAGGAAATGAATTCGTATACTTTCTTGTCAGAGATTTGTGATCATGCGCTTTAACGTCATATATTAGTAGTGTTCTTTCGTACTGATTCAACTGATGGAACTTAAGTGATTTAAGTGAAAGCGATTTTGCAATCAGAACCAGAGCTGTGCCAAAGCATTGTGCTTAGTACTTTCGAAAGCACTCGAAGCCCTTTTGTGCTTCCAAGCACTGTGCTCCTGAGCACTTTTCAAAAGCAGTGCTTAGTGCTTAGTAATCGAAGCACTTCAGCAAAAGGCTTAGTGCTTAGTAATCCCCAAAGTGCTCCCGAGCACTGAAATGCTCCCGAGCACTTCTGCGGATTACTAAGCACTAAGCCCTTTCCCAATCTTGTCGTAACACGAATCGATCTATTATTGATATTCAGTCCAGTGAAAATGAATCGATATATATTCATGAATTCATATTATTTCAACCAAAAAGATCCGGAGTCCTTGCAAATTTTTTTCCAACACACATAGTTCTCGACATGCTAAAAGTGAGAATCGAATTCGGGACCCCCTTTACATCAATAATCTCACATCTACTATATAAAAAAAATTACGAAAAGCACTGCCGTGAAGGCAGGAGCTTTTGGGCGCTCGTACATGCACCTTGTAGGAAGATTCGCATTTTCCAGTTTTAAAAATCGATTGAAGGAATTTTTGACTGCTGTCAAAAAAATTCTGAAACTTAGGCAAAACTCCAGACTTCATGTCGATGCTTCAGCTGATCAATTTTTTTCCGATAATTCGCTAGAATTTTCCACGGTATCTATGGTCTTGGTGGTGCGATCTGGACAAAATTTTGCACGTAGTTTGAATACATTATTCCTGAGCTAGGTGCATAATTTCATTCCAATCCGATCAGTAGTTTCGAAACTATCAGGAAAAAAATATTTTGAACGGCTATATTTACGGAACCCCTAGTCTAATTTTGCTCATTGATGAACGTGACCGTGCAATTTGCGATCCAAACCCACCCTGAAAATTTCAAGTTCCTAGGTCTTTCCGTTCAAAAGTTAGGATTTTCTATGGTTTCTATGGTTCTGGTCATGCGATCTGGACAAAATATTGCTTCAATATATCATTCTCGTTTAAAATACAAAATTTCATCTCGATCGAATCCGTAGTTTCGAATTTATCGAGAAAACAAAATTTCAAACGACCGTATTCACGGAACCCCTTGTATAATGTTGCTCATAGATGAACGTGATAACGACATTCAAGATCCACACCTATCCTGAAAATTTCAAGTCCCTAGGCGTTTCCGTTCAAAAGTTACAATTTTCTATGGTTTCTATGGTTCTGGTCATGCGATCTAAACAAAATTCCACATGTAGCTTAAACACCTCATTTTCCATCTGAGTGCAAAATTTCATCTCGATCAAATCTGTAGTTTTCAAGTAATCAGGGAAACAAAACTTTGAACGGCCATATTTACGGAACCCTTGTTGGAATTTGGCCCATTAACGAACTTAACCGAGCCATTCGGGAACTGAACCCACACTGAAAATTTCAAGTCTCTAGGTTGTTCCGTTCGAGAGTTATCGTGCTTACGGCCGGCCGGACGGCCGGACGGACAGACTCGAATTTTCCGACGGATTCGTCATCAGTGAGTCGAACATAGTCGATTGAGACCATTTTCGGCTCAAAATTCGAAAAATACAGACATCGTGACGAAATGATATAGCCCTCGTGTAAGTAGTACGAGCGCTCAAAAATAAGTCGGGTTTTCCTTCCTGACGCGATAACTCCAGAACGCACGAACCGATTTCCACGGTTTTGCATTCGTTGGAAAGGTCTCGGGCTCCGTGAGGTTTATAGCAAAGAAAATTCAGGAAAAATTCAGGACAAACCAACATTTTAAGTAGATGGCGCCGGTGCGTGATACATTGTTTGACAGCTACTCATTGTTCTCTGCTCAGTTAATTTCATGTGACAAACCGGTATTGTGTTCACTGTGAAATTGTGAAAAAAAAGTAAAAAAAACATATAACGTATATTGTGCAAATTTTTATTCAATTTCAACAGCAGGCATTTGTCTTTAAGGTCGTAAGTTGAACTGTGTAAATTATGTGGATCGTGCATTCGAGGTTAAATTCACCACTCTGTCCATAGCCCAAAACGCCTAGAGCCGCCGCACAAGACATGCAAGCCAGCAACAAGTGTATTCACAGAACTTAAGCGAAGAAAGACAAAATATAATAAGAGAAAATGCCCGATTGAGACAATGCGTGAGCACACGAAGATCATCGGCATCATACAATCGCTTGGCATTCCAATATGATCCCACTGCGAACTACAGTGATGATGAAAATTTAGATATTGGACCAATGACGACTATATGCCGATATTGCAATGCGTTGAAGTTCAAAAGAGAAACGGCTGGATTGTGCTGCGCAAGTGGAAAAGTCAAACTGGATCCATTACTTACACCACCACAGCCACTGGAACCATTGTTCGATGGAAGTGATCCCGATTCCAGCCATTTTCTTCAACACATCCTTGAATATAATAACTGCTTTCGCATGACTTCCTATGGAGCTAATATCATTCGAGAAGGCGGCTTCATGCCGGTTTGCAAGGTAAGAGATACAACACACATAACCAATCACTCACACCAACACAATGAATTGCAATACATAACAACTACATATACACCACACACTACACCATCACACGATCAGAAGTTACACCGTATTCTTCAACAAATGATTGTTTGCAATTAAAGATATAAGGACAAATATATCATTTGCATGGTTCAATGGTGCCAGCACCAGATGAACCGCATCAATTTCTGCAAATATATTTCATTTCGTCGATTGTGGATCAGCTGAATGTGCGGTGCAATATACAGGGAACACAACAGTTAAAGAGACGAATTATTGAACAGTTGCAAGCATTTTTTCACGCTAATAATGCTGTGGTTAATATGTTCAAAACAGCATTGGAGCGAATGCCATCGGATACGCACAAATTTGTCATAAGAGCGGATTATACCCCAATAGGTGAACATGTGCGAAGATTCAATGCACCCACCGTTAATGATGTTGCTGCAATTATTGTTGGCGATCCAACTAAATCGCGAGACATTGTCGTTCAGCGAAGAAGCAATATCATGCATCGTGTAAACGAGACACATCGTTTGTACGATGCGTTACAATATCCAAAAAAAAACAAAAAAACAAAAAAAAATTTTCTTCATCTTTTAATCACCAAACGAAATGTTACATAAAACGAAGCCATCTGGTGGCGAAACGGAGTTCGCCGGGTTTGCTAGTATTATCATATATGTTTGAAATTATATAACAAACTACCAGAAGAGATTGAGTTCGGCAGCTGTC
The DNA here is from genome assembly GCA_963966015.1 of Aphidecta obliterata. Classification (NCBI taxonomy): domain Eukaryota; kingdom Metazoa; phylum Arthropoda; class Insecta; order Coleoptera; family Coccinellidae; genus Aphidecta; species Aphidecta obliterata. The sequence goes on from OZ014427.1 coordinate 44,525,765, forward strand.
AGTAGGAAGGTAAAATGTCTTCTTTTAGAGAAGTCTATAGGTCTATAGGTTGAGTGATTTTTTGGACAGATAATAACTTTTTTTGAGCACTGTTTACATCTCATATATATACATGAAAAACATTGTTTTCAGTCCTCGAGTGTTTATATGTGAATATTTATTGTATTTATGTGCATACTCTATTTTTCGTTATAGATATATCTATACATAGCCTTCGACAAGCCATGAATTTATTTGATGGCAAATCATTTGTACATGTGAATCCTTTTTTTGTATTAACTTAACATGTGCGGATAAATTATTATTATAATTATTATAAAACCTCAACTACATAGGTGCAATATTTCTTTCGATTGAAGTAACTTCACCTCAACAGTTCTTAAGAAAGTGCTAAGGGCTTAGTGCTCGAAATATCGAATTACTTCCACAAAGTGCTTAGTAATCGCGAGCCTTTTGTGGAAATTGGTGCTTAGTGACTCGGGAGCCTTTTTTTCCAAGTGCTTAGTGCTTAGTGCTCGAAGCACTAATATTCCGTGCTCGACACAGCTCTGATCAGAACACATTCATTCATTTAAAGCCCGAAAGAATACGCTCACTTCTATGACAAACTTCAAATTTTGACTTTACCTATGGAATCTAATTGAAATACGAAATTTCGCGATCAGAATAATCACTTGCAATCACTTTGGAGTTGTGGAAGGGGGAACTGATTGAAAACGAAAGAACGATCGCTTGAACTGATCTATGTGATTTAACTTACATAAATCACTTCGCTCAGTACGAAAGAACATTACTAATACGTTCTTTCGTACTGAGCGAACTGATTTATGTAAGTTAAATCACATAGATCAGTTCAAGCGATCGTTCTTTCGTTTCCAATCAGTTCCCCCTTCCACAACTCCAAAGTGATTGCAAGTGATTATTCTGATCGCGAAATTTCTTATTTCAATTAGATCACATTGATAATGTCAAAATTTGAAGTTAGACGTTATAGAATTTTATATACATAGAAGTGAGCGCATTCTTTCGGGCTTTAAGTGAATGAATATGTTCTGATTGCAAAATCGCTTTCACTTAAATCACATAAGTTCCATCAGTTGAATCAGTACGAAAGAAGTATAACAATTTTGATTGGATAACGTTCCATAATATTGACTCTTACGGTAGTGAATAAAATTATTTTTCCGCCGACCATAAAATAAAAGCTCATTTTAACGCACTCGAAATCATCCATTAATGACCTCTATTAATGCATGATTTCTTGTATTAATGCATGATTGTCATAGCAACCGATTATAAAATATTCAGTCGGAGCATAGATGCATCTATGTCGGAGCACGATCGAGCTGTCAAATTTATTTATTCGCTTTCGATCAGAATCTGATTTTATCCGTTACGCTACTACATAATCAATAACGAAGAAAATATCCCTTTGACACCGCCAGATGTGACAAAAACTTCTGAAGCAGCAACTTTGAGTCTGCTTCCTGAAAAGAGCCGCCATTTATATGAGAAAACCTATGCTGAATTCAGATCTTGGTGCAAGGACATGAAGGTTCGGAACTTTACGGAAACGGTTTTGTTGGCATACTTTACGGGTATTGCAGAAAAGGGGCATCTAGCAAGTTTATGGCCAATATATTCGATGCTGAAATCAACACTAAATGTGAAAGACAATACTGATATAAGCAGATACCACAAACTGGTGATGTTTATCAAACGGAAAAGAAAGGGATATATCCCAAAATAATCAAAAATTCTCGAGAAAGAACATGTGAAAGAGTTCATAGCGAATGCTCCTGATAGTGTTTTCTTGATGTCGAAGGTAAAAATAAAACTCAATTGAATCGTTATTCCAACTTATTCTCATTATCTCGTTATAGTGAAATAACTATCATTGTTTGATTTGTAGGTCGCTTTGATATTCGGAGTAGCGGGTGCATTGAGAAAAGATGAATTGTTGAGAGAAGAGAGGTTGAGAGAAAGGATGTACAAGATATGGGATCGAAATTTTTGGTGACAGTGAATTCATCGATAACACATTCGAACAGGATATTCACTGTGGTGGATAATGATGAGCATACACTTTCAAACATAATGAAGAGATATATTTCCTTGAGGCCAGCTCACACTCCACACGAAAGATTTTTCGTTTTTTATAAGAACCATAAATGCTCAACACAACCAGTTGGAATTAATACATTTTCTAAATTACCGTCAATGATTGCAAACTTTCTTAATTTAGAGCAACCACATTTGTATACAGGTCACTGTTTTCGGCGTTCTCCTGCGTCTATTCTTTCTGACAGTGGTGCAGATTTTTCAGCCATCAAAAGACTTGGTGGTTGGAAATCAACTTCTGTTGCAGAAGGGTATATCGGAAACTCCATTCAGAATAAAATAGAAACTGCAGAAAAAATTTCATGTCATAATAGTTCCAAAGTATAGTCCATTTAAGAATTATTGACATCGAAGCAGGCCATGAACGTCCAGCCGAGGCTTTATTTCTAGTTACTAAAAAGTAACTAAATTTCATCATAGAAATGGAACATAAATATAACCTAGAAAAGTGTTGAGTATACGAATTATCGAATAATTAAGCCGGAATATTTCGATTGCAGTTCAAACGTAGGAATTCAGGTTTGAAAGCGCAAAAATATCGTGGAATGCTTTCATATGAAATTATCTGAACTTATCGTTCATATAAAAGTCAACCATGGAAAATTGAAGATCATTCAAATAAATATTTATTTTCACTCAGGACCATGCAATATTTATTGGTATTGGAAATCTTGCAAAATTCTAACCATATAACTATAAGAGGACCATTTTATGTCAGGATTTAAGAAGGATAATTAATGGAATTCTAGCAGGTAGCTAGTGGTGCAACAGAAAAAAATTTTTGGATACTTCGCAAGCACAGGGCCAAAAGAATGGATTGGAATAAACGTTATAATGTATTAAGAAATAAGAGAGAAACAAAAATTAAGAATCTTTGTAGTACATGAAGAATTTTGACATGAACTTTGTACGGAACTATCAATATATGAACCAATTTGTGAATTATTTATTGCTCGGTGTTGAATACTTTAAGAAAGTCAATTTTTATTTTCATTCATTAAAACTGTCCATGAATTATTGAAAATATTATAATTGATGAGCAATTTTACAATTATTCAGTATACTTTTGAATTGGGAACAATATAGCATGTGTATTAGCAGAGGGAATGTGAACACGGTACCATACAGTATAAGTATAATAAATAAACTTAAAATATCTATGAATGATACAAGAGCAAAGATAAAAATATCATTGAAAACTTTGTTTCCACGTAGTGTAGTGATTTGGATGTGTTTATTGAATAAGCTGACATAATCCTATTGATGGGCATCCTTTTGCAGGAAAGGTTTCAATATTTCAATAACCCATTCATAGTAATCCTTATCATTAATACCACTGTCAAGAATCGGATCACATCCAGGTAAAAATTGTTTCAGCATTCAAAATAGTGCACCTTCTGCCTTTACCCTTGAATAATACTCTGCATACCTTTTGGATTATTTTCTAGTGTCCACTGACGAATTTGAATACCGTTTTCGAATATCCAAATCTCATCTAGATGAATGAATTTTACGTTTTGTTCCATGTATTCTCGGTATTTATCACAAGATCGTACTATTTTTATTATATTTTTCTGTTTATCAATAAGAATTTTCCTTCGATCAACTTTTTTGTATTTGTATCCAATTTTTTTTATGATATAATATAATGTCGACTTCGATCAATTGAAATCTAGGTGCTCTTTGGCCAGTTCGAAAAGGATATCTAAACTGATATATTCATTGTTTTTAATTCTAGCAAAAACAAAGTCATTCAATGTCTCTTTGAAGGAATAATCGTATCGCACAGGTTTTCTTCCACTGCTAATTCCAGGCTATAATAACATGCTAATATTCTACGGACAGGGCTTGGTGAAATCTGAAAATTTAAGAGACATTGATCAATCAGAATACACTTAGAGTCGGTGAATAACAGTTTACCTGAAACCCTAGCGGAAATATATGCCAAAACTTTGAAAAACTCGAAGTAACACTGACAAACTGCCTGGCGTTCTCTTGTTAGGCGCGATGTATCCTGGTCAATTCCAGCCATTTGAAGCATAAGACAAAAAATACTCAAATTCAGAGCAAATTTTTATAATTACATATTCACCAATATCTTCGATAAAATCATCAAAGTAAGATTTCTATGGATAATGTTAGTGCTATTCCTATACCAACCTGAATTCAGAAACCCAAAATATTACTGAATAGTCTATTACCAACTTAAATTCGATTTTTCACAGCCAACCAAGATGTCAATAATTCTTAAACGGAGTATAAATAATGCTTCAACCTCCACTTCATCCACACGTTTCTTATCGGACATTATAGGAAATGAAATAAATGTGAACTATTCAAAATGTCACAACATGTCCAATATTCCCTCTATGCATTTTTCGAATTGTTCTATAGGAAGCATAAATATTAATATATCGAAATGAACATAGAATCAAATAATACGTCAAATTTGTATGTCATGCAAAATAAAAATTGGTTTCGATCCAGAATTTATATTCAATTCCTGATGAGGTCGACGGAAAAATCTTGTAATCAACTCGTTTATTAATTCAGCGATTAATGGTCTCAAACATTAACGCGTGAGCGGAGCGAGCGCCTTGAAATATTTCGACCATTAATCGCTGTCATTAATTGATTGAATAACTATTACTTTAAACATTTCTAAGGTTTTTGGCTTATTATTTCCCACTTCAAAATCACGTAATGAATTTTCCAAAAAATATTTGAAATTTCACAATATACTGTTGAGGTTATATCTAATAAGAAATGAATTCGTATACTTTCTTGTCAGAGATTTGTGATCATGCGCTTTAACGTCAGATAATATCGAATAACACTTCTGATTCGATAACGTTCCATAATATTGCCGTTTACGGTAGTGCATAAAATTATTTCACTTCGATCATTTCTAAGGTTTTTGGCTTATAATTTCCCACTTTGAAATCACGTCATGAAATTTTCCAAAAAAAATTGAAATTTCACATTTTACTGTTAAAGTTATATCTTATAAGAAATGAATTCGTGTACTTTCTTGTCAGAGATTTGTGATCATGCGCTCTAACGTCATATAATATCTAATAACCATTTTGATTGGATACGTTCCATAATATTGTTATGAATAATGTCCAAGTTCTTCTTAAATAATTTATTAACAGTTCACTAATACTAATTTATTTACAACACTCAATCATTAACTTCCACACGCGCTATAAGCCCAATACTGTATTGTATTCTCGTCATGGGCCGATGTCGACTTATATAGTATGAGGGAACAGTCCAGAAGGCTGTCGAGGCGTCTCGTCGTTTCTTATATATTCTCGAAGAGTCCCGGCCGTTCTAGAAGGCGACAGGTCCGGCATAAGTTCTTTACAATATTGCCGTTTACGGTAGTGCATAAAATTATTTTACTTTGAACATTTCTAAGACTTGTGGCTTATTATTTTATCGCGTAATGAATTTTTCCCAAAAAAAAATTTTAATTTCACAGTTTACTATTGAGGTTATATCTAATAGGAAATGAATTAGTAAGTTGTCAGAAATTTATGATCATGCGCTTTAACGTCATATAATATCAAATGACAATTTTGATTGGATACGTTCCATAATGTTGACGTTTTCGGTAGTGCATAAAATTATTTCACTTCGATCATTTCTAAGATTTTTGGCTTATTATTTTCCACTTTAAAATCGCGTAATGAATTTTTCCAAAAAAAAATTGAAATTTCACAGTTTACTGTTGAGGTTATATCTAATAAGAAATGAATTCGCAGACATTCTTGTCAAAGATTTGCGATCATGGGCTTCAACGTCATATAATATCAAATGACAATTTTGATTGGATAAGTTCCATAATATTGACGTTTACGGTAGTGCATACAATTATTTTACCTTGAACATTTTCAAGATTTTTCGCTTATTATTTCGTACTTCAAAATCGCGTAATGAATGTTTCTAAAAAAATTTAAATATCACAGTCTACTGTTGAGGTTATTTCTAATAAGAAATGTATTCGTATATTTTCTTGTCAGTGGTTTGCGATCATGCGTTTCAACATAAATTTCGGGCCGACAGAGACTGCTAGGGGAAGAAGAAGAAAAAGAAGTGATAAACGTTCTATGCTTCTAATATAAAGTTTTGTTAGTTACCTATCTCCTGATATACATCAATTTAGTGTTCTAACCAGTAAATTGTATTTGGTGTCGTCAGTTTTGATTCTCATAACAAAAACTTCCAAATGTAAGTATTAATTCGGTTGTTGAATTGTTATTCTGTATTTTGAACTCTGAATTGGTTAACCAATTGAAATTTTTTATTCAATCATGCCTTGTACTAAAAACCATTATTCCCCTTGATTTCCTTGCTTGTGTGTATTTATTTTTTCTACGCGTACTTCAAACGATTACGGATATCAAAAATTTTCCGAAAATTCTTGGTTTACATTCGAATGTTTTAAATTTTAGTTATTTTAGTTTTTGTGATGAAACAAAATATTCAAATTCTTTCAATGTTTGATTCAAGCGATCTCAGTATTGTGTCTTTTAGTTATTCCCTATTTATACTCGTAGTACAGATGAATTATATTGTGTTTTACATCAACCATCTCTTATTTCCAGGGTTAATCCCCCACACGAAATGGCGCCATTTCTGGTTGTTTCGGAGAACATACAAGGACTCTTGGACAAAAACGGCAGATATAAAGTGCCAGACAGAAGCAGCAGGTACTTCACGTGTTACAGATGTTTCGAAAAATTCAATACAGTCGCATCTTTGGAAGTGCATAAGACCCAACACGAACTGGATAGCGAAGAGGAATACGTCTTCGCACCTAGCGACAGCGATGAGTGTGTAATCGAGAGCTACACGAACGAGGAAGAAGGAGAGGAGAAGTTCTCTAACGACACAACTCCGACAAATAGAATTTACAACCGCTTCAAGTCGCTGAAAGCAATAAGGGTTGTCGAAGAGGCTGTCATTGAGTATGTTCCAAATCCCATGAAGCAGGTTGAGGTTGTGGAGCCCATTGGGGATGAGGTTCATGCAAAGATAAACGCAGCGCAACGGCCTGACCAATCTTCACGAAAGAGCGAAGAAGCCAACAACCTTCCTGTGTTGTGTAACATAAAGATACTTTGCTTAACGTGCAATTTTATGTTAACGAGCAGTGAATTTTTGATGAAGCATCGTCCCTTAAATCCAGAAAAACCGTGCTCTTTCACGTGTAAGATCTGTTCTGAGAGTTATGCGCAACCAGGAGATTACCTCTGCCATATCATGAAACCTAACTCATTTAATTCTTCGCGCAACGGATATAGAAAAGGAGATAAAAGAAAGCCAGAGTTTAAATGTACCTACTGCCATCAGGCATTCTAGTATAGGTTTATGCTAACGCAACATGAAGATATCCACCAAAAAGACCAGGTCGTGGTCGCTCAAAGTGAACCATAATTACAAAAACCAATTGAGCCTCTACCAAAACCAACTGCAGAGTTCACAGACAAAACTAGACCTAGAATTTGGGTCATCAAAGAAGCCAGGATGGTATCGCCTGAACCGCCAGCCCCTAGCGAATGACAAAAAGCATCAGCAACGAGTGGAGTAAAAAGAAAACTTGAAGAAGTTGAATTGCCACGAAATGTTAAAAAACCCGAAAACAGAGGACAGGCTTCGAACAATCACAGAAGCCAACGTACTGGAACTTATAACAGAAGATGACCGAGTTGAATTTGGATAGACTTTTCATAAAACTAATTTTGTTTCATCTTTTATAATTATTTTGTTGGTTGTTGTTTTCAATACTTATGTAATAATGTTTTTTTTAGAATGTTTGTTATGAGATTCATGATAAATTTTTGCCTACTCACTTTTTCTTTTATTATTACTTCAATTTCCTTTCCCTCTTCTTTTCGAATTTTTGTTTAGTTTCACTTCAATAGTTTTTAGCAAGTATCCATTTTAGGGGCAGTAAAATCGATATGGTTCAGTTCAATTTCGAGCTGGTTTCAAAATTTGAAGAACTTGTCCAAAGGTATATCGTTATTTCCTGTATATAATTTTTTTAGTTCTGGTTGTTTCTCATTTTGGGATTATAGAAACAAATTCAATTTCGATGATGACCCCTCTGCGAATTTTGCCCAATAACGAACTTAACCGCGGCATTTGAGATTCAAACCTACCCTGAAAATTCAAAGTTTCTAGGACATTCCGTTCGAGAGTTATCCTGTATACGGACGGACGGACAGCCTCGAATTATCCGACGGCTCGTCATCAGTGAGTCAAACATCAAACAGTCGATTGAGACCATTTTCGGCTCAAAATTCAAAATATACAGACATCGTGACGAAATGATATAGCCCTCGTGTAAGTAGTACGAGCGCTCAAAAATATCGAATAAGAACATTATAGCAGTTAAGTGGAATGACAATAGCATCGTTACGATCTGTTTGAATTATGCAGGAGTAGAACCTCTTCATGCTGTCAAGAGATACTCTCAGAAAGAAAAAAAATATATTCAGGTAAAACTTTCCAATCATTTCCTATCATCATATAATGTGCATATTTCTTCAGGTCATGCAAACACATCTGATAAATATGTACAACTCAAATATGGGAGGGGTTGATCGTTCTCACCAAAACATCAGTTTATATGGAATTTCGCTGAGAGGAAAAAAATGGTATTTTCCTCTGATAACACACTGCATTGATATGTGCATCCAGAATGCATGGCAGTTACACAAGAAGGGAGGAGGGACCTAAGACCAGTTGAACTTCAGAAGGAGGATTGCCATCATATTACTCACCCAAAATAAAAAGGAATACACTTTCCAACAAGGTCATTCAAGTAAACAATCACCGCAGATGGAGTTGCGCTATGACCGGATGGACCATCTTGTCAGGCCAAGCAGACACGCTGTGGATATTGTCACCATAAAACAACCACAAGATGTTCGAAATGTGAAGTTGGAGTCCATGTAAAATGCTTTTATAATTTTCACACACGATCGTGATCCTGATAATAGTGTTACTGCCTAATCTATCTATCTATATATATATTAATAAAGGAGGATCTATGGTTTATGTATGTCCAAGCATCACGTTCAAACGACTGCACCAAATTTCATAATTCTTTTTTAGTTGTGTTCATTATTATCACGAAAACCTGTATACAACGAATTGTTCCTGAAAAGACTGTACGGAAAGAAAAAGGCTTTCTTTTTTCCTCCGACCAAGCGAACAATCATAAATTACTTATATTTCATGAGAATTTTGACACTTATGTGAGTGAAGTTTATCATGTTTCTAGAAATTTCTCAGAAGTTTATCACTGTGTTTGATATATATCGTTGTGTTGTGGGCGAGTTCGTAATGATCGAGACAATGAGCAAACAGAATGAGAGGAAGATCGATATTATCGATCTCAGGCGAGATACAACAAAATACAGAATGAATTAATGAAATGATCAACTTTGAGCTTTTGGCATTTAGATATTATGATCCCACAGTCGATTATGCTAGCAATATATTGGTGTCTTTTGGAAATACTGCAATGCTCTGAGATATCAAAACGAATCCCCAGGATTATGTTTTTTGAATGGAAAAATCAAATTGCAACTGACAACGCCACCCAAACCTTTGAATTCGTTTTTTTCAGGACAAGAACCTTTATCTAAACATTCCTTGCAGAATATTAAGCATTACCAAATGACATCATTTGGTTCAAACCTCAGAGTAATAAATAAATATAGAGGGAGTAATTGTAATTTTTTACGGCACCAACATCTCTGCGTATTCTATGCGTTCGCTTTTGATCTGTCAGATCGTTCATAATTTTTCGAACGAATAATCGATAATTCCAGATATAGTCCGTTTAAGAATTATTGACATCTCGGGAGGCTGTGAAAAATCGAATTTAAGTTGGTAATAGACCATTCAGTAATATTTTGGTTTGCTGAATTCAGGTTGGTATAGGAATATCCCTAACATAACCCATAGAGATTAGAGACCTGCTTTGATGATTTTATCGAAGATATTGGTGAATAATTATAAAAATTAGCTCTGAATTAGAGTCTTTTTGAGCGCTCGTACTACTTACACGAGGGCTATATCATTTCGTCACGATGTCTGTATATTTCGAATTTTGAGCCGAAAATGGTCTCAATCGACTATGTTCGACTCACTGATAACGAATCCGTCGGAAAATTCGAGTCTGTCCGTCCGGCCGTCCGGCCGTAAGCACGATAACTCTCGAACGGAACAACCTAGAGACTTGAAATTTTCAGTGTGGGTTCAGTTCCCGAATGGCTCGGTTAAGTTCGTCAATGGGCCAAATTCCACCAGGGGTTCCGTAAATATGGCCGTTCAAAGTTTTGTTTCCCTGATTACTTGAAAACTACAGATTTGATCGAGATGAAATTTTGCACTCAAATGGAAAATGAGGTGTTTAAGCTACATGTGAAATTTTGTTCAGATCGCATGACCAGAACCATAGAAACCATAGAAAATTGTAACTTTTGAACGGAAACGCCTAGGGACTTGAAATTTTCAGGATAGGTGTGGATCTTGAATGTCGTTATCACGTTCATCTATGAGCAACATTATACAAGGGGTTCCGTAAATACGGTCGTTTGAAATTTTGTTTTCTCGATTAATTTGAAACTACGGATTCGATCGAGATGAAATTTAGTATTTTAATCGAGAATGATATATTGAAGCAATATTTTGTCCAGATCGCATGACCAGAACCATAGAAACCATAGAAAATTGTAACTTTTGAACGGAAAGGCCTAGGAACTTGAAATTCTCAGGGTGGGTTTGGATCGCAAATTTCACGGTCACGTTCATCAATGAGCAAAATCAGACTAGGGGTTCCGTAAATATAGCCGTTCAAAATATTTTTTTCCTGATAGTTTCGAAACTACTGATCGGATTGGAATGAAATTATGCACCTAGCTCAGGAATAATGTATTCAAGCTACTTGCAAAATTTTGTCCAGATCGCATAACCAGAACCATAGAAAATTGTAACTTTTGAACGGAAACGCCTAGGGACTTGAAATTTTCAAGATAGGTGTGGATCTCGAATATCGCTATCACTTTCATCAATGAGCAAAATTACACTAGGGGTTCCGTTAATATGACCGTTCAAATGGTTTCTTTCCTGCTAATTGCACATAGATGAAGAATAATGTATTCAAACTACTTGCAGATTGCATTATCAAGACCATAGATCCGTAGAAAATTCTAGCCAAACATTATTTGTGTTGACTTATTTAAATATATGTACCTAATTTTATTTATTTATTTATTTAAAGAGGAAAAAGGGTTTTTTCAATAAACTCATATTATTAACCATGTTGCCGAACAAATTGCACTAAAATACCAATTCCTGAAAAATATGGAGTTACGTAGTTTTCTCCAGAACATGGGGACATGAAGCATTGTCGTGAAGTTTGGAGTTTTGCCTTAGTTTGAAATTTTGTTGAAACAGTTCTCGTTCGAATCGGCCACCAGCCGCCGATGTCCCGAATTTCGACACACAAGGATAATATCAGGACTATGCGCAGAGTCCAGCAAGACTCCAACACAGAGAAATCATGGTCCTAAATATCCTAAAAAACGCTGTAAATGACTCTTGCAAACAAATGGAATCTGAAGTGATTGCACACATCGATATCTAGTATACAAGTTCTCAACTGATGACCTATTCTCTCATAAATATATAATTGTCTTATGTTCATTTTGTTGCATTCACTGAACAATAATTCAGTTCTATATGTTCTATCAACCCTCATGATAATCTTCGAAATATACCTCTGAATGATCTACAAACCCTCCAGAGCATTATCATATAAACTATTAATTCCAGTTATTATTATGACTAGCATAGGGATTATTGAAAGAAATGAAAGTATCTATTTTCTACAACATTGGTTTTATTGTTAAACAAAATATAAAAATAATACATTACAAATTAACAGAATTTAAATTACGCATTCCTAAACAAAATTGTTTGCGTGAATCTTTGCTTCAAAATACCAAAGCAATGTTCCACAGGAACTTAAAGATTTGTTGAAATTTTTTTGTGCACGATTCAAATGCCCATTGTCTCGATAAGGTGTTATGAGAAATGGTAAACAAGGATAAGCACTATCCCCTAACACATATTCTCCTGGATGACATAAATTCTCTATTAAATCCTTTGTAGGAGAGTTTGTTAAAACTCGTGCATCATGCACTGATCCTGGCTAGCCAACCACAACATCCACAAACTTTCTTGACTTTTCATAAAACTAATTTTGTTTCATCTTTTATAATTATTTTGTTGGTTGTTGTTTTCAATACTTATGTAATAATGTTTTTTTTAGAATGTTTGTTATGAGATTCATGATAAATTTTTGCCTACTCACTTTTTCTTTTATTATTACTTCAATTTCCTTTCCCTCTTCTTTTCGAATTTTTGTTTAGTTTCACTTCAATAGTTTTTAGCAAGTATCCATTTTAGGGGCAGTAAAATCGATATGGTTCAGTTCAATTTCGAGCTGGTTTCAAAATTTGAAGAACTTGTCCAAAGGTATATCGTTATTTCCTGTATATAATTTTTTTAGTTCTGGTTGTTTCTCATTTTGGGATTATAGAAACAAATTCAATTTCGATGATGACCCCTCTGCGAATTTTGCCCAATAACGAACTTAACCGCGGCATTTGAGATTCAAACCTACCCTGAAAATTCAAAGTTTCTAGGACATTCCGTTCGAGAGTTATCCTGTATACGGACGGACGGACAGCCTCGAATTATCCGACGGCTCGTCATCAGTGAGTCAAACATCAAACAGTCGATTGAGACCATTTTCGGCTCAAAATTCAAAATATACAGACATCGTGACGAAATGATATAGCCCTCGTGTAAGTAGTACGAGCGCTCAAAAATATCGAATAAGAACATTATAGCAGTTAAGTGGAATGACAATAGCATCGTTACGATCTGTTTGAATTATGCAGGAGTAGAACCTCTTCATGCTGTCAAGAGATACTCTCAGAAAGAAAAAAAATATATTCAGGTAAAACTTTCCAATCATTTCCTATCATCATATAATGTGCATATTTCTTCAGGTCATGCAAACACATCTGATAAATATGTACAACTCAAATATGGGAGGGGTTGATCGTTCTCACCAAAACATCAGTTTATATGGAATTTCGCTGAGAGGAAAAAAATGGTATTTTCCTCTGATAACACACTGCATTGATATGTGCATCCAGAATGCATGGCAGTTACACAAGAAGGGAGGAGGGACCTAAGACCAGTTGAACTTCAGAAGGAGGATTGCCATCATATTACTCACCCAAAATAAAAAGGAATACACTTTCCAACAAGGTCATTCAAGTAAACAATCACCGCAGATGGAGTTGCGCTATGACCGGATGGACCATCTTGTCAGGCCAAGCAGACACGCTGTGGATATTGTCACCATAAAACAACCACAAGATGTTCGAAATGTGAAGTTGGAGTCCATGTAAAATGCTTTTATAATTTTCACACACGATCGTGATCCTGATAATAGTGTTACTGCCTAATCTATCTATCTATATATATATTAATAAAGGAGGATCTATGGTTTATGTATGTCCAAGCATCACGTTCAAACGACTGCACCAAATTTCATAATTCTTTTTTAGTTGTGTTCATTATTATCACGAAAACCTGTATACAACGAATTGTTCCTGAAAAGACTGTACGGAAAGAAAAAGGCTTTCTTTTTTCCTCCGACCAAGCGAACAATCATAAATTACTTATATTTCATGAGAATTTTGACACTTATGTGAGTGAAGTTTATCATGTTTCTAGAAATTTCTCAGAAGTTTATCACTGTGTTTGATATATATCGTTGTGTTGTGGGCGAGTTCGTAATGATCGAGACAATGAGCAAACAGAATGAGAGGAAGATCGATATTATCGATCTCAGGCGAGATACAACAAAATACAGAATGAATTAATGAAATGATCAACTTTGAGCTTTTGGCATTTAGATATTATGATCCCACAGTCGATTATGCTAGCAATATATTGGTGTCTTTTGGAAATACTGCAATGCTCTGAGATATCAAAACGAATCCCCAGGATTATGTTTTTTGAATGGAAAAATCAAATTGCAACTGACAACGCCACCCAAACCTTTGAATTCGTTTTTTTCAGGACAAGAACCTTTATCTAAACATTCCTTGCAGAATATTAAGCATTACCAAATGACATCATTTGGTTCAAACCTCAGAGTAATAAATAAATATAGAGGGAGTAATTGTAATTTTTTACGGCACCAACATCTCTGCGTATTCTATGCGTTCGCTTTTGATCTGTCAGATCGTTCATAATTTTTCGAACGAATAATCGATAATTCCAGATATAGTCCGTTTAAGAATTATTGACATCTCGGGAGGCTGTGAAAAATCGAATTTAAGTTGGTAATAGACCATTCAGTAATATTTTGGTTTGCTGAATTCAGGTTGGTATAGGAATATCCCTAACATAACCCATAGAGATTAGAGACCTGCTTTGATGATTTTATCGAAGATATTGGTGAATAATTATAAAAATTAGCTCTGAATTAGAGTCTTTTTGAGCGCTCGTACTACTTACACGAGGGCTATATCATTTCGTCACGATGTCTGTATATTTCGAATTTTGAGCCGAAAATGGTCTCAATCGACTATGTTCGACTCACTGATAACGAATCCGTCGGAAAATTCGAGTCTGTCCGTCCGGCCGTCCGGCCGTAAGCACGATAACTCTCGAACGGAACAACCTAGAGACTTGAAATTTTCAGTGTGGGTTCAGTTCCCGAATGGCTCGGTTAAGTTCGTTAATGGGCCAAATTCCACCAGGGGTTCCGTAAATATGGCCGTTCAAAGTTTTGTTTCCCTGATGACTTGAAAACTACAGATTTGATCGAGATGAAATTTTGCACTCAAATGGAAAATGAGGTGTTTAAGCTACATGTGAAATTTTGTTCAGATCGCATGACCAGAACTATAGAAACCATAGAAAATTGTAACTTTTGAACGGAAACGCCTAGGGACTTGAAATTTTCAGGATAGGTGTGGATCTTGAATGTCGTTATCACGTTCATCTATGAGCAACATTATACAAGGGGTTCCGTAAATACGGTCGTTTGAAATTTTGTTTTCTCGATTAATTTGAAACTACGGATTCGATCGAGATGAAATTTAGTATTTTAATCGAGAATGATATATTGAAGCAATATTTTGTCCAGATCGCATGACCAGAACCATAGAAACCATAGAAAATTGTAACTTTTGAACGGAAAGGCCTAGGAACTTGAAATTCTCAGGGTGGGTTTGGATCGCGAATTTCACGGTCACGTTCATCAATGAGCAAAATTAGACTAGGGGTTCCGTAAATATAGCCGTTCAAAATATTTTTTTCCTGATAGTTTCGAAACTACTGATCGGATTGGAATGAAATTATGCACCTAGCTCAGGAATAATGTATTCAAGCTACTTGCAAAATTTTGTCCAGATCGCATAACCAGAACCATAGAAAATTGTAACTTTTGAACGGAAACGCCTAGGGACTTGAAATTTTCAAGATAGGTGTGGATCTCGAATATCGCTATCACTTTCATCAATGAGCAAAATTACACTAGGGGTTCCGTTAATATGACCGTTCAAATGGTTTCTTTCCTGCTAATTGCACATAGATGAAGAATAATGTATTCAAACTACTTGCAGATTGCATTATCAAGACCATAGATCCGTAGAAAATTCTAGCCAAACATTATTTGTGTTGACTTATTTAAATATATGTACCTAATTTTATTTATTTATTTATTTAAAGAGGAAAAAGGGTTTTTTCAAAAAACTCATATTATTAACCATGTTGCCGAACAAATTGCACTAAAATACCAATTCCTGAAAAATATGGAGTTACGTAGTTTTCTCCAGAACATGGGGACATGAAGCATTGTCGTGAAGTTTGGAGTTTTGCCTTAGTTTGAAATTTTGTTGAAACAGTTCTCGTTCGAATCGGCCACCAGCCGCCGATGTCCCGAATTTCGACACACAAGGATAATATCAGGACTATGCGCAGAGTCCAGCAAGACTCCAACACAGAGAAATCATGGTCCTAAATATCCTAAAAAACGCTGTAAATGACTCTTGCAAACAAATGGAATCTGAAGTGATTGCACACATCGATATCTAGTATACAAGTTCTCAACTGATGACCTATTTTCTCATAAATATATAATTGTCTTATGTTCATTTTGTTGCAATCACTGAACAATAATTCAGTTCTATATGTTCTATCAACCCTCATGATAATCTTCGAAATATACCTCTGAATGATCTACAAACCCTCCAGAGCATTATCATATAAACTATTAATTCCAGTTATTATTATGACTAGCATAGGGATTATTGAAAGAAATGAAAGTATCTATTTTCTACAACATTGGTTTTATTGTTAAACAAAATATAAAAATAATACATTACAAATTAACAGAATTTAAATTACGCATTCCTAAACAAAATTGTTTGCGTGAATCTTTGCTTCAAAATACCAAAGCAATGTTCCACAGGAACTTAAAGATTTGTTGAAATTTTTTTGTGCACGATTCAAATGCCCATTGTCTCGATAAGGTGTTATGAGAAATGGTAAACAAGGATAAGCACTATCCCCTAACACATATTCTCCTGGATGACATAAATTCTCTATTAAATCCTTTGTAGGAGAGTTTGTTAAAACTCGTGCATCATGCACTGATCCTGGCTAGCCAACCACAACATCCACAAACTTTCTTCTTTCATCAACAAGTCCTTGCAGCTTAAGTGAGAAGAATCTCTTTCTGTTTATATATGCGTCTGAATCATTTTTTGGTCTATTAATTCTTATATCAGTTGCATCTATCGAAGCAATAACACCCGGAAAATTTTTTTCCCTTAAATAAAATTCTTTCGTTTGCTGCTTTCTCTCAAAATTTGGAGATCGAATAACTGATGCGCCCATGGATACCAAAAAGTCAGTTACTCTACTTATGAGGTCGTAAAGACCAGCTAAACTGAGATCTAAACGATCTGCCACATCTCTATAAGATGCTGTTTGATGGCCAGCGAACCACAAAAACACCAATATATGTTTTTCTGGAGTAAAAGCTTCCATTCCACCATGTCCCAATAGTGTCTGGAAAATATTAGAATTCTGAAACCTTAGAACAAGATCTCGAAACATTCCCTTCTGTATTCGAAAATGCATGGTGAATTGGTCATCCGAATATTGAGGAACAATTTTCTCTATATAATTATCAATTTTGGGAATATGTTCTGCTTGAACTAAATCAACAACATGTTGCAGAAGATGAGCACCGAGTTCTGTAAAACAAATTAAAAAAATTTATGTATGAAGGCAAATAAGAATTATATTCCTACCTTGCTCCTCTTCCATATCCCCAAACTTGAAAAATGGTAAAAAATCTTCTTCATCTGAAGAAGAATCAACTAAATCCGTAATCGTGTTCATCTTGAAATTAAATTCTACCACATTTACAATTTTATCTTCCATGTTAATGATCTTATATAGTTTAATTGAGTTTAAAGGAATAATTTTGAAATTATCTGTTCCCAACCGTTCGTGTCACAGAACACTTTTTGACAGTTCCACGAGTTTTGGAACCAAGTTCCCCCTGAACCCAGAATAACAAGGGAACAGCGACGCGAACAAACCTAATGTATTTTCATTGACACTTCATAGAACACAGAACAATACAACCAAAGAATTTTCTGTTCGCGGCTGTTTCGATTTCTGATAAATAAATACAATTGATAGTTATAAAAACAATTGATAGTTACTGGAATTTATTTCTTCAGTGTAATATTTTTCAGTAGCGAAAAAGCGGTTTTTTCATGATTTGTTTGAATTAGAATTATTGTTCCATATTTAATTTAAATTAGGCTTAGTGTATATCATTAGTTTTTTATTTAGTTTAGTGGTCAGTTGTAGGTGTTATTGGTAAGTCGCTAATATGTATTTATTTTTGAGCGCTCGTACTACTTACACGAGGGCTATATCATTTCGTCACGATGTCTGTATTTTTCGAATTTTGAGCCGAAAATGGTCTCAATCGACTATGTTCGACTCACTGATGACGAATCCGTCGGAAAATTCGAGTCTGTCCGTCCGGCCGTCCGTCAGCACGATAACTCTCGAACAAAACAACCTAGAGACTTGAAATTTTCAGTGTGGGTTCAGTTCCCGAATGGCTGGGTTGAGTTCGTTAATGGGCCAAATTCCACCAGGGGTTCCGTAAATATGGCCGTTCAAAGTTTTGTTTCCCTGATTACTTGAAAACTACAAATTTGATCGAGATGAAATTTTGCACTCAAATGGAAAATGAGGTGTTCAAGCTACATGTGAAATTTTGTCCAGATCGCATGACCAGAATCATAGAAACCATAGAAAATTGTAACTTTTGAACGGAAAGGCCTAGGGACTTGAAATTTTCAGGATAGGTGTGAATCTCGAATGTCGTGATCACGTTTATCTATGAGCAACATTATACAAGGGGTTCCGTAAATACGGTCGTTTGAAATTTTGTTTTCTCGATAAATTCGAAACTGCGGATTCGATCGAGATGAAATTTTGTATTTTAATCGAGAATGATATATTGAAGCAATATTTTGTCCAGATCGCATGACCAGAACCATAGAAACCATAGAAAATTCTAACTTTTGAACGGAAAGGCCTAGGAACTTGAAATTTTCAGGGTGGGTTTGGATCGCAAATTTCACGGTCATGTTCATCAATGAGCAAAATTAGACTAGGGGTTCCGTAAATATGGCCGTTCAAAATATTTTTTTCCTGATAGTTTCGAAACTACCGATCGGATTGGAATGAAATTATGCACCTAGCTCAGGAATAATGTATTCAAACTACGTGCAAAATTTTGCCCAGATCGCATCACCAAGACCATAGATACCGTGGAAAATTCTAGCGAATTATCGGAAAAAAATTGATCAGCTGAAGCACCGACATGAAGTCTGGAGTTTCGCCTAAGTTTCAGAATTTTTTCGACAGCAGTCAAAAATTCCTTCAATTGATTTCTAAAACTGGAAAATGCGAATCTACCTACAAGGTGCATGTACGAGCGCTCAAAAGCTCCTGCCTTCACGGCAGTGCTTTTCGTAATTTTTTTGTCTTGTGCTATTGAAATGGCTGGAATTGACCAGGACACATCGCGCCTAACAACAAGAGAACGCCAGGAAGTTTGTCGGTGTTACTTCGAGTTTTTCAAAGATTTGGCATATATTTCCGCTAGCATTTATCGAGTTTCACTAGTGTTTCAGGTAAACTGTTATTCATCTACCCAAAGTGTATTCTGATTGATCAATGTGTCTTAAATCTTCAGATTTCTCCAAGCACTGTTCGAAGAATATTAGCGAAAAAAGAAGAAGGCATGTCATTACTGCCTGGAATTAGCAGTGGAAGAAAACCTGTGCAATATGATTATTCCTTCAAAGAAACATTGAATGATTTTGTTTTTGCTAAAATTGAAAACAATGAATATATCAGCTTGGATATCCTTTTTGAACTGGCCAAAGAGCACCAAGATTTCAATCAATCGAAGTCAACATTATATCATATGATAAAAAAAATTGGATATAAATACAAAAAATTACGAAAAGCACTGCCGTGAAGGCAGGAGCTTTTGAGCGCTCGTACATGCACCTTGTAGGCAGATTCGCATTTTCCAGTTTCAGAAATCAATTGAAGGAATTTTTGACTGCTGTCAAAAAAATTCTGAAACTTAGGCGAAACTCCAGACTTCATGTCAGTGCTTTAGCTGATCAATTTTTTTCCGATAATTCGCTAGAATTTTCCACGGTATCTATGGTCTTGGTGATGCGATCTGGACAAAATTTTGCACGTAGTTTGAATACATTATACCTGAGCTAGGTGCATAATTTCATTCCAATCCGATCGGTAGTTTCGAAACTATCAGGAAAAAAATATTTTGAACGGCCATATTTACGGAACCCCTAGTCTAATTTTGCTCATTGATGAACGTGACGGTAAAATTTGCGATCCAAACCCACCCTGAAAATTTCAAGTTCCTAGGCCTTTCCGTTCAGAAGTTACATTTTTTTATGGTTTCTATGGTTCTGGTCATGCGATCTGGACAAAATATTGCTTCATATATCATTCTCGATTAAAATACAAAATTTCATCTCAGTTTCGAAGTCTGATTTTGCTCATTGATGAACGTGACCGTGAAATTTGCGATCCAAACCCACCCTGAAAATTTCAAGTCCCTAGGCGTTTCCGTTCAAAAGTTACAATTTTCTAGGGTTTCTATGGTTCTGGTCATGCGATCTGGACAAAATTTCACATGTAGCTTGAACACCTCATTTTCCATTTGAGTGCAAAATTTCATCTCGATCAAATATGTAGTTTTCAAGTAATCAGGGAAACAAAACTTTGAACGGCCATATTTACGGAACCCCTGGTGGAATTTGGCCCATTAACGAACTTAACCGAGGCATTTGGGATCTGAACCTACACTGAAAATTTCAAGTCTCTAGGTTGATCCGTTCGAGAGTTATCGTGCTGACGGCCGGACGGACGGACGGACAGACTCGAATTTTCCGACGGATTCGTCATCAGTGAGTCGAACATAGTCGATTGAGACCATTTTCGGCTCAAAATTCGAAAAATACAGACATCGTGACGAAATGATATAGCCCTCGTGTAAGTAGTACGAGCGCTCAAAAAGTTGATCGAAGGAAAATTCTTATTGATAAACAGAAAAATATAATAAATAGAGTACGATTTTGTGGTAAATACCGAGAATACATGGAACAAAATGTAAAATTCATTTATCTAGATGAAACTTGGATATTCGAAAACGGTAGTCAAATTCGTCAGTGTACACTAGCAAGTAATCAAGAAGGTATGCCGAGTATATTCAAGGGTAAAGGCAGAAGGTACACTATTTTGAATGCTGGAACAATTGATGGATTTTTACCTGGATGTGATCTGATTCTTGACAGTGGTATTAATGATGAGGATTACCATAAAACTATGAATGGTGAATTATTTCATAAATGGGTCATTGAAAAATTGATACCTTCCCTGCAATTACTTGATACAAGGTGTGTGGTTATCATGGATAATGCACCATATCATTCGATTGAAGTTGATAAATTACCAACAACTGCTGCTCGT
This sequence comes from Aphidecta obliterata, assembly GCA_963966015.1. Lineage (NCBI taxonomy): Eukaryota > Metazoa > Arthropoda > Insecta > Coleoptera > Coccinellidae > Aphidecta > Aphidecta obliterata. The sequence continues at coordinate 44,547,116 of OZ014427.1, forward strand.
AAAGAAGTAATTCAACAATGGTTACAAGAACATAATATTCCATTTGAAGCGAGTTTCACTAAAACTAAACTTCTAAGTTTGATAAAACCATTTTCTGACGATCCAAACTTTAAAAAGTACCATATTGATCAAGTACTAGAAAATGCTGGACACGAAGTCCTCAGATTGCCTCCATACAATTGTCAGTATAACCCTATTGAATTTAGCTTACGTAGAGCACGTTGAGAAAGAAATAAGAGAAGATTGGACAAAATATATGGGATATCATGATGTTTCAGACATACCACCTTTCATCATAAATACAAGTCCTGATGATTCTGATTCTGAAGATGATTGCGAAGAGTTATGTTCAGATGAGGAAATAATAACAGTTATGGTTATTGATTCTGACTCTGCCCGAGTTGTGGAGGGGTGGATTGAGTAGCTCAAACACAACTCTGCCGGTCCCCAGCCCAGTTAAAGGAGGACGGTTTAAAGAGTTCTGTCCAGAGGAGGAAATAATAACAGTTATGGTTATTGATTTTGACTCCGCCTGAGTTGTGGGTGGGTGGATTGAGTAGCTCAAACACAACTCTGCCGGTCCCAAGCCCGGATTGAGGAGGAGGGTTTAAAGGTAAGGCCAGCTACTTGCCTTTTGTAAAAACAAAAGAGGGCTCATAGAGCAATCACAAAGGCCTTGGAACCGGACTGATTAACACAGACGACGAATGCACGAAATAGGAAACAAGTAAGAAGGAATGTGAAATTTTGGACGTGGTGAGGTGAACATGTGCAAGAAGAAGACAATGGAATGAATATGTGTCCAGAATGGGCAATGAGGGATTAGCTAGGATTGCATGAAATGGAAAACCAGCCCCCAGATGCAAGAGGAAGCAGTATACTATTATTTTGGAAATTGAAGGGATTTTAACTGACATACAAGTTATGTATTGATTAACTTTTGAGTGTTCCAATTACTGTAGTGATCTTCTAAATAATTCAGTCAATGATATATTATTCAATGCTTTTTTCTGGGTTTTCTGCTTTTGTTTCAGATCTCAGTACTCATTTCAAGATACCTCGTCAATAGAAATGGAAGAAAAACGATTGTTTGAAGGAAAAGGAAGCCCATCGATAGGATTGTCAGCTTATTCAATAAACCCATCAAAATCACTACACTTATATGTTTTCACTGAGAATTTTATCTGTGCTCTTGTATAATTTGTAGATATTTTAAATTTTAAGTTTATTTATTATACTTTCAGGGAGGCAGGGTTTTTTCAGCTGAGGTTTTTCCCTGAGCTCTTGTATCATACTTAGAATTGTATGGTTCCCTGTTGCACCAACCTCAGCTAATTGTGTTTATTTGATTTGTATTATGTATTTGCTCTTAATCAAAAGAATATAATATATATTTATGTATATAACGTAGGTGTATAGTACCCCTTTCAAATTCCCTCTGCTAATACTGACATTGAACACAAGCTATATTGTTCACAATTCAAAAGAATTCTGAATAATTGTAAAATTGCTAATCGATTATATTTTCAATAATGCATGGACAGTTTCAATTAATACAAATAAAAATTGACCTTCTTGAAGTATTCAACACCTTCCACTAAATAATTCACAAATTGGTTTATATATTGTTAGTTACAGTACAAATTTCATATCGAAATTCACTTGTTTCGATCGATGGCACACGGCCTGGCTGACCAGCACTTCCGGTCTTATGAAGAAGTAAAAAATTGGATCTATTCAGAAAGTAGTGGCCAGCGATGGATAATACTTAGAATCATAAATGTTTAACCAGTTTTTTACAATAAAGCCTCGAATTTCGGGAAAAAACGGCGGAAGCAAAGTTGTACACCTAATACTACATAGATTCTCAATTTTTGTTTCTGTCTTATTTCTAAATAATAATTTTTTTCCAATCTATCCACGTGGCCCAGTGCTTGCAAAATATAAAAAAATATTTTCTGTTGCACCTCCTTATAGGTACCTGATAGAATTTCACTAATTATCCTTCTTGAATACTGGCATAAAATGGTACTATAAATGGAGTTATATTTTATTTATATCTCGACTCTCCTAGGTCTCTGTTAGAATTTTGCAAAATTTCGAATACCAATGAAGATTGCATGGTCTTGTTTTAATGATCTTCAATTTTCCATGGGTTACTTTTATATGAATGATATATCAGCATTGCTCGCTTGGAAGTTATAATAATTTCATGTTAAAGCATTCCATATTTGCGCTCCCAAACCTGAATTCCCATGTTCAAATTGCATTCCGGCGTAATTATTCGATTTCGATAATTCGTATACTAAACACTTTTCTAGGTTACATTTATGTTAGACATTCTTTGATGTTTTATTCTATGATTAATTGGAACAGTAACTTTTTTGTAACTAGAAATAAAGCCTCGACTGGACGTTCATGGCCTGCTTCGATGTCAATAATTCTTAAATGGACTATATTAACTTCCCTATTTCTACCCTCATTGTAATTCTATTCGTGATGGGAGGTTTTAAGTGTGTAGTTTGTGAACGAAATGATAGTTTGGGTGTGATATCCTACCACAGGTTTGTGTATCATTTATCTGCATTTTTGTGGAATACATAGGCGTCGGCAATATTTGCGCGAAGATCAATTTTTAATATTCATGATTTCAGTTTGCTCAATAAAACCAAGTTGAGGCAGTTTCGGCTGAAATCATTGAAGTTGGATGAGAATATGATTTCAGCGAATTCTAAAATATGTTCTGGTCATTGTCTTGCCAAGGATGTTGTAACTGCAGGACGAAAAAGATTTTTATGTAGGAATGCAATTCCCTTGTTATCTTTGGAATCATCACTGTAAGTAGCAACTAATAATGATTGATTTCCTTTACTATATACGTAATTACTCAGTAGCCTTGATGAGACTTCCAACAGAGGATCAGATGGATCTTCTGTAATATTTGGCGAGGATTGTGTAGTTGCTACGAATAATATTGAAAGGTTAGTCTTCTAAATGAAATTCTCATACCATTTCGAAAATAATTATGTTACCTTGTCAGAAATAAGCCATAATTTTTCAATTTATTTTTTTTTAGCTCATCCCAGGAAAAATCAACAGCTCAATACTCCACTGTTCCAGTGCTTTACCTTCATCGAATTGTGAAAGCCAAAAAAGAGAATCTAAAGTCGACGTTCTCGAGGATGATTGTAATGTTGTGGATCCTCATATTTCAGTTCTAATTTTTGGCACTTGGCATTGTATGCAGAAGACATCATTGCTTATGCAGCAGGTTTCGTGGTTAGGAAATTGAAAAAAAAGATCAAATGTCCAAATAGTTTGACCATTTTTGAAGACGATGGGGCATTATCGAAACTTCGAAATATGTCGTAGATATCTGTAGAACTTCCGAAAATATGTTTAAGGTGTACTGTACTCGAATGAAATTGATGGCTTGAAGGGAAATATTACCAGGGTTCTAAATATTCTTATTCAAAAGACCTTAACGAATTTACCTAGAGGCCTTCATATCCATTTTGCTGACCATATTTATGATGACGATCCTATTAGTAACCATTTCTTGGTTTTATCTAAATTGATAATCGCGTATACCTAACATTGAGATTTCATCATGAAATCTCCAAGCAGGAATAATCGACAGAGAGAATTAGGTCAATTTTGACCAAATCATTTTGTTCAAAAACCAATAGTTCTTTATTAATTTAATGCTGTGTAATTTTCATTTATAATATACATATTCCTTGAAGTATTTTTTATTCAATGTTCAAAATATGTCGACTGGAAAGGAAATTATAACATCGTTAAGAATTTGTACGAGAAAGTTCGAAACAATTTCGAACCGGGAAATTCATGGTTTGCCTTCCGATTCGCATGTAAAATAAGGTAGGATCCGTTCACAAAATGAATTATTTCAAGTCTCATACATGTGTAACGGAAATAGAAAAATTCTCGTTTTTCAAATTGTATTTTTTTATAGTTTATGCCTTTGGATACTTAATTTTTTCGAAAGATTCGGTGCGAACTAAATTTTCCCAGCAACCGTCGAAAAATAATACAATTCCAGCATTTTTCTGAATTACGTTCCGCCACTGGATTTCTTTTGAATTATCAAATTTTATGAGTCATCATGCGGACACAATTTTGCTCACTAATTATGCTCCCCCTATGTTTACTTTTTACTCTGAGGTTCAAACATATTTGAGGGGTTTCAATCCAACTTTTGAGGTATTTTTTTTCTATATCGAACATCTCACACATTGATCATACATATAGGTACCTACCAACGAATATGAAAATTCTTTTGAGACTCATAAATAAGGCTGAGAATGAGGTTAAGGGTTGGGTTAGGTTAGGGTTAATATTAATTCAACGTATACTTTAGCCGCAGCAACGCGTGGCCGGGTCTGCTAGTGTCCTATATTATAGGACGGGCTCAGTTTTGTACTTAACGTAAAAAAAAATTTTTCCTCATACTTGTTATCATTTGATATCGCCCAAAGACCTGAATTATATGAAAACCTTTTTTTCAAATTTGCCAAATAACCTATAGGCATATCTGGGTTAAATAGGCGAAATTCCGAATAAGATAGATAAGGGATTCCGTGAATATGGCCGTTCGAAATTTTGTTCTCTTGATTTCTTTGAAACTACAGATACGATAGAGATGAAATTTTTCACTCGAATGGAGAATGACGTGTTCAAGCTACATTCAATTTCGTCCAGATCGCATCACCAGAACCAAAGAAAATCACGGTCCCGTTAATCAATAAGCAAAATTCGACCAGGGGTTCTGTAAATATGATCGTTCGAAATTCAGCTTTCTTGATAATTTCAAAACTATAAATATGATCGTGACGAAATTTTGTATTTTGATGGAGAATGATATATTCAAGCTACTTTTTTTCCGAATCACATGACCAGAACCATAGAAAACATAAAAAATTGAAACTTTCGAACGGAAAAGCCTAGAGACTTGAAATTTCAAGGTTTTGCATCGTGAATGTCGCGTTCACGTTGATCAATAAGCGAACTTACACTAGGGGTTCCGTGAATATAACCGTTCACAATATTTTTGAGCGCTCGTAGTACTTATACTAGGGCTATATCATTTCGTCACGATGTGTGTATTTTTCGAATTTTGAGCCGAAAATGGTCTCCATGAAAATTCGAGTCTGTCCGTTCGGCCGTCCGTAAGCACGATAACTCTCGAACGGAACCACCTAGTGACTTGAAATGTTCAGTGTGGGTTCAGTTACCAAATGCCTCAGTTGAGTTCGTTAATGGGCGGAATTCCACTAGGGATTCCGTAAATACGGCCGTTCAAAGTTTTGTTCCCCTTGTGCACTCAAATGGAGAATGAGGTGTTCAAGCTACATGTGAAATTTTGTCCAGATCGCATTACCAGAACCATAGAAACCATAGAAAATTGTAACTTTTGAACGGAAAGGCCTAGGAACTTGAAATTTTCAGGGTGAGTTTGAATTGCAAATGTCGCGGTCACGTTCATTAATGAGCAAAATTAGACTAGGGGTTCCATAAATATGGCCGTTCAAAATATTTTTTTTCAGATAGTTTCGAAACTACTGATTGGATTGGAATGAAATTTTGCACATAGCTGAGGAATAATGTATTCAAATTTTGTCTGGATCGCATCACCAAGACCATAGATACTGTAGAAATTTCTAGCGAATTATCGAAAAAAAATTGGTCAGCTGAAGCACTGACATTTTGTCTGGAGTTCTGAAGATTCGCTTCAGTTTGAAATTTTTGTTGACAGCTCTCAAAAATTTCTTCAATTGGTTTCTAAAACTGGAAAATGCGAATCTACCTAAAAGGTGGATGTACGAGCGCTCAAAAGCACCTGACTTCACGGCAGTGCTTTTCGTAATTTTTTTCCTGATCATTTCAAAATTACTGATTGGATTGGAATGACATTCTCCAGATAGATGAAGAATAATGCATCCAGACTACGTGCGAAAATTTGACAAGAAAGCATTACCAAGACCATAGATACCGTAGAAAATTCTAGCGAACTATCGAAAAAAAATGGGGTCACCTAAAGCACTGACGTGAAAATGCGAATCTACCTTCGAGGTGAATGAACGAGCGTTCGAAAGCTCCTGACTTCACGGCTGTGCTTTCGATAATTTTTTCTATTGAGATGCCTCGTGACCATTTTATTTTTTGGGAAGTTTATTGAGAAGGTCAACAGCAGCATAACTTAGTCTTCTTCCATAATGTGTATCAACCCTCTCGTCAAGATGGTAGCTCTCCTTATCTTATCCTTATCCTTAATGTTCAAGGTGACAACAACAATGGCGCCGCGTACAATTGATTCTGTAGAAAAGATCTGTAATAAATGTGCAAAAGAAGTAAAAAATTATGTTACTTGTACAAAGTGTAGTAAAACGTACCATCCCAGTTGTCTATTGAAAATTTGTGGAATTTATGTCGGTAGTGATGGAAAAATTGTTTGCTATGACGACATAACCTCAATGCAATGTTTATGTGAGGAAAAGGAGGTCAAGATACAGAAACTTAGAAATCGATTAACTGAGCTGAATGAATTGTGTTTTGAACAGTCTATTAGCAAACAACAAACATTCTGAGAGAACGGAGAAAATTCTGAATGTTGCATCATGAATGAGATAGAATTGGTGAATCCATCCGAGGGAAATGAAGTTGACAAAGAGGTGAAATATTTGAATATAATAATAGATGATAAAACTAAGATAATTGATGAACTGCAAGATAAAATAAAAATCATGAAAAAATATACATCCCTTCTCGAGAAGAAGGAAGAAAACATCCATACAGTGCCATCTACGAGTACAGTTAGAACTAAAAATAATAAACAATCTAGTCGTCAAATAAACATATGCGAAACTTGGAAGCCTAACGTCGCGAAGAATTCTGAAATGCAAACGAAAATAAATGATAAGTTGGAATCGACGGAAGAGGAAACTGCGGGCGACAAAGAAGAAATCAACACAATTAATGAGAATACTGATCACAGAGGAAATGATAAAAATGAAACATGCTCGCAAAACGGAAAGAATGAATGGAAGAAAATACACGCAAAAAGTAGAAAATCTTTAGTGACTGGAACAGGTGAAAAATCTGGCACATATTCGGGTGCTCCGCGACGTGCCTGGGTCTATGTTGGGCGTGTGGGCGAGGGAGTGAAGGAGTCCCAAATTGATAGAGTTACCTGAAAGAATATTTTCCAGGGAAAAATTTCATAATTGAAAAGTTACCGAAACGAGATGGATCAATATGTTCGTCGTTCAAGGTTGGAGCTAATTTGTCCCTTATAAACGAACTGTATAAGCCTCAAACTTGGCCTCAGGGGGTGGTGGTGAAGCGATTCAAATTTTTTCTCCCAAGACAAAAATGGGAAAAGTGATAAGCAAACTGTTGAAAAAAGTCGGAAAAATCTAAAAAGTGACGCAATATTAAATATTAATATTCAGTGCCTCAGGAATAAGCTTAATGTGGTGGACTTCGTCTTGAACACTGGAAAATATAAGGCTGCATGTGTAACAGAGCACTGGATGACAGATGACGAACTGAAAGGTGTCAATATTCAAAATTACAAAGTGGCAACTGCTTTCTCTCGCGAAAAGTACAAACATGGTGGAAGCTTAATATTCACAAGGAACGACTTTCAGAGTACACCAGTAAATGAAATTAATGAGCTTTCGATCGAGAAGCATGTTGAAATTTGTGGAGTACTGAAAAAGTCTACTGAAACTTACTATTTATTTATACTATGTATTTATAGACCGCCTCAAGGAGATTTCGATTTATTCATAGAACAACTACACAAGGTACTCGATAGTATCTTCAATTTTAATGAATCGCATCAAAATGTTTTGATTGCAGGAGATTTTAACATCAATTTCAACAAAATATCCAACGAAAAAATAAAAGTCCAGGAATTACTCCTATCTTATGATTTACATATCGTATTTAGTGAGGCATCACGTGTTACACTTAGGTCGAAAAACTGCATTGATAACATCTTCACAAATATGGATCCTGATGACTACAAAGCATCTACGGTGAACCATCATTTATCGGGCCATCTGGCGCAAAGATTGGAGTTCCAGCAGGCGGAGATTCCTGTAAAATGTGAGTATAAGTTATCAACGAAAACAATAAATATGTATTCCGGGAACGACTGCAATCTGTTGACTGGGGATTGATTGATTTTAATTCGGCTCAAGTATCATATATGAAATTCCATCAAATATTATCAGATATATTCAATCAATGTTTTACTGAAAAGAGAGTAAAGATTAAAAATTTACATAAAAGTAAATATTGGCAAAGTCCGGAATTAATATAAATTAAGAAAAAGGTAGATGCAGCCCACACAATATTCTCAGTTAATAGAGATACGAACTCGAAGCTATTGTACGACAGATTGAAAATTGAATTCAAATGGATAATCAACCATACTGTCAAGAATCTGAATGTAACTTGTGAATGAGTCGGAAAATAAAAATCGGGCTTTATGGAAGGTTATCAATTCCAGAATAAAAAACAAAACAGGAAAGAGCAACACCGCATTACTTTCTGAGGAGGATCTCAATGTTTATTTTTCGACAGTGGCGGAGAAGTTGAATGGCCTAAATAACAACTTGGCAACCCATGAAGATTTCTTGAAAAACAAAAGAATCAACAACACGAATTCCTTCTTTTTGAATCCGACCACTCCTGAGGAAGTTATAAGTACCGTTCTAGAAATGAAGATGAAGTCATCACAGGATATATACGGTTTTTCGGTGAAATTGCTGAGAGATGTTGTCCATTGTCTGGCCTGCCCACTTTCGGATCTGGTTAATGTGTGTTTTCAACAGGGCTATTTTCCACAAGAGCTGAAACTGGAAGGATAATACCAATTCTCAAAAAAGGCGACCATGAGGTCTATGACAATTATAGACCAATATCAATCCTGCCAGCAATATCAAAGATATTTGAATCCATCATAAAAAAAATATTGCTCTCGTTCTTGGAACAAAATTAGGCCTTTCCGTTCGAAAGTTATGATTTTCTATGGTTTCTGTGGTTCTGGTCATATGATCAGGAGAAATGTAGCTTGAATATATCATTCTTCATTAGTATACAAAAATTCGTCACGATCGAATCTGTAGTTTTCGAATTATCAAAAAAAATAAATTTCAAACGACCAAATTTACGGAACCCCTCGTATAATTTTGTTTATAGATGAACGTGATCACGACATTCGAGATCCACACCTATCCTGAAAATTTCAAGTCCCTAGGCGTTTCCGTTCAAAAGTTACAACTTTCTAGGGTTTCTATGGTTCTGGTCATGCGATCAGGACAAAATTCCACATGTGGCTTGAACACCTAATTCTCCATTTGAGTGCAAAATTTCATCTCGATCAAATCTGTAGTTTTCAAGTAATCATGGTAACAAAACTTTGAACGGCCATATTTACGGAACCCCTTGTGGAATTTGGCACATTAACGAACTTAACCGAGGCATCCGGGAACTGAACCCCATACTGAAAATTCCAAGTCTCTAGGTCGTTCCGTTCGAGAGTTATCGTGCTTACGGCCGGACGGACGGACAGACTCGAATTATCCGACGGATTCGTCATCAGTGAGTCGAACATAGTCGATTGAGACCATTTTCGGCTCAAAATTCGAAAAATACAGACATCGTGACGAAATGATATAGCCCTCGTGTAAGTAGTACGAGCGCTCAAAAATTACGAATAGCACTGCCGTGAAGTCAGGAGCTTTTGAGCGCTCGTACATCCACCTTGTAGGTAGATTCGCATTTCCCAGTTTTAGAAATCAATTGAAGGAATTTTCGACAGCTGTCAAAAAAATTCTCAAACTTAGACGAAACTCCAGACTTCATGTCAGTGCTTCAGCTGGCCAATTTTTTTTCGATAATTCGCTATACTTTTCTACGGTATTTATGGTCTTGGTGACGCGATCTGGACCAAATTTCGCACGTAGTTTGAATACATTATCCCAATTATCAGGAAAAAAATATTTTGAACGGCCATATTCACGGAACCTCTAGTCTAATTTTGCTCATTGATGAACGTGACCGTGAAATTCGCGATTCAAACCCACCCTGAAAATTTCAAGTTTTTAGGCTTTTCCCTTCGGAAGTTATAATTTTCTATGGTTTCTATGGTCCTGGTCATGCGATCTGGACAAAATGTTGCTTTAATATATCATTTTCGTTTAAAATACAAAATTTTATCCCGATCGAATCCGTAGTTTCAAATGACCGTAATACGTAACCCCTAGTATAATTTTGCTCATTGATGAACGTGAACGCCACATTTCAGATCTACACCTATCCTGAAAATTTCAAGTCTCTAGGCCTTCCGTTCGAAAATTATGATTTTCTATGGTTCTGGTCATGCGATCTAGAGAAACGTAGCTTGAATATATCATTCTCCATTAGTATACAAAATTTCGTCACGATAGAATCTGTAGATGAAATTATCAAGGAAACTAAATTTCAAACGATGATATTTACGGAACCCCTAGTATAATTTTGCTCATAGATAAAAGTGATCACGACAATCGAGATCCACACCTATCCTGAAAATTCCAAGTCCCTAGGCGTTTCCGTTCAAATGTTACAATTTTCTATGGTTCTGGTGATGCGAGCCGGACAAAATTCTGCATGTAGCTTGAACACCTCCCTCTCCATTTGAGTGCAAAATTTCATCTCGATCGGCCATATTTACGGAACCCCTGGGCGAATTTTGCCCATTAACGAACTCAACCGCGGCACTCGAGATTCAAACCCACCCTGAAAATTTCAAGTTTCTAGGACTTTCCGTTCGATAGTTATCGTGTATACGGACGGGCGGACGGACAGACTTGAATTTTTCGACGGATTTGTCATCACTGAGTCGAACATAGTCGTTTGAGACCATTTTCGGCTCAAAATTCGAAAAATACAGACATCGTGACGAAATGATATAGCCCTCGTGCAAGTAGTACGAGTGCTCAAAAACGGCCGCAATACAACGAGAGATATAATAAACTGATTCTACAGCATGACAATGCTCGACCTCATGTTGCGAAAGTGGTCAAGACATGCTTGAAAACTTTGAAATGGGAAGTCCTACCCCACACGCCGTATTCTCCGAACGTTGCTCCCTTGGACTTTCACTTGTTTCGATCGATGGCACACGGCCTGGCTGACCAGCACTTCCGGTCTTATGAAGAAGTAAAAAATTGGATCAATTCGTAAATCGATTCAAAAGATGACCAGTTTTTTCAACGCGGGATTCGTATGCTGCCCGAAAGATGGGAGAAAGTAGTGGCCAGCGATGGACAATACTTAGAATCATAAATGTTTAACCAGTTTTTTACAATAAAGCCTCGAATTTCGGGAAAAAACGCGGAGGCAAATTGTACACCTAATATATAAACTTTTCTTTCCGGTTCAGTAAATTGTACGCTAAGAAGAATAGTGAGTCTTTAATTTGGAATCGTTATTTGTTGTATTCACAAAATTATGCATCATGTCTTTGGTCGGTGATCTCAACTAAATAAAGTAGGTTGATTTTATAGTAATCATTAGGATGCATGGATTTTTTGATATTTTTCCTTTAATCGACCAGGTGGAATAGGGATAATGAAGAAAAAACTAAGGCAGTTTATGATAGCTTCATACCGATAAACATTAATGAATCTACGTATAAGTCTGTACCTATTCATTTTATTCTTCACAATTTCATCCTTTTTTAACTGGATTCTAGATTCCTTTCAAGATAATATGTTTTAGCGATTAAAAAAACAAGATCCACATTTAGGGAGTCACATATTGGAAGAAAGACACAATAACCTAGACACTAGTGTCGTTGACAAGGGGTTAGTAACGAGTAAAAACCGATAGCCAATTATTGCCAAATACACCGGAGCGTGTACATTTTGATCGATTGTAAATTTTACATTCAATACATCGAAGAAACAGTTGAGAAGAGAACCGAAATTGGGTTCTGTTGGGTTCTGCATTCGAATTGTGTCTCCAATTTATTTCATAGTCTCGCCAAATTCAATTAAATTTACCACCTTTCAATTAATTCATTCGCCATTCTGCTACAACTTGAAATGGGGGACCCAGTAGTGGTGAAGTTCCCAACTCTCGAAAACAAAAAGTTATTAACAGGACTGCTAAAAATCCTAGCAGCGAATGTTGAACTTTTAATAAGCTTAAGTTGCTAAAATGCTCCTGGGAATATAATACCAAATTCACTGTCAGGCTGGTTGTTCCTGTTTCACAATATTGAGTATTTTTCTCTTATTTTTCGAATGGTGGATTTGCAGTTTCTCCAGTTAGTTATAATTACTGTGAAGCGTCGAGAGAAGGATCAACCCTGATTCAGTTGATTCCGCTCAGAAAAATCGTACATTTGCACAGAAGGATTAGATATTCGAATTTTAGGATTGATGGTGAGATACAAATCGAAGAACAACCGTTTGTTTTGAGTTTATTATTATCCCTTGTTATTTCAACAAAAAGAGAATTGAGCGACTTATAGAATTTCAGTTCATCTCAGAGCTCCTTCATATCTATTTCATGGAGAAAATTCTATGTCCTGGAACTTCGAGACATAAGGTTTCGTACCACAATCACTTCATCGTGGAATTTTTTTGCAATGATGTGAAACAAAAGCATTTTTCCTCAAATAATGTTTGGGTAATGATCTAATTCAATGCACCTTTGCCTATTGTCTAGTACAATTTTTCTTCGGAACAATTGTCTCGTTTCATGCAATTTGTCTTAGTTTAAATCTTTGAGACTCAATGCAATCGAAAATGATGTTTGAATTTGAAGAAATTTTGGCAATATTATAAATTACTGTTGAACTTTACATCTAAAAAATCAATAATAGACTAAAGAGAAATAGGTGGGCAACATTTTTTTGCTACCTTCGCTGACACGAAAACTGAAATCAGTTCAATAATTTTTTCATTTTCCAAATACAACCTCGAACCATATGTTCTACAGTTCTAATTTTTGAGCGCTCGTACTACTTACACGAGGGCTATATCATTTCGTCACGATGTCTGTATTTTTCGAATTTTGAACCGAAAATAGTCTCAAACGACAAGGTTCGACTCACTAATGACTAATCCGTCGAAAAATTCGAGTCTGTCCGGCCGGCCGGCTGGCCGTCCGTCCATCCGTATACATGATAACTCTCGAACGGAATGTCCTAGAAACTGGAAATTTTCAGGGTAGGTTCGAATCTTGAATGCCGCGAATGAGTTCGTTATCGGGGCATATTCGCCGAGGGGTTCCGTGAATATGGCCGTTCTAAATTTTGTTTTCCTGATTTTTTCGAAACAACAGGTTCGATCGAGGTGAAATTTTGTGATAAGATGGAAAATGACGTGTTCAAGCTACATGCGAAATTTTGTCCAACTCGCATGACCAGAACCATAGAAACCATAGAAAATTATAACTTTCGAACGGAAAGGCCTAGAGACTTGAAATTTTCAGGACAGGTGTGGATCTAGAATGTTGCGGTCACGTTCATCAATGGGCAGAATTTGACTATGGGTTTCGTAAATATGGTCGTTTGAAATTCAGTTTTTTCGATAATTTCAAAACTATGTATTTGATCGTGACGAAAATTTGTATTTGAGATGAGAACGATCTATTCGAGCTATATTTTGTCCAGATCGCATGATCAGAACCATATAAACCATAGAATATCATAACTTCCGAACGGAAAATCCTAGGGACTTGAAATTTTCAGGATAGGTTCGGGTCGCGAATTGTGCGGTCACGTTCATCAATGAGCAAAATTAGACTAGGGGTTCCGTAAATATAGCCGTTCAAACTATTTTTTCGCTTATAATTTCGAAACTACTTATTGGTTTGGAATGAAATCTTGCACATAGATGAAGAATAATGTATTCAAACTACGTGGGAAATTTTGTCCAGATCGCATCACCGAGACAAATCAACAGAGTAGCCCATGAGGCTATCCTTAGAATATCTAGGGAAGGTACAGGGAATGAGAGAATTAAAAGTCAAGGAGCCTGGTCCTCTCTGAACGAGTACATCTCATCAGCGAACCTGCCTAGTGATGTTATGATTAAAAAGTAAGCATTGAGAAGAACTTCAACACTATGCTATGTAAAAAGGAAGAATGGGAAAAGGAATACACTACCCAAAACTTCAAAGTGAATACCATTAAATGGTATACAGATGGTTCTAAAACCACGATGGGGGCCGGCGCTGGAGTATACGGGGCAAGAACCAAGTGTACACTATCGTTAGGCTCCTACTCGAGTGTTTTTCAGGCAGAAATACTTGCAATCGAAAGATGCTTAGATATAAACCTGGAAAGAAACTATCAAGGGTGTGACATTGTGATCCACTCGGATAGTCAAGCTGCTATCAAAGCACTGAACTCCTATATCATCGACTCAAAGCTGATATGGGAGTGCCGGAGGAAACTCAGGAATCAAAGGAAACGAAGAGGCCAATACACTTGCCAGAAAGGGAGCACAAACGCCTCTTACTGGCCCAGAACCCTTCTGTGGCATAGGTAAACGCACCTATAAGAAAGAGTTTCTGGAGAAGGAAGAGACCCAAAGAGAAGCACTTTGGAGGAACCTTCCAGGAATGGACCACTCTTAGAGGTTCATTCGGAACTTTGAAAGTTCAAGATCCAAAAAGTATTAGGATCTCAGTAAGAACAAGTTACGTCTACTCACTGGCTTCCTCACAGGACATTGTCGCCTTAGGAAGCATATGATGAGAATGAGCTTAACAGACAAAGACGGGTGTAGATTCTGTGGTGAAGAGGAGTAGACTCCTGTTCACCTGGTTACAGAATGCCTCGCCATTGCAAACCAGCGCAAAGAATGTCTTGGACAAGAGAATTACAGGAGGAATGAGGATCTAACCTCCTTGAAGCCCTCTCAGATACTGGAGTTCATTGGAGCTCTGGAGCTGGAGGGCGAGCTGTAGGTAGCGCATTTGCGAATACGGCTCTGATGGGGGGCATAACTATCACCGAGACAATAGATACCGTAGAGAATTCTAGAGAATAAATTGAAGAAAAAATTGGCCACCTAAAGCACTGATGTAAAGTCTGGATTTTCGCCTTAGTTTGAATTTTTTTGTGACAGCTGTCAAAATCTTTCAAATTGGTTTCTAAAACTGAAAAATGCGAAACTACCTACAAGGTGCATGTACGAGCGCTCAAAAGCTCCTGCCTTCACGGCAGTGCTTTTCTCAATTTTTTAGTTTTCATGCTGCATTTATCAGTACTGATTGAATCAATATCGTCATATTATTATCGCCTGTAGAAAATGCTGATAATTCTGATGTGGTAAAAAAAGAGTTTTCAAATCGATAGGGATTAGATGAATAAATAATTCATTAATCCCTGCCGACATAACAATATATTTATACTATAAATTCATACAAAAACATTTTTTTGCTCACAAAATTCTATGAAGGTGAAGATTTAGCAATTTTCTTAAATTTGATTATATTGAGTGTGATCATTTTAATTGGAAGGTTTGTTAAAAAATTTTATACACTGATACCTAGGTGACATTTCGAATAATTGAAAATATTCATCGGAATTCGAGGGGCATTCGAAGGAAAAAGTTTCTTTTCACACGAAACTGGCCTCAAGCAGCTGCCTCACTACTCGTTTGAGGAGTATTCACCCATCTCGATTATTCGAGATTTAAGATTGTAGACCATTCAGCGCCTTGATATGAAGGTAGAATAAAACGAAGAATTGATGCAAAACTTAACTACAGTTGACCCAGTTCGACCAACAGATATAAAAGAGAGAACCAAGAATCTGAAGAAGCACCAGGCAGTGACTAAACGCCAAGAAAGGCAAATACTCTAGACAAATGCAACCAGAGCTCTTTCCTAAAAACAGCACTAGTGATTCTGGCGCAGGATAATATTGACCAGAAGAACAATATTCCAGAATCAAATTTTCAATATACAAATGTTTCAAAATTCACTGCATATGCTCTCTTCCCAACAACTCGGAAAGTGTGAAATGTAATGGTAATTAAATTCAGGAAGTCTCAGAAAAGAAAGTTTATTCATTTGTCACAGTTATTGAGTACAATAAAGGGAAAATACGTCATAACAAAAAAAAAATTTTGGGTCATATGATAAGATGTTGGCAGGCTGTTACAGAGCTTCAAGGACATAAATTCCACCTGATGCTGCGATAAAGTTAGATGGCACTTGGGCAATAAATAACTTTGCATTCTTTTCGTATTATTGCGATTCTCAAAATCAGTGAAGAGTTCCTTATAAAGACGAACAAACATTATGCATCTATATATAAATATATTTTCTCAACTTGAAAAACCGTTTTTAAAAACAAACACGGGAAGACTAAAAATGAGCTTTATTTAATCACGGGATCAAATCTATCTATCTACTAACTCGTGGATTGTTCCACAAGCTTTTATAAAGTAATTATGTCTAGTAAGCATTCGGTGTTCATTGTCACCGTCTTGAGAAGTTACATCGTCTATGATTACATCTTATGAATTACATGGTGTATGATTATATATTATCTCCACCTTTTATTGAAATGAGTTCAATCTCAATGTTTGAACTCTGTTTATCTACCATCCTTTGAAATTTTATAATAAAAATCTTATACATTATAAAGAAAATCATGATTAAACTTATTATTAAAAGAATGAAATAAAGGGTTGAAATGTGATTGGGGTGTAAATTCCATTCATACAATTTCAAATCTGAAATGTTTGTTGCATTCAAAGGCTCCAAAATCAAATCTTGGATTTGTGAAGTATTCAAATTATCCAGATAGAATTCATGATATAAATTATCAACCTTAGATAATTGAAATGTTTTCAATCCATTGGATATTATGCAATCACTATCGATTAACAAAATTTTCTTGGGTTCATGTTCATATGATAAATGTCCTGAACAGTTTTTTTTCAAAATATCATTGTCCATTAGGTAACACTTGTAAATCTTCAACAATAACAGTTTGTTTTCGCGTACGATTATCGCGTTTTTCTCGCACAAATGCACTCAAACACAAAGGTGGTTTCACCTTTGTTGTTTTGTGGGCACAGCATCCACTTTTCCACTTGCTGCCATTCTTCGTATAGGGACCATATAATTTTTTCTTGTCGGATGAGCAAATACTTTGGTTGATCTATTGGGTAGGTATTTAGGAAGGGAACGAATTTCAATTCAAGAGTATCATAGGGATTAGGGTTTACCAAAGGCACCTTTATAACAAATATAATCTGTGATTTTTCAACTTTTACTGATGTGAAACAGACTGAGTAAAAATCCTTCAAGTAGACTAAATTTCTCAATAAATTATCATCCTGAATATAATTCCTGAAATAATTCAATGATTAAATTGACTCATGTAGTAAATGAAGTCTTGCAAAACTAACGGCTATATTTATTTCTGAAAGAATTCTGGATATTTTGTTCTGCTCAAACTGTAGAAGGAGAACTTTATCTAAAATTTGCTGTAATTTCATGAATTTATCAATCTGTTTTATCATTATATTGGTTTGATTGTAAAATCTATCAGATATCGATTTCACTACGCTTATGACTCTATTTTGATTTATCTTCATGGTATCTGCATCATTTCGTAATGTTAGAAAATATTCTTGATAGAGAGTTTTGTCTTCATCATCTAAAGTACCAAAGAGAAATTTGGAAATTCTTCCTCCTATATTAACAAGGCCTCTTTTTTTCCTTGATTTAATTAAATCATGCAAAATTTGTTTATTCGAGAATATTTGATTCAATGTAAACTTATATAAGTATTTCGTTGCTTCATCCCTTAGTTCGTTTTTCTTGATTACATCGTTCAAAATTTCTTGATGTTTGTTAAGGATTGAAATTATTCGCGAAAGGTCATAATGATACATAAGAACGTGGTCTTTTTCTATTATGAATGTTTTTGGACCACTAAATGCAATAATATTATTTCGTATTTCTTTTGTTTTCAGACAGAATTGGGTTTCAAGAAAAAGTAGGATTATTGTTATGCGGAAAGGGACCATTCTGAAACAGATGATTATTAATTTTTTCTTTGTTTAATTTTTTCTTATGATACACATGTCCTTTATTTGCTTCCTTCACGAGGACATTATCCAAAATTTTGATATTTACGTTTTTAAATCGTGGTTTAAATTTGGCGTCTGCCGGTAATTTCAAAAATGCTTCTCGATTTTCATCTTAAATAACATCTTCTGATCTGTTTTCATTTTCTTTCTGCCGTCTCTTTTCATTTTTCTTGTTGTTTTCTGCTAATACTTCAGAAATTTCCTTGAGATTTTGGTTATAATGTTCAATATAATTGGTTATCTTTTCATTGACTGTGTATTCAACAGGAAGGCTATAATTCAAATCCGATTTTATAATTTGTAGAGGGCTATATTTAAGGGTGGAATGTATAGAATTGTTATAACTCAAGAGGGCTCTATTCAAGTTTTCTCTTAAACTCAGATTTTTATCCTCGATTACCCTTATTTGTTCCACTAGTGTAGAGTGAAATCTTTCAACAATGGAATTCGATGTGGGATTATAATTTGTCACGTAGTGCATCTCTATATTGTGAGTGCAAGCGAATTCTTGGATTATCGCGTTCTTGAATTCCGTTCCGTTATCTGTTGTAATTTTTCTCGGAGTTCCATGATTCGAGAAATAACGAATAAGCGATTCTACAATTTCTACTGCCGTCTTACTTTTCAGAATGAAACATTGCCCGTGTCTTGAAAATGAATCCACTAATGTGAGACAGGGTATTTTTGAAATATTTATTGCATCGGCATATAAATGTTCGAAAGGTTTTTCACCGATTGGATTTTGTTTGAATATCAATTTATTCGGTTGACGTTCATATTTTTGACGTTGGCATATATCACAACTATTCACATAGCGTTGAACTTTCAATAACATTTTTGGAAAATAGAATTTTTTCTTAATGCTTTCCACATTCCCTTGGATACCTCCATGAGTAGTTTTTGTCTCGTGATATAGTCTGATTTTTTCGATTTGCTCTTCTTTATCTTCTATATCTTCCAATAAAATGTTTGACATTTTGAATTTGAAGCTTCCTGAATTGAAAAGTTTCTGTGTATACTGAATAAATGGCGTTTCAAGATTTTTATCCTGGAAGAAAATTGCGTATGTTTTATCCGGGGATATAATTTCTTTCAAAAATTTCGTAAATTGGTTTTCTTCAGAAATAGATAAAATTAATCTGAATTTCGATTGATTATGTAATTTTATTTTGGTAACATTGAAATTATTGCTGCTTTTAATAATGATTTGGTATTGAAAAATATTAATTGCTCGTTCCGTGTGAGGGATTTCCAAAATTGGGTCTTCTTGGTTCGAATGTAATGTTTCATTATCTGAATTATCATCTTCATTTATTGAAATTAATTTGTCAAATTCTTCTTGTCTCATGTCTAAATCTAAATGTGATATCTGTGGAATAACTGAATCTAGATCCGATATCAATTTTTCTTTCTCAGTAATGTTGAATTCGTCATTTTTGATTCTAGATAGAGCGTCTGCCTTATTATTCACACCTTTGCGATATTTTATTTCAAAATTGAATTCATCGAGTTTTATTCTCCAACGCATCAATCTCGAAGAAGCTTCTTTTAGTGAAAATAGCCAAGTAAGAGGTCGATGATCTGTATAAATAATGAATTTTTGGCCAAACAGATACGGTCTAAAGTGCTTTGTTGCCCAAACGATAGAAAGTAACTCTTTTTCGATTGTAGAGTAATTGATTTCTGCTTTGTTTAGTGTACGACTAGCATAAGCTATAGGCAAGTCGTTCGGTGGATTTCCTTGAGATAGAATAGCACCTATTGCATATTTCGACGCGTCCGTGGTTAAAATGAATGGTTGATTAAAATCTGGGAATCTAAGAATAGGATGATTAATTAACATATTTCTGCTAATATCGAAAGATTCCAGATATTCTTGATTTTCTAAGTTTATCTTTGCATCCTTTTTTAAACATTGGGTCAATGGTTTAATAAGTTTGGAAAAATTGGGAATGAATTTTCGGTAATAACCAATCATGCCTAAATAGGATTTTATTTCTTTTGGGGTTTTCGGAATTGGAAAATTTTTAATGGCTTCTATTTTTTCAGGGTTAGGTTCAACTCCTTTATCTGAAATTTTGAATACTAAAAACATAACTTCGTTTCTGAAAAAATATGATTTGTCTAATTGAATTTTCTTCTTTCAGTACTTCTAGTACGGTTTGAATATCCGCTAAATGTTTATCGGGGTCTTTGGAAAATATTAAAATATCATCCATGTATACTACGCAAATTTTTCCTAAAAGGGGTCTTAAAACTTCATTCATTACTCTTTGAAATGTAGATAGGGCATTTTTGAGACCAAAAGGCATTCGCAAAAACTCAAAATGTCCATCATCTGTAGCAAAAGCAGTTTTTTCTACGGATTCTTTATCAAGTTAAATTTGGTGATATCCTGATGCTAAATCTATAGTGCTAAAATATTTTGCTCCTTTTGAGTTATCTAGAATTTCGTCAATATTCGGGATTGGAAATTTATCGTCAATAGTTTTTTCGTTGAGTTTTCTGTAATCAATTGCAATTCGCCACTTTTGTTTGCCTGATTTATCCTTTTTTTTTGCTAACGATTACAATAGGAAAAGACCAGGGTGAGATACTTGGTCTAATTATATTTTTATTCAAAAGATCTTCAATTTGATTTTTCACTTCTTCTTTGTGAACTTCCGGATATCTATAACGCTTAACGTAGACTGGGTTGTCATCAATAGTTCCAACATTATGTTTGATTTTACTTGTGAATCTTAGTGGTTCTTCGGGAAATTGTAACACTGATTTATTACTCTGCAAAATTTTAGTCAATTGATTTTTCAAATTTTTGTCTAGGTGATTTAAATCTAAAGGTAATTCTTCTCTTGGTTTCACCTGTTGTAAGTGAAGGTTATGGGAAATGATTCCGTTAGTTAAAACATTATTCTTCATGTCCACAGTAAGTTGTAAATCTTTCATTAAATTATAACCGATAACACCATCATATTGGGGATGAAATTTATACACGACAAATGGGTAGGATGTATCATAGCCAAATATGTCAAGAGGAAATAGCATTTTATTGTTACATGAATCTTTACCTGTAGCTGTTGTAAAATATGTGTTTTCTTTGTAAATTGAATTTGGAAAATAATTATAAGCAATTATTAGATCAATAATTGAAATCGAACTGCCTGAATCGACTAGTAATTTACAAGGAGGATTCTGTAATTTGATATAGGGAAGACTTGCTATTCTTTCATCATTAAAATTTAGGTCATGTGTGCTTGATAAGGACTTTCCTGAAGATTTTCCTTCTCTGTTTCTGAAGATTGAAACTCATCTGAATTTAAATATTCCGATTCATAATTTTCATCGTAGTATTCGGAAATTTGTTCCTCTGGTGGGAATTCAATTTGCTCTTCTGTGTTAGTTAATTCTTCCGATATGAAATTTGGGGTTGCTCTTGGTCTAAAAGGGTTTTCTCTAGGCTGGTAATTTGGTCTGGGTTGTCGAATACTTGATGATTCATTAGGACGTTTTTGAGGTAAAAGTCTTGTTCTTACTGACATTGGTTCTGGTTTATTACTTGGTTTATAATTAGGATTGGGTTTGAAAACGTTTGGTGGTTTTCCAAATACTTGTTCATTAGTGAAATATTTCGGTTGATTTGTATTTTGAATGGATTGTATGCGTATTGGTTGACTTGGGAAATTCTGATTGGGAATAAAATTGGTATGTGGGCGCGTATTTTGTTTGAAAGAATTTTGATTTGGAATGGAATAATAAGAGGAATTGTTAATTTTCTCTTTACTAGTATGGAGAGATTGTGAAAATGAATTCAAATTTGGAATGAAATTTAGTTGTTGTCTCTTTATTTCTCTATTTTCCAACATTTTGCATGTTGCATCGAAATTCCTTTCGTTATTATCCAACAAATTTCTGACATTCTCATCACCATTATTTTAAATTACTCTCTGCCCAATTCTTTCAGAAATATTCCTATAAATTAAAAGTTCATTAGTATTGAATCCTTGCATCTGTAGTTGATAATCGAAATGCAACTTCGTTTGTTTTATTCTTTCTATGAAATTTAGAAGAGATTCTCTATAAGCTCGTCTCATATATTGGTATTCGTCTTGTAGAACATCAAAGTTAATTCTAAATCCGAATTTATCTATAAAAATCTGTTTCAATTCTATCCAATTATTTGGGATGGGGCCTGAATTAATAATTATCCTTGCTTCATCGATTATTCTTGATTTTATCATCGCGAAGCAGTAATAATTAATTCGAGCATTATCTGTGCGTCCAAATTTTGAGATATAATTTTCTATTTCTACTATGAATGATTGGAGTTCATTCGAATTACCGTTGAATTTTGGTAACAAATCTCCAAAAAGTTTTAAATCATTAATGTCTACTACGTTACTTTGACTTCCTGAAGGTTGAGTCATTTTTGTGTTTAGTT
Source organism: Aphidecta obliterata (assembly GCA_963966015.1). Taxonomy (NCBI): domain Eukaryota; kingdom Metazoa; phylum Arthropoda; class Insecta; order Coleoptera; family Coccinellidae; genus Aphidecta; species Aphidecta obliterata. Next base: position 44,569,700 of record OZ014427.1, read on the forward strand.
TTTGGAATTTCTCAATTAAATCGTCTATTTTGATTGTTGATTTTTTCAAAATCTGTTCCTTACAATATTCAATAACAAAAAAAATATATCAAGTATTCCTTTGGTCTAGGGCAGTGGTTCTTAACCGGTGGTCCGCGGACCACTGGTGGTCCCTGGAAGCCCACGAAGTGGTCCGCGAAGCCATCCGACACAAACACATGACACAAAGAATACTTTTCTTTGTATCATGTGACATAGTCATTAGAGTCGATTCTGAATCGCGGTCCACATTCTCATAATCTGGAATTTCATATATTCATCAATGCTAAAAGAATAATCCTATTTTTGTAGGTTATAGTGGATTAGTTTGGAGCGCTCGTTCTACTTACACGAAGGCTATATCATTTCATCACGATGTCTGTATTCTTTGAATTTTGAGCCGAAAATGGTTTCAATCGACAATGTTGGACTCACTGATGACGAATCCGTCGGAAAATTCGAGTCTGTCCGTCCGTCCGGCCGTAAGCACGATAACTTTCGAACGGAACAACCTAGAAACTTGAAATTTTCGGTGTGGGTTCAGTTCCCAAATGCCGCGGTTGAGTTCGTTAAAAGGCAGAATTCCACCAGGGGTTCCGTAAATATGACCGTTCGAAATTTTGTTCTCCTGAATAACTTTTAGGGCCAGAAGCTCAAAAAAAAATTCTCGAAGCACCACTCTCAAACGATACGGTAAAGTCACGTATCCAAAAAATGTCGAATGTTATTGAAGAACAAGTCATCGACAAGATAAAATTAAGTCCTTATTTCGCGCTACAATGTGACGAATCTAATGACATGTCACAATGTTGTCTGGAGACGACGTCCAGAGGTGCAGATGTTTTGTATGCAGTAGGTCAATATTTGGATAAACATGGACTTATGTGGCAAAAGTTTGCAGGCTTTTGTCCAGACGGTGCTCCTGCTATGCTCGGTTGTCGCTCTGGTCTTGCAGCATTGATAAAAACAAAAAATCAATCCGGAATTACTTCACACTGTGTCACTCATCGTCAAGCATTGCCTGTAAAAACGCTTCCAGAATGCTTGGCTGTTGCAATGAAAATAGCTATCAGTATTAGAGAGGTCAACTTCATTAAAAATAGTGCACTAAACACTCGCTTCTTCAAACAATTGTACTCTGATATGAACTCTGAGCACTAAACTCTGCTGTTCCATACGAAAGTGTGCTGGCTTTCCAGATTGTATGAACTTAGACAGGAAGTAAAAATATACTTAACTGACAAAAACAAAGAGTTGCTGGATCAGTTCTGTGAGTCCAAATTTCAGATACCTACATCTTGCTTATTTGGTCGATTTTTTCGCACAACTGAATAAATTGAACCTCCAACTTCAAGGATCTGGAAATTGCAAGTTGCAAGGAACGAGGAATATATTTGCAAATGAAGGCAAAACCACAGCATTTTTCGCTAAAATTGAGCTATGGCTCAACAAAGTCGGAAGACAAAGCTTTTCTGCGTTTGATACGCTGAACCAAATTATTATTGACACATCATGTCCAGAAACTAAAGGAGAAATACAAAAGAACATTTTCATCCATTTGAAGAACTTGAAGAGTGAATTCGATCGCTATTTTCCTGACTGCGAGGACGAAATTATTCGGATACTGATCCGTAATCCTTTTATGGCCAATGTTTCTGAGGTGTCTGATGAAATTCAAGAAGAAGTAATTGAAATGCAACAAGACAGTAACTCGAAGAATACATTCGAGGCAGGAATTAATCTGGAAGACTTCTGGGGCCAAAAAGCAGTTTCTTTTCCAAAGATTCGAGATATTGCGATTCGTTACCTCACACTGTTTTCATCGACATATTTATGCGAGCAGGGGTTCTCAGCGCTACTGATAATCAAAAACAGAAACCAAGGATTCAGAAATTGGTGAATAGTATGTAGTCACAAAAATCCCATTGAAATAATATAGCTTCTGTATTTCTATAAAATTGCAAAAATTGAATACTGTTGGCTCTGAACGATTGTATGCGTGTTTCATTCAAAATTTATGGTAAAACAACCTTTTATTTATTTGAAAAAAAATTACATTTTCGTGATATTATCTCCAAACAGTTAGTGGTCCGTGACAAGACGACAATTTTGTCGAATGGTCCCTGATCACTAAAAGGTTAAGAACCACTGGTCTAGGGAATAGAAAAACTAGGAGGTAAATAGATCAACTCACTTTTTACTTCCGGTCCTGGTTTGAAGGGCGCTACTCGATCAATCCACAGGAGTGTTTTCAGATGTTGATAAGCTCACAAGCAGACCTGAGAGGGTTCACCTTACACTTCTTTTCAGGGATTCAGCCTTTCGTCTTGGACTCTTGCTTACTCGTTGGTTCGTTGTTACTTCTTGATCGGTTTCACTTTTCGGATTGACGTCACAAACTTTTCACAACAGTTCTTTGGTTATTGCTTAAAGAAATGATTTTCACGTATTTTCTTTTTCGGAAAAACTAGCAATATCCCATCCTCGTCGCCAAATATATTTTCTCAACTTGAAAAACCGTTTTTAAAAACAAACACGGGAATACTAAAAATGAGCTTTATTTAATTACGGGATCAAATCTATCTATCTACTAACTCATGTTGCACATTGTTCCACAAGCTTTTATAAAGTAATTATGTCTAGTAAGCATTCGGTGTTCATTGTCACCGTCTTGAGGAGTTACATCGTCTATGATTACATCTTATGAATAACATGGTGTCTGATTATATATTAATATTTACAAACCAGTTAAAGTTATCAAACTATGCTTATTGAAAACACCACGGCAAGTCTGTTTTCTTCATTCCATAGATGGTTCGAATCGCCCATTTTTGATCCAAGAATATTTTATCTGATAAAGAACTGCTTCCGCAAGAAATGAAGAATTGATGCAAAACTTAACTGCAGTTGACCCAGTTTGACCAACAGATATAAAAGAGAAAACCAAGAATCTGAAGAAGCACCAGGCAGTGACTAAACGCCAAGAAAGGCAAATACTCTAGACAAATGCAACCAGAGCTCTTTCCTAAAAACAGCACTAGTGATTCTGGCGCAGGATAATATTGACCAGAAGAACAATATTCCAGAATCAAATTTTCAAAATACAAATGTTTCAAAATTCACTGCATATGCTCTCTTCCCAACAACTCGGAAAGTGTGAAATGAAATGGTAATTAAATCCAGGAAGTTTCAGAAAAGATAGTTTATTCATTTGTCACAGTTATTGAGTACAATAAAGGGAAAATACGTCATAACAAAAAAAAAAAACTTTTGATCAATTCAACTTCTTGAAAGAGCAGCAGTGGTCAAAAAATTCTTGAATTGTATAGGGTTCGCAATCCAAGACCAGTTTCCGAATTCTATTTTTGAAGACTTTTTCATTTTGGGTCATATGATAAGATGTTGGCAGACTGTTACAGAGCTTCAAGGACATAAATTCCACCTGATGCTGCGATAAAGTTAGATGGCACTTGGGCAATAAATAACTATGCATTCTTTCCGTATTATTTCGATTCTCAAAATCAGTGAAGAGTTCCTTATAAAGACGAACAAACATTATGCATCTATATATATACAAACCAGTTAAAGTTATCAAACTATGCTTCTCGAAAACACCATGGCAAGTCTGTTTTCTTCATTCCATAGATGGTTCGAATCGCCCATTTTTGATCCAAGAATATTCTATCTGATAAAGAACTGCTTCCGCAAAAAATGATACCATATGATATCTGAGATTCGAAGTTCGCAGATTGCACCGGGAGGTGTAAAATTTGATTTTTGAGCGCTCGTACTACTTACACGAGGGCTGTATTTATCGAATTTTGGACTGAAAATGTGCCGTAAGCACGATAACTCTCGAACGGAATAACCTAGAGACTTGAAATTTTCAGTGTGGTTTTAGTTCACGAATGCCTCGGTTGAGTTCGTTAATGGGCCAAATTTCACTTGGGGTTCCGTAAATATAGCCGTTCAAAGTTTTGTTCTGCTGATTACTTGGAAACTACAGATTTGATCGAGATGATATTTTGCACTCAAATGGAGAATGAGCTACATGTGAAATTTTGTCCAGATCGCATGACCAGAACCATAGAAACCATAGAAGATTGAAACTTTTGAACGGAAACGCCTAGGGACTTGGAATTTTCAGGATGGGTGTGGATCTCGAATGTGATCACGTTTATCTATGAGCAGAATTATACTAGGGGTTCCGTAAATATGGTCGTTTGAAATTCAGTTTTCTTGATGATTTCAAAACTACAGATTCGATAGAGACGAAATTTTGTTTACTAATGGAGAATGATATATTCAAGCTACATTTCTCCAGATCGCATGACCAGAACCATAGAAACCATAGAAAATCATAACTTTCGAACGGAAAGGCCTAGCCACTTGAAATTTTCAGGATAGTTGTGGATCTGGAATGTCGAGTTCACGTTCATCAATGAGCAGAATTATACTAGGAGTTCCTTAAATATGGTCGTTTGAACTTTTGTTTTCTCGATAATTCCAAAACTACGGATTCGATCGAGATAAAACTCTGTATTTTGATCGAGAATGATATATTAAAGCGAAATTTTGTCCAGATCGCATGACCAGAACCATAGAAACCATAGAAAATTATAACTTCCGAGCGGAACGACCTAGGAACTTGAAATTTTCAGGGGAGGTTTGGATCGCGAATATCGCGGTCACGTTCATCAATGAGCAAAATTAGACAGGAGGTTCCGTAAATATGGCCGTTCAAAATATTTTTTTCCTGATAAATTCGAAACTACTGATTGAATTGGAATGAAATTTTACACATGGCTGAAGAATAATGTATTCAAACTACGTGCGAAATTTTGTCCAGATAGCATCACCAAGACCATAGATACCGTAGATAATTCTAATTATCGAAAAAAAAATTAGTTTTTGAAGCTAGTTGAAGCACTGACATGTAGTCTAGAGTTTCACCTAAGTTTGAGTATTATTTGACAGCTATCTAAAATTCCTTCAATTGATTTCTAAAACAGGAAAATGCGAATCTACATACAAGGTGAATATACGAGAGCTCAAAAGCTCCTGACTTCACGGCAGTGCTTTCATAATTTTTTCAGTTCGTTTAGATAATGCCTCAGTTTTTTCCACATTCAATCTTATATTATTCGCTTCACACCATTCATACACCTTCTTCGGTTGTACTTGTACTTGCGCGGTTGGCATCACTTCTTCAATTGTATCTCTAATAGCTGTAGAGTTGGAATCATCTGCATACAGAAGAATAATCAAGATTTCGAGGAAATCTGGTATAAAAAAAAGGAGAGGACCCTTGTGGTACTCCCGTTTGAGTTTGGGCACCCTCACAGATATAGGTATCACCATCCTTCTCGATGGTGTATTGACAGGTTCTTCTTCTGTAATATGAAGTAATAGTAAGTATAGTAATATAAAATATAAGATACGATATGAGGTATTCCAGAAATGAACCGATTTCAGTGCAAAATATTGTCAAAGATCGAACACATAAACATAGGCTATATTCATTCTCAAGCCTCGGAATTTTATGAAAAAAATATCAAAGGAAAAATAAACAAATAAACTTTGTAAGATCTGATTTCCGATGGCGCAGAGGCTGACGAACACGGAACACGTCCCTAGCGGCGGTCGTCGTCCCGGTAGGTGAATGAATGTATTCCGCTCAGGCCGATCAGAGGAAATGTCTCCACCGGTTTTAGGCTTGAAAGTACTCGCAGAATCAAGAGTCTCACTCCAATAGATCCAATTACGATTACTGGTATGTAGTTTCAATAATCGAAACCCAAAGATGAGAGTTCCTCAAATCCTTCTTTGAAGGGCAACTTCCCACCAATTTATTTCTACTAACTTCTAAAAATCACCAAAAATGTAACTTCAACGGAATTCTCGCAGAGATTCCATTTTTAGACTTCATCTTTTTCCGCCAACTACAATTCTTCAACTGCTTCCGCAGCATCTGCTCGCCCAGATTAGTGAATGGAAACATCCAAACATATTTTCTTTTTTTTTTTTTTCATAAAAAATCCTAGTTTTCCTTACGCTCGCTCTTCTGAATTTCTCGATATCAAATAAACATATACGGGGTGAATTCATGAATAGAAAAAAAAATGATTGAAATAAAATTTGATTCAAATTTGAGATGAAAAGTGAATGTAACAACAAACATCCAAGAAATTTTCCCACTGCAAGATGTTGCATGAAAGATGACTGTATACTACATTTATGAGGGAACTCAGAGGAAGCAAATTTTTGACTATATCCCATATCATGATCATGACGTACATCCATCGCAGTATTTTTGGGTCATAGACCTGGTTGTGTTCTTCAAGATTTCTCCGTACCATCGGAGCTTTTATTGTTTTATGGTATGGAAAAATGTCACTTGTCAAAAAAGCGCGATTTATAACTAGATTGATTTCTCAGCTTCTGAGGGGTCTCACAGTTCTAGGAGAGTCGGGATATAAAAAAAAATGAATAAAAAAATTAATACAAATGTTTGGGTTCAATGAAATAAACACCCTTTCATAAAGAAACTTTACTTTGATTCTTAATTGACAACTTATTTTCAATGTGTTCTTGTTTCTCGCTTTCTGTCAAACTTTTTAAAGCGAGAACTTGATTCAAATTGAATTCAACAAAAAAAGGTTTAATGAAAAACTTGATCAATTTTCAACATTTTCTCCGCCCCGTGAAGAACCTCTTTCTTCACCCATCTCTAAACACTCTTCCTTATTATACATAGCTTAGATACCGGTCTTCGATAAATACCATTTTTTAATTTAATATCCACTACTCTAACCTTACCATCTCTTCCTGGGTATGTCTTGTAAACTATTCCTTTAGGCCAATTGTTTCTCGGTAATTTATTATCCATCAAAACTATCAGGTCATTTTCCCTCAAATTTTGATATTGTTCGAACCATTTCGTTCGTTCTTAAGTTGGTATATATTCTTTAATCCACCTGTTCCAAAAATTTTCGTTCAATTTTTCAGCAATTATCCATTGTTTTCTCACATTCCATCTCACTTCATCAAATATTCCAGGTGGTTTCAAAATACTCGAACTTCCTATGAGGAAATGATTAGGTGTTAGACTTTCTTCATCTTCCGGAGATGAGGATACATAGGTCAGAGGACGACTATTCACTATATGTTCAGCTTCTGTCATTACAGTGTGGAAAAGTTCTTAGCGCGGTACTCTGTCTTTTAGTATTATTTTCAGAGCCGTTTTCACAGATCGAATCATTCTTTCCCAAGCACCTCCCATGTGTGGACTTCCTGGAGGTATGAACTTCCACTCTATACATTCAGCGCACAATTTCTGCTTTATCACCTCGGTGTTTACATCTTCGTAGGCTCTTCTAAGTTCTTTCTCTGCAGCGTGAAAATTAGTTCCATTGTCCGTGAGAAACATCTTCGGTTTTTCTCCTACATCACCTCAATTCTTGTTGTGTATCTACTACCAAAACATATGTTAGTTTCCGTATTAGATACACAACAAGAATTGAATGATGATGATGATGGAGGATTTTTTATTGATCTGTCATAATAAAAGCATTTCATCAAAAAAAAAAAAGTTGAAAATTTGACAATTTATTTTCAATGTGTTCTTGTTTCTCGCTTTCTGTCGCACTTTTTAGAGCGAGAACTTGATTCAAATTGAATTCAACAAAAAAAGGTTTAATGAAAAACTTGATCAATTTTCAACAATATTCGATATCAGACTGAGCATAAGTTGAGATAATGCGAAAAAACCTATTGAATTAGAATATTTCAAGTATGGACTAGGTATAATAACATACAATGATGAGATTTATTCCTCCAAACTCTAAGCGCTAACTGAATGCGAAGTCACTAAACTAGTCACGACTTTCATGTTAGCGTTCCGAATATTCAGAATCATTCGTCGCAAAGATAATCACCACTTCGGTACCTATAGTTAGAAATGATTTTTTGTATTATTTGCCTCACGCCACGCATTCAGTAATTTTCATGTTCAGAAACGACTGCAGAACACATTGCTTCAGCAATTGCAGGACAATATAATTGCGCAGCTCTTCAGGCATTGAATCAATAGAAGCGCAGAGATCGGAGATTCGAATCGGCGAATATAAATCAATGTAGTTTATAATGGCTTCTGGTGATGGGAGGTTGACATTCTGTATAGTTTGGGTCGGAAATTAGAGTCGATGAATCGATTCCAGCTCAAAATAATGAATGTTGAATAGGTATATACTGATATCCACATTGACAAAATTTCATCGGTTTCATCAGCAGTTTCTGGTGTCCATGGATCATCATCTGCTGCAGAAGGGTCTTCAGAAATGGAAGGATATAAATAATAAGCGAGCTATCACACCAGCAATACGTGACGGCGAAGATATCGCGCCTCAACGTAGTTTTGCAGTCGCCCAAATTGTTTTAAATGTAAACCTGCGCAAAATGGGATACTTTTCGATTAGTACGACTGCAAAACTTCGTTGAGTCGCGGTATCGTCGCCGTCGCGTATTGCTGGTGCGAAGTTCGCTAATGGATCCACTCGACTAAATTACTTGCCTAACTACTCGACTAAATTTTCATCGTTCAGACACGTTTAGTTACTAAATCACTCGCTACTCGACTGAAATACTCTCCTAATGCGAACTAGACTTAACAGTTGTATTCAAACTGAAATGTGTCCATTACGCTCATCAACATCAAAACAAATTCCCTCAGAACTCCAGCTTTTCCAAATACAATACACATGCAAAAATATCTTCGCACTGCCCTCAACTAGAAGAAATTCAACAAGGGCGAAACCACACTCGTCTGAAGCTTTGTTTTGAATTTCCAATTGAATTCAATTGATTGGGTCAAGAAGCACAAGTTATTTCTGAGACTCGATTATATTCTTGCTTGATGACCTATAAAACTTTTTAATTTTTTTTTGTGTCTATATACCGAGTTTGCCTGGTGGTATCTGTATATTACCCATAAAAAAAAATTTCAGTGTAGGTAGGGTAAAAGGTACAGTTGTTGACACCCTATCAGTGATTGACACCCTCATTTTCATATTTGAATTATAAGACTTGGATGGAGGCCTTAAAAGCATGGAGCTTTGGAAAAAATATTTCAATTTTTCAAGTTTGGACTGTTAGTATTAATTTGGGTTAGGTTTGCATTCCTAATTCACCATATATTTATCAATGTGCAGCGTGCTGACGATCATTGCAATTAGAAAAATACTGCCATTTTCTCAAGGTACTTAACTCAAGTTCATAACATTTTTTTAATTGTTCTAATTTTTGTCTGAAGCATAATTTCTGTTTGAATTATTGAAACTCTTCAATAAATACTTTTTCATTACTTAAAATCTATTTGGTTGAAGGTTTCGCGTTTTTTTGTGGGTGTCAATAATTGCCTTTGAAAATAGTTGGATGAATAGTGATTGACATACTATGTCAATAACTGTCGTATTCAAATTTTGCAAAATTAGTCCGTATTGCCTACTATTCAGGCCTCAATTTCTCAATGAATACTGAAAAATGATTGAACTTTATCTAATTTTGTTCTAGATAGTTGTTGACACCAGTGTCAATCTCTGTGAATTTCCACGTGTCAATAACTATATTGCAAGTTCAACTAGTTCCTACTTCTTGTCCCTACCCCCTGAATCGATTTTCCACGCTTCATTCTCAACAACATGGCAAAAGCAAAAGAAGGAAGCAATTATAAGAAAAATTACACGGAGGATGCTATTATTTCTGCCTTATCAGCAGTAAAATCAGAAGGAATGTCCAGAAAACTTGCCTCCCAAACCTATGGCGTTCCTCGTTCTACAATAATTTTTTGGTTGAGTGGAAAACTTGTTGAAAAAATGAAAAGCACTGACGTGTAGTCAGGAGCTTTTGAGCGCTCGTTCATCTACCTAGTAGGTAGAATCTTCCTAAAAAAAATTTCTTTGAACATCCACTTTTGGTCATTGATAATTTTGTTCATTGATAAACGTGACCGCGATATTCGAGATCCACACCTATCCTGAAAATGTCTAGTCCCTTGGCCCCTCCGTTCGAAAGTTATTATTTTCTTCTGGTCATGCGATTTGGACAAATTTTGCATGTAACTTGAACACGTCATTCGCACCATCTGGGTGCGAAATTTCATCTCGATCGAATCAGTAGATCAAAATTTCGAACGGCCATATTTACGGAACCCCTGATGGAATTCTGCTCATTAACCAACTCAACTACGGCAGTTGGAAACTGAACCCACACTGAAAATTTAAAGTCTCTAGGTCGTTCCGTTCGAAAGTTATCGTGCTTACGGCAAGATTCGAAAAATACAGACATCTTGACGAAATGATGTAGCCCTGGTGTTAGTCCAACGAGCGCTCAACAAATCACGGACCATGCCCTGTATTAACCTATGAAGAAGATCTCAAATTATGTGATAGAATAGACGAGTGTGCCAAAAAAATTAAAAAAAAATTATTTCAAACATAAAGCTTGATGATGAAATTCATGAAGAATCCTTTATACAGTCATGAAACAGTCCAATATGGACATGGATTGTACATCTGAAGACACAATCTGTGATAACAATGAAAACCAAGTTGCTATAAACGGCTACTGGAGAACCAACTGCCAGGGTTTGTTTCCTATTTGCAAAAAGAATTTGGATTTAAATGGTATTAAATAATTAAATGCATTTCCTGTGCATGAAAATTCCATGTTTAATGTTTATTGAAATATGTCTTCATAGAGAAGGTTTCCATTTCGAATATTTTTCAATGCAAAATAAATCTTATAATGAACGATCCATTACTATATATTATACCTATCCACATCCTTGTTCAGCTGATTGAAAATATGAGAGACAACAGTATGTCAATAACTGTATCAGGTGGTGTCAACAATAGATTTTACAGTGTCAATCACTGAAAATTGACACATGATGTTAACGATGTGTTTTAAAGCTTCTTCTGAAAAGGTTTTTCCACTTTCGGTTGTTAATTTGAATCGAGTATAAACCAACACATAACCTCGAAAAAGAAATATTTTCATTTCATACCCAAACAACAAATTATTTATATTCTATTGGGACAGTTGGCTTAAGGTGTCAATAACTGTAGTGTTTACCCTATGTATGATGAAGTTAATTCTGATATTATGACAAGTCAGAGAGTTTTTTCATAGAAATAATTTCTTTATTTCTTCTTGCGCACTTTCTTTCCATGAACAAGGGATTATTTGGCCAAATGTCTACAATTTTTCTATGATGAAGAATTCTGTCAAATTCCATCATTTCTTTCCATCGGGCCGGCCGTGAACTCTACAAAGGAGTGGCATACAGTTTCGAAATGTTCAGGGTATGTTCGAGGTCTGAATGTGCCAGCTGAGTTCATTCATGGGTGAAATTGACATTCAGCTAATCGAATTGATCTAACTAACGAATAATAGAATTGATTATGTCCGGCTGAACAATGAGAGTTCAGCAAGATCCTCTTTATGATGAAAAAAATGATGGGAAAAATATCTAACTTTCACCTTTTCGAATTTTGTGACAACCAATTTCGTGCTATTTAATTGGAACAGGACAGTTTTAATCCATAAAATTACGAAGGTTGAATTCATTTTTATCATTATACTCCCTGTTCTTTCAAGAGACATAATTATCAGACTTCATGTTGCATTTCAAATGATCCTATTTGGAATCATTCTCCCTTTGCTAATAGACACGAAGTGTTGGACTAGAGCCAGGGCCCATAGTTAGTTTCATTCGAAGAATAAGTGAGAGGAGGTATACATAATGCCTAATGAATTCATTCCGTGTTTGTGCAAAATGTGATTAACTCGAATTTTGAAGTAGCTTCAGGTATTCAACTGCGACCTACATTCCTTGCAGCGCATTTTATTTGTTATATTAGTATAAATGGGAATATTTCTTCAGTTCTTCTACCGTATTAGGTTTCTAAGAAAAATATTCATAGAACGGTCGGAATTCGAGGGACATCTGAATGAAAAGAATGAATGGCCTCAAGCTACCTCACTAATCGTTTGAGTATTTACATATCTCGTTTATTCGAAACTAGCAGACCAAGCCAGGCGTTGATGCGGCTGGATTATTATTATCATTAACCCTAACCTAACCTTAACCTAACTCTAACCCTTATCCTTACTCTAACCTAAGGTGACCATTTGTTTCCAACCTGAAATCAGGACAATATGAATTTTGACCAGTCAGGCCCAAATTGAGTGTACTGGTTTTGTTTAATGACTAACCAAGGCTTATGTCTGAAAACCAGGACTAATGTCTGAAAACCAGTACTGTACTGGTAAAATCAGTACGAATGGTCACCTTACTCTAACCCTTACCCTTGTTTATGAGACTCAAAAGAGTTTTCATATTCGTAGGTATCTGTTATAATCAATGTGTGAGATATTTGTTAAAAAAAAAAAATACCTTAAAAGTTGGATTGAAACCTCGTCCCGCAATTATGTTTGAACCAAATTATGTCTTTGAAACACACTATTGTAATGCTGAATATTCTACAAGAAATGTTTAAATAGAGGTTCTTGTCCTGAAAGTACTTAACAAATTCAAAGGTTCGGGTGGCATTGTCAGATGCGGCAATTTGATTTTTCCATTCAAACAACATAATCCAACATATCGATTTTACTGCCCCTAAAATGGATACTTGCTGAAACTATTGAAGTGAAACCAAACAAAATTTCGAAAAGAAGAGGGAAAGGAAATTGAAGTAATAATCAAAGAAAAAGTAACTAGGCAAAAATTTATTATGAATCTCATAACAGACAGAAACATAATTATAAAAAAAACATTATTACATAAGTATTGAAAACAACAACCAACAAAATAATTATAAAAGATGAAACAAAATTAGTTTAATGAAAAGTCTATCCAAATTCTGTCCTGTGTTCTCGGGTTTTTTAACATTTCGTGGCAATTCAACTTCATCAAGTTTTCTTTTTACTTCACTCGTTGCTGATGCTTTTTGTCGTTCGCTAGGGGCTGGCGGTTCAGGCGATACCATCCTGGCTTCTTTGATGACCCAAATTCTAGGTCTAGTTTCGTCTGTGAACTCTGCAGTTGGTTTTGGTAGAGGCTCAATTGGTTTTTGTAATTCTGGTTCACTTTGAGCGATCACGACTGGTGTCGGTACGACCTGGTCTTTTTGGTGGGTATCTTCATGTTGCGTTAGCATGAACCTATACTCGAATGCCTGATGGCAGTAGGTACATTTAAACTCTTTTATCTCCTCTTCTATATCCGTTGCGCGAAGAACTGAATGAGTTATGTTCCATGATATGGCAGAGGTAATCTCCTGGTTGCGCATGACTCTCAGAACAGATCTTACACGTGAAAGAGCACGGTTTTTCTGGATTTAAGGGACGATGCTTCATCAAAAATTCACTGCTCGTTAAGCAAAGTATCTTTATGTTACACAACACAGGCAGTTTGCTGGCTTCTTCGCTCTTTCGTGAAGATTGGTCAGGCCGTTGCATGAACCTCATCCCTAATGGGCTCCACAACCTCAACCTGCTTCATGGGATTTGGAACATACTCAATGACAGCCTCTTCGACCTAATTGCTTTCGGCGACTTGAAGCGGTTGGAAATTCTATTTTTCGGAGTAGTGTCGTTAGAGAACTTCTCCTCTTCTTCCTCGCTGTCGCTAGGTGCGAAGACGTATTTCTCTTCGCTTTCCAGTTCGTGTTGGGTCTTATGCACGTCCGAAGATGCGACTGTATTGAATTTTTCGAAACATCTATAACACGTGAAGTACCTGCTGCTTCTGCCTGGCACTTTATATCTGCCGTTTTTGTCCAAGAGTCCTTGTATGTTCTCCAAAACAACCAGACATGGCACCATTTCGGGTGGGGGATTAACCCTGGAAATAAGAGATGGTCGATGTAAAACACAATATAATTCATCTGTACTACGAGTATAAATAGGGAATAAATAAAAGACACAATACTGAGATCGCTTGAATCAAACATTGAAAGAATTTAAATATTTTGTTTCATCACAAAAACGGTTTCAGTTTTCGGATTAATTGCTGAAGATATTGAAATCAAAGTAAGAAATTGAAAATAAAGGAAATTAAGCAACAGCTTTTTTTAAAATGAACATAATTAAAATGAAGAAAAGCCTGACAAAATTGAAAAACTTACCTATTCTTACGCGGAGAAAAAATAAATATATAAATAGCGTGAAATGAAACTTGAAGGAATAGAATATAAGTTACAAATGAAATTAAGTGAAAGTTTTTTTTTGACAATGAACATTACTGATATGAAGGAAAACCAGAAATAAAATTAAAAAATTCAAATGTAAACCAAGAATCTTCGGAAAATTCTTGATATCCGTGATCGTTTGAAGTACGCGTAAAAAAAATGAATACACACAAGCAAGGAAATCAAGAGGAATAATGGTTTTTAGTACAAGAGATGATTAAATAAAAAATTTCAATTAGTTAAGCAATTCAAAGTTCAAAATACAGAAATACAAATTTAGCAACCGAATTAATACTTACATTTTGAAGTATTTCTTATGAGAAACAAAACTGACGACACCAAGAACAATTTACTGGTTAGAAAACTAAATTAATGTATATCAGGAGATAGGTAACTAACAAAACTTTATATTAGAAGTATAGAACGTTTATCACTTCTTTTTTCTTCTTCTTCCTCTAGCAGTCTCTGTCGGCCCGAAATTTATGTTGAAACGCATGACCGCAAACCACTGACAAGAAAATATACGAATACATTTCAGTAGACTGTGATATTTCAATTTTTTTTAGAAACATTCATTACGCGATTTTAAAGTAGGAAATAATAAGCGAAAAATCTTGAAAATGTTCAAGGTAAAATAATTGTATGCACTACCTTAAACGTCAATATTATGGAACTTATCCAATCAACATTGTCATTTGATATTATATGACGTTGAAGCCCATGATCGCAAATCTTTGACAAGAATGTCTGCGAATTCATTTCTTATTAGATATAAGCTCAACAGTAAACTGTGAAATTTCAATTTTTTTTTGGAAAAATTCATTACGTGATTTTAAAGTGGAAAATAATAAGCCAAAAATCTTAGAAATGTTCAAAGTGAAATAATTTCATGCACTACCGAAAACTTCAATATTATGGAACGTATTCAATCAAAATTGTCATTTGATATTATATGACGTTAAAGCGCATGATCACAAATTTCTGACAAGAAAGTATACGAATTCTTTCCTATTAGATAAAACCTCAACAGTAAACTGTGAAATTTCAATTTTTTTTTTTGGAAAAATTCATAGATTCATTACGCGATTTTAAAGTGGAAAATAATAAGCCACAAGTCTTAGAAATGTTCAAAGTATAATAATTTTATGCACTACCGTAAACGGCAATATTGTATGAACTTATGCCGGACCTGTCGCCTTCTAGAACGGCCGGGGCTCTTCGAGAATATACAAGAAACGACGAGACGCCTCGACAGCCTTCTGGACTGTTCCCTTCCACTATATAAGTCGACATCGGCCCATGACGAGAATACAATACAATATTGGGCTTATAGCGCGTGTGGAAATAAATGATTGAGTGTTGTAAAAAATTAGTATTAGTGTCATTAGTGAACTGTAAAAAAATTATTTAATAAGAACTTGGACATTATTCATTACAGTGGTGTCAGAAGTGCGATTTTTAAATAAATAAGTGCTCGCGTAGTGAAAAGCTGGTTCGCGGAAAATAAACTGAGTGAACTTTAAACGTAAAACAGACTGGTTCTTCCGTTCGAAGACGAAATGATGAGAAAAGTGCGTCTTGTGGACTTGAAAGTCGCGGAGTTGAAACAGGAATTGGAAGAAAGGGAAATGGAAACAACGGGTAAAAAGGTAGTTCTTCAAGAAAGACTTGCACAAGAAGGTGAGGACCCCGAAATATTTTTATTTGAAATTCCCGGTGTTGATTTGAGTTCAATAATGAATAAACTCGAAGAAAATTTCAAGAACGCTGGAAGAAAATTTTAGAAGTTTGAAAGAAGGTCTGCAGGAAAGTTCTAGAAATTTTTAAGACAAGTTTCAAGAGACAACCAAATCCCTGAAAGAAGATCTGGAAGAAAAGTTTCAAAAGACTGCTAAATCTTTGAAAAATCTAGAAGAAAATTCCAGAAATCTGGAAGAAAAGTTGGTGGGAACGCTGGAAGAAAAGTTTCTAGAAACTTCTAGAAATCTGGAAGAGAAGCTCCAAGAAAATTCTAGGAATCTGGAAGAGAAGCTCCAGGAAAGTACGGAAGGCCTTAAACAGGAAATTTGTTGTGTAGAAGAGAGAGTAGAGGCAGAGATCGATTGATTCGAGGAAGAAATGGACAAAATGAAAGAAACCATTAGTAAGCTGGAAAAACTATTTAATGCTGTGCAAACAACAGACAAAGTCAACGATAATTCAATGCTGGACCTGAAGAAGGGGATGTAGAATTTCAAGGTTGATTCTGGAATCAAGAAGCTTTCTATGAAGCCGCCCCAGTTCGACGGAAAAACTCCATGGGCAAATTACCGCCGCCAATTTGAAGCTGCGGCAAAAGCTAGTGAATGGAATGCAGAGGAAAGAGCTCTAGCACTTACACTGGCATTACGGGGAGAAGCGACGGATATTTTGCAGACCCTAACCTCCCAAGAACAGGAGGACTATGATCAGCTGATCAAACATTTGGAACTACGGTTTGGCCAGGCTCATTTTGAACACGTTTACCACTCCCAGCTGAAAACTCTTTACCAGAAATCAGGCGAGTGTTTACAAGAATTCGAAGCTGATATTGAACGCCTGGTACGTCTGGCATATCCGGCCACACCAGAGAACGTAATGGAGCGATTGGCGGTGCAAGCATTCTTGGATGGACTTCGTGACCAAGATAATCGACAAGCGTTGACACTAGCCCGACCATCACATCTCGTTGACGCACTGGCACGCGCTTTGGAGTTTGAAGCAGCAAAGCAGTCCTGCAGAGGTCAAGGTGAATCCGAGTGAATGAGGGAGTTTCACTGGAGCCTGCTGAGCTGGTAGTTGCCATAAGGAGAGTGATCAAGGAAGTTTTACCTGAGAGAAGACCGATAAACCGCAGGAATTGTGGAAAAACAGGACATGAGCGTAGAAAATGTCCAGATGACGGCTCTCATTGCCGAAGTGCAGAAGAAAAAGTAGTAACACTTCGTAGAACTAGGGCGGTAGATGACAACTGGAATGAGAGCAATATTCAGAAAGACCAAGAGAAAGTTCCAGAACTTGGTTTAGTCATCAGCTAGAAGAAGTGCAATCGGAGACCATCATGGCAGGAAATTGCAGGTTACTCGCCAGCTATTAAATCCTACTAGTCCCAATGGAATTCTTTCACTCTGGACAATGGGGTACTGAAGCGTGTAATGGAGTCCGAAAATGGTGGTGAAGACCGACGCCAAATAGTGGTACCGAGGATTCGAAGACAGGAAGTGCTTCGGGAAATACATGACGGGGTCGCCGGAGGACATCTGGGGGTGAAGAAGACCTTGCAGAAAGTGAGGCAACGGTTCTACTGGGCTAGTTGCCGAGATGATGTTCAGGACTGGTGCAGAAAATGCACTGTATGTGCTGC
Organism: Aphidecta obliterata; assembly: GCA_963966015.1. NCBI lineage: Eukaryota > Metazoa > Arthropoda > Insecta > Coleoptera > Coccinellidae > Aphidecta > Aphidecta obliterata. The sequence goes on from OZ014427.1 coordinate 44,587,352, forward strand.
TAGCAATGGACCACGAATACGACCAAAGGCTCCCATGCGTCAGTACAATGAAGGCAGCCGATTCGAAAAAATCCGATGGCGATTTTGCCGGCCCGTTTCCCGAATCAGACCATGGAAATAAATATATCCTGGTGGCAATGGATTATTTCAGTAAGTGGGCCGAAGCTTATGCCCTACCCAACCAGGAAGATATCACCGTCGCCGACGTTTTGATGAAAGAGTGGATATGTCGATTCGGTATTCCATTGGAGCTACACTCAGACCAAGGTAGGAACTTCGAATCCAGAGTATTTCAAGAAATGTGTCAATTACTGAACATCAACAAGACAAGGACCACGGCGCTTCATCCGCAGTCCGATGGAATGGTGGAGCGGATGAACATAACGATCAACCGCTACTTGTCCAAAGTTGTCTCTGACCATCAAAGAGACTGGGACCAGTATTTTCATTTGTTCCTGATAGCCTATCGATCTGCAGTACACGAATCAACTGGACAACCCCCTGCGAGTATCGTAATGGGCCTAGAACTACGACTCCCATGTGACCTGCGATTTGGGATACCACCGGGACAAGACACTGCGGGGAAGGACTATGTCAGCAACTTGAGACAGAGAATGGACGATATTCACGAACGAGTCCGGTTAAACATCCAGAGCGCCAGCGATAGAATGAAGCAGACGTACGACATAAGTTCGAGGCTGGAGGTTTTCAGGATGATGACCTGGTTTGGTTGCACAACCCCAAACGTAGTCGTGGACTATCTCCGAAGTTGCAGAACTCTTGGGAAGGTCCGTTTAAAATCATGAAAAGGATAAACGACCTTATCTACCGAAGCCACCACGAGGGAAACCAAGGGTCGTTCACTTCAATCGATTGGCCCCTTACGCTGGAAATCACGACCCAGTTCGCACCCTCAAACCACCAGAGGATGAGATGACATACCATAAGTTTATGTCCTTGTATTCAAACGGACAGAAAGTGCAACATGGTGTAACTAGAGAGGAGCCACGAGACCTTTTCAAGGTGCCTGCTAATTACGCTCTAGCACACTGCGTGGCAAAAGATCTACGAATGTCCAGGGGCATTGCTGTTGTGTTCTCCAAGGAATTCGGTCAACTACAAACACTGCGAGAGCAGAATTCAGAAGTTGGAAGGGTGCTGCAGTTGAAAAGGGCGAAAGAAACATCTTCTACCTAGTTACCAAGAAGTACTCCCATGGTAAACCGTCTTATGAGGATGTCTGGAGGAGTCTCACCAAGCTAGGAGACAGTATGGTAGACCAGAATCTGATGAATCTAGCCATTCCGAAGTTGTCCTGTGGTCTCGATAGATTGGACTGGAGATTTATAAGGAGCATGTTGGAGACGATATTGAAATCCAGCGGCGTAGAGATTTTGGTTTGCTGTAATCATCTTCCACGACCAATTATGAAGACCGTGGAGTGTCATTTCCATCGAACTTCGCGATGCAGATATGGAGAGTCGTGCAGGTATCGTCACACTCCGAGGATGACATTTCGGGATGAAGTGTCTTTAAGAAGGGGGCAATGTAACGAACTTATGCCGGACCTGTCGCCTTCTAGAACGGCCGGGGCTCTTCGAGAATATACAAGAAACGACGAGACGCCTCGACAGCCTTCTGGACTGTTCCCTCCTACTATATAAGTCGACATCGGCCCATGACGAGAATACAATACAGTATTGGGCTTATAGCGCGTGTGGAAATAAATGATTGAGTGTTGTGAAAAATTAGTATCAGTGTCATTAGTGAACTGTAAATAAATTATTTAAGAAGAACTTGGACATTATTCATTACAATATTATGGAACGTATCCAATCAGAATGGTTATTTGATATTATATGACGTTAAAGCGCATGATCACAAATCTCTGACAAGAAAGTACACGAATTCATTTCTTATTAGATATAACCTTAACAGTAAAATGTGAAATTTCAATTTTTTTAGGAAATATTCATGAGGTGATTTCAAAGTGGGAAATAATGAGCCAAAAACCTTAGAAATGATCGAAGTGAAATAATTTTATGCACTACCGCAAACAGCAATATTATGGAACGTTATCCAATCAAAATTGTTATTTGATATATGTTGAAGCGCTTGATCGTAAAACACGGACAACAAAGTATATGAATAAATTAATTCCGAGATTTCAAAGTATTAAGTAATAATCCAGAATTTAAGTGGAATAATTTAATGAACATTTCGATAATAGGTTAGATCATTCATAGTTAGAAATGAAACTTAGCAAAGGTATTTCCAAATCTTTTGGTGGCTGAAAAATCTGCATCACTGTCAGAAAGAATAGACGCAGAAAAACGCCGAAAACAGTGACCTGTATACAAATGTGGTTGCTCTAAATTAAGAAAGTTTGCAATCATTGACGGTAATTTAGAAAATGTATTAATTCCAACTGGTTGTGTTGAGCATTTATGGTTCTTATAATAAACGAAAAATCTTTCGTGTGGAGTGTGAGCTGGCCTCAAGGAAATATATCTCTTTATTATGTTTAAAAGTGTATGCTCATCATTATCCACCACAGTGAATATCCTGTTCGAATGTGTTTTCGATGAATTCACTGTCACCAAAAATTTCGATTCCATATCTTGTACATCCTTTCTCTGCAACCTTAACAATTCATCTTTTCTCAATGCACCCGCTACTCCGAATATCAAAGCGACCTACATATCAAACAATGATAGTTATTTCACTATAACGAGATAATGAGAATAAGTTGGAATAACGATTCAATTGAGTTTTATTTTTACCTTCGACATCAAGAAAACACTATCAGGAGCATTCGCTATGAACTCTCTCACATGTTCTTTCTAGAGAACTTTTGTTTTTTTTGTGATATATCCCTCTCTTTTCCGTTTAATAAACATCACCAGTTTGTGGTATCTGCTTATATCAGTATTGTCTTTCACATTAAGCATCGAATATTTTGGCCATAAACTTGCTAGATGCCCCTTTTCTGCAATACCCGTAGAGTATGCCAACAAAACCGTTTCCGTGAAGTTCCGAACCTTCTTGTCCTTGCACCAAGATCTGAATTCAGCATAGGTTTTCTCATATAAATGGCGGCTCTTTTCAGGAAGCAGAGTCAAAGTTGCTGCTTCAGCAGTTTTTGTCACATCTGGCGGTGTCAAAGGGATATTTTCTTCGTTATTCATTATGTAGTAGCGTAACGGATACAATCAGATTCTGATCGAAAGCGAATAAATAAATTTGACAGCTCGATCGTGCTCCGACATAGATGCATTTATGCTCCGACTGAATATTTTATAATCGGTTGCCATAATAATCATGCATTAATACAAGAAATCATGCATTAATAGGGGTCATTAATGGATGATTTCGAGTGCGTTAAAATGAGCTTTTATTCGTTGGTCGACGGAAAAATAATTTTATGCACTACCGTAAAAGTCAATATTATGGAACGTATCCAATCAGAATTGTTATTTGATATTAGTAGTGTTCTTTCGTACTGATTCAACTGATGGAACTTATGTGATTTAAGTGAAAGCGATTTCGCAATCAGAACATATTCATTCACTTAAAGCCCGAAAGAATGCGCTCACTTCTATATAAAATTCTATACGTCTTACTTCAAATTTTGACATTATCAATGTGATCTGATTGAAATAAGAAATTTCGCGATCAGAATAATCACTTGCAATAACTTTGGAGTTGTGGAAGGGGGAACTGATTGATAACGAAAGAACGATCGCTTAAACTGATCTATGTGATTCAACTTACATAAATCACTTCGCTCAATACGAAAGAACATTACTATTATATGACGTTAAAGCGCATGATCACAAATCTCTGACAAGAAAGTATAAGAATTCATTTCCTATTAGATATAACCTTAACAGTAGACTGTGAAATTTCAATTTCTTTTTGGAAAAATTAATTACACGATTTTAAAGTGGGAAATAATGAGCCAAAATCTTAGAAATGTTCGAAGTAAAATAATTTTATGCACTACCGTAAACGGCAATATTATGGAACGTATCCAATCAGAATTGTCATTTGTTATATGTTGAAGCGCTTGATCGTAAAACACGGACAACAAAGTATATGAATAAATTAATTCCGAGATTTCAAAGTATTAAGTACTAATCCAGAATTTAAGTGGAATAATTTAATGAACAATTTCGATAATAAGTTAGATCATTCATAGTTAGAAATGAAACTTAGCAAAGGTATTTCCAAATCTGAATAAATACATACTTTTTATAAGATCTAAGACAATAAACCATATTGATGATATTATGGAGAATCAATATCCAACTAAATAAATACCAATACTTAGAAGCAATTCATAACAAACGCACATATTTATAACATCTGTTAACAGAGATCATTCAATCAGAACTTCTTATCACCCAATAGTCTTCGCATTATAATTGAACTCAAAGAGACTTTCGTCTTATGCAATAACAACAATAATTCGAACGATTTTTCTTTTGAAATAAACATAATCAAAATGAAAAGATGGGGAGCCTGTCAAAAATAAAAAAAAAATTTATATGTAAACCAGAAATCTTATCTTCGGAACAATAACAATTTTAAATATCCGTTATCGCTCAAAGTACAGAATCTAGAAGAATAATAGTTTTTGAGCGCTCGTACTACTTACACGAGGGCTATATCATTTCGTCACGATATCTGTATTTTTCGAATTTTGAGCCGAAAATGGTCTCAATCGACTATGTTCGACACACTGATGACGAATCCGTCGAAAAATTCGAGTCTGTCCGTCCGGCCGTATGTCCGTATACACGATAACTCTCGAACGGAATGTCCTAGAAACTTGAAATTTTCAGAGTAGGTTTGAATCTCGAATGCCGCGGTTGAGTTCGTTATTGGGCAAAATTCGCCGAGGGGTTCCGTAAATTTGGCCGCTCTGTTTTCCTGATTGCTTTGAAACTACAGATTCAATCGAGGTGAAATTTTGCACTTGGATGATGAACGTGTTCAAGCTACATGCAAAATTTGGTCCAGCTCGCATGACCAGAACCATTGAAACCAGAGAAAATTATAACTTTGTAATGGAAAGGCCTAGGGACTTGAAATTTTCAGGATAGGCTTGGATCTTTAATGTTGCGGTCACTTTCATCAATGAGCAATGATTTGCGTATTTCTGACAACGGCAGATCGTCTTCTGATGAAAAATCGTCATCATTATCATCTCTTTGATACCTGATTTCGGCCGTTGCTTGTAGGTGAGATGCAGGCAAATTATCTATCGAGAAAATATCTTCTTCTCCAGGGGAATCATAACTATTTCATCCACATTTGTGACATTTTCAGGATCATCTTCCAATATAGCCAGGGCTTCGTTGAGTGAAAACCCTCTGTAATGCAAATGCATTGATAGATACCTATAATCCTAATGTACTATATGTAGTACACCAAAAAATACACTCCTGTATAAAAAAAGTTGAATTATTTTCGAATGGATCTCTATTCTACAGGATTATATTATCATTCAACTTTCCATAATTAATGATAACTTCCATATATTTCGAAAAATTATATAAGAAATCTACATACCTTGCGAAACGGATACCAAATTCGACCATTTTTTTAAATTCATCAATTTCGAACACTCGAATAACGCACCAATATCTCACGAATCTCAACAGCGTGTACATCTAAGCGACGCTGGGTTCGTACTGAAGGGACAAATGCTGAAATGGATAACATAAACATCGTACCAATTGCAGGTCGAGACTTGTTAGCACATTTATACATTGTATATTGGGCATATCTGGGTTAATAAAATGAACTCCAAAATTTGCAGAATCTATCGATTAATAGGCAGGAGAATCCTCATGAATAAAAATACATAGAAAGCTGGCGATGATAAAGACTCCATTCTCCAATCCATCCAAGATTGGTTTGTTTATATGATTTGCCCAGAGATTTTCAATTACCAGAGAATGTGTCATTCAGTAAAAATCTGAAAATACGCATCTTAACTGGTTGACCGCTTTCAATTATATTCAAGAATCTTTCAATTCCCCAAGTGAGAAGAAGGTCAATAGTGATAATAATAAAAACACGAGGAAAAGTATAGAAGGCTATCATCCATTTTAATTTCAGAAGCCCACAATTGAGAAAGCAATCAAAATTTCAAGGAATTAACGTGATGACCCTGAATTATACAATGAAATATTCTCATATGTCACTTGATGAACAATGTACATAGTTCATTTCTATTTTCAATATCGAACAAATTTCAAAATTCATATCGGACAAATATTTATAGATCACTATAGGTTTTCATCCTCGCAAATCGAATTCCAGTTATGAAATATTCATGGAATTGTGATGTGACTACGAACTCGCTTCAAATCAATCAGTAAAATTTCAGCCGTTCACATGAATTATCAATGGATTTTACCCACCGATCAGATTGTTCGTAAACAATTTACAGCTCAGGGTATTCGAAAACCATAACCGAATACGACTATCAATTTTTTCATTATGGAACAAATTATTTGAATCTTTTCGTTCGAACATTAGTTCGATCCTTATGAAATAAACTCGTCACATGAATTGTATCGCTGAATTTTATTACATTATCATTTCATGTTCGTGGTAGTACTATCATAGATAGTTGTCGAAGGGATCACAATAAAAACCTTCGTCGCTCTAATTCAATGAATGATTCTTCTTGAAAGATTTTTGCTTTTTCGTTGAATATGTGATATAAGTCTAAGCTGTAGACATTTCATACATCTCAGTATACCATTCAATTGAACCGAAGCGCAGAATAATATATTGTCCGGTGGAACAGACGGAGAACATTCATTATGTATGTAATTAATTATGAGAGGCGCAATTTATTCCACAATAGGTTCGTTTTTATTCATTGCCGGCTCTCTTATGCTCGGCTTGCAATGCAATATGCCTCTTCAATTTTTTTGTGATCTGTAAGAAGTGAAGCACCTACCCATTTCGCCTGTCCGTCCTTGCGTCCGTTCCGAACATCCGTCCTGTTTGTTCTTCGATCTGTCTTTTTACGTCCCGTCCTTTCCGCCCGTCCGTCCGAATATGCGTCTGTATTCGCCGCAAACCCATTTCTGTACCCCTTCTTCCTCAATGCAAAAATTAGGGTCGATCTGATGAATGGTAAATTGGATGGGGTTCCATATTTGCTCTAAATCTCGTCACTACCCCTTCCTTGTATGTAGATGAAATAAGGTCCGATTAATGGTATAGATTTTTTTTTAAGTTAAAAGGAAGAAAATCTTCAAAAGAGACCCACTGATGGGTCAATAGTGTCAATAGTAGAGATAAGGTCTACGCTTTTATTCAAAAAATTAATGAAATTGAAGACAATTGAAATATACTCAAGTAATACTCACATTTCGTTCCCATCATTTGGTTCCCCGGTCTTCTGCGGTAATTTTTCATCCTTACTGTTAATGTTTATATCCCCTTCATCAAATAATTCACAAATTGGTTCATATATTGGGGGTTACAGTAAAATTGTCATGTCGAAATTCTTTATGTACTAAATAGACCCTTTAATTTAGGTTTCTATCTAATTATATATTCCAAATCCATTCACTTGGCCACACGCTTCAAAGTATCAGAAAGTTTTTTCTGTTTGTCTCACCAGTCTTGCTACCACAGCTAGCAGTGGTCTTCAGTATAAGTTTACATAATTCATTTGAAAGCATTCCACGATGGTTTTTGAGCGCTCGTACTACTTACACGAGGGCTATCATTTCGTCACGATGTCTGTATTTTTCGAATTTTGAGCCGAAAATGGTCTCAATCGACTATGTTCGACTCACTGATGACGTATCCGTCGGAAAATTCGAGTCTGTCCGTCCGTCCGTCCAGCCGGCCGTAAGTACGATAACTCTCGAACGGAACAACCTAGAGACTTGAAATTTTCATTATGGGTTCAGTTCCCAAATGCCTCAGTTGAGTTCGTTAATAGGCCAAATTCCACCAGGGGTTCCGTAAATATGGCCGTTCAAAGTTTTGTTCTCCTGATTACTTGAAAACTACAGATTTGATTGAGATTTGCAATCAAATGGAGATTGAGGTGTTCGAGTTACATGTGAAATTTAGTGCAGATCGCATGACCAGAACCATAGAAACCATAGAAAATTGTAACTTTTGAACGGAAACGCCTAGGGACTTGAAATTTTCAGGATAGGTGTGGATCTCGAATGTCGTGATCACGTTCATCTATGAGCAAAATTATACTAGGGGTTCCGTAAATATGTTCGTTTGAAATTAAGTTTTCTTGGAAATTTCAAAACTACAGATTCGATCGTGACGAAATTTTGTATACTAATGGAGAATGATATATTCAAGCTACATTTCTCTAGATCACATAACCAGAACCATAGAAACCATAGAAAATCATAACTTTCGAACGGAAACGCCTAGGGACCTGAAATTTTCAGGACAGGTGTGGATCTGAAATGTCGCGTTCACGTTTATCAATGAGCAGAATTATACTAGGGGTTCCGTAAATACGGTCGTTTGAAATTTTGGTTTCCCGATAATTTCGAAACTACGGATTCGATTGAGATGAAATTTTGTATTTTAATCGAGAATGATATATTAAAACAATATTTTACCCAGATTACATGACCAGAACCATAGAAACCATAGAAAATTGTAACTTTCGAAAGGAAAGGCCTAGGAAATTCTCAGGGTGGGTTTGGGTCGCAAATATCGCGGTCACGTTCATCAATGAGCAAAATTAGACCAGGGGTTCGGTAAATATGGCCGTTCAAAATATTTTTTTGCTGATAGTTCCGAAAATACTGAGCGGATTGGGATGAAATTTTGCACCTAACTGAGTAATAATGTATTCAAACTACGTGCAAAATTTCGTCCCGATCGCACTACCAAGACCATAGATACCGTAGAAAATTCTAGCGAATTATCGAAAAAAAATTGATCAGCTGAAGCACTGACATGAAGTCTGGAGTTTCGCCTAAGTTCCAAAATTTTTTTGACAGCTGTCAAAAATTCTTTCAATTGATTTCTGAAACTGGAAAATGCGAATCTACCTACAAGGTGCATGTACGAGCACTCAAAAGCTCCTGCCTTCACGGCAGTGCTTTTCGTAATTTTTTTCGTTCTCAAACCCGAATTCCCATGTTTGAGCTGCACTTGAATATTCCGGTAGTATGCCTCTCCAATTGGTCCAGAGGTCGATAATTAGTCAATACAACAATGATTGAATTGAAATACTGTTGGTAAACACGTTTATACCATCGAAATCGTAAGTGAGATTTAAAAAATATTTTTCATGAAGTCAAAAACTTTCAAGTAATTTGCTTTGAATTTGAAATATATACCAAACACTTTTCTAGGTTATATTTTTGTTATTTCCATGATAAAATTGAACAGTTACTTTTTGTAACCAGAAATGAAGCCTCGACTGGACTTTCAAGCCCTGCTTTGATGCCAATAGTTCTTGAACGGAGTAGCTCTAGAACTATGAAGAATGATGCCATTGACTCTTGGTTATGTTCTGGATCGAGCAACATAAAATGAAACAATAATGTCGTGCATTAAAGAAACGAGCGGGGTCGAAGCAAGACTTGAGATTTATAAATAATAAGAATTTATTCTCATTTCATAAGTTATCGCAAAAAATGAATTAGAAATGTGATCAAATACAGATCAATAATTTACATTATTTGAAGTTCCTACAACCAATGAAAAATTCATTATGTGAATAATGATGACCAGAACTGGTATACTCTTATAGGTATTGAGTTCTTCAATTATTTTCAGACTTTCAGGAAGTGAGTTACCTATATAACTTCATACACATAATAATATATTTATTGAGTATGGCTAAGCTCATGCGAATAGCTTTCGGATAAGGGACAAATCATAAATCAGATATGACACCCTATCCTGAAAACATTCAGCATTCTTGTCTGGACTTTTCTTGTTATTGAACGCAAAATGAATTCAAATTTTCTCTGAAAATTCAAACTTCATGAAATACTTGGGTGTAGTATCATATGCACAATATTTATATGGAGAATAGAATGTGACATCGTAAAGTATTCTCTGAACTTCAACCACTTCGTGTCAAATTTCTAGAATGAAACTCTTGTAAAACTCCCCTGTGCTCTCTCTCAAGAAGTCATTCACATCTTCCTTCCGCCCTCTGCGGAAAGTTATTGTTGGATTCAACCCTTTGATGTTTTATAATTTCACGATAAAGGAGGGGACGGAACAGCTTCTTGTAAATATCGTTTTAAGGTTCGAGTGTCTCAAAAGATCAAAAAACACTTGAAACGGAACAATTAGGCTCTTTTTTTATGGTAACAATAGACGGCAACATCCAAGAAAATGATTTCTCTTATGAAATGACGATTTTAGGATGCAATGCGCTCCAATGTTATGGATTTCGTGGGTTGAAAGTGGTTTTGCTTTGGAAACAAGATGCTGGAAATTAAATGAAAAGTTATTCAGTGTCAAATGACCAACTTGTCTATAAAATGCAGAGCAAAAAATTCATGCAATTTGTGTCTATTCAATTTTAAATTATAAGAAAACGCTACAAATTTTACAGGAAGGCTTATCATTTTTCATTTCTCAATATACCTCAACGCATTCTCGAATTTTCGAAGCCCACTTTTCAAGCTGAATGAATATCTGATGAGATGATTAATTATGCTTCATTTTGATAACCCCAATGAACCTAGTCCGGGAAGTACGTACTTCACGGACTAGGCTGGAAAGGATCACATCGTTGTTATGGAAATAACTACCGTCACCTATTTGACATGAAATTACATAGTTGACATTTTGATTCTTGAAAGTTCGAAATTTTGTTCTACAAAGAAATATAAAAAAGACATGTGTCTCATTGATTTGTTATTCTACACGGTTGCCGAAAAAATAGGGTGAGCAACACGTCCAAAAACAGTTGTTTTGGACTCGCAGACTTCCAGGACTCGCCTCCGGCTCGTCCTAGAATTTTGTCTACTCGTCCGAAAAAACAGTATTTTTTGGACTTGTTACGTAAATTACTATTTCTTTGAATGATTTCAATGGTTTTTTATTTGCAAAAATTTACCAAAAAATGTTAATACTATAAAAAGTCACTTTTTATTTGTATTTATTAAAACTGTCCATGTCATGAATAATTATAAACATGTGTGAAAGTATTATAATTAATGAGAAGTATAACAATTACTTATTCAGCATACTTAAATAGTGAACAATATAGCACGTTTCCAATCTCGAGATTAGTAGAGTTAATGTGAACGAGGTAGGTGCCATACAACTACGTATGATACAGATAAAAACCTTAGCAAAAACTATTTCTCCCTGTATAAGAGTAGTGTTTTGGATTCGTTCACTGAATAAGATCATAATCCCATTGAAGGGAATCTTATTGTTCTACTTACACGAGGGCTATATAATTTCGTCACGATGTCAGTAATTATCGAATTTCGAGCCAGAAATGGTCTCAATTGACAAGGTTCGAGTCACTGATGACTAAACCGTCGAAAAATTTGAGTCTGTCTGGCCGGCCGGCCGTCCCTATACACGATAACACTCAAATGGATTTGGAAGCTTGAAAATTACTATCTCGTTGAACGGGTAGGTTCGAATCTCGAATGACGCGGTTCCGTAAATATGGACGTTTGGAATAAAGTTTTCTTGATAATTTCAAAACTGCGGATTTGATCGGGACGAAATTTTGTATTTCAATGGAGAATGATATATTCAAGCTACATTTTCTAGATCGCATTAACAGAACCATTTCGAATATCAACGAATTATTAAATGAAAAATCCTTATTTATTTCTGTAACAGCTGATTCAGCATGATTGACAAGGAACTGTTTTCATTTTTTTGATAGCTGTCAAGAATTTCTTCAATAATTGGTTTTGAAACTGGAAAATGCGAATCTACCTACAAAGTGGATGAACGAGCTCTCAAAAGCTCCTTACTTCACGTCAGTGCTTTTCTCGGTCTTTTCTCATTTCAATTCAATCCATTCATCAATATATAAATACAATAAAAAAACGAAAAAACTGATTTGCAGAGTATGCAGTCTAAGCCAGGCTTGTATACTGGCAATACTCTTGCTAATACTGGTGATGAAAACATTCTCTGTCTTACTGAACATAAATACCAAAAGTTCAACTTATATTCTTTTACAAAAAAAATAACAGAAACAATCAAGTCTGTATAATCATCAAAACAAATAAACAGATTACCCTATGAAAAGCAATGGAAAAATGAAACTAGTTATGATGAAAGAACTGCCTCAAACCTGCCAGAATTCAGTATAATATACGAACGGAGAATACTTCTGAACATTCTACTTTTTACGTTAGACGATGCCTTCATCTCATAGGGAAGGAGGTTATAGAACTTGGGGCCATGATAATACAGGCTGTCCTGGGTATGTTTTCTTTTAAACCGCGGAACGAAAGGTCCCCACGCAGAATCTGTCTTGTTCGAAATATATGACTAATGAAATTTTTTTCCTTTTTTATTTGATATAAGACCACTTCACATATATATATATACTAGTAGATATTGTTCTTGCACTAAATATTTATAATATACTAGCAGACCCGACCACGCGTTGCTGTGGCTAAAGTATACGTTGGATTCTTATTAACCCTAACCTAACCTTAACCTAACCCAACCCTCAACCTAACCCAACCCATACCATAACCCTTACCCTTATCCTCAGCCTTATTTATGGGTCTCAAAAGAATTTTCATATTCGTAAGTAGGTATATGTTATGATCAATGTGTGAGATGTTCGATATAGGAAAAAAATACCTCAAAAGTTGGATTGAAACCTCCTCCCTCAATTATGTTCGAACCAAATGATCTCATGGAATGTTTAGATAGAGGTTCTTGTCCTGAAAGTAACGAATTCAAAGCTTCGAGTGGCGTTGTCAGTTGTTGCAGTTTGATTTTTCCATTCAATCAACAAAGTCCTAGGGGTTCATTTTGGTATCTCAGAGCATTGCAGTATTGCCAAAAGACACCAATATATTGCTAGCATAATCGACTTTGGGATCATATCTTAATGCCAAACGCTCAAAGTTGATCATTTCATTGGATTCTATATTCTGTTGTATCTTGCCTGAGATCGATGATATCGATTATCAAACGCCCACAATACAACGAAATATCAAACACAGTAATAAACTTCTGAGCAATTTCTAGAAACACGATAAACTTCACTCACACAAGTGTCAGAATTCTCATGAAATATAAGTAATCTTTGATTGTTCGCATGGTCGGAGGAAAAATGAAAGCCTTTTTGAGCGCTCGTACTACTTATAGTTTATAGTTAGGAAGGGGTTACGTTCCACTGCAACCTCAAGGTCTATTGTGCCCCCCATCAGAGCCGTATTCGCAAATGCGCTACCTACAGCTCGCCCTCCAGCTCCAGAGCTCCAATGAACTCCAGTATCTGAGAGGGCTTCAAGGAGGTTAGATCCTCATTCCTCCTGTAATTCTCTTGTCCAAGACATTCTTTGCGCTGGTTTGCAATGGCGAGGCATTCTGTAACCAGGTGAACAGGAGTCTCCTCCTCTTCACCACAGAATCTACACTCGTCTGTTTCTGTCAAGCTCATTCTCCTCATATGCTTCCTAAGGCGACAATGTCCTGTGAGGAAGCCAGTGAGTAGACGTAACTTGTTCTTACTGAGATCCAAATACTTTTTGGATCTTGAACTTTCATAGTTCCGAATGAACCTTTTAGAGTGGTCCATTCCTGGAAGGTTCCTCCAAAGTGCTTCTCTTTCGGTCTCTTCCTTCTCCAGAAACTCTTTCTTATAGGTGTGTTTACCTATGCCACAGAAGGGTTCTGGGCCAGTAAGTGGCGTTTGTGCTCCCTTTCTGGCAAGTGTATTGGCCTCTTCGTTTCCTTTGATTCCTGAGTGACCAGGAACCCAGACTAAAATGACCTTATTTTTCATGCCTACTTCATTAAGTTTCCTCCGGCACTCCCATATCAGCTTTGAGTCGATGATATAGGAGTTCAGTGCTTTGATAGCAGCTTGACTATCCGAGTGGATCACAATGTCACACCCTTGATAGTTTCTTTCCAGGTTTATATCTATGCATCTTTCGATTGCAAGTATTTCTGCCTGAAAGGCACTCGAGTAGGAGCCTAGCGATAGTTTACACTTGGTTCTTGCCCCGTATACTCCAGCGCCGGCCCCCATCGTGGTTTTAGAACCATCTGTATACCATTTAAAGGTATTCACTTTGAAGTTTTGGGTAGTGTATTCCTTTTCCCATTCTTCCTTTTTACATAGCATAGTGTTGAAGTTCTTCTCAATGCTTACTCTTTTAATCATAACATCACTAGGCAGGTTCGCTGATGAGATGTACTTGTTCAGAGAGGACCAGGCTCCTTGACTTTTAATTCTCTCATTCCCTGTACCTTCCCTAGATATTCTAAGGATAGCCTCATGGGCTACTCTGTTGATCACTAGATGTAATGGAGTGAGATCAGTGATGACCTCAAGTGCTCTTGTCGGGCACATTCTCATAGCTCCAGTGATGCAAACGCAGGCAAGCCTTTGTATCTTGTCGAGTATTTTCCTCGTGCTTGTCTGCCCTGTCTTAGCAGACCATACTACTGCCCCATAAGTTATTATTGGTCTCACAATCATGACATACATCCATCGCAGTATTTTAGGGTTACAGCCCCAGGTTTTACCGGATAGGTTTCTGCACGCCATTAGAGCTCTTGTCGCTTTACTAGCAGTGTTTTTAACATGCTTATTCCATAGAAGCTTATTGTCTAGGGTAATTCCCAGATATTTGACTTCATAAGTCCATTCTACGTTATCTCCGTTCACCGAGATAGGCTTCATGGATGGAAGGTTTCTTTTCCGGGTTAAGGGAACCAGTGTGGTCTTGGCTGGGTTGATGTTGAGCCCCACTGACAAGCACCACTGCTCGATAATTTTGAGGCCCCTCTGCAGCAAATCACAGAGGGAACCCTCAAATTTACCTCTTACTATTAGGACTATGTCGTCGGCATAGCCTATACATTCGAAGCCAAGCTCCGTTAGCCTGTGCAGTAGTTCGTCCACTACCAGACTCCAGAGGAGGGGAGATAGTACTCCTCCTTGAGGTGTTCCGCGAGTGGTTTTGACAGAGATGGTCTGATCGACACCCAGAATCTCAGCTGTCCTCGTCGTCAACACCTCATACATCCATTTTATGATGGTACAGTTCACTCCTCGCTTTACAAGTGCCTCTCTGACAGACACGTGTGTCGTGTTGTCAAAGGCCCCAGATATGTCTAGGAAAGCGCACAGTGCAATTTCTTTGTTGTTCAGCGTCTTCTGGATGCCTTCAGTCAGCTGATACAGAGCAGTCTCCGTGGAGCGTCCTGCCCTGTACGCATGCTGACATTTGTAAAGTGAGGTTTTCTCCAGGTTCTCCGTTCTTATGTAGTTATCTAGTACCTTCTCCATCGTTTTAAGCAAAAACGAGGTAAGACAAATGGGTCTAAAAGTTCGGGGATCAGTCCCGTCTTTCTTCCCTGTTTTTGGAATGAAGATTACTTTTGCCCTTCTCCATATGTCAGGTATTTGACCCAGTGCTAAGCTGCTTCTTGTGATCTTCATCAGATGGGGAAGAATCTCTTCCGCTCCCCTCTTCAGGAGTACAGGGAACACCCCATCCACTCCTGGTGATTTATACGGCTGAAAGGTACTAATTGCCTATTCGAGTCGTTGTCTTGAAAATATTTTCCTGGCAATATCCCAATCGTCCTTACGGGATTTCTTGGTGTATTCTATTGCTGTTTCGAAACTACTTATGGGTTTGCTACCTGGAAAGTGTGTTTTAAGAAGAAGAGTTGATCGTTCCTCATCTCCCTCAGTGTATGACCCGTCCGGCTTTTTGAGCGACATTGTGGGGTTGGTACCCCCTTTTGCCATGACTTTCTGAAGTCTGGCTGCAGTGGGAGTGGAAGTAATATTTTCACAAAAAGCTTGAAAATTAAGCCTTTTGGCCTTCCTGATCTCTTTATTATACTGAGTATGTTTCTCGGTGTACCCCTGCCAATTGTTATCCCGTCTTGCCCTATTAAAGAGCCGACGGACCTCCTTTCGGAGGTTTGACAGGTTCTCATTCCACCAAGGAGCATCCTTACTTGGTCGCGTTTTGGTGAGTGGACAGCTGGAGTAAAACGCCTCCATTATTGCCCTACTGACCTGCTGTACCCTTGAATTCAGCTCGAAATATCGGTGTTCTGACCCGATATTTTCGATTTCCTCTAGGTTTGTCTTAAGGTGGTTCCTGTAAAGGAGCCAGTCTGTTTTTCTAGGGTTTCGAGTCTCGGGGAAAGAAGTGGTATCTCCCTGCATCCTAAACTCGATAATCCTATGATCAGAGAGTGATGGCTCGTCCATCACCCTCCAAGACGTCATGTACTTCCTGGCCGCAGGATTAGCAATTGTTACGTCAAGGACTTCTTCCCTCGCTCTCGTGACGAATGTTGGTGTTGTCCCAATGTTAGTGGTCTCGAGGTTGTTAGCTGAGAGATATTCAAGTAGGTACTCACCTCTTGGGTTGTTGTTGGTGCTTCCCCAGACAGTGTTATGCGCATTCGCATCACAGCCAATTATTAATGGAAGGCGTTTACTGTTGCAGTAACGTACTAGTTTCTGTATCTCCTCTGGCGGTGTTATTGGCCCGTCTCCAGCGAAGTATGCGGATGCAATGACAATGTCTCGGTCAACGCCCCCCAAGTTGAGGTGCACCATAATTGGAGTTAAGTCCCGAGACATGTATTCTGAAACACAAATACCATTAATATATCATATATATATATATATAGTTGTTTGATACTCAATTGTCCAGACTCTACATAGAGTCTCCCTAGACTCCAGACTCTACATAGAGTCTCTCCGTTCCAGATCTTCTACCAAAGTTTAATATTATTTTAAGTATGGTTTTATGAACAACATCAAGGCAACCCATATTAGTTTTATTCATACCACCCTAAATAACAATTCCATATCTCTATATCGAAAGAACAATAGCTTCATATACTCTCAAACATTCAATAGCGGAGAGAACATTCCTGATATTATAGAAAATATAAAAGAATTTCTTGAGGTGCTTCAGAAGGTAGGAAGCGTGTTCACTCTATCTCAAATGCTGACCGATAAAAACATTGAGATACTTCATCGACACAGTTTTTTCAATCGCAGGACACATACAACTCACCTGACTACACTGATCCTCATGTAGATGTATCCACTGATCAGGTGCCCTTAGTGAAAATGTAATGAGCTTGGTCTTACCCAAATTCAAACTCAACAAACAATGCGACAGTAATCCGTGAGTTGTTCTCAAACCATCCACCGCATATCGATAAACCTCATCCCAGCTGTCCCCCCTGCACGTTAAGACAGAATCATCGGCATAGGAAATCATATCAAGGCCCGAAACACGAAGTACCCAACCAATAAACACCAAAAATAGAATCGGGCTCAGTACAGTTCACTGTGGGATCTCGATATCAATTTGTGAAGGCATACTCAACACGTCCCCCATCTTAACTCTCTGAATGCGACCGTTTAGATAACTTTTGATCAACTTCAATGTAACTCTCCTGATGCCCACCTCCTCCAATCTTTCGAAAAGCAAACCATGGTCCACCGTATCAAAGGCCTTGGCAAGATCCAAGAACACAGTTAGAACTTTCTTATTTTCATCCAAAGAGCGATTGATTCCCTCAACAAGCACCTGAATCACGTCTGTGGCTGAAATGTTCTCACTGAAACCAAATTGTCCGTTACCCAAAATATCATTCTTCTCAAGGAACGAGGTCAATCTGTTCTTGAGACATTTTTCAAAGA
This sequence comes from Aphidecta obliterata, assembly GCA_963966015.1. Taxonomy (NCBI): domain Eukaryota; kingdom Metazoa; phylum Arthropoda; class Insecta; order Coleoptera; family Coccinellidae; genus Aphidecta; species Aphidecta obliterata. The sequence continues at coordinate 44,605,251 of OZ014427.1, forward strand.
TTTCAGAAAAATTGTGAATAACTGAGATAGGACGGTAATTCGTCTACAGGTTTCTATCACCAGCCTTATAAACGCAGCTGACATGTGACTCCTTCCATTCAGTTGGAACAATGCCACTCGAAAAGCTTATAGAGTGCTCCGAACATAAAAATGTATGGCAGTTGAAAAATTTCTTCTGACATCTCCTATCTTTTCCACGCGGACATACACCACATCTAGAGGTTTTTCTCATTTTTTCTGGTGGTTCTTAGGTCGTATCTGAGACTCCAAGAGAGCTGTCAGTTTACTTTTAATATCACGAGATATACGAAAATTCGTCCTTCGTTTCTCATTATGGGTTATTATAATTCTTGTCGGGTTCTGACTGACTCATTAGGACAATTCTGGTTCCACTTTGTTTTGTTGTCTCTTTCAATATAAAATTTCGATACTGCTCTTGACGTCCCTTCCTCATTATCTTTTGTCTCTGGGGTAGACATTCTCATTTCATCAGTAGTATCTTGTATTTTTGCTGATGGCAATGTTTCCAGCTCACTTCAGAATTAAATGCCTCAGTTGGAAGTGAGCTAGTTGATTCCTCTTCATCTTCATCAGAATCTTCTTCAGAGGCAGAGTTATGATCTGATCCGCAAACATTATCATCCGCTTCACCTTCCGAACCCAAGTCCTCTTCATTATCCACTTCATCCCAAAGCTTAAAAAGTTTTTTTTGTTTCTCTTCCCAGGAACTCATTTTTGCACAACAGAAATGAACTGAATAATGAGGAAAATTTGAATTTTATCTAGAAATATTGGGACTTACCTTGCAAAAATCTTTTCAGTGTGGTGGGGTGAAATACGCCCAAGAAGTTGGAAATACGTAAGCGCTAGAAGTGTGGTGGGGTTAAAATCACCCGTTGGAAGCAGACTACCGTCAGTACAGCTAAAATTACTCTCAGGCAACTGACATAACATACGTAAACGTTTACTTCTTGCTAGATAGGAAGCTATTTGGAGGGGATGAATTTGGTCGGGATCCGAAATAATGGCTTGATGTTCAAGAAATGGTAGGGTGATTTTGACCCCACCACACTGACGCCGGTTTAATATAAAATCAATAAAAATGGAAAACAAATTGAAAATTTGATAGATCATAACAATTATTAATTATTCAGCATCAACTTTTATGTTCGAGATATTACATAATGTTGGCTTTTTTTGAAATCCAGGTGCTCTTTGGCCAGTTCAAAAAAGAAATCTGAACTGAAATATTCATTGTTTTTGAATTGTAGCAGAAATAAAGTCATTCTATAACGTTTCGAAGGAATAATCTTAAAGTACAGGTTTTCTTCCACTGCTAATTCCAGACTGTAGGGGAAAATTGGCACCATTCGTACACGGGGAACCTTCATACAGTCGATATTACAACTTGATAGAACTGTAACGTACCCAGCTAGGGTAGGTTCGCTCAATCGTTATGCAGTCGAGGGATGGTGAATAATACACTAACACTCGTTAAAGGTTTATTGGTAACATCTCGGGACTCTCATCTGAAGACTTTTATCTGAAGACTTCTATCTGAAGACTTCTATCTGAAGACTTCTATCTGAAGACTTCTATCTGAAGACTTCTATCTGAAGACTTCTTCTTAGGCAAGATGTCAATAAGTTTATATATTAATAAGATGTTATGTGTTTAATCGAATGTATCAAAACACCTTCGAGAATCGATAACATGATTGATAACATTTCATGTTATCGTAAACACATCTATTTACTATTTGATCACGCTTGCCTACACAAAACGAGGTAACAGATATTGCAACTCAAGATCGTGACCTACATACTACACCTTCCCCCTTTGAGAGAAAAAAAATTTTTCTATACAAGTATAACAATTTTTTTTTTTTTGACTTATCTATAGCTTAATATCTATATATACGTTATACATAATTTTAATGGACTTACATATACAAAGTTTTAATACCTAATCTAAAATTTACATCAGTCTTTTAATTCTATCACTGGTTAGTAATCGTTACTCATTATGAAAAATACGGTTTCACTCTGTTCTTGTGAACTTCTTTGAGTTTGTTCCTGTCCGTTTTCACAATAATGTTCGGGTTTCGCACTTTCACTATTTCGTAGGGACCGTTAAATAAGGGGTCAAGTTTATTGTCACTGTTCTTATTATTCACGAGCACCTTATCTCCTACTTTATAGTTCATTTCATTACAATTTCTGTCGAAATTCTCTTTTCTTTTTAATTTTGTCATCACCAAGTTTTCTCTAGCATCTTTCCATGCCGTTTGCAACCTATATTTTAGTTCTAGAGGATAGTTGTCAAAATTGTAGATTGGATCTACTTAACTCTTTAAATTTTGTGGAAATCTACTAGGTTTTCCGAAAACAAGTTCGTGAGGAGTATAGCGAGTTGAAGAGTTCACGGTATTGTTGTATGCAAAGCACCAATATGGAACCCAATTACTCCAGTTGTTACTTTCCTTAGCTGCGTACATACGAAGGAATGCTCCTAAGTGTTTATGCGAATTTTCAAGCGCACCTAGTGTTTCGTGGTGATAAGCTGTTGAATTGAATTGCTTTATTTTGAGTAATTCGCACGATTCACTAAATATTCTTGATAAGAATTCTGTGCCTTGGTCTGTAACAACTTCCGAAGGTATACCATACCTTAAAACAAAGTTTTGAACAAAAGATTTCGAAACTGTTTCTGCCTCTTTGTTTGGCAGAGGGTAACACTCGACGAATTTGGTCAAGTCGCATCGAATAGTGAGAATATACTTATTATTTTCGATATCCGTAGGTAATGGACCTACGAGATCTAAAAAAACTTTCTGAAAAGCAGACGAAGCTGTGGTGGTGATTGCCAAAGGTTCCTTTCTAGGTAAGGAATGTTTATGACGTTGACAATCGTCACACTTCTTTACAAATTTTTCAACGTCAGATCTTAAACCATTCCAGAAATACTCTCTTTTTATATTGTTGAACATGCGTTCGATACCTGCATGTCCACCGGTTGGAAGCATATGAAAGTCGTTCAGAATAATTTGCCTTAATTCTGTGTCTTCTATTCGCGTTACATCTCTTATTATGTTAATCTTTAAGGATGTTCCTAGAATTTCATTTTTACAATTTGTCAACATATTCAAAAATTTTTTATTGCTAGCTAGCTTTATGAGGAACAATTCTAATATATTATTTTCTGCGCATATTTTTCCCAGTATCCTCAACGATGTACCTAGGTCTTACGTTGATCGGTTCTGGTTAATGAAAATAATTTGTGAATTTATATTATATATTAAATTCTTATTGTAATCCTCTGAATGTTGCTTTTTCAAATTGAGAACTTCTTTTTCTGAAAGCGGTCTTAACTCAACACTTTCTACTGGACGTTTCAACACTTCGATAACAATAGGTGATCAATCCTTTTGCCATCGGAGGTTTTCGCGATAAGGCATCTGATTCTTCTCAAATAAAACGGAATTTGGTTAATCCACTAGAAGGATTAGTCAGCTAATTCAAATTCCCGTCTATATAAACAATATAAGTTATTGTTTACTCATGATTCGCGAACTGGTGACCTCGACCTTGCTCGAAATTCTTTTTCGCTGAATTGAAGTTCTAATTTCTGCGGTCACGACCTCGATATGAATGTTTATACCTTACGATTTCGATTTAAAATTTCAATTAGATCTTTCTTGAAGCGATTTCCTCGATTCTAAAATTGAATCTTCTATAATTCTTTGGTGAGGACTTAATGCTTTGAGAAAATTTGGTTCTGACTTGACAATTTCATTCAATGTGTTGAATTAATATTCTAACTTGAGTTATTCTTTCAGACATTTGCTAAATAGTTTATTATATACCATGGATAATCAGATATAACCAAAGAGAAAAATGTCTTACGGTTTGTTTTACACTAAATCTTGGTGGCTTCTTCTGATTTCCATCTGCACTTCTTCTCGATTGCCTTCTTTACTTTCCAGTACAGGTACATGACGGCTCCAATACAAACTAGCAGGAACGCTATTATTCCCAGGACTTCTGGCACTGACAGGGACTTGGCTTCAATTGCAGCGGTGGCTGCACTATTCCCTGTCTGGGCAATGATTACTTCTTCTTCCTTGGACTGTCCTGAACCCATTTTGCCCTGGTGGTGAAAACCATTGGACCTCGACTGCAATCGACTGTTCTGCTCATCTCGCCTTGGCGGTGACAAACCATTGGACCTCGACTGCATCGGACGGATCTGCTCATCTCGGCTTGGCGGTGAAAAAGCACCATCCCTCTGACTGCATAGGACTGGCAGGATCGCCATGTAACGTACCCAGCTAGGGTAGGTTCGCTCAATCGTTATGCAGTCGAGGGATGGTGAATAATACACTAACACTCGTTAAAGGTTTATTGGTAACATCTCGGGACTCTCATCTGAAGACTTTTATCTGAAGACTTCTATCTGAAGACTTCTATCTGAAGACTTCTTCTTAGGCAAGATGTCAATAAGTTTATATATTAATAAGATGTTATGTGTTTAATCGAATGTATCAAAACACCTTCGAGAATCGATAACATGATTGATAACATTTCATGTTATCGTAAACACATCTATTTACTATTTGATCACGCTTGCCTACACAAAACGAGGTAACAGATATTGCAACTCAAGATCGTGACCTACATACTACAGAACAGCTTATTTATTTCGGCTCTGCATGTGTGGGTAGAAGTAAGCTATCCCTACATGTCCACGAAGTTAGCCGCTAGTGCGGCCGCTGCGAGCGACACGACAGGCGAAAATGTGTTTTTGCATGCTCAAAGTAAATATAACGTCGATGTTTCCGGATGTTTCATGCTTAAGTGAAGCGTCAAATTCTATAGGATTATTGCGCAATCGGAAGTTACTACGATTATAATAATAATAGTGTATCTTTTTTGTGGTTTTTTCATTTTGAGTTATGTGTAGGTAAAAATCATTCATTTTTGTCCTTTAGGGCAGATTCGTTCGGGTATATATTACTTCGAAACTGCTGATTCGAACGAGGTGATATTTTGCACTCAGATGGAGAATTACGTACTCAAGCTACTTGCGAAATTTTGTCCAGATCGCATGACCCAAACCATAGATACCGTAGAAACTTCTACAAGCCCATGACTTCATGGCAATGCTTTTAAATTTTTTTTTTTGAGAAATATACCTATGTTTTTTGTTCATCAAAAGTTTTGTCATTTAGTTTATTACAGGGTTGTTACTTTTGAGTCCAATCAAACAATTTTTGATGATTCATTTTCTATTTTATTCGACCTGTATTAAGGTGTACGAATGCACCCCAACCGGGGGTAGATTCGTACAGTCGACGGCTCTTACCAAAAAGATATTGGCATCTAACTTTTTGACTAGGTAGGGAAATGTATGCAGAATGTTTCAATAATTGATTGAGCAATATAACTTCGATATCCAAATTTAGAAAAATCGTATTCTAAAAAGTGTGCGAATGGTGCCAATCTTCTACTAATGACTTACCTGATTTTTTCACCAAAATTCTTCGAATAGTACCGGCAGAATTCTGAAATTTATCCCATTCATCAATAAGAATACCCTATGAGTAGTTATATACTATTTTACCTGATTAACTAACGGAAATATTTGCAGAATCTATGGAGACCCTGCCTCACGTTCTCTTGTTTTCAGGCGCAAGATATCCTGATCAATCCCAGCCATTTCAATAGCACAAGACTGAAGAAATACTGAGAATTCAGAACTAATCGATAAGCGTTCAAAATTAATAATATTATTTCCGAATTTGTTTGATAAAATCACCGAACCAAGGTCTCTATGAGTTAGTGTTTTTCCTATACCAACCTGAATTCAGCAACCCAAAATATTACTGAATAGTCTATTACCCACTTAATTTCGATTTTTTCACAGCCCCGAGATGTCAATTATTTTGACACGGTGTATATCAACGAAATTCACATTTGAATTAAATGAGATAACTAGCTGACCCGGCAGAATTTGTCCAGCCTTTAATTTTTTTTTCATATATATTCATCCGAACAATAGGAACTGTTCTCAATTCAATATTAATCAGTTGTTGTTCTTAAACGGTATCTATACTGATAGTTATTGAATAGAGTAGATTCATTCCATATTTCTAAAAAATTACGAAAAGCACTGCCGTGAAGGCAGGAGCTTTTGAGCGCTCGTACATGCACCTTGTAGGTAGATTCGCATGTTCCAGTTTTAGAAAACAATTGAAGAAATTTTTGACACCTGTCAAAAAATTTCAAACTAAGGCGAAACGCCGTACATTACATCAGTGCTAAGTGACCAATTATTTTTTCGATAATTCGCTAGAATTTTCTACGGTATCTATGGTCTTAGTGATGCGATCTGAACAAAATTCCGCAAGAAGTTTGAATACAATTTTTTCCATCTATGTGCAAAATTTCATTCCAATTCCAACCTCCGAAATGATCAGGAAAAAAATATTTCGAACGGCCATATTCCGAAACCCCTAGTCTAATTTTGCTCATTGATATACGTGGCCGCGACATTCGAGACCCACAGCTATCCTTAAAATTTCAATAATTTTCTTGAGGAAATTTTTGACTGCTGTCGAACAAATTTTCGAACTAGGGCGATAATCCAGACTTCAAGTCAGTGCTTTAGGTGACCAATTTTTTTTTCGATAATTCGCTAACATTTTCTACGGTATCTATGGTCTTGGTGATGCGACCTGGACAAAATTTCGCACGTAGTTTGAATACATTATTCCTCAGCTTGGTGCAAAAATTTCATTCCAACCAAATCGGTAGTTTCGAAATTATCAGGAACAGAATAATTTGAACGGCCATATTTACGGAACCCCTAGTCTAATTTTGCCCATTGAAGAACGTGTCCGTGAAATTCGCGATCCAAACCCACCCTGAAAATTTCAAGTTCCTAGGCCTTTTCCTTCGGAAGTTATAATTTTCTATGGTTTCTTTCATTCTGGTCATGCGATCTGGACAAAATGTTGCTTCAATATGTCATTCTCGTTTAAAATACAGAATTTAATCTCGATCGAATCCGTAGTTTCGAAATTATCGAGAAAACAAAATTTCAAACGACCGTATTTACGGAACCCCTAGTATAATTCTGCTCATTGATAAACGTGAACGTCACATTTCAGATCTACACCTATCCTGAAAATTTCAAGTCCCTAGGCCTTTCCGTTCGAAAGTTATGATTCTCTATTGGTTCTATGGTTCTGGTCATGCGATCTAGAGAAATGTAGCTTGAATATATCATTCTCCATAAGTATACAAAATTTCGTCACGATCGAATCTGTAGTTTGGAAATTATCAAGAAAACTAAATTTCAAACGACCATATTTACGGAACCCCTAGTATAATTTCGCTCATAGATGAAAGTGATCACGACAATCGAGATCCACACCTTTCCTGAAAATTTCAATTCCCTAGGCGTTTCCGTTCAAAAGTTCCAAATTTCTATGGTTTCTATGGTTCTGGTGATGCGAGATGAACAAAATTTTGCATGTAGCTTGAACTCCTCATTTTCCATTAAAGTGCAAAGTTTTATCTCGATCGAATCTGTAGTTTCAAAGTAATCAGAAAAACAATTTTTAAGCGGCCGTATTTACGGAACCCCTCGGCGGATTTTGCCCAATAATGAACTCAACCTCGGCATTCGAGATTCGAACTCACCCTGAAAATTTCAAGTTTCTAGGACATTCCGTTCGAGAGTTATCGTGTATACGGACGGACAGACTCGAATTTTCCGACTGATTCGTCATCAGTGAGTCGAACATAGTCGTTTGAGACCATTTTCGGCTCAAAATTCGAAAAATACAGACATCGTGACAAAATGATATAGCCCTCGTGTAAGTAGTACGAGCGCTCAATAAAATTATTGAACACGTGGTCCCAATTAGATCCTTATGTAGGGAATGTTCTATTTCTGTACTAGATAAACGAAATCTGATGTGTCTGGAGGCCAATTTTCATAAGAAAACCATTGAAGAAAATTTGCTTTTTCGAAATATTGCCGTCACTTTTTTTCTGTTTGCTTTTAACTTTTACTTCGAATTGAGACACACAGAATATTTATGTTAATTTATACAGGGTATCTTCTTTTGAAAGGGCCCAACTTCAAGGAAAGATGATACGTGTGATTTGCAATGAAAAATGTAATAAAACACATGGTCGAAATATTGACGGTTATTCTTCAATATAAAATGTTTTCATTTCATGGAATATTTCAAGTTTTTTCATCAAATCAATAACACTTCGATATCCCTATAGCCTCATCAAATTTGACCACATATCTAGAAACTGCATTAAATTTGCCACAAGATAAGAATTTCTGTGTGCCAAAAAAATTCTCATTGCGGGCGTGGTAAGGAGATAAATATCACGATTCTGAAGTGAAAAAAATCAGTCATATTTGCCAATGATTTTATCGATGAAAAGTTATTGATTATGAACATGTTTTCTTTTCAGCAAAAAGACCCCATTCAGCGTGCTTTCGAATTACATGTCAATCTTTTTGCTTGCTGCTTGTCTTCTGCCATAATGTCATGGTTAACAAGATAACAACGAAAAAGTCGAAATATTCCAAACCTAAATTTGATCTATCTTGAAGATTCTTGTGATGGAATATCAAAGTAAACCTTGAATTCGACCATTGAATCAGATGTACAAGTGTTCGAGCGATAAGGTGGAACAGGCTCCTTTGGTGGTTTCTGAATCAGAGGTGGTCGAAATAGTCAGCAAAGCAAGCATGCACCGGCTATACTTCAAGCTGTCCGGGAAGACCCCACAACAAGTACTCGTCGAATTGGTTCTACATTGAGGATTCATCATTCTGCTGTACACAGAGTACTAAAAAAAAAGGTACATCCATATCATTTGAAAAAGGTGCAGGATCTGTTGAATGCAGATGCCGAGATGAGACTAACATTCTGTCGGTGGTACCTGAATAAGTTAGAAGAGTGGGAGGCCGATAGGATATTATGGACTGATGAGGCCACTTTCACGAAATCGGGTATGATAAATTTGCAAAATAGCCAAGTATGGAAAAGAGAAAACCCCCATGCGACTATTGTTTCTCATTTCCAACATGACTCAAGGTTCAACCTTTGGTTGAAAGTCATGAGAGTTGAACATTTCGGGCCAGTAATACTTCCCGATCGCCTCAACGCGAAACAATTCATTATATATAAATTTAAAGTAGCTCAACAGACATATTGGATGAAATAACTCTGGCTAACAGAAGAAATGTCTGATTCCAAATGGATGGCTGCCCAGCTCATAATAGCCGGAATGTGCGGAGATAATTAATGAATAAATATTTTGGGGTGCAATTGATTGTAAGGTACGATTCGGTAAGATGGCCACCAAAGAGCACACACTTTGCGCCTTTGGATTTCTATATCTTGAACACCTTGAAAGAAAAAGTATATCAAATTCGCGTTCAGACTCGAGAGGATCTGATCGAAATAATGAATTTGTGTTGTGCAGAAATGCGCCAGAAACGCTGTGAACCTCGCAGAGTTGTAGATTTAGTTCAAAAATGATGTGTTAAATGTATTGAATAAGGTGGTGGACATTCCGAACAATTGTTTTGAGTAGAATTAGTCTGTTTTCTTCACATTTTTTAATAAAATTTGTATTATAATTCAGTTTATTCGTTCACATTATTTTGATTCGACAGATGAATTCATGATTTCCATGAAAATTTCTTCTTTATTAAATCATGAAGATCTTCAAAATAGAGCAAATTTAATTTTGGAATATTTCGAATTTTTAGTTGTTATCTTGTTAGCCATGATATTGTGGCAGATGACAAGCAGCAAGCACAAAAGTTGATATGTCATCCGATGGCACTCCAAATGGGCTGTTTTCTGCTGAAAAGACAATATGTCCAGTTTCAGAAACCAATTGAGGAAATTTTTAACAGCTGTCAAAATGACAGCAGGTCTTTGTCAATTAAGCCGAATAAGCTGAAGAAATAAATGTATCCAATAATTCGTTGAAATAAAATAGTTCTGATTATGCGATCTGGAAAAAATGTAGCTTCAATATATCAACTTCTTAATATATAAAACAAAGTCGGGTTTGTTCCAACACTCATAACTCGAGAAAGACTGGACGGATGTTCATGGTTTTTGATTTGTTGTATTCAGCTAGGTCCCGAATAGGATAATAATTATTGAAAACATTAGATAATTGACAAAAAATAAAATAAAAGAAAGAATATTTTTTAATACAAAATATTCTTAGATCTCGTCGAGGATCTCGTAAAAATGATTGACCTAATTTATTGGTTGTCAAATATTCATGCGATTGATTTGACTGTTTTTCAGATTATTCCGGAAATCCATTCAGAGTCAGTATATCATTTCACTTCGCGAAAGTGTTTTATTAATATTGTCTGTGATTCGTTTTGAAGTGTGAGTATTATTATTGATAATGCCGCGAACGAGAAGATCTGATATGCGGCGCTAGTATGGAGGGAAGAGTGCAACGTAATGTTTCGAATGAATTCAGCATTGGGAGGACTCTCAAGGGTAGCTTCGGCAAACAGAACTGTCCCGGCGGAGGCTGTCAAAGTGATTGCTGGCTTCTTACTAATTGACCTAATGGTGGCGGAAATATGCTTCCTTCATACCATAGGAGGAGCACTACCGGGCAATCGACGTATGGCAGGAAGGATGACACTGAGAAAATGGCAGGAGAGATGGGATGATGAAGGTTAAAATGCCGCTTGGACGCGGAGGAATTTAGAGTAGTGGATCCGATGTGAGCATAAAACTATTTTACTCAATTTTTGAAAGGGCATGGATCTTACGGTACCTTTACTGAGAGGATATTACAGACACGGGATGATCTGTAACGTGCATGCCACGTTGTGGATGACCCCATGCACCAGTTCTGTGACTGCCTCAGATAGACGGAGGAAAGGAACGCACTGGTTGAAAAGATAGGCCGCTAACCGCCAGTTGAGAATATAATAGAGATAATTAACAGCATGAAGGATGATGGAAGGCGTTTAATAATAATATTAATAATTCCACTATATTGAATATTTCACTACAATTTAATTCAACGTATACATAAGCCACAGCGACGCGTGGCCGGTTCTGCTAGTTCTCGATTAAAATACGAAATTTCGTAACGATCGAATCCGTAGTTTTGAAATGATCGAGAAAACAACATTTCGTACGACCATATTAACGGAACCCCTGGTCGAATTTTGCCCAATAATGAACTCAACTGCAGCATTCGAGATTCGAACCTAACACAAAATTTCGAGTTTCTAGGTCGTTCAGTTTGAGAGTTATCGTGAATACGGCCGGAGCCCTCGTGTAAGTAGAACGAGCGCTCAAGAAGAGCTCTATAGTGAGAATAGTTGAGGTTTTCAGAATCTGAAAATCAAATATTTACAATGAATATTTTTCCAAATATAGAATATATATCTTCATTTGTGCATCGTTCATAATAGTTTACTCTCCTGTCTTGTTATTTTTGAGCGCTCGCAATACTTACACGAGGGCTATATCATTTCGTCACGATGTCTGTATCTTTCGAATTTTGAGCCGAAAATGGTCTCAATCGACCATCTCCGACTACTGATGACGAATCCGTCGGAAAACTCGGTCTGTCCGTCCGTCCGGCCGTCTGTAAGCACGATAACTCTCGAACGGAACAACCTAGAGACCTGAAATTTTCAGTGTGGGTTCAGTTCCCGAATGCCTCGGTTAAGTTCGTTGATAGGTCAAATTGCACCAGGGGTTCCGTAAATATGGCCGTTCAAAGTTTTGTTTCCCTGATTACTTGAAAACTACAGATTTGATCGAGATGAAATTTTCAGGATAGGTGTGGATCTTGAATGTCGTGATCACGTTCATCTATGAGCAACATTTTTCTAGGGGTTCCGTAAATATGGTCGTTTCAAATTTAGTTTTCCTGATAATTTCAAAACAACAGATTCGATCGTGACGAAATTTTGTATACTAATGGAGAAATTTATATTCAAGCTACATTCCTTCAGATCACATAACCAGAACATGACCAGAACCATAGAAAATCATTACTTTCGAACGGAAAGGCCTAGGGACTTGAAAATTTCAGGATAGGTGTAAATCTGAAATGTCGCGTTCACGTTTATCAATAAGCTGAATTATACTAGGGGTTCCGTAAATACGGTCGTTTGAAATTTTGTTTTCTCGATAATTTCGAAACTACGGATTCGATCGAGATAAAATTTCGTATTTTAATCGAGAATGATATATTAAAGCAATATTTTGTCCAGATCGCATGACCAGAACCATAGAAACCTTACAAAATCGTAACTTTTGAACGGAAAGGCCTTCTTCTTCTTCTTCTGGTGCCCTGTCTGTCTTCAGACGTTGGCTATCATCATGCTTATGATTTCCTGAAATTTTTCTCTATCGGCTGCCGGGCGAAACAGTTCTTTGGCCGAAAGACCACACCATTGTCTTATATTGCGTAGCCAGGACAGCTTTTCTCGCCCCATCCACCTTCCACCTTCCACTTTTCCCTGTATTATGAGGCGTAGCAGCTGATATTCAGATCCTCTGATTATGTGTCCAAAGTACTCCAATTTCTCCTCTTTATAGTGTTCAGCCTAGGAACTTGAAATTTTCAGGGTAGGTTTGGATCGCGAATATCGCAGTCACGTTCATCAATGAGCAAAATTAGACTAGGGGTTCCATAAATATGGCCGTTCAAAATATTATTTTCCTGATAGTTTCGAAACTACTGATCGGATTGGAATGAAATTATGCACCTAGCTGAGGAATAATGTACCTATTCAAACTACGTGCACAATTCTGTCCAGATCGCATCACCAAGACCATAGATACCGTAGAAAATTTTAGCGAATTATCGAAAAAAAATTGTTCAGCTGAAGCACTGACATGAAGTCTGTTCCAGAATTTTTTTGACAGCTGTCGAAAATTCCTTCCATAATTTCTAAAACTGGAAAATGCGAATCAACCTACAAGGTGCATGTTCGAGCGCTCAAAAGTTCCTGCCTTCACGGCAGTGCTTTTCGTAATTTTTTTCTTGATAATTGTCACACGCATAGAGAGTTCATCATAAATATGCGTTGAATGAGACCCTACTCAGGACGAAGAATCAGCTCATTTTTGTTCATATAAACTTACCCATAAAACGAATGAAACAAGCATCCCTTGAGACACAATATAGCAACGGTTTTATTGAATCTCATCAAATATTTTATTGAGCTTTCACGATCGGGGAACGTCATATTTCGTGAAAATATCGTTCCGAGAGCGGATGCTGAAATCTTACATCATTCAGCGTGATGAGAAAAGCCCAATTTTAACCCTTAACTACTAACGTATTAAATATGTAACGTTGTCACTAAATATACGTCTCATAGACTGCTATATATATAAAAAGTCATATTACTTGAAGATTCTATGGTTTTTACTTTGTGAACTGTTTATATGTTTCCAAAGGAGTTCCAAATATTCAGCAGTTTGACATCGATCTTTTAATGTTCACAGGAAGTTGCCTAATTCTATAAGAAAATGTGTTTCATCTGATGTTATTGTTGAATGATTCACTTAGTACAAAACACATTTTTCGAATAATATCTGTACGGTAGCATTCGTAAATTCAATAGGTAGATATTTAAAATTGACAGGTCTTTGATAAGTTTCAGTGGGTAAACTTTTTGAGGGATACTTCTAAGCCAAAAAAATATTTGATGACAAATAATCTAGTGTCGTCCAACTATTTTGAGATTGAGTGAATAAAATTATACTCGTTGAATGACATAGACACTTTCCAATATGATTCAATATAGAATTGTGATTAGGATAGAGTTAAGCAAATGGCAGTTATGTACAGACTTTCCTCTTCCTCTGGTGCACCACCCAAATTTGCGAGGCTTCACGCACTGACAGCTGTTCAACGCCAAACTCGTCATGTTTTTCGAAAGTATGGTTTTGGCACTTTCCCGTGATAGCAAGGGCGTGAAGCCCCAGTGCGTCAAGCCTCGGAGTAACATGCACTTGGATGGAAAGCCACTAATGTAGATTACCAGAAATCGAATCCAACGTGTTCAAAACAACTGTATTAGATTTATTTTCGGGATTAGGAAGTTTGATCATGTATCGCACAAATTGAAAGAGTTGGGTTGGCTCCCAATGAGGTCTCGCTTTGAATATCATGCCTCTGTGCTTTTCATAATATAATTTTCTAAAAGAGTCCACTTCTCAACAACCTGTGGTATAGATCTGATGTCCACAACGCCAACATAAGGTATAAAAATTAATTGCCATGTCCTCACGACAGAACATCAACCTTTGAAAGGAGTTTCAGATATAATATCTATAGATTGTACAATGTTGTTCCTAATGAATTAAAACAGCTGAAAAATGGAAAATTCAAAAAAACATCAAGGATTTCCTTCTCAGTTCCCGCTAACTCCATTCTCTGATTGTCTCCAAAGATTTTTGTTAAATTGTGTATTCTCTCTCTGTATGCTCTGTTATGTGTGTGTACATTTTTCTTCACTTATTAGCACACGATTTATAATTTCTTTCCGTAACAAGGGTTAAATGGTAGAACACCTCTGGGTGAACATCCCTTTGGGATTTCTGTTTGAAATGAAAATTACGTTCGAAATTTTGTCCAGATGGCATGACCAGAACTATAGAAACTATAGAAAACTATAACTTTCGAAGGAAAGGCCTAGAGACTTGAAAATTTCAGGATAGATGTGGATCTCGAATGTCGCGGCCACGTTTGTCGATAAGAAAAATTAGACAATGAGTTCTGTAAATATGGCCGTTCGAAATATTTTTTTCCTAATTTTCTAGGAACTGCTGATTCAATCGAAAAAAATTGATGTCTGTATTTTTCGAATTTTAAGCTCAAAATGATTCCAATCGACAGAGTTCGACTCACTAATGACGAATCAGTCGAGAAATTCAAGTCTGTCCGTATACACGACCGTCCGTATACACGATAACTGTCGAACGAAAAGACCCAGAAACATTAAATTTTCAGGGTAGGTTCGAATATCGAATGCCGCAGTAAAATTCGTTATTCGGCAAAATTCGATCAGAGGTTCCGTAAATATGGTCGTTTGAAATTCAGTTTTCTTGATAATTTTGAAACTACGGATTCGATCTTGACGAAATTTTGTATTTTGATGAAAATTACATATTCGAGTCATTTTGTCTAGATAGCAAAACCAGAACCATTTCAAATTATTGAATGAATAATCCTTATGTTTTCGTAACAGCTGATTCGACATAATTGACAAAGAGCTGCTGTCATTTTTTTGATAGCAGTCAAAAATTTCTTGAATTTTCTTCTAAAACTGGAAATGCGAATCTACCTGCAAGGTGGACGAACGAGCGCCTAAAAGCTCCTGCCTTCACGGCAGTGCTTTTCAATCAGTTCATGGTAAACTGGAATATTTTGAGGACATCTTTTAAATGGGTCCTTTAAACCTAACATATAGACTAAAAAAATGTTCAATAATGGCATCAACTAGTAGGGAGAATCGTCGTCTAAAGTGACATTTAGAAGAGCGTTTAACTGTGACCACTCTACAGAAAACACTGCGATAGAAAATTTTGGAAATACTCGGAATTTAAGTGTTTTCGCCGAAAAATGATGAATCAACTTTACCGAAAGTCATTCCGTTCGAGAGTTATCGCATATACGGCCAGCTGGACGGACGGACACACTCGAATTTTTCGAAGTATTCGTCATCAGTGATTCGAACCTTGTCGATATAGAACATTTTTGTCCCAAAATTCGAAAAACACAGACATCGTGACGAAATGATATAGCCCTCTTGTAAATAGAACGAGGTCTCAAAACAAGATGTTGCTTCTGCGGGAAAAGAAAGGACAGGAAAATAAATTTTTCTTGTTCAATTTGGCATAGACCGTACTGCATGGAGCATAGGGCTGAGTTGTGCTGCTAATGGGGAAATAAAAGTTCAGAAGTTTGAAGAGCTGGATGAGAAAGTTTTTGAGAAATAATTCAGAAAAGAAATGTTTGTTAGATACTAGCAATATCACAGTAAGATATCTACTGTTGATAGTGTTAATTTTCTTCATAGAACTATTTTATGTTGAATGTTCGAAAATTTAAATTATGAAGTTTGATGCATCCCTACAACCTCAAACAATATTCCAGTGTCCAAAAAATTCGAATTTACTTTTTTTCGGCAAAAAAAAGCTATGGGATTCAGAGACCCAAGTGTGCTGGTAATCTTTGCAGAAAATAAGACACCTGTATATTATATATCGGTGCTTTTCGAGAAGGTAGGCAGATCTCATTTCAAGGTCATGAGTTGTTATTCACTTCAACGCCTTTTATCTTCTCGCTTTCCTCGAAACCAACAAGATACTGTTAGGATATTGATGGCCGCACCAAAACGATCGCAACATGCTCCGCAATTACGCCGAAGTGTTGTGCAAGATCCAAATGGGACTTTCGAGTGCAACACATCACGTATCGATGCGGTCTGGATTGGCAGCAAAGCTAACAAAAAGTCGATCTGATATCTCTTCGGGACGGTATAGGGCTGGTTACGTGCTGTTTTCAACGCCCTCGCTTGTGAGATTTCGAATACCGTCCAATCTCGAATTCATTGGGATTTTGTGAGTTTCGTTGAATCAATCGCCTTTCGAACGGCCACTCTTCAACTCCTCATTGAATTCTTATGGAGTATGGATTCTGAATTAATGAAAAAATCTTCATCTGGTTTCGGAAATTCATTTCATCAAGGATGAGTAAATCCGCTTATCTGGTAGCTAATGAAGGATTTGCAATAATAAAGTTAACAGAGCCGTCACGGCTTCGCACATAGAGATGATTTTGAAAGGAATCAGGAATAAGAATTCTATCGCTACATTCGTTCAGTTGAGCTCTAGGAGGTAGCACAAATACATGATTTTGACAAGTTACAAACCAAAGGCCCACGTCTAAATGAAATTGACAATATGAGGAAAACATATAAAAATAAAAGTTTTGTTTGTTATCTATCTCTGTTCATTGTTCCTCATATAGGTATAGAAGAATGCATTGTGAAGCTGTGACGTTTCCAGATGACACAAACTTCGTATTTAGATTGCGGAAGTTATCAGTCCTTAAAGGGTGTAAATGTGCGCTTTTGAACTTGTGAAACAGTGTTTTGGGGATCATTACCTAAAGTTCAAAAGACCGATTGTGTGATTTTCCATAGTGAACAACCTAGAATAAACTATCCTGAATGTATACATGCTTATGATGACGAAATTTAAGTTAGGGATCATGTAAAATTCTTGGGTCTCGGAATTGTTGAGCACTTGAAATGGAGTGAACATATTGAACAGTTAAATAGCAATAAATAGCAATTCTGATAGTAGAGGTCCATGGTGGAGTAATAAAATAACAGGATATAATGAAAGTCTGCTCCACTTCTGAGTGGAGCAGACCTCCATTCATATCCAGTAAATTAGTAGACTAAATTGTGCTCCTTATATTACTTTCAAGAACCAAATTAATTCAAATATTGGTTACGGATTCGATTATTTTCATTCATGGTTTTTCGGTGTTCCGTTCTGTTGAACTTTTCGCATAATATGCTAGAAATTCAAGTTTGGCAACATACATGTACATGTACATGTACTACCGAAAAGAACTCAGTACCCATACGCATTTCATGATGGACGCATCGTAGTTTTTTCATATTTTCGTGTATATTTCTATTTTTACTATTCACTATTTATTTTTGTCATCAATTAAATTACATGACATATCAATATAATATGTTACAACAATGTGAACACTTTTAAGTATATATAACAAACTGTACAAGAAAGTTAACATTAATATAATATACACGTATTGATATATAAACACATATAATACTCAAGATAAACATGGGCATGTACTGAAACAATCAAGGATATACTGAACTACAGCAATTACAGACAAAATCAGTCAAGGAACTCGTGCAAATGATAAATGGTGTGTCCCAGCAACAAATTTTTTACTCCTCTATGGAACTCTCCTCTTTCTAGGCTTTTCATTTCATCAGGTAATTTGTTGTATAACCTAAGACATTAGGACCTACCTCCTCCTTTTTTATTCTTAAACGAGGTGAAGCGTATTTGTTTTTCTCCCGTGTATTGTATGAATGAAAGTGCGAGTGTTTTGTGTATCTCTCCTTCTTCGCGTGAACATAGTCTACACAAGTTAAGATGAAGGCAGAAGTTATGGTAAGTATACCTTCTCTTCTAAATACCTCCCTGCAGCTCTCTGTACTTCGCATATCAAATAAAGTCCTTAAGGCTTTCTTCTGTTTCAGGAGAACTCTTTCTGTATGTCTGCTCTGCCCCTAAAGTAATATTCCATAGACAGCCACACTATGAAATGCAGAGTAGTAAGTATGCTTCGCTGTTATTTGGTCCACTATTTCTCTCATACGACGAATCACGAAAATCGCAGATGAAAGTTTTTTACAAAGTGCGTCGATATGATTTTCCCAGCTTAAAGATTACTGAAACTGCAGTCCCAGGTAGAGCTTCATTATTTTCCTTAGTAGTAAAAACCAGTTTCTGAGTCTTGTCTGAATTGAACACCAAACCGTTTACCGAGAACCACGAACATGCTTCCCTCTCCGATAAAATCGATCTATTGTGCAGTTTCTCGCGAGATCTTGACCTGTTAATGAACCCCACATCATCGGCATAACAAACTGTCTTATCAGAGTTCATATTCAGAAACAGATCATTGATATATAATGAAGAAGAGTACTAGTCCCAGAATGGAACCCTGTGGGACATCAGTCTCCAGACCTTCGAATCCAGACAGTGCGATAGTCCACTCGACCGCCTGCGTTCTCCGCGTGAGATAGGAACGGAACAGATTGTTTGCCTTACCTCTGATTCCATAATGGTGCAACTTATTTCGGAGGATTTCGTGGTTTACCGTGTCGAATTCCTTGCTCAAATCCATGCATGTCAGTACGGCTTCCTCTCCGCTTCCATATGCATTTATGACCTCTTCCATTACATCGATCATTGATGTTATAGTCGATCTATTTTGTCTAAATCTATGTTGAGAGTTATGAATGATTCTCATTATTTTCAGAGTGTGGGATCTCCGAATAAAAGAAGAAAGGTTAGCCAACCTGCGACACAACTGCCGATGGTCAAGGTAGGCGCCTTGGTATCTTTCTAACATTCGAAGGTTTTTCAAATTTTTGAACTTACGCATCAGTTCGTAACATTAGTTAGGTCCTTTTTCGAAGCCAGATATTACATACAGTTAACAGGAATATGAGTATTTCTTCGAATATGTGAATTAAAGTAATCAAGTTCCTCTTTATTGAATTCCAATTTAATTTTTCATTGCTTGTGACTGATAACAGGTGACAAGAGCATCAGTTCTCTTTGCCAATCAACCTTGAGGGTTTGCTCCTTATCAGTCGCGTCCATATTTCATTACGTTTTTCATTCACTCAAGGTTTATGAACATGAATAACAATAACTATTAGTTACATATTCAATTGAAATTCCAATTTTCAATTTCCTTTTATTCTCAGAGCTCCATTTAAATTCACTTTTCTTCGAATTTATATACAGGGGTCATATAATTGGAAAATATCTGAATTCTATTTCTGTTTTTATGATAGTATTAGAATCGACTAAAATTATGAAAATTATGAGAATTAAAAAACTCAAACGAACAAAATCTTTGCGCCAACTACTGATGGAAGGAATTGAGGAAATATTGTTGCTAGTTCAAGCTGCTATAACAGATGAAAGTTTGGTCGTGAAATTGAAGTTGCGTTGCTAAACATTCAGGTGATATTCTCGAAGAATTCATTTACATAAAACTATACGTGTATGACTAATTTTTTGACCATAAAAACAATTTATAATAACTTATTTTCTGGCAGAGAAAAAGATTTTGAAAACAAAAACATTGAACTATCAAAACCAATTTTCAATGGCAATTACAAAAATTATAAAAAGTACTGCCGTATAGTCAGGAGCTTTTGAGCGCTCAGCCATCCACCTTTTAGGTAGATTCGCATTCTCGAATTTTAGAAACCAATTGAAGAAATTATTGCCAGCTTTCAAAAAAAATTCCAAACTAAGGCGAAACTCCAGACTTCACGTCAGTGCTTCAGGTGACCATTTATTTTTTCGCTAGCATTTTCTACGGTATCTATGGTCTTGTTGGGAATGCGATCTGGACAAAATTTCGCGAATCGTTTCAATGCATTATTCTTTATATATGTGCGAAATTTCATTCCAATCCAATCAGTATCAGAAAAAACATATTTTGAACGACCATATTCACGGCCCCCCTAGTCTGATTTTGCTTATTGATAAATATTGCCGCGAAAATCGAAATCCGAACCTACCCTGAAAATTTCATGTCTCTAGGCCTTTCCGTTCGAAAGTTATAATTTTCTATGGTTTCTATGGTTTTGGTCATGCGATCTAGACAAAATTCCGCACGTAGCTTGAACACGTCATTCTCCATTTGTGTGCGAAATTTCATCCCGATCAAATTTGTGGTTTCGAAGTAATCAGGAGAACAAAATTCCAAACGGCCATATTTACGGAACACCTGGTGGAATTCTGACCATTAGCGAACTCAACCGCGGGATTTGGGAACTGAAAATTTCAAGTCTCTAGGATGTTCCGTTCGAGAGTTATCGTGTTTACGGCCGAACGGACAGACTTGAATTTAGCGACATACAGACATCGTGACGAAATGATCATATAACCCTCGTGTGAGCGCTCAAAAAGATTCGGGAAAGTGGAACCAAATGATTACACTTTCACGACAAAACATGGCTGCACTTGCCCCATTGTTCGTTTTTTGACGGGGCAAGTGCAATCATCTAAATATACAAAATATATGTTTTGATCCATATTTCAACTCATACAGTTCTTAAATAACACCCTAATACTCTGATATCGTTCATAAAATTGATAACTTACCTCTAATTTTTCGCCAAGAATCACCAAATTTATATAACACGTGCTACGCGTAAATGCACTCATCCACTTCGGTAAATTCGTGTGCGAAAAGATGATATCGGCTTCTGCGAAGAGTATGATAGTATAGTAGTACTAGTTAAAATATTTTCACTTTGTTTTTAAGTTGACTGGTTGCATTTACCCCACCTTACTATGGATCATGAATTAATTGCTCTCATCATCATAGGGGTGATTCAGAACAGATATTTCGGTTTATTACACAGCTCATCCTCATATATTGTGTTATTCATAACCACTTCATATTACACAATTATAATACAATCAATAAAATAAAAGTGAGTACAGAATCATCAACTCAAGATCTGATGAAAATAATATCCGAAATGAAAGGTACCAATAAATTACTTTCTAAAACCGCCGAGTTGAGAAAAAAATTACGGAAAGCACTGCCGTGAAGTCAGGAGCTTTTGAGTGCTCGTCCGTCCACCTTTTAGGTAGATTCGCATTTTCCAGTCTTAGAAACAAATAAAAAAACTTTTCAAAGAGGAGCGAAACTCCAGACTTCACGTCAGTGCTCAAGGTGGCCATTTTTTTTTTTCGAAAATTGGCTAGAATTTTCTACGGTATCTATGGTCTTGGTAATGCGATCTGAACAAACTTTTGCACGTAGTTTGCATACATTATTCTTCATCTATGTGCAAAATTATTCGAATCCAATCAGTTGTTCTGAAATTATCAGGAAAAAAATATTTTGAACGGCCATATTTACGGAACCCCCAGTCTAATTTTGCTCATTGATGCACGTGACCGCGACATTCGCGATCCAAACCAACCATGAAAATTTCAAGTCCCTAGGCCTTTCCCTTCTAAAGTTATAATTTATTATGAAGTCTATGGTTCTGGTCATGCGATATGGACAAAACTGAATTCCGACCGTATTTACGGAACCCCTAGTATAACTCTGCCCATTGATGAACGTGAACGATGACATTTCAGATTCACACCTATCCTGAAAATTTCGAGTCCTTAGGCCTTTCCGTTCGAAAGTTATGATTTTATATGGTTTCTATGGTTCTGGTCATGCGATCTGTAAGAAACTTTGCATGTACCTTGAACACGTCATTCTCCATTTGAGTGCAAATCTCCGTATCTGTCGTTTCGGAGAAATAGAAAGAACAAAATTTCGAACGGCCATATTTACGGAACCCCTAGAGGAATTCAGCCCATTAACCAACTTAACCGAGGCATTCAGGAACTGAACCCACACTGATAATTTCAAATCTCTAGGTTGTACCGTTCGAGAGTTATCGTGCCTACCGACGGACGGCCGAACGGACAGACTCGACTTTCTCGACGGATTCATCGTCAGTGAGTCGAACTCTGTCGATTGAGGCCATTTTCGGCTCAAAATTCGAAAAATACAGACATCGTGACGAAATGATATAGCCCTCGTGTAAGTAGTACGAGCGCCAAAAAATCATTGTTCTAGAAGGGGAATTATCCTGAAGCAACACGCTTAAAGGATTCTCTAAGACAAAATTTTGAGGATTTACCAAGGCCCGAGGGGTATTCGATAAGATAACTTTTTATTTTGTAGATTTCAGAAAATTGATTGTCGATCTGACGTTTGATATTTACCAAACTGAAAACACCACATGTTTGGTATTATCAGTAGTAATACCCCTAGGACCTTGATAATACCGAGATAATTTTGTCATAGAGAATTCTGAAAGCGTGTTGCTTGATAATAGCCCGAGGCCGAAGGCCGAGGGCTATTATCTTCAAGCAACACGCTTAAAGGATTTTATATGACAAAATTTATTGTCAATCTGACGTTTAATATTAATTCGAAAACACCAAACTGAAAACACCACATGTAGGGTATTATCGCTGTAATCCATAGGTGATTGGATGAAATTTGACACCTGACTCTAAATTAAGTGATTTGATTGGTTACTATGGTTAGTAAAAAATTATCAGTAGTAATACCCCTAGGGCGTTGATAATACCGAGATAATTTTGTCATAGAGAATGCTGAGAGCGTGTTGCTTAATAATAGCCCCCGGCCTTCGGCCTCGGGTTATTATCCTTAAGAAACACGCTTGAAGGATTCTCTATGACAAAATTTTGTGCATTTATCAAGGCCCGAGGGGTATTCGATAAGATAATTCTTTACTTTGTAGATTTCAAAAAATTTATTGTCACTCTGACGTTTAATATTTATTCATTTTTGAGCGATCGTACTACTTACACGAGGGCTATATCATTTCGTCACGATGTCTGAATTTTTCGAATTTTGAGCCGAAAATGGTCTCAATCGATAGAGTTCGACTCACTGATGACGAATCCGTCGGAAAATTTGAGTCTGTCCGTCCGGCCGTCCGAAAGCACGATAACTCTCGAACGAAACAACCTAAAGACTTGAAATTTTTTAGTGTGGTTTCAGTTCCCGAATGCCTCGGTTAATTTCGTTAATAGGCCAAATTCCACCAGGGGTTCCGTAAATATGGTCGTTCAAGGTTTTCTTCTCCTGATTTCTTGGAAACTACAGATTTGATCGAGATGAAATTTTGCACTCAAATGGAAAATAAGGTGTTAAAGCTACATGTGAAATTTTGTCCAGATGGCATGACGGAAACCATAGAAAAAAGTAACTTTTGAACGGAAACACCTAGGGACTTGAAATTTTCAGGATAGGTGTGGAACTCGAATGTCGTGATCACGTTCATCTATGAGCGAAATTATACTAACGACTTACGACTAACTAACGATTTGATCGTGACGAAATTTTGTATACTAATGGAGAATGATATATTCAAGCTACATTTCTCCAGATCGCATAACCAGAACCATAGAAACCATAGAAAATTGTAACTTTTGAACGGAAACGCCTAGGGACTTGAAATTTTCAGGATAGGTGTGGATCTCGAATGTCGTGATCACGTATATTTATGAGCGAAATTATTTTAGGGGTTCCGTAAATATGGTCGTTTGAAATTTAGTTTTCTTGATAATTTCAAAACTAACGATTCGATTGTGACGAAATTTTGTATACTAATGGAGAATGATATATACAAGCTACATTTCTCCAGATCACATGACCAGAACAATAGAAACCATAGAAAATCATGACTTTCGAACGGAAAGGCCTAGGGACTTGAAATTTTTATGATAGGTTTGGATGTGAAATGTCGCGTCCATGTTTATCAATGAGCAGAATTATACAAGGGGTTCCGTAAATACAGTAGTTTGAAATTTTGTTTTCTCGATAATTTCGAAACTACGGATTCGATCGAGATGAAATTTCGTATTTTATTCGATAATGATATATTAAAGCAATATTTTGTCCAGATCGCATGACCAGAACCATAGAAAATATTAACTTTTGAACGGAAAGGCCTAGGAACTTGAAATTTTCAGGGTGGGTTTGGGAATATCGCGGTCACGTTCATCAATGAGCAAAATTAGACTAGGGATTCCGTGAATATGGCTGTTCAAAATATTTGTTTCCTGATAGTTCCGAAACTACCGGGATTGGAATGAAATTTTGCACCTAACTGAGGAATAATGTATTCAAACTACGTGCGAAATTTTGACCACCAAGACCATAGATACCGTAGAAAATTCTAGCGAATTATCAAAAAAAAAAGTCTGGATTTTCGCGAGTTTCAGAATTTTTTTTGACAGCTGTCGAAAATTTCTTCAATTGATTTCTAAAACTCGAGAATGCCAATCTACCTACAAGATGGATGCACGAGCGCTCAAAAGCTCCTGAATTCACGGCAGTGCTTTCCGTAATTTTTTTTATTATTACACCAAACTGAAAACACCACATGTTGGGTATTATCGCTGTAATCCATAGGTGATTGGATGAAATTTGACACATGACTCTAAATTAAGTAGTCTGATTGGTTACTTAGTTAAAAATTATCTCTAAAGTATTCCATCATTTCCGAACTGAAGAAAGGTAAACCAAATATAAAAATAAACATAAAACTCGAAGATAAGAACAACCGAATATAGTAGAAGATAAACAAAACAATTGTCGAGAAAATGATGGCTCTGATATGAATTCAAGGGATGGAAATAGTTGGCAACTAGTTTTTAATCTAAAGCCTATAGGACGAAAACGGAAAGCGTTGGTGATTGGAAGCTTTTCCGCAACAAATGTTGAGGTTGTCGTAAAGCTCTACATGTCTCTAACTTGAAGCCGGGTACTAGTGCTGAGGATCTACAATTATTCCTTTCAACAAATTTCTCTGATGTAAAATGTAAATCGATAAAGTCACGTTTACCGGACAGCTATTCGTCGTTCAAGGTTTTGATCCCCAGTGATAAATTGAATACCTAATCCAATTGGCTAAACAGAGCGAGTATCTAGAAGAGAATAAGAAATCCCAAGCCATAAATAATGATTTCACCAGATTGAGGATTCTTTAGTTGAATTTTCAGTCCATCATGAACAAAATAGATGGTTATGTGATTATGGTCTAATGGAATATATTAATAATAATAATAATGATAAAATGTATTCATTTCACCAGAAATCTCAAGGGGAAGTTCACCCAAAGGTGCTCTACCACTTAACCCTCGTGGTGTATAAACAAACAAAAAAAATACACTTGAATATACATAACTCAATCAGAAATAGAATTATAAAGGAATCAATATAAAGTGAAAAAAAAACACATATACGAGCAAAAACGATTCAAAGAGACACTCAAGAAATTACACCGAAGAAATTACACCAGGAGATAAGTCTTGACATCTTTCTTGAACTTACACCAAAAGCTTGAACTCATCAGGAATATCATTGTACAGCCTGTAAATATTGAAACTGAAACTTCTTTCAAAAGTAGACGTTCTGTGCTGAGGACATGATAATACATTTCTACGACGTATGTTGATATTATGAACGTTAGTTCTGTGAACCAATTTATTGAAGAGATAAGGAGGACTTCTCTTTAAAATGATATTATGAAATACACAAAGAGCGTAGAATTCAAAACAAACCCTCATCGGAAGCCAACTCTTCCAGCTTATGCGACACATGATCATATCTCCGAATTCCATAGATGAACCTGATACAGCTGTTCTGCACACGCTGGATACGTCCCAACGTTTCCTGATCAAGACAAAAACTAAACACAGATGAACAATAAATGAACTGTGACAAGACCAATGTCTCGCACAGGACCTTTTAAGTGTGAACTGGCAGTTATGACCTATGCGGATACAACATTCTCAATGCTATACGCTCTCCGAACCACACCCACCACGTGTTCACTAAATCTCAGAGAATCGTCCAAGACCAAACCCAAGTCTCTTACGCTATCCACTAACTGAATAACATAATTGTTTATTGTTGGCTTGTACCTGCTTTTGACAATTATTTTGTTCTTATTCCACCCGAATACTACGGCAAAAGATTTGTTCGTGTTTAAATGAAAATTGTATTCAATGGTTTGTTTTTTTTTGTAATCTTTTTGTAGATGTATGCATTATTCTGACTTGTCCTTACTATTTCGATACTCTGAATAACATTTCGAGTGTTCACGGAATTATTGCTGCTGTATCCATTAAAAGAAATTCCTTCAAGAAATCCCGGGCAAGTATAACCTCGACCGATTCAGAGAGGTCGAGTTAACTCCATTTATCCTCAAGAGTCAATTCCGAGCCAAATTGATTTATGTTAGGGAAAGTCCATTTTTACCCCTCTGAGTTATGCTCAGATATTTCAGACATTCAAAGAAAAAAGGGGATTAGATATACCTATTCCTTCTATTTTCATGTATTGTTATGTATGTTATGATGGGTTTTCGGTGTACTGAATCTGGAAGTATTTTATATTCAGTTATGTTGATTCATTCTCATGATGAAGTTAAAGATTGTCACGTCCTCGCATACATTGGTTTTGTTACTTAATTTCCATACCAATCTTCTTTTGATGTTTTTTCATTCGGAAGCACACTAAATGGGGTTTTTTCTGCTGAAAATAATATACATATGTCCATAATTAATGATTTTTCATCGATAAAATCATTGGAAAAATATGACTGATTTCGTTCAGTCCAGAATCGTGATATTCTCCTCCTTACCACGCACGCAATAAGAATATTTTGGCACACAAAAATTCTTGTCGTCTAGCAAATTTGATGCCGTTTCCAGATATGTGATGAAATTTGATGAGGATACAAGGAAAACTGAAGTATAACTGGTTTTATGGAAAAACTTGAACTATTTATTGAAATCAAGAAATGTTAAATTGAAGAATAACAGTCAACATTTCGATCACGTGTTATATAATAATTTTGGTTGCTAATCACATGTATGATCTCCCCTTGAAGTTTGGCCCTTTCAAAAGTGGATACCCTGTATATCCTTCGAGTTCAATAACCGATTAATCCCGACGTCGGCGGTCTGTCTTTCGTCGCGGATTACCGGTACAAATTCAAAACTCTCCCTTATCACTCAGGGCAGTAGTTTGTTCAGAGGATTTTGTGAATCAGTTAGTTGGAGTGGACTGGAGTGATGTTTATAAGTGTGGTGGTGTGAATGTTGCTTTAAATTATTTATATCGTATATTCCAGCATTACTTTAATGTAGATTTTTATAGAAAATTAGGTAAAATATCGATCGACGAACGAGTTAGGTTATAAAGTTCTGATCTGAAAAATTTGGCTGATTTGAATAAAGCTCTTTCCGAATTAGATGAGTTGTATCGTGTATGCAAGTGTAATCATTCTCAACTCGTTGAGGAGACGAAGCGAAACTTTTATCAAGATAAAATCAATAAATCATATGGTAAAAACTGCTTGGAGTATTATGAATGAACTCAGAAATGGGACGAGGAGATCAGGTTGCTCAAGGGTCGAAGAAGGGGACAAGGTTAAAATTGGTTCAGTTCGTTGATGCTCATATCAATTTGAGTAGCTAGATTCCTGAAAAGGCATTCAAAGATAGAAAAACCTCAAATAATCCAACATTTTTGTCCGCTCGTTCTACTTACACGATGGCTATATCATTTCGTCACGATGTATGTTTTCTTCGAATTTTGAGCCGAAAATGGTCTCAATCGACAAGGTTCGACTCACTGATGACAAATCCGTCGAAAAATTTAAGTATGTCCGTCCGGCCGTATACACGATTTGTTTCGATTGCAAGAGGTGCATGCATCTTCGACCCGGTGACCTTTCGAGAACACAAAAGTATCGGCTCCAATGCTGCTCCAATAATTCCATCCAATTTCTCAGCCTTGTGAAACTGATCATCTGTCAAAGGCAGATCCAATAAATGATGTAGTGCATCTACATTCACATCACATTCGGGAATTGATCACTTACTTTCTGAACTACCAGAAATTCTAACTCATATGAAATGTCAGAATCAATTCTCGAAAATATTCGGCACGTAGTTTGGCCCTCTACCCCCCTATTTCCCGTACCAACCCCCTCCATTCAAGACTTCGAAGGGTAGACATCCAAACCAAGAGATTTAGCACGATCTGACGTTATAAGATTAGCCTGACTTCCCGAATCTAATAATAGCCTTACAAATTTAGGTCTTCTACTCTGATCATAAACCTCGATAATAAAACAGTTGAAGGATATAAATGCTTAGTAGTCGAACGATAAATCACAACAACACAACATGAGAACTTTCTTCATCACTATCTCTTACCGAAGCGTCGAAAATTTGCTTGACTTGAAATTCATCGTTTGACCTCGAATTAATGCCCGATTTTGCATAATGAAATGTTACCAATGACCAAACCTCCAAACCTTACATTTACACTTGCACGAAGATAATTGATGTTCTTTGTTTATATCCCGACTCTCCCAAGTCTCTGTGAGACCCCTTAGAAGCTCAGAGCTTGTGCGAGTTAGGAGACCCGAAATATTTCAAATATAATTCCTTTCGTTTTATCAATTTAAAGCGATCATATGGTTCCAAACTCAAAAATAGAGTGTTGCTGTGCCGATCCACAAACAATACATTTGAAAGTATCCAGTGGCTTTTCAACAAAAAATGCCTGTGATTTTCTTAATTCAAATCCACCGACCATGGACGTATTATAAATGTGTTTAGTTCATTTTTTTCAAAAATTCCAAAATTTCCTCATAAGAGAGAATCGATCGAAGACCAACAAGTATTTTCAGAAAGCATTTTTGTTTCTGAAACCAGTTTACTAAGAAGTATATTCGCATATGTATAATCCAATAAATCATTTATGCCTAACCTTTTCAAAGCTTGAAATGCCGAATCAAATTTTTACACTTAATTATTCAAACCAACTGCCGAAGGTTTTTGATTAGGGTTCAACTCAAATATCGAATTTAAATAAGAATTCGCTAAATTCCTTGGATTTTGATATTTATCAATCAAATTCTCTCCGATTGATGGTAACCCCACACACAACGCCACTGCTTTACCTGATAGTTGCCCTATTAAATAATATACTCGATCTGTATCATTCAAACTTTTATTATCAAGAATCAAACTCTTAAAACATTCAAAGAAAAGAGGCCATTCACGAATATTTCCCGAAAAAGTAGGTACATTTATGTCCGGTAACCTAGAATGATTTGATTGTGGAGTTGTTCCAATATTCGAAGAATCTATTAATTTGGCACAATTTAAAATTTCGCAATATAAATAATCAAACGCCCCAAGAGCAGCAAAATTAACAACCGATCCTGGATTCAAAATCATTTCTTATTGCACAAATTCATTTACAATTTCACTAAAATCCCTTTAAGTCATTTCAAGGGATGCTAATTTTGCTTGAAAGTGTCTAAACACATTTGGATCATTTAAATTCTTAGACCAATCGGGAATTTTCTGTATTCTCTGAAGATATAATACATTTCTTTCCTACCAATTAAAATTTTCAATTTAGTTTGTCTGATAATGTAGGAATTACTGATTGGATTGGAATGAAATTTTGCAAATAGATGAAGAATAATGCATTCGAACTAAGTGGGACATTTTGTCCAGATCGCACAACCGAAACCATAGATAACGTAGAAAATTCTAGCGAATTATCGAAAAAAAAATTTGTCACCTGAAGCACTGACGTGAAGCCTGGATTTTCGCCTCAGTTTGAAAGTTTTTGGACAGCTGTCAGAATATTGTTCGATTTGTTTCTGAAACTGAAAAATGCGAATCTACCTACAAGGTGGACGAACAAGCGCTCAAAAGCTCCTGACTTCACGGCAGTGCTTTTTCAATTTTTAACTTTGTTTGCAGCTTCTTGAGCTCTTGATTTCACGTAAAGAGCGTCATCATTTGGCCCAAATATCTGAAATTCTCGAATTTTCACCCAAGACTAGTCTTAAACAATAACGTTTATCTTACAGACGGGGAATCCGTGCTCAAATTCAATTCTATCCGTCCGGTCGGTCTTTCGTGAACACAATAACTTCCGGAAGAAAAGGCCTAGTGTTTCG
Organism: Aphidecta obliterata; assembly: GCA_963966015.1. NCBI lineage: Eukaryota > Metazoa > Arthropoda > Insecta > Coleoptera > Coccinellidae > Aphidecta > Aphidecta obliterata. The sequence continues at coordinate 44,635,725 of OZ014427.1, forward strand.
AAATTTTCGAAAGGAGGCTTGCGGTCTGAAAGCACCAAATAATCCAAGAAAAACTGATCCGATCGAATTGAAATTTTGTTCTCAGTTGTGAAAAAACGAAACTTAGGTTCATGTGAAAGTTCGTGAGGACCGTAACACAAGAAGAATTGAAAATATTATTTTGAAAAATGACATTGATATATTCCATATTATTCGCCGAATTCATCACATTTATTGCCACACTGCCAAGTAGTCACGTAACTTTGTTCTTTATCCGAACTTGGATGGGTGACCGCTATGAATCAAGCACGCAGATGCTCCCAAGCAGAAGCTCCCCGAATGCATAGATAGTGGAAGGAATCCGAAGGTTCGTCGTTGAAACAAATGAAACGGAATGAAAATCCTGACATTCGTGAATTTAAATATTGAAATATCAATTCAGATAAATTTTCCATTCAGGTTAAAAAAAAATCAATAAGCAAATATCTGATCAATTTGAAAGCGGTAGTATAGAACAACCAACTGCTATCATTTATGAATGTCATTTCAGATCATAATTTCTCAACAAACCAGCTGAATTCTATTGAATTCCTGTTCACACAAAAGACAATTCATTCGCATGTCCAACTCTCCCAATAAAACGAAAAAAAAAATATTCCCACTTAAAATTACTGTCATTCCGCAAATCCACAATGGGGGACCGTGGACTGCGCTCATATTGTACCTCCGAAAGGAAAATTTTCCCGAAACCTGACTCATCAATGTCAGGCCCAACAATGAGCGAATGAAAATACAGAATCGCCATGACTGACGCTTCCAGAGAACCCATTAATAATTCTCCAACGGAGTCACGCGACCGAATTGAATTGCCCCCCTAAGTGGTCGCTTGGGATGGGCAAGAAGGAAAAGGAAATTAGACTATGAGAAACACTCAGTCACCTCCCAGGAAATCCTTCGGGCGGAAGATGGAAATTTGCCTACGCATTTCACTTCCTCCTGTTGACTTATCTGATATTGGTCGGTCGGTGAAAGCAGTCGATCACACTGCTGTTGAACGCAGTAATATTCTTCTAATTCAGTTTCTTTCGAACAAAATTCAATAATACGTTTACTAGACCTAAAAACAGCAGTCATAACGGTTCAAAAATCTCGATTGGGAGGATGAGTTAGCCTTAATTAGCTTCATGCGCGGATTCTGCACTCAGCAAGCGTATATCCATAGTGACGACTCCAACTCTGAAATTGATATATGCTCATGAATATTTAGCATTGATAATTGATTATTTTCTGCAGTTTCCTACTCCACCATGATGTTCTTCATACATGGGTTCACTTTTGTAACGTTACAGTTTGTCGAAATCGTAGTTTACTCTCCTTCCAAGTGCTTAGACACAATTTCTATAGAAAAACAAGCCGAAAGGTTTCGTAGATATAGCCATCTGAATCTTCTTCTCTCCCTAATTCGAAAAATACCGCTCAATCGTATTGCAACTTCGTAGTTAGTTGAAAAATAAAGACAAAAGATTCATGTGAAATTAGGTGAGGATTATAATATCACTAAAGAACTATGAAAAATCCATATAATTCCTTCAAGTAAAATAAAGATGAAACAGTAAATGAAAGTCATTATGCACAACGTTCTCATAAAATCCAGTTCAACTATCACTGCCAATGAATAACTGAAACGCACTATTCAATAAATCTATATGGACCGTACCATACTGCCAACAACCACTAGCCACTATGATATATTTGGACAGAAGCGAATGTATCTATGCGAAAGATGCCGAATTCACTTCAGATGAAACGAAATGCCGAACACCGCAAAATTGTTTTAGCCAACTCTGAGTATAAGGAACATAATTATAGAGTTTACCGTGTGGCGAAGGCAGCAAATAATGAATTATTAAAGTCATCAATCGCAGAAATGATATCTTTGATCTGTAATAGTACTTTTTGAGCGCTCGTACTACTTACACGAGGGCTATATCATTTCGTCACGATGTCTGTATTTTTCGAATTTTGAGCCAAAAATGGTCTCAATCGACTATGTTCGACTCACTGATGACGAATCCGTCGGAAAATTCGAGTCTGTCCGTCCGTAAGCACGATAACTCTCGAACGGATCAACCTAGAGGCTTGAAATTTTTAGTGTAGGTTCAGATCTGAAATGCCTCGGTTGAGTTCGTTAATGGGCAGAATTCCACCAGGGGTTCCGTAAATATGGCCGTTCAAAATTTTGTTCTCCTGATTACTTCGAAACTACAGATTCGATCGAGATGAAACTTTGCGCTCAAATGAAGAATGAGGTGTTCAAGCTACATGTGAAATTTTTTCCAGATCGCATGACCAGAACCATAGAAACCATAGAAAATTGTAACTTTTGAACGGAAACGCCTAGGGACTTGAAATTTTCAGGATACGTGAGGTTCTGGAATGTCGTGATGACGTTCATCTATGAGCAAAATTTTTCTAGGGGTTCCGTAAATATGGTCGTTTGAAATTTAGTTTTCTTGATAATTTCAAAACTACAGATTCGACCGTCACGAAATTTTGTATTTGAATGGAGAATAATATATTCAAGCTACATTTTATCCAGATCGCTTCACCAGAACCATAGAAACCATAGAAAATCATAACTTTCGAACGGAAAGGCCAAGGGACTGAAAATTTTCAGGATAGGTGTGGATCTGAAATGTCGCGTTCACGTTTATCAATGAGCAGAATTATACTAGGGGTTCCGTAAATGCGGTCGTTTGAAATTTTGTTTTCTCGATAATTTCGAAACTACGGATTCGATCGAGATGAAATTTTGTATTTTAATCGAGAATGATATACTAAAACAATATTTTGTCCAGATCGCATGACCAGAACCATAGAAACCATAGAAAATTGTAACTTCTGAACGGAAAGGCCTAGGAAATTGAAATTTTCAGGGTGGGTTCATCAATGAGCAAAATTAGAGCAGGGGTTCCGTAAATATGGCCGTTCAAAATATATTTTCCCTAATAGTTTCGAAACTACTGATCTGATTGGAATGAAATTCTGCACCTAGATGAGGAATAATGTTTTCAAACTACGTGCAAAATTTTGTCCAGATCGCATCACCAAGACCATAGATACCGTAGAAAATTCTAGCGAATTATCGAAAAAAAATTGATCAGCTGAAGCAGTGACATGAACTCTGGAGTTTCGCCTAAGTTTCAGAAATTTTTTGACAGCTGTCGAAAATTCCTTCAATTGATTTCTGAAACTGGAAAATGCGAATCCACCTACAAGGTGCATGTACGAGCGCTTTAAAGCTCCTGCCTTCACGGCAGTGCTTTTCGTAATTTTTTTTTTGAAAGAGGAGCACTGATATGAAGTCGGTAGCTTTTGCGTGTTTGCTTCAATTAATTGCCAGAACGGCAACCATAACCAATAAATTAAATATTTGGTCATCAGGTGACACTATTGCATGATTAATGACACATGTCATAGATGAAGCATATGGTATGTAAATTTGAAAAGGCACCAGCCTTAATACCTCGGCCCCATCACTTCAGAAAAAATGCAAAGAGAGATTTTTTTTGAGTCGGGGGAAATCCCCAAGGACGACCTAGTTCCGATAGATAGAACAGTGTAAAGCTTCTTGTGCTCGAAATAAATCTAACCTGGTGTTTTGGACTCCGGTCATTCATTGCCTATTAACCTTTTGACTCTATTTGTTTGTATCTCTTTCGCGATCTTTGTCGTATGATTAATGTGTTACCTATGACTTTCATAGGAGAGTCTCGTCTTCTTGATATTTCATTTATGTTTCTACGTAGTTGATCTCTGGGTTCTTGTGAAAGGTTGTGGTCAACTAGTCTTCTCAGCTCATCATTTGGGTGTTGACTTGCTTTTTAAAACATCTTCTGGGCTTTTTTTTTTGGAAATCTGTGACATTTTCCCATTCCAAGTCTCTGTAGATTTGTCGGTTTCTTACGAACCACGCCATATGCATTGCTGCTTTCAGCAGTTTTTTTTTCTATTGCTGAAATCTTTATTATATGGCTAGTTCAGGTCTTGCAATTGACTTGATCAGTCGTAATTTCGTTCATTTCCTAGTTGTGGGTAGAGTCTACTCACTGCTCAGTTTGTTTTATTTACTGAATATTGTAAATAGTTCTTCCATGTGAGACCCCTGATGAAGTTTTACTCCAAGATATTTGACTTCATTTTCCTATTTTATCTCTTCTCCATCTATCCTTAGGTTGGAATTCATTTCGAGTCTCCGCTTCCGTAGTAGAATAGCTTGGCTCTTTTTGCTATTTATTTGAATTTTCGATTCTTCTGAATCTTCTGTGACATATTGAATGATCCTACACAGTTGTAGTTCTGTGGAATAATATTTTCTGAATCCAAATTGTTTCGATGGTATCAGATTCAGCGCTTATGTACTTCTGCTGTTTTCTATCTTTGTGGATAGTATTCTGTTCTCATCACTTCGTTTGCTATATTGGTTAGCACTGATATTTATTTCTGGTTTAATTTTCGATTATTTCTTTAATCTCCGTTGGTGTTGTTGGGTTTGGGATGTTATCGACCTCCGGAGGTTCCAACATCAATTCTTCATTTGCTTCTACTTCTTCTTTCAAGTCTTCATTGTCATGGTCTTCTCTGAAGTATATTCTGGTTTCTCTTTCTATTGCATCGTCCAGTGCTTCTGCTTTTTGAAGCTTTGTGTCGGCCATCCGGGTTACTCAGTGTAGAGGAGGGATTACAGTTTTTCCGCGCCGTAAGCACTTCTTCATCTTCCATGCTGAGTGATTTATGGTGTTCAGCTCTCTAACTCTTTGGTTCCATTTGTCTGTTCTCTCAGTGCATTCTTCAGAACTTGACTGAGTTTATTCAGCTTCTTCCTGTGTCCTTCTCTGCGTGAGTTTATGTAGTTTTTTCTGAATTTTCTGTTTCTCTTTATGAGCTCTTTTATTGCTCTTGGCGTTTCTTCATGTGGATGATTCGGGGCTGGTCTTGTTATTCATTTGGTCCTTTCCTCGTAGAATTTACGGCTTACGGCCAGACGGCCGGACGGACAGACTTGAGTCGAACCTTATCGATTGAAATTATTTTCGGCTCAAAATTCGAAAAATACAGGCATTGTGACGAAATGATATAGCCTCCGTGTAAGTTGAACGAGCGCTCAAAAATGAGACCTTAAATATGTTATCTTTCTTCCGAAAATACTTCAAAAAATCAAAAATCAATGTGACAAGGCGACAACTGACATAAGTACTTAGTACTCCAACAACGTATGTATTTTGCATATGAAATAAAAATGTTTATGCCATTTCTATAGTCAAGGCCTTACCCAAGGGGGTCAGAGGGGTTAGAACTCCCCCGAAAGTTTCCGGAAATAAAAATGATTCAAAAATTCTTGAAATTTTTAGTCAAACCACTGTTTTTGGCCTCTGAACTCTTGTTATTTGGGAGTTGAAAACGGCCCAAAAATGCTTCATTTGACGATTAAATTTGAAAAAAATTTGGATTAAACATCCCCGAATTTTTTTTTTGGTACGTCCTTGACTATAGTATGTTTTTAATTGCATAAGACCTTTTTATTAGCATGTTTAAGAGGTTGAGAATGAAGAGTATATTGTTCAATCCCGCATTCTTGCGGATACGCGGTATGGATTACTTTTATCCCGCAGGTTTGCGGGATTGAGATTCTGGTGCGGGATTGGACTAACCAAGATCATAGACACCGTAGAAAATTCTAGCTAATTATCGAAAAAAAAAATTGATTATCTAAAGCACTGACATTAAGTCTAGATTTTTGCCTTAGTTTGAAATTTTTTTTGACATAAATCACTAACTAGTGAAATAAAGGAGACTCTCAATTCGAGGAGTAGGAAACATGAAAATAACCTGAAATCATACATTGTGCCGAATTGGTATAGGTTCAGAGAAGTATTATAGGACAAATGTCCTCTCAAGCTCATCCATTCAATCAGTGATTGATTCGGAAACAATATCATTTAGTAGTTACCGCTGATCCCCTCTGGCTCTTATTCACCCCAATAGGATTTCTAGGGCTTAATTATTCTCGAGGTAATCAATTAAACCCTCGAAGTTGAAGTGGTCAAACAGAAACAAGAAGGATTATCGATCGAGACCTCTTAGTCCATTAAAGTTTCGAGTATAGCTTGAATCTCGAGAATTTCGTTTGAAAAATTCACTCTATGAGTATTTGTTCGGCAGGATGGAGCTTTTCAATGATTTGAATATTTTACTCGTATTCAACCGCTAAGCAACCTGAACCTGGTTTAAATCATTTCACTAATTCGAAACGCTATGATGGCGATCTTCGATTCTATCGATGACAATCTTTGGAAAAGCTATATTGGAGAAACCTCATAGAGATCCAATTTGACAGCCGAGTGACTATGGAGGCACAGCCAGAAAGGGGTGTATTATTTCTTTGTAGGACCAAAAAATTTGGGAGAGGGGCTTCGTAGTTTATGTGAGTTTGAATTATTGTGAATCTGTGGTGGTTTTTGTTAGATTGTATTGATTTTTTCAACCAATTGCGTTCAAATGTTTCAGCAAAACTTCAACATGAAGTTCAAGTGATACTTGAAGAAAACTTCAGAAGTGGTGTTCAAGTGAGCGATCCTAGAATCTACATTTGTTGGGCCCCACACGTCATCGAGGGAACTCGTCAATGTGAGATAGATATTGTTCCACCAGAAACTGCAACATATCGTTCCTTACGCAGTCATGCTATATCATCCTTCACATGACCAAATAATGATTGGGTCGTGAAATCATGAAGGAATAGAAAAATTTAGTCCTTGGGGTCTTCTCAGCAAGTTTACACCAGACTGAACGCGATAACCCAATCAATTCAAGAAAGAATGACACAGTAGAGATATAGGTCATGACGCACTAGTTACCTCTTATTTCTAATGTTTAATGTTTCATCCCGACTCTCCTAGGTCCCTGTGTGATCCCTTATAAGCTCAGAGCTTGTGCTAGTTAGGAGTTAGGTTGTGTTCTGTGTAGGCTTTGGCCTGAGGGACAGCACTGTTAATTGTTTGCCGAACAGTGAATTATGGAACCGTACTCCAAGGCAGAAAATTTTTTTCCCGACCGGAGTATTCAAAACGTGAACTTGCAATCGAAAGTTCACGATCCAAACATGCTAACCACTACACTATGGTCCCGCATAATGAATGGATACCAATATTCAATCCTATTTGAGGAAATTTTGTGGCAAGTGGAATTTACAGAGAAACGATCGTTGGAATGATAATCATAACCCGCAAAAATCCTTGATAAACACGAAAACGCATTAGCGATTAAAAAAAATCCGACAACAAATATTTGTTAGCCGAGAGATTCCATCAGGCAATGAGCAGGGAATCACATGAATTGGCACTGAAATGCGTTTTTTTGAGCTGACGTTCATCTTTGAACTGTTGCGAACGTTGTGTATAGAATCCTGTTGTGTATACCATTATTCATAAAAATACATGAATACTGCGGACACCACGACGCGATAAATATATGAAATTTAGGAGAATCTCTACTTGGTTCTACTTTTACGCTGCCGCTCAATTTAATCTGTAGTCTGTGTGATATGCTCAGCCTCGAAAGTTCATTTAATCATATATGTTTATGGGACTTCAGTCCAACCATGCTGCATGCAAGCGCTTTTTCTTCTCCACCGCATATTCGGCTCGGGAATCTAATTCGAATTTTTATTGGATGTGTATCCAGCATACGAGGGTTCTAGTTTCAATATTTATAATCGGAAACTGGCATGAATACATATTATGATATTGTTCATGTTCGATCTAAAGATTTATTTGACAGGTTGCAATGTCAGCAAATGTATTGATTCTATTTTTTTCGAAATTTCTGGCTGATCATTTCCTTTGATTTTTCATAACAATTAAAATTCGGAATGCTTCATTAAGCAGTTCGAAGTAAAGTTTATTGTTTATTGTAAATTTTACGTAATTCAAAATTATTTTTTTTATCCCATCAAACATACATGGGTGTCAGAGTAAATAGGAAGATTTAAATATCAACAATATGAATACTTAACATGAAAATAAGACGAATGTAAGACACAAGTAAAGGTATATGACACAAAACTTTCTAAAAAACAAATGTATATGTATAAAATTACTGTATAGGATCAGTGAAGTATTCTTCCAATTTGTAGTAGGCTTTTTGAACCAATTTGTTTTTTAGTATGCTCCGAATTTTCCTTCTACTCAGCAATTTGTACTCTCCTGGCAACATATTGTATATTTTCGCCGCTGTATGATTCACACTTAGTTGTGTTGAGGACAGTCTGTGAAAGGGAACGATGAAACTGCTTGTATTCCTGGTGCCCCAGTTGTGGTTGAAGTTATTCGTCTGCAATCTGTCTTCGTGGTCATGGATGTAGGTGACACAGGCAAGTATAAACAAGTCAAAGTGGTGATATTCTCTTGCCTGAACAATTGTATACAGCCAGTGGTATGATCAGCATTGCATACTATCCGGAAAGCCATTTTCTGTTTGATGAATATGCTCTCCTTTCCAGGCATATTTCCCCAGACTAATACACCATATGCAATTGCTGAATGCACGAAACCAAAATATGCCACTTTCGCCGCTTGCTGGCCAGCCAACTGCTTGGTTCTCCTTATTACGAAGATTCCTTTCGAGAGACTCTTCCCGAGCTGTTAATATGCTGTGAAAATTTCAGATCTGACTGGAGATGTATTCTCAGGAATTTTAGGTGGTTAGTTTCAGAGTCTCCCGGTAAAAAACATAATGACTGGGTTTTTCCAGGGTTCATCCTGTAATAGATCGGTCCTAGATTATCATCCTGCAAATGAGGAAGCTTCATATAATACCGAGTAGATTACTCTAAGTTTATATACAGACGAACACAAGAAGAACAGGAGCCTGGACTCCCTCATTTTGGTTCGATGGTTATTTTCTATGCTCAATAAGGTTAAGGAAGATGTTGTGAGGTAGGGGAGAGCGGGGCTGAAAGTGCCGGGGGTAAATTGTGCCGATGCTAATATCTCGAAATCAGAAATAGATTGATAAAAGATCGTATTGTATCGCGTATTGCCTAACCATCGGGCACACGTGGCTGCCATCTCTGTTGCGTCAGCGAAGCGGACCGAGTAGAATTACATGTGACTCATGTGAGGTTCCTCCAGCAGCACGTCAGTAAATATTTCCGTTTCGATACTTTTTGGTCGCAAGCTAGCATTTTTCGTGCTTTTAATATGAAAGTTTCAGTGAAATGTGTATTATTTATCGTAGTTTGTTATGCAGTGTAATTTCAATGATTTGAGCAGGGTGATTTTTATATGTCGGACAAAATATCGCACTCTCATAAACGGGGTAAAATGTGCCGTTCATTTGGGGCTGGTTGTGCCGCGGCACAACCAACCCCTAAGTAGCCTATATTGTTCCATTATTTTTTGTTTGGCAGAATGAGGACGTACAAGCGAAAAAAAAAGGGGAACTACAAGTCAGGATCATTTACAAAGGGCTGCTGTTGCAGTCATCAAGGATGGACTCAAATTAAAAAAGAGTTGCACGTGAATTGTAAATTTGTCACATAACACTACATTCTACAACGCTATGTAAAAAAAATAAAAAGTGGAGTTACTCATGCGGTTGTATACAAACCAATACTAGTGTATAATGAGCAACAATGCACCACTGTCGAAGTACATCTTAAAGAGCGCTTCAATTTACTTCGGTCTTCTACCGAAAGAAGTACGACAACTTGCGTTCCAGTGTACCGTGAAGTTTAATGTTCAAAACATCCCACCATCTTGGCATAAATATATTCTTATGAAATTAACGTCTTTTAAATTCTAAATTGATTTCCATTCATGTGAAACACCTAGAATTATCAACGGCACAACCGACCCCAGCTACGGCACAACTTGCCCCAAAGTGGGGTTGGTTGTGCCTTGTCGCCGCTGTATAAAAAAATCACTTTTTCTCAAAAACAATTGAAAATGTGCAAAATCTGTAGGTAAATTCGTATTATGGACTAAATTTGGCTAAGGATGAACCACTTCTTCCAGATATAGTCCTTGTTTTATCTGAAGCATATGGGGATTTGTAAAAAACGGCACTTTCAACCCCGCTCTCCCCTACTCTTAGAGAGCAAGCCGTTGGGGTAAGATGCAAGTTCAATAATATTCAAGTTGATATCTCTATTGTTGGAAAATCCAACGTGTTAGTCGTAGAATTCACGATTTATTTGATAATCTCATGCATGTAAGTCGCTCACTGTTCATTGTTGAATATCTGCTTTATCAACTGAAACTCTCATTTATATTGGAACGTTAGTGTGATATGATTCTTTGTTGTCGATGTGTGTTGATGAATATTTAATTTCCACGTGTTATAAGTTCTTTTTATAGGTTCATTAATATTTTGGATTCTTGATACTTTGTAAGAATGATATGTGCCAGCTAGACATAATAACTAGGTTTGGAAGCTCCCCATAGGATTGAAAGGAATTGTGTACCTTTGTTTGGGGTAGGAGTAGTTTAGAACCTTCCCCCCTGCAGCGCCAGTTATTACCGTTCAATTGCAGGATATTCCGGATTTATTCCACTGGGACTACAGACTTGGTATGAGATGGTTCTGGACCCTTTTAGTTGCCACATGTCCACCTGCTTAGTTAAAGGGGATATGGGATACAATTGCGCCACTTTATTCTGGGACGCAATTACCATTCTGAACGAAGGTCCCTTTTAAATCTAACTCTTTTTCTGCATAAACTGTTACTTCTTCACCATATAACATGCCTACTGATAACCTATGCTTTATGTTGAGCCGAAAATGGTCTCAATCGACTATGTTCGACTCACTGATGACAAATCCGTCGGAAAATTCGAGTCTGTCCATCTGTCTGGCCGTAAGCACGATAACTCTCGAACGGAACAAAATAGAGACTTGAAATTTTCAGTGTGGGTTCAGATCCCAAATGCCTCGGTAAAGTTCGTTAATGGGCAGAATTCCACCAGGGGTTCCGTAAATATGGCCGTTCAAAATTTTGTTCTCCTGATTACTTCGAAACTACAGATTCGATCGAGATGCAATTTCGCACTCGAATGGAGAATGAAGTGTTCAAGTTACATGTGGAATTTTGTCTAGATCGCATGACCATCACCATAGAAACCATAGAAAAATGTTACTTTTGAACAGAAACGCCTAGGGACTTGAAATTTTCAGGATAGGTGTGGATCTCGAATGTCGTAATGACGTTTATCCATGAGCAAAACTATACGAGGCGTTCCGTGAATATGGTCGTTTGAAATTTCTTCTTGATAATTTCAAAACTACAGATTCGATCTTGAAGAAATTTTGTATTTCAATGGAGAATGTTATATTCGAGCCAAATTTCTCCAGATCGCATGACAAGAACCATAGAAACCATAGAAAATCATAACTTCCGAACGGAAAGGCCTTGGGACATGAAATTTTCAGGGTAGCCTTGGATCGCGAATTTCGAGGTCACGTTCATCAATGAGCAAAATTGGACTAGGCGTTCTGTAAATATGGCCGTTCAGAATATTTTTTTCTTGATCATTTCGAAACTACTGATTGGATTCGAATGAAATTTTGCACATAGCTGAAGAATAATGTATTCAAATACGTGTCAAATTTTGTCCAGATCGCATTACCAAGACCATAGATACCATAGAGAATTCTAGCAAATAAACGAAAAAAAAATTGGTCAGCTTAAGCACTGACGTGAAGTCTGGAGTTTCGCTTTAGTTCGAGAATTTTTTTGAAAGCTGTCAAAAAATTTTTCATTTTGTTTCTGAAACTGGAAAATGCGAATCTACCTTCAAGGTGGATGAACAAGCGCTCAAAAGCTACTGACTTCACGGCAGTGCCTTTCGTAATTTTTCTTTATTTAATATGTATGACTTTCGTATTCTACCATTTTCAGTATGATATAATTTCTTCCTGTTCATTCTATTCATTGCACAAGAACAGGTTTTCTCGCAGGTCTTTTTTCCTGATTCTTATATTCTTATTCTCTGGTTGGACCTGTAGTTGGGGAACCGCCCCAACAGAACCAATAAACTCTTGTTCTCTTGGTTCTAACCTCGGTTCTAACCATTTTGTTTGAATTCCCTAGACTCCTCCACGATTTTCCTTAGTACGAGGGATAATTCTGTGGTTGCTACGAAACAAAGAGTTCTCCCTAGATTGATCACTGCGCTGGTCAAAAATAGTTGAGATTAGTAAACGATCCCGCGTGTTCGTATAATGTAAGTGTTCCGAGCTCTCGTTCGGATAATAAGGTCGGTATTTGAAACTGCAAAACGTTACAATCCTCATCATGTTCTAGTATTGCTATCTAGTTCTTGTTGGTTACGGGCTACATTAATAAAGTTCGTATCATCCAATCCAGAAACATGACTCCATATTTACAGGAAGGTCCATGATATACAACAGGAAGAGTATTGGTCCCAAAGTCCTTGTGGGACTCCGCATATAACCAGTTCCCAGTTGGAGCATTCCGCACCGATTTGTATTCTCTGGTCCTGTTTTCAAGGTAGCTGGTGATCAGTTTCAGAGTAACGCCTCTTATCCCATAATAAGTCAGCTTCTTCAACAACAGCGGGTAATCAATGCTGTCAAAGGCCTTACTTAGATCGCACGAGGATATATCACATTTATTTCCTTCGTCGATGGCTTGAGCGATCTTCCTGAGAATTTCTGCCAAGGCTGTTGTTCTTGATTTACCCTCCAGGTAGCCATGTGGTTGGTTGCTTCAAATGTTTTGCCTTTTGAAGAAGCTGGTGAACCTATGCTTCATCGCACCTTCTAAAATTTTTGAAATGGCGGGTTGTATTGTAATTGGTCCGCAAGTTGCTCATCTCTCATGGGTCTCATCTCTCATGGGTCTCCACTCTTGTGTATAGGTATTACTCGGCTCTCCTTTAGTTGGTCGGGGAAGTTCCAATCTGCTACACATCTCGAAAACACGGCACTCAAGGTTTGGGAGACTTTAGGAATGATCTGCTTCAAACTTTTGTAGACAGTCCATATAGAGAGAGAGAGAGAGAGTTTATTGGTGTTTTTTACAATTACAAAAATTGTTCACACAAGTCAAAGAAATATGGAAAATAGATGAAATACACATATAAGTACAAGGATTCACTAACTACAAGACAACCACAACCACAGAAAAGATAGGGAGGTCTATATAATAAGCAGTGAACACTTGAGGTAATAAATTAATAATAAATATATAGATAAAATGTTATTGAAAAGTTAAAATAAAATTAATGAATATGTCAGAATATAAAATGTATAGATAAAATAATATTTATAGGTTGAAATGAATGAGTTATATAGAATAAAATATATACAGTAGTCATCAAGTATAAATAAAATATCATTAACAGTTCAAAAAATGCACACACACATACATACTCAAATAAACTACCGTGTAACACATACTGTAAAAGGAAAACATAACCAGGACAAGTTCAGTTTCTCCAATATAATACCAATTCCTCAATCGAATAAAAGACATTATTAATTAACTGATATGTCTTTCATTTTTATCTTAAATTTTGCTGTAGGTAGGTTTCTAAGTTCTAGGGGAAGTTTATTGAACAGGGATATTGCACAGTATTCGGGACCATTTTGAGATTTCTTCGATCTCAGATAATTTTTTCGTACGTTGAATTTATCTCTGGTATTATATTCGTGTATATCCGATTGCAAAGTATAGTCTTTGATACTTTTATGAATATACAAGAAGTTTTCAAGTATGAATAAATATGGAAATGTAAGTAGTTCTAGTCTCTTGAAAACTTGTTTGCAACAATCTCTATACCCTAGTCCACCAATAATCCTTACCGCCCGCCTCTGTAGTCTGAAAACCACTTCACGTTGCGCACAGTTGCCCCATAGTATCACCCCATACTTCAGTATAGACTCCACCAAAGCAAAGTACACAGATCGCAGTGTCTTCTGAGCCAATGAGTGGGAAAGTACTCTCAGCGTAAATATGTTCCTACTGAGAGCTAGTGTCAACTCATCCACATGAGCATTCCACCTAAGTGTTGCATCCACATGAACCATAGTATCACCCCATACTTCAGTATAGACTCTACCAAAGCAAAGTACACAGATCGCAGTGTCTTCTGAGCCAATGAGTGGGAAAGTACTCTCAGCGTAAATATGTTCCTACTGAGAGCTAGTGTCAACTCATCCACATGAGCATTCCACCTAAGTGTTGCATCCACATGAACTCCCAGAAATTTAACCGCCTCATTATCGCCACCATTTCCTAATCTCAAACTCAAAATTAGAGACTGCGTTTTGCTCTCATTCATGCTGAGGCCACTCGCTATGAACCACTCAAGAGTTTTCGCCACAGCAGCTCGCTCCAACTCATTCAAGCTCTCAATATCCTCTGACTCAACCTCGATTGTTGTGTCATCGACAAATTGTGGTTTCTACTTCAGGAATTTAATCAGGCAGATCGTTGATATAAATTAAAAATAGTGCTGGCCCAAAATTAGAACCTTGCGGAACTCCAATGGTCAGTTCTTTCATACCCAAATACATACCATCTGCAAAAACCACTTGCCTCCTATCGCACAAAAATGACTCGATCAGTTTCATTGCCGTGAAATCAAAACCATATCTCTTCAATTTATAAAGGGGCCTGTCAGAAGCAACACAGTCAAAAGCCTTCGACAGGTCAATCAATGTTCACCTTGTTCAAAACATTCAATAGTGTAATTTATGAAATGGATGATAACCTCTGTCGTGTTCCTTTTTTTCCTATAGCCCAACTGACAGGTTGAAAAAAGTTTATATTCCTCAAAGTAGTTGATAACTTGGAATGCTATTATTTTTTCAAATATTTTTGAGAATCTTGGAACCAGTGAAATGTGTCTGAAATTACTTTTATCTTTGCGATCTCCCTTCTTGTGAATCGGGATAACTTTAGAAATTTTCAAACATGTTGGAAAACAACCTGTTGACAAACATTTGTTTAAAAGTTTAGTGAGAGGTAGAATAATACTGTTTATGTTTGATTTGATTATCTGAACTGAGAGGCCGTAATAATCGGTACTCCTGCTATTCTTCATATTTTTGAGCGCTCGTACTACTTACACGAGGGTTATATCATTTCGTCACGATGTCTGTATTTTTCGAATTTTGAACCGAAAATATTCTCAATCGACTATGTTCGACTCACAGATGATAAATCCGTCAAAAAATTTGAGTCTGTCCGTCCGGCCGTAAGCACGATAGCTCTCGAACGGATCAACCTAGAGACTTGAAATTTTCAGTGTAGGTTCAGATTCCAAATGCCTCGGTTGAGGGCAGAATTCCACCAGGGGTTCCGTAAATATGGCCGTTCAAAATTTTGTTCTCCTGATTACTTGAAAACTACAGATTTCATCGAGATGAAATTTTGTACTCGAATGTAAAATGAGTTGTTCAAGCCACATGTGAAATTTTGTCCAGGTCGCATGACCAGAACCATAAAAATCATAGAAAATTGTAACTTTTGAACGGAAACGCCTAGGGACTTGAAATTTTCAGGATAGGTGTGGATCTCGAATGCCCAGATCACATTCATCTATGAGCAAAATTATACTAGGGGTTCCGTAAATATGATCGTTTGAAATTTAGTTTTCTTGATAATTTCAAAACTACAGATTCGATCGTGACGAAATTTTGTGTACTAATGTAGAAATATATATTCAACCTACATTTCTCCAGATCACATGACCACAACCATAGAAACCATAGAAAATCATAACTTTCGAACGGAAAGGCCTAGGAACTCGAAATTTTCAGGATAGGTGTGGATCTGAAATGTCGCATTCACGTTTATCAATGAGCAGAATTATACTAGGGGTTCCGTAAATACGGTTTGAAATTTAGTTTTCTCGATAATTTCGAAACTACGGATTCGATCGAGATGAAATTCCATATTTTAATAGAGAATGATATATTGAAGCAGTAATTTGTCCAGATCGCATGACCAGATCCATAGAAACCATAGAAAATTGTAACTTTCGAACGGAAAGGCCTAGGAACTTGAAATTTTCAGGGTGGGTTTGGATCGCGAATATCGCGGTCACGTTCATCAATGAGCAAAATTAGACTAGGGGTTCCGTAAATATGGCCGTTCAAAATATTATTTTCCTGATAGTTTCGAAACTACTGATCGGAGTGGAATGAAATTATGTACCTAGCTGAGGAATAATGTATTCAAACTACTTGCAAAATTTTGTCCAGATCGCATCACCAAGACCATTGATAACGTAGAAAATTCTAGCGAATTATCGAAAAAAAAGTGATCAGCTGAAGCACTGACATGAAGTCTGGAGTTTCGCCTAAGTTTCAGAATTTTTTTGACAGCTGTCGAAAATTCCTTCAATTGATTTCTAAAACTAGTTACTCTGTGTTTATACTTAGAATTCACACTCATTTCCCTCACATGCAAAAACTGTGCGTCATGATCAGAGAACTCTGTTCCTATTATACCCATATGTTCACTATTTACATCAAAGTTAGTAAAAATAATTTTTGTCTCTAGTCGGTTCAAATCTTTTTTGCTTGTAACCAAAAGAAATCAAAAGATCAATAACTGCTTTAGCCTCCCTATCTAAAACAAATTCAATATCACAACTTATACTAAACTTCACATTAAAATCTCCACAAATCATTGCCTTATCTCTATTAGCACCTAGGTATACAATTAAGAACTGACTCTAAATTCGAAATGAATGAAAATTTCTAGAAGGTGACGAATAAATACATATAACAATGACACCTGTTTTAAGCAGCTTAACTGCTCATAACTCACAGTGTACTTCTGTAGATTTTTTCCTGATTCCCTGGATAATTGGACATTCTGAACAGGCGATTTGGGAATTGACCAAAATCATTGTCCCTCCGCCTTTTTTTACTCGCCTTGTGTAGGCATGTCCCACATACAAATCATCAATACATACTCCCATGGATTGTTCCTTACTGAGCCAATGTTCACTAAGGCATATTACGTCATATTTTGTATGTTGAGCGTGAAGCATACCCTCCAAGTCATTTATTTTATTCTTCAAAATTGCACATTTGCATGTACCAAGTTAAGGCTGTCAACAATTTCAGTGGATTTTGTCAACAGTTTAATTTCAGGAATAAAATTTGTATTTATGCCCTTGTCAGTTTCTTCGAAAAAAATCTTGATACGTAAGCTCCATCAGGCCAGCAATGAGAGTTCTTGGCTATGTCTATGTTTGTCTCGTCAATAATAACCTTGAAGGAACTGTATTTGTCAGGTATTTTCGACTTAAGTGCCAAACAGTCTGCTTCAGGAAAAGTTTTCCTCGCCATTATTTCGAATTCCTCCACTTTAGTGCTGGGAGCAATCCTGGAAACAAATAAAGCAGTCTTTTTTCCAATTGCTTTAATTGGATTGTCCCTGCTGTCACCAATTATCTTCCATTCCTTCATATTCGGTGTGTTGATATCGGATTTACTCGCTTTCCTCCCTTTGACGTTATCGTTCTTTATGTCAGCCTTCATATGACAATCAGTATTGTAAATAGTTCTAGTACTGTCCGATTCAGTTGATCTACTCTTTTTGAGCGCTCGTACAACTTACACGAGGGCTATATCATTTCGTCACGATGTCTGTATTTTTCGAATTTTGAGCCGAAAATGGTCTCAATCGACTATGTTCGACTCACTGATGACGAATCCGTCGAAAAATTCGAGTCTGTCCGTCCGGCCGTCCGTCCGGCCGTCCGGCCGTCCGTCCGGCCGTCCAGCCGTCCGTCCGGCCGTATACACGATAACTCTCGAACGGAATGTCCTAGAAACTTGAAATTTTCAGGGTAGGTTCAGTTCCCGAATGGCTCGGTTAAGTTCGTTAATGAGCCAAATTCCACCAGGGGTTCCGTAAATATGGCCGTTCAAAGTTTTGTTTCCCTGATTACTTGAAAACTTCAGATTTGATCGAGATGAAATTTTGCACTCAAATGGAAAATGAGGTGTTCAAGCTACATGTGGAATTTTGTCCAGATCGCATGACCAGAACCATAGAAACCATAGAAAATTGTAACTTTTGAACGGAAAGGCCTAGGGACTTGAAATTTTCAGGATAGGTGTGGACCTCGAATGTCGTAATCACGTTCATCTATGAGCAACATTATACAAGGGGTTCCGTAAATACGGTCGTTTGAAATTTTGTTTTCTCGATAAATTCGAAACTGCGGATTCGATCGAGATGAAATTTTGTATTTTAATCGAGAATGATATATTGAAGCAATATTTTGTCCAGATCGCATGACCAGAACCATAGAAACCATAGAAAATTCTAACTTTTGAACGGAAAGGCCTAGGAACTTGAAATTTTCAGGGTGGGTTTGGATCGCAAATTTCACGGTCATGTTATCAATGAGCGAAATTGGACTAGGGGTTCCGTAAATATGGCCGTTCAAAATATTTTTTTCGTGATAGTTTCGAAACTACCGATCGGATTGGAATGAAATTATGCACCTAGCTCAGGAATAATGTATTCAAACTACGTGCAAAATTTTGTCCAGATCGCATCACCAAGACCATAGATACCGTGGAAAATTCTAGCGAATTATCGGAAAAAAATTGATCAGCTGAAGCACCGACATGAAGTCTGGAGTTTCGCCTAAGTTTCAGAATTTTTTTGACAGCAGTCAAAAATTCCTTCAATTGATTTCTAAAACTGGAAAATGCGAATCTACCTACAAGGTGCATGTACGAGCGCTCAAAAGCTCCTGCCTTCACGGCAGTGCTTTTCGTAATTTTTATGTTTGACAATCTTTCACTCTTGTTGTTTCTCTCTTTTACGTTCGTCAACTTCTCTCTCTAACGTCAACGGCTGAACACATACTCCGTCATCCGTAAATTCCACACTCTTATCTATATTTTTTGAGCGCTCGTACAACTTACACGAGGGCTATATCATTTCGTCACGATGTCTGTATTTTTCGAATTTTGAGCAGAAAATGGTCTCAAATGACTCACTGATGACGAATCCGTCGGAAAATTCGTGTCTCCCCGTCCGTCCGTATACACGATAACTCTCGAACGGAATGTCCTAGAAACTTGAAATTTTCAGGGTAGGTTCGAATCTCAAATGTCGAGGTTGAGTTCGTTATTGGGCAAAATCCGCCTGAGGGTTCCGTAAATATGGCCGCTCGAAATTTTGTTTTCCTGATTACTTTGAAACTACAGATTCGATCGAGATGAAATTTTGCACTCTTATGGAAAATGAGGCGTTCAAGCTACATGCAAAATTTTGTTCAGCTCGCATCACCAGAACCATAGAAATCATAGAAAATTGTAACTTTTGAACGGAAACGCCTAGGGACTTGAAATTTTTAGGATAGGTGTGGATCTCAATTGTCGTGATCACTTTTATCTATGAGCAAAATTATACTAGGGGTTCCGTAAATATGGTCGTTTGAAATTTAGTTTTCATGATAATTTCCAAACTACAGATTCGATCGTGACGAAATTTTGTATACTCATGGAGAATGATATATTCAAGCTACATTTCTTTAGATCGCATGATCAGAACTATAGAAACCATAGAAAATCATAACTTTCGAACGGAAAGGCCTAGGGACTTGAAATTTTCAGGATAGGAGTAGATCTGAAATGTGGCGTTCACGTTTATCAATGAGCAGAATTATACTAGGGTTTTCGTAAATACGGTCGTTTGAAATTTTGTTTTCTCGATAATTTCGGAACTACGGATTCGATCGAGATAAAATTTTGTATTTTAAACGAGAATGACATACTGATCCAACATTTTGTCCAGATTGCATGACCAGAACCATAGAAAACATAGAAAATTATAACTTCCGAAGGAACAGGCCTAGGAACTTGAAATTTTCAGGGTGGGTTTGGATCGCGAATTTCACGGTCACGTTCATCAATGAGCAAAATTAGACTAGGGGTTCCGTAAATATGGCCGTTCAAAATGTTCTGTACCTGATAATTTCGAAACTACCGATTTTATTGGAATGAAATTTTTCACCTTGCTGAGGAATAATGTATTCAAACTACGTGCGAAATTCTATCCAGATCGCAGCATCAAGACCATAGATACCATAGAAAGTTTTAGCGAATTATCGAAAAAAAAGCACCTAAAGCACTGACTTGTAGTCTGGATTATCGCCTTAGTTTGAAAATTTGTTTGACAGCTGTCAAAAATTTCCTCAATTGGTCTCCAAAACTGGAAAATGCGAATCTACCTCCAAGGTGCATGTACGAGCGCTCAAAAGCTCCTGCCTTCACGGCAGTGCTTTTCGTAATTTTTGTGGATGAATTCGATAGCGGCGATGAATTGTTTATAGATTTTGATAGGGATCCTTCGTTTTTACTTTTGGGTTTTTTTGATGCATTCAGTTTCACGTCTTTCGATAATTCTAAGTTTTCGAGAAGGTTTATCTGCTTTTTGAGGATACTGATTCTATCACTCATTACCTCAATTAGAATGTCTTTTTGTTTTAATAATAAATCTTGATATGCAGACTTACATTTTTCCTTCTCATATTCGACTAGTGCTGATAAATTCTCTGAGTTGGAATCTTCAGTTTGATCTGTACATCAGTCATCCATATTATATACAATGGATTTGCTGATAAAGATTCATTTATATTAGATAATCTCATCCTCAGTTGTTTGATTTTCTCGTCTTTGGTTTCACATTGACCGATTTTGTTGGTTATGTTTTCGCAACAAATAACAACACCTTCAGCATTAACGAATGTGCCACTTATTTTCAATACACAACTAGGGTGATAACTTGTACTACATTTTCCACATATTATGTTACTTTTAACCTCTTTGGAGCACTTTTTGAGCGCTTGTACTACTTACACGAGGGCTATATCATTTCGTCACGATGTCTGTATTTATTGAATTTTTAGCTGAAAATGTGCCGTAAGCACGATAACTCTCGAACGGAACAACCTAAAGACTTTTCAGTGTGGGTTCAATTCCCGAATGCCTCGGTTAAGTTCGTTAATTGGCCAAATTCCACCAGGGGTTCCGTAAATATGGCCGTTCAAAGTTTTGTTCTCCTGATCACTTGGAAACTACAGATTTGATCGAGATGAAATTTTGCACTCAAATGGAGAATGAGGTGTTCAAGCTACATATGAAATTTTGTCCAGATCGCATGACCAGGACCCATAGAAATCATAGAAAATTGTAACTTTTGAACGGAAACGCCTAGGGACTTGAAATTTTCAGGATAGGTGTGAATCTCGAATGTCGTGATCACGTTCATCTATGAGCAACATTAATTCAGGGGTTCCGTAAATATGGTCGTTTGAAATTTAGTTTTCTTGATAATTTCAAAACTACAGACTCGATCGTGACGAAATTTTGTATACTAATGGAAAATGATATATTCGAGCTACATTTCTCCAGATCGCATGACCAGAACCATAGAAACCATAGAAAATCATAACTTTCGAACGGAAAGGCCTAAGGACTTGAAATTTTCAGGATAGGTGTGGATTTGAAATGTCGCGTTCACGTTCATCAATGAGCAGAATTATACTAGGGGTTCCGTAAATACGGTCGTTCGAAACTTCGTTTTCTCGATAATTTCGAAACTACGGATTCAATCGAGATGAAATTTTGTATTTTAATTGAGAATGATATATTGAAGCAACATTTTGTCCAGATCGCATCACCAGAACCATAGAAACCATAGAAAATTATAACTTCCGAAGGAAAATGCCTAGGAACTTGAAATTTTCAGGGTAGGTTTGGATCGCAATTGTCGCGGTCACGTTAATCAATGAGCAAAATTAGACTAGGGGTTCCGTGAATATGGCCGTTCAAAATATTCTTTCCCTGATAATTTCGAAACTACTGATTGGTTTGGAATGAAATTTTACACCTAGCTGAAGAATAATCTATTCAAACTACGTACGAAATTTTGTCTAGATCGCATCGCCAAGTTTATAGATACCGTAGAAAATTCTAGCGAATTATCGAAAAAAAATTGATAATTTTTTTGACAGCTGTCAAAAAATTTTTTCATTTTGTTTCTGAAACTGGAAAATGCGAATCTACCTACAAGGTGGATGTACGAGCGCTCAAAAGCTCCTGACTTCACGGCAGTGCTTTTATAATTTTTACACGTAGCATTCTTCGGTGCCATCTTGTAACTAACGATAACTATATGTCTCTTGTATCCTTACTCTCCATTGTTTTTGTAAGTTTTCAATTTCCTCTGGTGTAATTTCTCCCATTGAAATGAACTAAGTTGGTTGATTATCACATTTCCTTAAGAGATCTTCTGGTTTTGGGCTGGAACTGTTACAAGTCGTCTCAGTTTTTTTCCCGATGTTGACGAAAAAGTTATTAATTTCATCGACTGTGTTCGTCGGTTTGATCATTTTTGAATTAGACGCTGTTTCTTTTTTCATCACGGACCATATCATCTTCGTTTTATTTTCCGCTCTCTCTATCTTTTCTAGATTCGAAATGCGGTTGATTTCCGTCAGTTTCTCCCTGTACCTTGAGGTGGTGTTATTTCTCTTGCTTTAACGTCCAAAAGCTGTCCTTTGGTTAAATTGATATAGGGAATGGAAAAAAAACGTGCACATGTATTGTTCTATTATTATTATTGTTGTGTTCTTTTCTGCGACTTATATTTTATTCTGATCACATATTGTTTGTACTGTATGTAGGATTCTCGAAAAAAATATTATTTTTATTTACTTGCACATTTTCGATTCTACCTCCCTACTTATGTAGAATTTTAGAGGCAATTTCTAACATATTAGTTTCTTCCTCGGGATTTTCAATTTTCTAAAACTATTGAAATTTTTCGTGTTTATTTCGAAAACCACCAGTCTTACAACAATTTGTAGGGACATTTTCCGAAAGAAATTTCACCTTCCACAATTCGATATGGAATAAATCAATAATGGATGCATGAGTGCAGAAGTGAGAGACAAAACAAACCTCACATATTGGATTTGAAGTTTTTGATGATTCCATTTCTACTCTTTGAGTTTCAAGCCTGACTTTAAGATCAATAGAGGTTTCGAATAGTAGGTAAGCTCAATCCGAAGATGTCCTCATTATTCCGCATCTCGTTTCCTTGGGAGCAATGAATGAATGATAGCTGTCTGAGATTTTTTCTGGATTGATGAATATGAGTATCGAATCAGGGTATAAAAGGGCAACTTATAATGCTGAGTTTTGGGCAGTAGCGATTGAACCCTCGAGGAGTGCAGACGTATTGAGAAATGCGCATGTGTGCCAAGTGAACTAACAAATTTTATTATGCAGGTAGTCTAGTTCTAGATAACCTCGTATAGAATCGAAGAAATAACTGTGTTGAGTCCAGGTTTAGATCGATGGTTCCACAGATAATTTTACATTGAAGAGACAAAAGTGAATTTAGTGAAAAGTGAAAAAAGTGTTTAAGTGTTGTTTTGCTGAGTCACTCTGACAAAATGTCGGAATACGACTCTGCAAATGAGGACAGAGAATCCGACGCAGAAAACTTATCGGATGAAGAAATATCCGATATGGATATTGAAGAAGAAGAAGTTAATGATGAATCCGAAAAAGATCGGATTATAAAAGAACAGAAGGACTAGATCAACAGCCTCATGAGTCAACTGAAAGTTTTGACGGAGAGTCTTAAAACTTTATCAGATGAGGTGAAATCCTTGAGAGCAGAAATGTCTCAGCCCTCGAAGCCGCGGAAACGGGCTAAGAGAAAAGAAAATGGCTTCTCCTCTGGAACAGAAGAGAGAGTGTCAACCCCCGCACCAGCAAAAGAGGCCCCCATAGGACAACCCGGAAGGAGTATTATAGCTGCAGGAGAGCCAGCTAAGAAAATGACATACACTGCAGCGCTGCAAAAAGTGAATCGCCCAGTAGAAGCTTCTTCTGCACCCGCCGAAGAAATTGGAGTCTTTATTCCAATTGAGCCGAGGAAAGAAAAGGTCCCACCAGTGACCTTGAAGGGCACTGCCGACTGGACTCAAATGTCGAGAGAAATGCAAGCGAAAGGTATAAATTATCAAAGAGCGACCACAGTAAGGGACGGCATTCGTGTTGTACCTCAATCCCCCGATGACCACAGGAAGATGACGAAATTCCTCGAGTCAAAGGGAAAAGAATTCTACACGCTCCAAAGGGAAGAAGAAAAGAAAATCTACGCGGTGGTACGATATCTACCACTAGACGCAGATATTACCATCATCAATGAAGACTTAGCCGAGCAAGGCGTTACCGACGCGGATGTCATAAGGATGACATCCAACAAAACCAAGAAGGCAATACCCTTATTTTTGGTGAAAACCCAAAATAAGAAGATTTTCGAAGTGAAACAGCTCTACGGTATAAATTGTGTAGTAGAGCCGAAGAAAAAGAGCATTGGACCTGGCCAATGTCATAGATGTCAACGTTACGGACATGCGCAAAGTAAATGCACATTCCCATGGAGATGTGTTAAATGCTCTGGAGCGCACAATAGTAAAGATTGTACGCTAACAAGAGAAAACGAGGAGAGAAATGCTACCTGTGCGCTCTGCGGAAAAACAGGTCACCCAGCCAGCTACAAAGGATGTAGCGAGTGGAAACTGGTGACCAAAAAGAAGACTGCGACCAAAGCAAGAAAAGAAGAAGAGAAAAAGATGCCTACTGTCCAACAAGAACAGAAGGAAGGAGATAAGAAGAAGAAAACGCTACCACTCAAACAAGAGCAGAAGAAAGAAGCCCCAAAAAATGGAAAATCTAAGAAAAGCAGCCAAAAGAAGAAAGAAGAGACCAACAAGAAAGGACCCGAAACCACCGAGGATCTAGATACCTTCACCAAAAATATCATGAGCAAGCTCATGAAATTCCTGGAAATAGAGATGGACAAAAAGTTCCGAAAACTCACTAAACCCAACTAATGGAGCTAGTGACCAACGAAAATAAAAACAAACTTAAGATAGTCTCATGGAACGCAAACGGTCTACGAGCCCGTAGATCTGAAATAGAAGAAATAATATCCGAGAAACAACCGGATATTATAGCCATTCAAGAAACGAGACTATCTACAAGAAATAGAATTTCATTTCCCGACCATGAAATATACAGAAATGACAGAAATTGTACAGGAGGGGGCGTAGCCCTAATAGTCAAGAGGAACATCGACCACTATTTTGACGATATACTAAATAATGGGAAAATAGAAGCCGTCTCGATTATAGTGAATACGAATCGAGGACAAATGAAAATTACGTCAGCCTACAAACCACCCCAAAACGACTTAATAGAGGAAGATCTGAAGAAGATGCTTGAAGGAAACTACCCGAAAATCATTATTGGCGATATGAACTGCAAATCAAGAGAATGGAATAGCAGAACTGAAAACCAAAATGGGAAGAAGCTTAAGAAGTACGCCGAAAAACTAAATGCCATAGTATTAGGACCTGAAATTCCGACCTACCTGCCCAGAAGTAATGGCCTACCGGACGTATTAGATATCGTCATAATGAAAGATATTACCCAAGATTTCACACTTGATACTATAGAAGAGGGCACATCAGACCACAACCCAATAGAACTCAGATTGGGACGCAGACCGATAACAGAAGAACTTCAAACGAAAGACTTCACAGACTGGCAAAAGTACAGTGAAATACTCCAGGAGAAAATTACTCAAATTCCACAGATAAGAACCCCTGAAGATCTAGAAGATGAAGTTGAAAAATTAGAAACCCGAATAAAAGAAGCCTACGAGGAAAGTACCAGAAGAATCGAAAGGCCAGCCCCGAAACATCCACATGGTGAAACCCCAAAAGCAATAAAGGAGCTTATAAAGAGGAATAGAAAACTTAGGAAGAACTACAGAACTTCACATAGAGAAGAAGACAAGAAAGAGCTGAATAAACACAGCCAAGTGCTGAAAAATGCACTGAGAGAACTGCGAACAGACAGATGGAACCAAAGAGTTAGAGAGCTAAACACCATAGACCACTCAGCATGGAAGATGCAAAAGTGCTTACGACGCGAGAAAACCGAAATTCCCCCTCTACACGGAGCTAATGGGATGGCCTACTCAAAGCTTGAAAAAGCCGAAGCTCTTGTTGACGCAATAGAACGAGAAGCCAAAATCACCTACAGAGAAGACGATGACAATGAAGACTTAGAAGAAGAAGTCGAAGGAAATGAAGAATTGA
Organism: Aphidecta obliterata; assembly: GCA_963966015.1. Classification (NCBI taxonomy): domain Eukaryota; kingdom Metazoa; phylum Arthropoda; class Insecta; order Coleoptera; family Coccinellidae; genus Aphidecta; species Aphidecta obliterata. Next base: position 44,661,956 of record OZ014427.1, read on the forward strand.
TGTTGGAACCGCCGGAAGGCGATACCATCCCAAACCCAACAACACCAACGGAAATTAAAGAAATCATCAAGAAATTGAAAAACAGGAAAGCTCCAGGGAAAGACAAAGTAACAAACTTTATGTTACGGAAATTGCCCAGAAAAGGAATAGCAGCGCTTACCAATATAGCAAACGCAGTGATGAGAACAGAATATTATCCGGAAAGATGGAAAACAGCAGAAGTAATTGTGTTCAATAAGCCAGGAAAAGATAGAAAATTCCCACAAAACTACAGGCCGATAAGTCTACTGTCAGCCCTTGGAAAAATTGTCGAAAGAGTTATTGCAAAAAGACTCAATGAAGAAACAGAAGCGCTAAATCTGATACCACCGGAACAATTTGGATTCAGAAGAAATCACTCCACAGAACTTCAACTGTTAAGGATCACTGAATATGTCACTGAAGGATTTCAGAATAAACAAGCCACAGGATTAGTGCTATTAGATGTCGAAAGAGCCTTCGACCGAGTTTGGCACGAAGGACTTGCCTACAAGATGATGATGGCAGGCTACACCACCAAAACCTGCAAGATAATAAGAAACTACCTGAGGAACAGGAATTTTTATGTCAAAATAGACGACACATTATCTACCACCAGACAAGTAGAAGCAGGAGTGCCCCAAGGATCAGTTCTAGGACCTCTGCTTTACAACATATATATCTACGATATTCCTAAGAACCCAAGGAATCTGCTAGCCCTTTATGCAGACGACACGGGAATAGCCTTCAGACATCGCCGACCAGATGTCATACACAGAAGACTGCAAGAAGCACTAGAAGATTTAGAAGAATGGTTCATTAAATGGAAAATTCAAATAAATAGCAAAAAGAGCCAAGCTATTCTACTACAGAAGCGGAGACTTGAAATTAATTCCAACCTACAGATAGATGGAGAAGAGATAAAATGGGAAAATGAAGTCAAATATCTAGGAGTAAAACTAGATAAAGGGCTTACATGGAAAAACCATATAAAATATGCAGTGGATAAAACAAACTCAGCAATGAGTAGACTTTACCCACTACTAGGAAGAAGAAGCCAAATGAACCAAAGCACGAAACTACGAATGATCAAGTCAATTGCAAGACCCCAACTAACATATGGCTCGGCGGCATGGGGCAATGCAGCCAATAGCCATATAAAGAAGATTCAAGCAACAGAGAATAAACTGCTCAGAGCAGCAATGAATATGCCGTGGTTCGTAAGAAACCAACAAATCCACAGAGACTTAGAATGGGAAACTGTCACAGATTTCCTAAAAAAGAAGGCCGAGAAGATATTTGAAAAAGCAAGTCAACACCCAAATGATGAGCTAAGAAGACTAGTTGACTACAACCCCGCAGAAGATGTGGTTAGGATACCCACCTATCACAAAAGACCCAGAGATCAACTACGTAGAAACAGAAATTGAGTAATCTCAATTTAAATCATCCAGAAGAAGAGACTCCTATGAAATTCAAATTCATAGGTAACACAAGCATCACACGACAAAGATCGTGATAGAGATACGAACAAGAAGAGTCAAAAGGTTAGTAGGTAATAAATGCCCGGAATCTAAAACAGCAGGTTAGGTTTAGTTAGAGTAGGTCGTGCTTCACACGAAGTCTCACACTGTTCTATCTATCGGAGATAGTTCGTCCATGAGGATTCCCCCTGACTAAACAAAAAAAAAAAAAAAAAAAAAAAAAAAATGAGTTTTGGGAAAAAACAACTGCCTGGGATTATAGTTGAATGGGCAGAAAAAACAAAAAGTTACAGGAACTCATCATTTTGTTATATAATGAAAGCAGAAGGAGAGAGAATTAGGTCAGTTTAAAATATGAAACTAAGCGGGATTTGAAACTGTCTCTTGGAGATTCGTTATAAAGTTATAAAGATAGGATGAAGTTTTATATGAGCATTTGTGTTTCTCTGTATTAGATTTTCCAGTGGTTTTGACATGATGACAATATTTTGTTTGTTGCATGCAAACATAATAAAGTCGTGCTGTCCCAAAGATGAAAAAAACTAGATGATATCTATCAAGAACACTTTCATTCTTTATTCCTCTCAAAATAATTTGCGCATTGGGTAAGCTAATTCCTCTCAAATGTTTCGTAACGAACGAAATAGCATTGAGTTAAGGCAATATTGTCATTTCAGGTGATGTTGTAAATAACTATCGAATCACTTTATAACAGATCCAACACCCTAAATGGGATCCAAGTTTACCTAGGCATATTGTTTGAAGAAATCTTTTAGGCCTAAATATTTCCATCTTATTTTACCGAATTTCACAATTCACAAGATTTTGTTGGAGGATAATTTCCATTTAAAATGTAGGTTTATATTTCTCTGAATTCATGGAGAGATTATATCCCACAGAAAGTTAAAGACAAGCAACTCGAATTAATCCCGCCAAGAGTGAATGTTTGAATACTCACTCCATCTATTGTGATTCATTCACCATTGTCTGAACGGTTTTTTTGTTATGCAATACTGAAGGAAACCCCTCTAACCAGCGCAACTTGCTCTCGAAAGGCTGTTTTAGAACGCATAAATTTTCTCAGTTCAGAAGTTCTGTTAATCCTGGTACAATATCATCTGTCGAAAGGAAAAAGAAGGTTGTTCAATGGTGTTAGGTCTTCCAACCATGTGAACAGATAATTGGTAGTTTGTACATTATACTGAATGGGTGGTGTGATTGAGAGCCCTATTGAAAGATCTTTCAAACGTCTCTGTTCAAATCGGTCAAATGGTTCAAGAGGTATTCGAATTCGAAGTTTTAGGTCATCGATCTGATGAACTTCGTTCCGAAATAGCGTGAATTCAATATTTATCATAGAATTTTCGCTCCTTGTGTCGAATTACGAACTTCCAAATGAACTTTAGTGATGATGATTTGTTCCCTAACCTGGTAGGCCTTATCTTAGTATTGATGAACAGAAGAAATAAATTGTAACAGGCGAGGAACGGATTTGAGCAATTGCCTAACCTAACCCTATTTCATGTTTTAATTTCCATGAAATTGTGCCAAAATCTGGAAGTTGTGAGTGATAGTGGTATGCAGGAATGTGTCACGGAGCCAACATTGAGTTACACAAACGTGCCAAGAAGTTTCAACTGCCTGAATATTCATGCTGGAAAGTACAGGTTTTATGCTTTTATCGATGTTTTCATTATTATAATCGTAGTTACCGCGGTACTTCTAATTTTCTTTATTTCTGAGCGCTCGTACTACTCACACGAGGGCTATAATCATTCCGTCACGATGTCTGTTTTCTTCGAATTTTGGACCGAAAATAGTCTCAATCGACTATGTTCGACTCACTGATGATAAATCCGTCGAAGAATTCGAGTCTGTCCGTCCGGCCGTCCGTAAACACGATAACTCTCGAACGGAACGATCTAAAAACTTGGAATTTTCAGGGTAGGTTCGAATCTCAAATGCCCTTATAATCATCCACAAGAATTTCATACCTTAAAATCACCTCGCTCCACCAACCCCCTCTCACAAAAAAATATTATCCATAATAGAAGAACATTACTAGAATTGAACCGCGTCATGCCACAATACTCAGACATGACAAAAAAAATTGAAAAGCACTGCCGTGAAGTCAGGAGCTTTTGAGCGCTCGTTCATTTACCTTGTGGGTGGATTCGCATTCTCCAGTTTTAGAAACCAATTGGAAAGATTTTGACAACTGTCAAAAAAACCTTCAAACCAAGGCGAAAATCCAGACTTCACGCCAGTGGTTTAGGTAATAATTTGCTAGAATTATCTAAGGTCTTGGTAATGCGATCTGGACAAAATTTCCCACGTAGTTTGAATACATCATTCTTCATCTATTTGATTCTTTTTTTTTTCTTCAGTTAGGTGCAAAATTTCATTCCAATCCAATCAGTAGTTTCGAAATTATCAGGAAAAAAATATTTTGAACGGCCATATTTACGAAACCTCTAGTCTAATTTTGCTCATTGATGAACGTGACCGCGATCCAAACCTACCCTGAAAATTTCAAGTTCCTAGGCCTCTACCTTCGGAAGTTATAATTTTCTATGGATTCTATCGTTCTGGTCATGTGATCTTGACAAAATTTTGCTTCAATATACCATCCTCGATTAAAATAAAAAAATTTTTGTCGATCGAATCCGTAGTTTCGAAATTATCGAGAAAACAAAATTTCAAACAACTGTATTTACAGAACCCCTTATCTAATTCTGCTCATTGATAAACGTGAACGCGACATTTCAGATCCACACCTATCCTGAAAATTTCAAGCCCCTAGGCCTTTCCGTTCGAAAGTTATGATTTCCTATGGTTTCTATGGTTTTTGTCATGCGATCTGGAGAAATGTAGCTTGAATATATAATTCTCCATCAGTATACAAAATTTCATCACGATCGAATCTGTAGTTTTGAAATCATCAAGAAAACTAAATTTCAAACGACCATATTTACGGAACCCCTAGTATAATTTTGCTCATAGATTAACGTGATCACGACATTCGAGTTCACACCTATCCTGAAAATTTCAAGTCCTTAGGCATTTCCGTTCAAAAGTTAGAATTTTCTATGGTTTCTATGGTTTTGGTCATGCGATCTGGATAACATTTCACGTGTAGCTTGAAAACCTCATTTTCCATTTGAGTGCAGAAGTTCATCTTGATCGAATCTGTTGTTTCCAAGTAATCAGAATAACAAAACTTTGAACGGCCATATTTACGGAACCCCTGGTGGAATTTGGCCCATTAACGAACTCAACCGAGGCATTTGGGAATTGAACCTACACTGAAAATTTCAAGTTTCTAGGACTTTCCGTTCGAGAGTTATCGTGCTTACGGCCGGACGGACGGCCGGATGGGCGGACGGACAGACTCGAATTTTTCGACGGATTCGTCATCAGTGAGTTGAACATAGTCGATTGAGACAATTTTCGGCTCAAAATTCGAAAAATACAGACATCGTGACGAAATGATATAGCCCTCGTGTAAGTAGTACGAGCGCTCAAAAATTATGAAAAGCTCTGCCGTGAAGTCAGGAGCTTTTGAGCGCTCGTTTATTCACCTTGTGGGTTGATTCGCATTCTTCAGTTTTAGAAACCAATTGGAAAGATTTTGACCGCTGTCAAAGAAAACTCCAGACTTTACGTCAGTGCTTTAGGTAATAATTTGCTAGAATTTTCTATGGTCGTGGTACGGCGATCTGGACAAAATTTCCCACGTAGTTTGAATACATTATTCTTCATCTAGGTGCAAAATTTCATACCATTCCAATAAATAGTTTCGAAATTATCAGGAAAAAATATTTTCAACGGCTATATTTACGGAACCTCTAGTCTAATTTTGCTTATTGATGAACGTGACCGCGAAATACGCCATCCACACCTACCCTGAAAATTTAAAGTCCTTAGGCCTTCCCATTACAAAGCTATTTTCCATGGTTCTGATCATCGATCTGGACAAAATTTTGCATGTAGCTTGAACACGTAATTTTCCATCTGAGTGCAAACTTTCACTCTGATCGAGTGAAGAAGAAATCAGAAAAACAAAATTTCTAGCGGCCATATTTACGGATTTCCAGGTCTAATTTCGCCCAGTGACGAACTCAACCGCAGCATTCGATATTCGAACCCACCCTGAAAATTTCAAGTTCCTAGGACATTCCGTTCGAGAGTTATCGTGTATACGACAGACGGCCGTACGGACGGACAGACTCGAATTTTTTTACGGATTCGTCATCAGTGAGTCGGACATAGTCGTTTGAGACCATTTTCCGCTCAAAATTCGAAAAATACAGACATCGTGACGAAATGATATAGGAATCGTGTAAATAGTACGAGCGCTAAAAGACTACCACCACCCCCAGGCAATGACATAATATCTCATCAGCAACAATTTGATTTCCTCTCGACCCAACTCATGCAGTCCAATTCCAAAAGTGACCCCATTCTCCTCTTCCACAAATTCCAATGATTTATCTTCCCAAGATATTTTCAATCCTGAAAATATCAATGATTTGATTTCAAAGAGTCTTTCGTCTGGCAACTTCATAGAATTATGGAATAATTTGAATAAATTAATCAAATCAATAGAACCTTTTTTGTCTAAGTCCAATATCATCCATCACCCTATTGATAATTAAATGTTGAATATTTTACAATAGAACATAAGATCCATAAAATCTGAGAAAGAAAATCTAAAAATAAAAATTGATGAACTGAAACCTTCTATAATATTGTTGACAAAAACATGGTTAGACCGCGATTGCAATTTGAATAACAGGATATCATATTTTTCGTCGAGATAGATCAACCAGAGAAGGAGGAGTAGCAATATTACTCAAAAATAATATCAGCTTTTCCTCCCTCTCTTCCCTAGATCAATTTACCTCAGAGGTTTTTCATATTCTGGGAATGAGAGTGCAAAATCTATCAATAATAAATGTATATTTTCCCCCACCGTTTCTATCTGACAAATCATCAACACCTTAAACATCCATACATTATAGGTGGAGATCTCAATATCCAGAGCCCCACCTAGGGGTCTAGTTCTTATAATCCTAGTGGACGAATTCTCGGAAGTTTCCTTTTAGAAAACAACATATGTCTACTCAATGATGGATCTCCCACAAGATTGTTCTTCCCGGTAGGTAATATCAGTGCTCCAGATATCTCACTCTGTTCAAATGATGTTGAAATAAAAATTGAATGATCTGTAGATCACAATCCGGCAATGGTAATCATCAACCAATATGCGTGTCTTCTATTGAAATCTTTACTTCCTATATTCACGTCAGGCTTTAGGTGATTTTTTTGTCGATAATTCCTTAGAATTTTCTATGTGCAAAATTTCATCACAATCCTATGGGTAGTTTCGAAATAATCAGGAAAAAAATATTTTAAACCGCCATATTTCGGTATACCTAGAGTATAATTTTGCTCATTGATTCACATGAACGCGACATTCGCGATCCTGAAAATTCAAGTCCCGTTCGAAAGTTATTATTTTCTATAGTTCTGGTCATGCAATCTGGACAAAATTTTGATGTATTTCGAACACGTCATTCTCCATATGAGTGCAAAATTCCACCTCAATCGAATATGTAGTTTCGAAGTAATCAGGAAAACAAAATTTCGAAAGACCATATGTACGGAACTCCTGGTCAAATTTTGCCCAATAACGAACTCAACCGCGGCATTCGAGATTCGAACCTACCCTGAATTGAGTTTTTAGGACGTTCCGTTCGAGAGTTATCGTGTATACGGACGAAAAGACTCGAATTTTTCGACGGATTCGTCATCAGTGAGTCGAACTTTGTCATTTGAGACCATTTCCGGCTCAAATTTCGAAAAATACAGACATTATGACGAAATATATAGCCCTCGTGTAAGTAGTACGAGCGCTCAAAAACTTATCAGAATAAAATATTCTTGCTGTATATATTGGTCGGATGAATCGAAAGAAAGAAGTAGTAAGACAACGAATATCAGCTTTCCGTAATTATTCGCAGAATCCTTCCATGGAAAATTACAAAAATGCCAGAAAAGCCTAAGATTATGCGAAACGCAAAATCAAACGCGCTAAAAAAACTGCCTTTCAACATTTTTGTGAAAACTTCTCCTCACAACAGCTCCCAAATGTAGAGAGACATAAATAAGTCCAGATTTTGATACAGATATAAACCTGCGCAAAGACCTACAATTCCTTGCGGTCAAGAGATTCTAGACCTCTTATGTCCCCAATCATTCCAATCCTAACTCCACCTCCTATACAGATTGATACTCTTTCCTTCCGGGATATCTCATTAGATGAACTGATGTGTGTCCTAGGAAAAAAAAGAATCTTTCACAGGAATGGACGGAATTACCTATAGCATGTTGAAAAACTTGCCTTTAAATGTCATAATTAAACTCCTTCAAATACTCAATTACAATATACGGAACCCTAACATTCCGGCTTCTCTCAAGGAAACGGTAATAATCCCTGTTTGTAAACCAGGTAAATCCCCTAACCACCCTCATAGTTATGGACCAATAGCTCTGGGGTCATGACTTTCAGTTCTGGTTTAGGAAAGGAAAGTCTATTAAAGATGCCATCTCCTTCCTCAGGTCATCCATATACTCCTCCTTCGCCAGAAACGAAGTTGTACTAACGGTGTTTCTCGATTTGAAACGGGCATATGACTCCATAGACTTTCACTTGCTGAAAGAAACATAACGACTCGAGGGAATTCCAGAAAATATCATTGATCTTCTCGGGTCATTATTTCTTCAACGATCTGTGTACTTAATAGACCCTATGACAGGAAATCTTATAGGTCCAAATCAGGCAAACCTCGGTTTGGAACAAGGCTCTCCAGTTATTCAATATGTATGTTAAAGATATGAGATTACATATAAAAGTTCAAGGGGTGGAAATAATTAAATATGCAGATAACACCACTATGTTCGTCTCTGCGACTAATTTTAAAGAAGGTTTTGAGTTGTTATCTGTAGCATTATCTGAACTGGAAGAATGGTCACGCAAGAAGGGATTACAGTTTCCACGGCACTTTGCTGTCACAAATCCAAAAAATGGATCAACCTTTCATCACTAAAATTATTCAATCGGGGCATTCCCTGGGCTGACTCAGTCAGGTATTTGGGAGTGACTATTCAAAGGACTATGAACTGATCAGAACATAGTAGGTAATAACGTCTGTTCAAGAGCTAGAACCTGGTGGGGCTCTCATCCCTCCACTCTTCTAATTTTGTACAAGTCAGATCCCACTTAGACTTTGGTAGCATTTTTTATGCTAAATGTCCCAGAAGTACAAAATTTGAATAAAATTCAATACGCATCACTACGTACAGCTTTGGGATTTATGAAATCCACCCCTATCAACATAATGTTGGCGGAATCGAAAGAAATTCCTTTTGAACTTCGTCGACTTTGGCTGGCAACTAAATTTTTGTCAAAGCAGAATAGAGTTGATAACAACCCTCTCTTGCCTACCCTGAAATTCCTGTTCTATCTGCTTCATATTTGTACCGACTCAATGAAACCTCCACTAATCGAAGCATTTAAAGTCATTTCGAATCCGGAAAACATCTATTCCAGCAAGGAATTCTCCTTCTATCAGAGTGAATTGGGAGTTCACTATTTTGAAATCGAATTCTTTGACTCTGGGCTACATGAAGACGAAACTAATAATCAGCATTTTCAAAGTAAATGTAGTGAAGTATTTTCAGATCACAAACAATTTATACCGATGCATTCAAGGCTGAAAACAGAGTAGGCCTTGGTGTTTTTTTGGATGAATTTACAATCTCCTATGTTGAACGACTCCCTGATTACTTTTCGATATTTGGAGAACCATCTCCTACATTAGAACAAACAATATCCAAACGGTCTTGATAATATCGGACTTTAAAAGCGCCTTGGAGAACCTCATTCTTCGAATGATTATTTTACGCTCCACATACGAGAAGAATTATTTCATCTAAGACAAGATGGATTTTCTATCGAATTGATGTGGGTTCCCAGCCACACTGGAATTTGTGGCAATGACACAGTACACCAGTTAGCAAAAGAATCAATTAATTTAAACACCTATGATAATATTAGAGGAGATGTCAAGGAATTCTGGCCTAAATTTAAAAAAACTGTTTGGGAGAGGTGGAAGACTCAATTTTTGAATCTTGGATTACAGAAAGGGATTACAGAAAGGCAAACTCTATGCAGAAATGCAGGGTAAAAGTATTTTGCAAATAGACCTTACTAGGAAGTACATATCAACTATAAACAGAACAAGGTCATTACATTGCTCTAGTTCAGAACATTTAAACAGAATAGGAGTAGCCCAATCCCCTTTATGCCATTGTAGAGAAAGAGGAGACATATTTCACATTTTTCTTGTGTGTGATAACAATCAGACCAACATACGAAAATTGTATTCGGACGTAGCATCTGTATTACAAAATCAAATAAAACTCCCCCTTAATAGATGGGAGGTTATATATTTCGAAGATATTCGAATAATAAAGTTGATAATCCCTTTTTTGTTGACGTCAAACATTATTTTGTTAGAATTCTGGTTGAATTAATGTATTTGTATGATTGTGAACTGTGCTCTGCTGTCTGTTGGGTACTAACATCCTTTGTGTTGTTCAATCCTTCTTATAGATCCTGAAGAGACAGAAACTTTTGTCTTTTACCCCAATAGTTGAGTTCTTGGTTAAGGACACAAAATAAAAAAATTAAGAACAAAAAAAAATCTAGCATGAAGAAACCCTGCTGGTTATTGGCCAGGCCAAGACCCATCAAAGATGGAATCAGCAGATAATTTTGAAATGTTTGGATGGTCTCGGTAATCAGGCACATGAAAAGAAGAGAACAAGAAGATGTAATGAATAGGCCTAGGGAATTGAAATTTTCAGGATAGGTGTGGATCTCGCATGACGCGGTCGCGTTCATCAATTAGCAGATTTAGACTAGGGGTTCCGTAAATATGGTCCTTTGAAATTTAGTTTCCTTCAAAATTTCGAAACTACGGATTCGATCGTGACGAAATTTTGTGTTTTAATGGAGAATAATATATTAGCTACATTTTTGCCATATCGCATGACTAAAACCATAGAAACCATGGAAAATTATAACATTCGAACAGAAAGGGACTAAGAGGAGGTTCGGATGGCGAATTTCGCAATCACGTCTATCAATGAGCAAAATCATAATAGGGGTTCCGTATATATGGTCATTCAAAATATTTTTTTTTATAATTTCCAAACTACTTGTCGAATTGCAGTTTCGCACATATATGAAGAAAAATGTATTCAAACTATGTGGGAAATTTTGTCCGGATCGCATTACCGAGACCATAGATACCGTAGAATATTCTAGCGAATTATCGAAAAAAAAAAATGGTCATCTAAAGCACTGATATGAAGTCTGGATTTTTGCCTTAGTTTGAAATTTTTTTTGACAGCTGTCAAAATCTTTCGAATTGGTTTCTGAAACTGGAGAATGCGAATCTACCTAAAATATGGATGAACGAGCGCTCAAGAGCTCTCGACTTCACGGCAGTGCTTTTCGTCATTTTTTCCTCCAAGAAATATCTCTTCTTTTGATTCTATTCATTATACCTAATCGAATGAAGTGTTTTTTAATCTGCCAATGTCCCAGTACTTATTCCTCTGCCTCGACGTGCGCGTATTTGTGTATGGATTTTAGTAGACAGGCAACAGGCCACAATTTTTGAGACATCGATCAAAAATTCGGCACAAAGATGCGGACGGATGAAGTTCAAGACGAGTTTCAGTTTTTGCTGGGAATTTTCAGTTGGAGGTCAAACTGACGAAAGTTATGCTGTTCAAGGATGGCCGAAAAAACAGATGGAAGAACAGCCGTGGCTGGACAAACAAAATTGAATTTGACTCGAAATTTTTCATCTATGAGTCCAACCTCCAAACCATTTTCGGTTCAAAGTTCTGAAATATCGGATATTTGGGCAAAATGATAATGCTCTCTTCCATAGAAACAAGCGCAGAAATTTTAGATCATATTGTCCTCAGTATATTATTCGAGTGATTTGGCGCAATATATCAGCTTCAACGACAAACCTTTCGTTCGATTCTTTTTTTCCGCAAACGACAATCCACCTCCGCCAGTGGAAAACGAAAGGGAGAACGAACGCCTTTATGCTGTGTTAACTTCTATTCCCACTTCGCAAGCCACATTGCTTCTGAACAAAACACAGACACGAAACATGGAGTCGTAAATGACACAAAACAAGTGTTGGCAATTTTCGTCCCTACTGGGTCGTTCCAACTAAATATTCGTTATTCGTATAACATACGGTATACTGCAAGCCATCCCAACAACTTCATATACCTATTATATACAGTCAATAAAGTCGATTACCTATGATGCACTTGCCCCATACACAGGCGGATTATCCGTACTGACTGATACGTGAAGATTTGATTCGACAGATCCAGATCAGACTAACTAAATCTTTCCTTGCCCATTCATTAACATACCAAGCAAGTGTGCCAGGTCTGCATGCATGATTCGAGGTATCAAATCCGTCCGTTAGTGGTGTAAAATCCTACATTTCAGACAGATCTGATCTGGCGCGTGGTCTTTCAGTTCACCTAAAAGACATAACTGACGGACGGATTTGATACCTGCAGATTTAATTCGTACGAACTTCTTATCGCGCCGTATCTGGCTCGTATTCAATCATTAGCGCCCCATACACGGGAGGATTATTCGTACAGTTTTGATACGTAGAGATTTGATTCGAGAGATCCAGACCGGTAGAACTAAGTATTTCCTTGTCCACTGAAAAGCGCCTCATACACCAGCGGAATATATGTCATATCTGATACGTGGCGAGCCAAATTCGTACATTTATCAGTGCGTCAATGGTGAACTACGAGCCAGATACTTTTAGGTCTTTTAGGTGAACAAAAAGACCACGCGCCAAATCAGATCTGTCTGAAATGTAGGATTTCATACCACTTACGGACGGATTTGATACCTCGAATCATGCATGCAGGTGTTATGCGAATTCTTTTGGTCGATAGGTACTACGAGCATTACACGAAATGCTCGAGTCACCGTTTGACCCGATCCATGGGGGTGTCGGTTTCTTGTCTGGACAGCTAGTCGTACAGTTGTTATTTCAAGATGTGGACTGACACACAACCTTCCTATTTCCTATTCGTAGCAACATACTGGAACAGCCTGCGAACAAGGATAAGCGTAAGAGAATTGCGTTGAATTCGTGAGCCGTCCAAATGATTCCATTTGAATTACTCGTAATATTACATTACACGTTACACCTGTCTGGACCCGGCTTAGTGGTGTAAAATCCTACATTTGAGACATAGATGATCAGGCGCGTGGTCTTTTAGGTGATCTAAAAGATCACGCGCCAGATCAGATTTGCATCGTTTGGACGGCCCACGAATTCAACGCGAATCCCTGTTCGCCGGCCGTTCCACTCAGTTGTTATGAACATGCCTAATAGGAAGCTTGTGTGTTAGTCCACATCTTGAAATCACAACTGTACGAATAGCCGTCCAAACGAGAACTGCGAGCGCCTCTGTGATCGCTAGAAAAACCGACACTCATGGATCGGGTAAAACGGTGACCGGAGAATTACTTGTAATGCTCGAAGTACCATCCAAACGAAGAATTCGCATTACATTACGCGTTGCATTACGCGTTACATTACACCCGTCTGGTCCCGGCATAACGCACGGATTCGATATCTGCAGATTTGATTTGTACTAACTTCTTATCGAGCCGCATCTGGCTCGTGGCTAACCATTAGCGCTGCATACACGGACAGATTATCCGTACAGTTCAGATACGTAGAGATTTGATTCGACAGATCCAGATCGGACGAACTAAATCTTTCCTTGTCCATTGATTAACACACCAAAACACGTGCCAGATCTGCATGCGATTCGTGTGGTCATTTAGGTGAACTGAAAGACCACACACCAGATCAGATTTGTCTGAAATGTAGGATTTTACACCACTCACGGGATTTGATACCTGCAGATTTGATTTGTACGAACTTCTTATCGCGTCGTATCTGGCCCGTGGTTAACCATCAACGCAATGATATATGTACGAATTCACAGTCAGTTGCTACGGACATGCTCAATAGGAAGGTTGTGTGTCAGTCCATATCTTGAAACCACGGCTGTACGAATATCCGCCCAAGCGCCTAAACTTTGTGTTCGCTAGAAAAACAGACACCCCCATGGATCGAGTCGAACGTTTTTTTTTTTTTTTGTTAAGTCAGGGTGAATCCTCATGGATCTATCTCCGATAGATAGAACAGTGTAAGACTTCGTGCGAAGCACGACCTGCTCGAACTTAACCTAACCTGCTGTTTTAGATTCCGGGCCTTTATAACGTATTAACCTTTCGACTTTTCTTGTTAGTATCTCTTTCACGACCTTTGTCCTGTGATAAATGTGTTACCTATGAATTTGAATTTCATAGGAGTCTCTTCATCTTGATAATTGAAATTGAGTTTACTCAATTTCTGTTTCTATGAAATGAAATGATACAGCCCTCGTGTAAATAGTACGAGCGCTCAAAAAACTTCATTAATGAATAAGTCCGACGTCGATCAACATCCGTACTACGCAACGAAATGGATTATACCATACCCGTTCCAATATTCATATTTCAAAACGAAGGGCCCACCGTTCAGAACCATGTAATTGAAATAGTCCGACATCAAAGTCGCCGAACTCATCGTATGCAAAGTTTGGCATATTCCTTGAGTAGAATTCTGAGGATGAAACGAAATATTCAAACACTTTCAGATTTATTGCGCTATTATAAATCATTCGAGGAGCTAAGAATACCAAGATTTTCGATACATCATTTCCATAATGCGGTTATTGAATTTCAACGATAAAATATTGCCACATTATTTGGGAACCATAGATCTTTATGAAAAGTTCCAATTGAAATGAAAAGAGCTGATATTCCGAGAAATGCAGATGCTACGAGGAAAATAATTTGAAAAAAATTCTCTATGTTGAAGCGTTTACGAACCATGTTATGAGAATTTAATTCTTATTACCTTCCCCTTTGTTCGTACCTACAATAACCTTTTGCATACAAAGACCAAAGCCACTTCCTTATTTAATGTTCGTACCCGAATACGCGTTAATCCTCGTCTTTCGGAAGATAAGACCAGTTTACGTTCCGCAGAAATGAGTTTCACTCTCACCGAAAGATTGAGGTGATGTCACCATGCATCTGAATATAGATATCTATTTCTTTGGATAATATTATGGCTGTTTTTCGGAGATTATCAAATTCAGTAATGAAATCGAAAGAATTATTCTGAATAAACTAATAGCAAGCCAACAAACAATTCATCTTAACCCAGAGGCCATCAAATCCATTATTCGCACCTGTAGACCGGTTTCGATTCATATCAAATCTCATCAGTATAATAAGCAAATGATAAATTCGATGTAAGAAACAGAAAACCTTCAAAAAGTTGCTTTGGAACAGACAGGTGGCGTGATCGAAATCAGTCTACAGGTGCAAATGATGGATTTGGTGGTCTCTGGGGGTAACATGAATTGATTTGTTGGCTTGCTATTAGTTTATCTAGAATATTTTTTTGATTTCATTACTGAATCTATTCTTTAGGTAACTAGTTATTCAATACATTCACACAGTAGGTAAATCAATTTCATAAGTAGATCCAGATAAAAGGTAAATCCACTAAAAAATAGATCCACATAATTGGTAGATCCACATAATTGCTAGATCTACAGAAAAGGTGTGATCCAAGAAAGACAAGAACCTACTATTAGGAAATGACCTGTTAGGTTTGACGATTCACGTGATTTGCGATCTACCGCCTTCCGATTAAAATGCACTTTATAAGTCAAAATACTACATATTCTTCACAATTAATGTACAATTCAACTTCACTATAATAATTTCCGGTACTCTTGGACCCATCTCTACGAATGGAAACCACATATTTGATGAGGCGACGTGGTCACGTTTCGTCCAAAATCTGGAATTTGATTGCGTCATTTGATTTGGTAATTCGACAACAGAGCGCATTTCTGAAAAACGAAAATTCGGATTGCTGTTTATCTGATATGGAGATAGTTCCCAGTGGACATTGTTCTAGTCAATTAATCGAATTTTTTCTCTTATTCGAATGTTATGGGCATTGTAGATCGTTGAAAGATGATTAATGGAAATTTGGGTTGGAGAATATTGATATAAATGTCCAACTAAATACACTGAAATGATTTTCATTGAAAAAATTGGTGCCCTGTTGCCAAGTTACTTCCTTCAGTTTACTGGAAATCTGATATAGTGATGATTCGAAATGGATTCTAAAGTATTCAGTTAGATGAATCTTGCTATTGTACTCGAACTTTTCATTGTTTTCCTGTGATTTTTTTTCGTGATGGAAGAATAGCTCCATTATGAAAGGAACGTACAATTGCTGTATGTATGCTTTCTTCGATAAACGTTGATAATAATATTTGAACGTTACGGAATTGCGCGGTTGCCAAATTATCAGCGATGGTTATCAGCGAAAAATAATTCATTGAAATTGATGAAAATCTGCATGTCAATCTACCAGTAGTAGATCTAGTAGTATTAGTAGTAGTAGTAGTAGTAGTAGTAGTAGTAGTAGTAGTAGATCCAGTAGTAGTATCCTACTTTTTGAGCGCTCGTGCAACTTACACGAGGGCTATATCATTTCGTCACGATGTCTGTATTTTTCGAATTTTGAGCCGAAAATGGTCTCAATCGACTATGTTCGACTCACTGATGACGAATCCGTCGGATAATTTGAGTCTGTCCGTCCAGCCGTCCGTAAGCACGATAACTCTCGAATGGATCAACCTAAAGACTTGACATTTTCAGTGTAGGTTCAGATTCCAAATGCCTCGGTTAATTTCGTTAATGGGCAGAATTCCACAAGGGGTTCCGTAAATATGGCCGTTCAAAGTTTTGTTCTCCTGATTACTTTGAAACGACAAATTCGATCAATATGAAACTTTGCACTCAAATGGAGAATGAGGTGTTCAAGCTACATGTGAAACTTTGTCCAGATCGCATCACCAGAACCATAGAAACCATAAAAAATTGTAACTTTTGAACGGAAACGCCTAGGGACTTGAAATTTGCAGGATAGTTGTGGATCTCGATTGTCGTGATTACTTTTATCTATGAGCAAAATTATACTAGGGGTTCCGTAAATATGGTCGTTTGGAATTTGGTTTTCTTGATAATTTCAAAACTTCAGATTCGATCGTGACGAAATTCTGTATACTAATGAAGAATGATATATTCAAGGTACACTTCTCCAGATCACATGACCAGAACCATAGAAACCATAGAAAATCATAACTATCGAACTGAAATGTCGCGTCCACGTTTATCAATGAGCAGAATTATACTAGGGGTTCCGTAAATACGGTCGTTTGAAATTTTGGTTTCAAGATAATTTCGAAACTACGGATTCGATCGAGATAAAATTTCATAATTTAATCGAGAATGTTATATTAAAGCAATATTTTTTCCAGATCGCATGACCAGAACCATAGAAACCATAGAAAATTGAAACTTTTGAACGGAAAGGCCTAGGAACTTGAAATTTTTAGGGTGGGTTTGGATGGCGAATTTTACGGTCACGTTCATCAATGGGCAAAATTAGACTAGGGGTTCCGTAAATATGGCCGTTCAAAATATTCTGTTCCTGATAATTTCGAAACTACCGATTTGATTGGAATGAAATTCTGCACCTAGCTGAGGAATAATGTATACAAACTACGTGCAAAATTTTGTCCAGATCGCATCACCAAAACCATAGATACCGTAGAAAATTCTAGCGAATTATCGAAACAAAATTGATCAGCTGAAGCACTGACATGAAGTCTGGAGTTTCGCCTAAGTTTCAGAATTTTTTTGACAGCTGTCGAAAATTCCTTCAATTGATTTCTGAAACTGGAAAATGCGAATCTACCTACCAGGTGCATGTACGAGCGCTCAAAAGCTCCTGCCTTCACGGCAGTGCTTTTCGTAATTTTATTTTTCGAATATTAACTGTTGCCAAGTTATGGGAGCTTGGAAAATGTAAGATAAGGAGCTAACCAAACTCAATCTTATCCATAATTGAATTATATACAGGGTGTTTCATTGGTAAATGAACATACGTTAACCTGAGGTAGAGCTACCCTAGACGAGTCCAGAAAACCTTTTTAGGTCTAATCAACTGCATAGCTGAGTTTTATGTATTCGTCAATATTTTCGAGTGCTTATAACTTCTGAACCATCCAATATAATCAATTAATATTTGGAACGTGAAACAAACTTCCAAGGGTGAATCGATTTATCTTTGAAGTGATCAAAAAATTCAGGTCCGTTTTAGAAAAATCGACTAGAATATAAAGGGTCTCCAAATTCGACGTGAACCTTGGAGGACGTGTTAGCATGACATATTTCCTGTCATTTGAGCCATATTTATTGATATCCAAAAATCAACATTTCACGAGTTATTTGAGTTTTTGTGTTTCTTGAAAAAATTACTCACCTGACTTCATTTTTCTTCAATATTCTCTACGTTGTGCAGGTTTGATTATTATTTTGGATTATTTTCAATAATAAAAAGACGATTAATGAGTGAGACGGGACTGGATGACGAAGACTGCAACGATATAAGGCGCTGGCAAACGGTTATCGAACAACGTCCTAGGACGTTCTAGCCCGAATATATGTCAGCACCTCAGAGGTAAGGTGTGTTAAGTCACATTTTTTCCAGAAACGAGTTATCTACACCATTGGATTTATCCTATTAATTCTATCTTGTGGAAAACAGATTTAACTCCCTAGTTAGTTGGATATAATATACATGCAACTAACTAGGGAGTTAAATCTGTTTTCCACTAGATGGAATTGATAATATAAATCCAATAGTAGTAGATAACTCGTCTCTGGAAAAAATGTGACTTAACACACCTTACCTCTGAGGTGCTGATGTATAATAAATTAGAGAAACAGGCTATGTCATCTTACCATTCGAAACCAAAGTTATGGCTGCGATATGTAGACGATATTTCGGTCGTTTGGCAGCATGGAGACCAGGAACTTCAAAGGTTTTTTCAGCATCTCAATTCAATAAATGAACGAATCCAATTCACTATGGAAGTAGAGCAAGTTGGTAGTTTGCCATTTTTGGATCTTTCAATTCACAAAGATGCGAACATGAAAATTGGACATACAGTATATCGGAAACCAACACATACCAACCGCTATTTACATGCAAGCTCACACCATCATCCCTCTCAATTGAATGGAATTCTCAAGACATTAATAACACGATCCATCAGACTAACAGATGAAGAAAACAAAAACAAAGAAATGAATACTCTCAAAAAACATTCCTGGAAAATGGTTACACTCAGCGCCAAATTGAACGAATTATGAAAAAAGGTGTAGAACGACAGAGACCTGAAGAAGACGATTCATCTAACCCAAAGGGCGTGAAACAAACAACAGACAGAATTAGTCGAATCCTCAAACGTCATAATATTACGCCAATTTTCAAACCCTTTCAAACTTTAGGGGCCATATTGAGAAGCCCGAAGGACAAAATCCCGCTGGAAAATCAGGGAGTCTATGCTATTCCGTGTGCCGATTGCTCGAGATCGTATATAGGTCCAACGAACAGAAGAATTTCCTCGAGGGTAGAAGAACATATTGATAATGTTAAAAAAGAGGTATCAACATCCTCCCTCGTCCAATACGTGAAAAGTACAGGTCATACCATCGATTTTAAAAGGTCAAGACAACTAGCAATTGAAATAGAACAGCGGATCAACATGAATAAAAGACACGACGCCTTAACACTATCTGCGAGCTGGAGAGCAATAATTAATAAATCGAATTCAATTAATAAATATTCTTATGGGTCCTCAATTGAACGAAGCGAAGACAGACAATCATCTGATGGAAACAGTAGCAGGGCGCAGCCTCGGTAGGGGTGAGACCAATGAAACAAAAGAAGTACAGCCGCGATATAATTCAAGACGAAGAAGAACTGAGTCTAAATGAAATTCAGTATAACACGCATTCTTGAAAAAGACGCATTGTGATTGTGGTTGAAACGTTGAAATAAAGTCGAAGTTTTAAATCACGATTATTTCTACACTGTTGGAAAATGATTTCAAGCCTGTCAATCAGAAATTCTTCATAATTCCCCTATTTGAGTTGTCAGGTAGATAGTGAGGACCTATCAAAAGATTAGCTATTGCCCCTATCTGAACATTAACGCCAAATCACTATGTCTCATGTCGTTTATGACATACAAAAGGTTGTTTTGAAAAAAATCAGCTGAAACGAAACTAGTGCCTGCATTGTAACGAAAACTTTTTCAGGAAATAAAGAAGAAATTTGGCAAGTTTCTAAAGGAATTTGTTCATAAATAGGTTGTGGAATTCGAAAATGGCAGGCGAATTGATATTAGAAATTGACTATTCTTTTCTCCATATACCAACTTTTGAATCATTCGAATTATTTTTCAATCTCTATTAGGTACAGCATATTTTCGCTTTTTTCATACATATCATATCCTTCTCTGATGAAAATAATCCGAAATTATAAACAAACTTGGTCAACGTAAAAAAAATGACGACAAATGAAGTAGGGTCAGTAATTTTTGAGCGCTCGTACTACTTACACGAGGGCTATATCATTTCGTCACGATGTCTGTATTTTTCGAATTTTGAGCCGAAAATGGTCTCAATCGACTATGTTCGACTCACTGATGACGAATCCGTCGGAAAATTTGAGTCTGTCCGTCCGGCCGTCCGTCCGTCCGTCAGCACGATAACTCTCGAACGGATCAACCTAGAGACTTGAAATTTTCAGGGTAGGTTTGAATCTCGAATGCCGCGGTTGAGTTCGTGATTGGGCAAAATTCGCCGAGGGGTTCCGTAAATATGGCCGCTTGAAATTTTGTTTTCCTGATTACTTTGAAACTACAGATTCGATCGAGATGAAATTTTGCACTCTAATGGAAAATGAGGTGTTCAAGCTACATGCAAAATTTTTTTCAGCTCACATCACCAGAACCATAGAAACCATAGAAAATTGTAACTTTTGAACGGAAACGCCTAGGGACTTGAAATTTTCAGGATAGGTGTGGATATTGAATGTCGTGATCACGTTCATGTATGAGCAAAATTATACAAGGGGTTCCGTAAATATGGTCGTTTGAAATTTAGTTTTCTTGATAATTTCCAAACTACAGATTCGATCGTGACGGAATTCTGTATACTAATGGAGAATGATATATTCAAGCTACATTTCTCTAGATCGCATGACCGGAACCATAGAAACCATAGAAAATCATAACTTTCGAACGGAAAGAGTGGGTTTGGATCGCGAATTTCACGGTCACGTTCATCAATGAGCAAAATAAGACTAGGGGTTCCGTAAATATGGCCGTTCAAACTATTTTTTTCCTGAGTTTCGAAACTGCTGATCGGATTGGAATGAAATTTTGCACTTATCTGAGGAATAATGTTTTCAAACTACGTGCAAAATTTTGTCCAGATCGCATCACCAAGACCATAGATACTGTAGAAAATTCTAGCGAATAATCGAAAAAAAATTGATCCGCTGAAGCACTGAAGTCTGGAATTTCGCCTAAGTTGCAGAATTTTTTTGACAGCTTTCGAAAATTCCTTCAATTGATTTCTGAAACTTGAAAATGCGAATACACCTACAAGGTGCATGTACGAGCGCTCAAAAGCTCCTGCCTTCACGGCAGTGCTTTTCTCAATTTTTTTGAAAACACAGAACTCAAATAACTCGTGAACTGTCGGTTTTTGGATATCAATAAATATGGCTCAAACGACTGCAAATGAGTCATGCTAACACGTCGTCCAAGGTTCACTTCGAATATGGAAACACCCTGTATAAAGGTTGTTCATCTAAAGTTTTCTATTACAGTCATAAAACAAGAAAAATTATTCTCGATAGACTAATAAAGCACGCCAACCAATTAATACACGTTACCCCGTAGGTGAACACCAAATCCACCCTTTGCATCTGTGGACCGGTTTCGACATACATGTCTCGTCAGTACAGCTAGCGCAGGATAAACTCGATGTGGTCAACAGGCTACCCAAACAACAGAACGCAATGGCGATATCTTTGTCAGGGCAGCCAGGAAATCTTTGAACGGACCCTCATAGATTGTTATCTGCTGCTCTTAGGGCGGACAGGTGGCTTGAGTGGATTGCCGTTGTGTCCCGTTGTTTGGGTATCCTGTTTGCCACATCGAGTTCATCCTGCGTCAGCTGTTCTGACGTGACATGTATGTCGAAACCGACCTACAAATGCAAGGGATGGATTTGGTGTTACGAGTATTGATTTGTTGCCTTGCTTTATTAGTCTATCTCGAACAATTTTTCTTGTTTTATGACTGTAATTGAAAATTTCAGACAACCAATATATATTCTGAATATGAGAATAATTTTGGAAAAAACTTTCGAGAAATAGCAGGATGTAGACAAATACAGATAGATGACAATCCATGTGTAGAAAAAAACGGTTGATAATTTATGAATAAATCTGCTGAAATCCTTTGACGAACGTGAATTTCTAATCCTTTCCTGCATGCATGGTTATCCTTATCCAATGTGCAATATCCGCGCAAGGATCTATTCATTCTTATTTACCCCATCCCAAAGCCCCAAATGGTTTTCTTGGAAATTCCATTTTTCGCGATCTGTATGATTGAAGAGTTTTGTTAGCTGTCTTAAGATTATCTAAAATCAATACAAATTGTGTGGAATAGTTGCGCAGGACCTATTTAATCAAATTCACCTAATTTGAGGCCTCGAAAAGGTTTTTCCTTGGAATTTATTTGACTTAAATGCTTAAAAACCTTGATGTAGCAACTCATACCTGTAAAATTTCAAGATGAAGTTGTCAATTAGGTTGTACTCACTGATCAAGAATTCGGACTCAAGTCCAATTCAGCCCGTCTGTACGGACCGTGAACACAATAACCCACAATATATGTAGCCATCTGATTTTCTTTCAAGAGAAAAATTTTGAGAAAAACCTATCCATCGTATCGAAACTCTGAAGTTAGTTATAAGAAAATAATGCGAAGTTTCATGTATATCGTATGGATTGTATTACAAGAAGTTTTTTTTTTCAACATCTTTATTTTAAACCATTCGCCATATCTTGTTGAAATTTCTTGTTTAGTGTTTATCTGTGTCACGTGAAAAGAGAATTTAGCTTTTTCATCTGATTTCGATGATGTTTTATATTCGGTAGTTCCTTCTTTTGAAATCTTAAGCGCTGGTACTACTTACACGAGGGCTATATCATTTCGTCATGTCAGTATTGACAGAGTTCGACTCACTGATGACGAATCCGTCGAGAAATTCGAGTCTGTCCGTCCGTCCGTCCAGCCATCCGCCCGTCCTTCCGTATACACGATAACTCTCGAACGGAACAACCAAGAATCTTGAAATTTTCAGGTTAGGTTTGAAACTCAAATGCCGAAGTTGAGTTCGTTACTGGGCAAAAACCGACTAGGGGTTCCGTAAATATGGCCTTTCGGCTTTTTGTTCTCCTGATTTCTTCGAAACTACTGATTTGATGGAAGTGAAATTTCGCACTCAGGTGGAGAAAGACGTGTTCAAGCTACATGCGAAATTTTGTCTAGATCGCCTGACCAGAATCATAGAAAATTCACAAAATTTTCAGGGTAAGTTCGAATCTCAAATGCCGCGATTCGTTATTGGGCAGAATTCGCCCAGGGGTTCCGTGAATATGGCCGGTGAAAATTTTGTTTTTCTGATCACTTTGAAACTACTGATTCGATCGAGTTGGAATCTTGCACTCAAGCTACATGCAAAATTTTGTCCAGCTCGGATGACCAGAATCATAGAAACCATAGAAAATTATAACTTTGTAATGGAAAGGCCTAGGAACTTGAAATTTTCAGGATAGGTGTGGATCTCGAATGTTGCGGTAAAGTTTATCAATGAGCAAAATTAGACAAGTGATTCCGTAAATATGGTCGTTTGAATTTTAGTTTTTTTGATCATTTCGAAACTATGGATTTGATCGTGACGAAACTCTGTATTTGAATGGAGAATTATATATTCAAGCTACATTTTTCAAGGTTTGCATGACGAGAACATAGAAACCAGAAAAAATTATAACTTCCGAACGGAAAGACCTAGGGACTTGAAATTTTTGAATTTCGCTTTCACGTTCATCAATGAGCCAAATTAGTCTAGGGGTTCCGTAAATATGGCCGTTGGAACAATTTTTTTCCTGATTATTTTGAAACAACTCATTGAATTGGAATGAAATTCTGCCAATAGATGAAGAATTTTGTCCAGTTCGCATTACCAAGACCATAGATACAGTAGAAAATTCTAGTGAACTATCGAAAAAAAATTGGCCACCTAAAGCACTGACGTGAACTCTGGATTTTCGCCTAACTTTGATATTTTTTAACACTTTTCAAAATTTTTTCAACTGGTTTCTAAAACTGGAGAATGCAAATCTACCTACAAGGACGAGGAACGAGCGCGAGTGTTTTTCATAATTTTTTTCTGTTTTTGTTCAGTAATTAGAAAGTTGAATCACGAAACAGAATAGCACGGACGCTATAAGATGTGACGTCGACGATATCATTGGATTCGTGATCATAGACAAAAGTGATTCCTGAATACTGAATCTGAGAGTCGTAGAATCTACACCTCGTGAAATGCGTCCAAATCTGATCTCTCAATTTTTAGGTGCAATTATCGTGAAAGTATATTATTTCATGAGGAGGAGAAATGTCAGTTTTCATGGCGAGCTTGGGTTCACCCGCCGAACGTAGTGAGGCGGGTAATCGAAGGCGAGCCATGAAAAGTCACTTTTCCTCAGAATGAAACATGTTATTTTTTTTTCAAACATTGAAATCTGGAGATCCACCTTCAGATTGTACTCATATTTACGATATTTATAATTGAGTGATCAATGCAAAGTTTGCCTAGTTACGGTTGTCATGAGAAATTAATTTTGATTTTGACGGACATGAAGTATAATAATTGTTTGTAGCAACTAATTCATCGTTTACATAGCTACAATTTTCCCTCCGGCGTACGGAAATGAAATTCATCGGCGACATAGCAACACTTTTCCCTACGGCTAGGGAAAAGTAAAAGTTTTTACGGCGATGGAAAAGTAGAACTTTTCAATGATCTTGTCCGTCGAAATATGACGTTGTTTCTGTACTTTTGAAAAAAAAACATTTTCCTACAATCGTTTCGGAAGTATAACTTTCCACACGCATTGACGTTTAGAAAGTAGCACTTCCCCAAATGAGTGCGGAAAAAACCCCTGCTATTCCTTTTCCGCATGCATATGCATAGCGTCAATTTCAAGACGAAAATTTTTGCTAACGTCAGCATCAAGATGAAAACTATCCGTGGAAGTGTTTAATTTACGCTAGTAGGAAAAATATTGTTCCTAACTCATGTAGAAAGTGCCTTTTCCACACTTGACTGCTTGACCAAACTCCCGCTCGCTCCGTTCGGTTAACTGGAGTCTCTTGCGGAAAAGTATCACTTTCCACACTTCTTACGAAAATAACTATAGGATATGTTGGATGCAGAGCTGTGCCAAAGGATTGTGCTTGGTACTTGTGAAAGCACATGATGCCCTTTTGTGCTCCCGAGCACTTTTTGAAAGCAGTGCATAGTGTTTAGTAATTGAAGCACTTCAGCAAAAGGCTAAGTGCTTAGTTATCTTCTGGAAAATAAAAACCTATTCTATTCTAATCCCCAAAGTGCTCTCGCGCACTGAAGTGCTCCCGAGTACTTCTGCGGATTACTAAGCACTAAGCCTCTCCCCAATCTTGTCGTAACACGAATATATGCGGACGGCTTGATACCCTAAGATCTAGTATTGATGATCAGTCCAGAGAAAACACTCATAGTTCTCGACATGCTCAAGGTAAGCATCGAATTAGGGACACCTATACATCTTTTCTGACCTGCCAATAATCTCAATCATATAAAAGCTTAGCTGAATAGGTACAATTCTTCTTCCGATTGAATCAAACCCACCTTCAATAGTTTTGAAAAAAATTACGAAAAGCACTGCCGTGAAGGCAGGAGCTTTTGAGCGCTCGTACATGCACCTGGTAGGTAGATTCGCATTTTCCAGTTCTAGAAATCAAGAAGGAATTTTCGACAGCTGTCAAAAAAATTTTGAAACTTGGGCGAAACTCCCGACTTCATGTCAGTGCTTCAGCTGATCAATTTTTTTTCGATAACTCGCTAGAATTTTCTACGGTATCTATGGCCTTGGTGATGCGATCTGGACAAATTTTTGAACATAGTTTGAAAACATTATTCCTCAGCTAGGTGCATAATTTCATTCCAATCCAATCAGAAGTTTCGAAACTATCAGGAAAAAAATATTTTGATATTCGCGATACAAACCCACCCTGAAAATTTCAAGTTTCCAGGCCTTTCCGTTCAAAAGTTCAAATTTTCTATGGTTCTGGTCATGCGGTCTGGACAAAATATTGCTTCAATATATCATTCTCGATTAAAATATATAATTTCATCTCGATCGAATGCGTAGTTTCGAAATTATCGAGAAAACAATATTTCAAACGACCGTATTTACGGAACCCCTAGTATTATTCTGCTCATTGATGAACGTGAACGCGACATTTCAGATCCACACCTATCCTGAAAATTTCAAGTCTCTAGGCCTTTCCGTTCGAAAGTTATGATTTTCTATGGTTTCTATGGTTCTGGTCATGTGATCTGGAGAAATGTAGGTTGAATATATATTTCTCCATAAGTACACAAAATTTCGTCATGATCAAATCTGTAGCTTGGAAATATTCCAGAAAACTAAATTTCAAACGACCATATTTTCGGAACCCCTAGTATAATTTCGTTGATAGATTAACGTGATCACGACATTCGAGATCCACACCTACCCTGAAAATTTCAAGTCCCTAGGCGTTTCCGTTCAAAAGTAACAATTTTCTATGCTTTCTATGGTTCTGGTCATGCGATCTGGACAAAATTTCACATGTAGCTTGAACACCTCATTTTCCATTTAAGTACGAAATTTCATCTCGATCAAATCTGTAGTTTTCAAGTAATCAGGAGAACAAAATTTTGAACGGCCATATTTACGGAACCCCTGGTGAAATTCTGCCCATTAACGAACTTATCCGAGGCATTTGGGATCTGAACCTACACTGAAAATTTCAAATCCCTAGGCCCTTCTGTCTCTAGGTTGATCCGTTCGAGAGTTATCGTGCTTACGGACGGCAGGACGGACGGACGGACAGACTCGAATTTTCCGACGGATTCGTCATCAGTGAGTCGAACATAGTCGATTGAGACCATTTTCGGCTCAAAATTCGAAAAATACAGACATCGTGACGAAATGATATAACCCTCGTGTAAGTAGTACGAGCGCTCAAAAAGGCTTAGGGCTCAGTGCTCGAAATATCGAAATACTTTCACAAAGTGCTTAGTAATCACGAGCCTTCTGTGGAAATAGGTGCTTAGTCCTCGCGAATCGGGAGCCCTTTTTTGAGCGCCCGAAGCTCAAATATTCAGTGCTCGGCACAGCTCTGGTTGGATTCTGGTTGAGAACGATTGAATGAGTCTCATTTCCTTAATCTCGAACCTTTAACTGTATCTTCTATAATTCCGAACTGAATCCCGACTTCAACTGAGTGCTTTTGAAAGTTTTTGACTAGAATTGTCATTCATGTGTTGATATAAATGACGAAGGTGAAAAAATATATGAAAATTTTCCTAGATAAAAAAAAAGCTTTCCGTGAAAGACAGAATGGATGATTTTTCAGATTATAGGCTGAAGACAGATAGAGACGTTTTGTTGTGCGATTTTCCCAATTCGGCTTGGGAATTCACACTGGGCTCAAATGATATTCAGCTGCCTAAGTGAGGCCTAGGTGGTGCTGGATTCCATATTTCTTTTCCATCCATATGTTGACGATGAACGGGGAAGGTCCAACTGCGATATCGTTTGCATTTTACGACGGCATAAACGGAAACTTTTTTCGGCTTTACTTTTTTCATTCCACGTTTGTCGCCTTTCGTTTATTTAATAGACGTGTCGGAGGGATTTTACGACGTACTAGAGTGGGCGTTCTCCCGTTTCGGAGTGAAGGTTTCATCTCTGAGATAGGATATTCTGTGTCCCCAGATCATGTAACTACTTAATGCAGGCTTAATGAAATCATTTTCCATGAAACAGACAAGAGGGAACGGTTATGTTCAATATTAAGGGATACTGCGTGCCCTCTATATACGGAGATGCTCGCTAAGTTTTCACTGGTGCCGTTGTAATCTCCCCTTTTCTTTTTTTTTTCGTCGAAGCGTCTTCTGAGGTCATTTAAGGTATTCCTTTTGGGTTTATCACCTATGTGATCTCATTTATAAGTGAGAACCCTTGTGAATTAGCTGAGAATTCGACATGATGAATGGATAGAATATAAAAAGAAATGAACCATTTCCAAAGGCCAATTCTCACGTAGTTTCAATACATTATTCTTCATATATGTCCGAAATTTCAATTCAATCCAATAGGTATTTTCGAAATTATCAGGAAAAATATAGTTTGAACGGCCATATTTACCGAACCCCAAGTCTAATTTTGCTCATTGATGAAAGTGATCGGCGAAATTGGCGATCCGAAACTATCCCGAAAATTTCAAGTCCTTACGCCTTTCCGGCGTTAGTTATGTTTTTCTATGGTTCTGATCATACAATCTGGAAAAAATGTAGCTCGAATATATCATTCCCAACTGAAATACAAAATTTCATCACGATCAAATCCATAATTTCGAAATTATCAAGAAAACTGAATTTCAAACGGCCATATTTACGGAACCCCTAGTCTGATTTTGCTCAATGGTGAACGTTCCCGCGAAATTCGCGATCCGAACCCATCCTTGAAATTTCAAGTTCCTAGGCCTTTCCGTTCGAAAGTTATTATTTTCTATGGTTTTTATGGTCCCGATCATGCGATCTGAAAAAAATGTAGCTCGAATATATCATTCTCAATTCAAATGCAAAATTTCGTCACGATCAAATCCATTGTTTCGAAATTATCAAGAAAACTGAATTTCGAGCGGCCATATTTACGGAACCCCCAGTCTAATTTGGCTCATTGATGAACTTGACCGCTACATTCGAGATCCACACCTATCCTGAAAATTTCAAGTTCCTAGGCCTTTCCATTACAAAGTTATAATTTTCTATGGTTTTTATGGTTCTGGTCATGCGAGCTGTACAAATTTTGCATGTAGCTTGAGTACGTAATTCTCTATCTGAGTGCAAGATTTCAACTCGATCGAATCAGTAGTTTCAAAGTGATCAGAAAAACAAATTATCCACCGGCCATATTCACGGAACCCCTAGGCGAATTCTGCCCAATAACGAATCGCGGCATTTGAGATTCGAACCTACCCTGAAAATTTCAAGTTTCTAGGACATTCCGTTCGAGAGTTAACGTGTATACGGACGGACGGCCGGACTCGAATTTTTCGACGGATTCTTCATCAGTGAGTCGAACATAGTCGTTTGAGACCATTTCCGGCTCAAAATCCGAAAAATACAGACATCGTGACGAAATGATATAGCCCTCGTGTAAGTAGTACGAGCGCTCAAAAATGATATATTAAAGCTTGTCCAGATTGCAGGACCAGAACCATAGAAACCATAGACAATCATAATTTTCGAACAGCAAGGCCTAGAGACTCGAAATTATCACAGAAGGTGTGTATCTCGAATGTCGCGGTCAGGTTTATCAATGAGCAAAATTAGACTAGGGGTTCCGTGAATATGGTCGTTTGAAATTAAGTTTTCTTGATAATTTCAAAACGTATTCGATCGTGACAAATTTTTGTATTTCAATGGAAAATTTCATATATTAAAGCTACATTTTATCCAGATTGCATGACCAGAAACACAGAAACCATTGAAAATTATAACTTCCGAACAGAAGGGCCTAGGGATTTGAAATTTCCAGCGTAGGTTCGGATCGCGAATGTCGCAGTCGCGTTTATCAATGAACGAAATTAGACTAAGGGTTTCTTGAATATAGCCCCTCGAAATATATTTTTCCTGATAATTCATAAAATACTGATGGTATTGGAATGAAATTTTGCACTCAGATGAAGAATAGTGTATTCAAACCACGTGCGAAATTTAGTCTAGATCACATTACCAAGACCATAGAAAGCGTAGAAAATTCTAGCGAATTATCGAGAAAAAAAACTGGAAAATGCGAATCTAACTACAAGTTGGATGAACGAGTGCTCAAAATCTCCTGACTTCACGGCAGTGCTTTCTTTAATTCATTGTATTCAATAATGCGTTGGAATTCAAAATGGTTCTGGTTATGCGATCTGGAAAAATGTACCTTGAATATATCATTCTCCATTTGAATACAAAATTCGGTCGCGATCGAATCCGTAGTTTTGAAATAATCAAAAAAGCTTATTTTTAAACGACCATATTTCGGAACTCCTAGTGGAATTTTGCCCAATTTCAACTTAACTGTGGGATTCGAGATTCGAACCTTACCTGAAAATCTCAAGTTTCTAGGAAGTTCCATTCGAGGGTTATCGTGTATACGGATGGGCGGCCGGACGGACCGACTTGAATTAGTTTGCACCCAGATGCACAATTGGTAGTTCCGAAGTAAACCAGGAGAACAAAATTTCAAATGACCACATTTACACGAACCCTTGTCGAATTTTGCCCAATAACGAACCTAGCCGCAGCATTCGAAATTCGAACCCACCCTAAAAATTTCAAGTTCTTAGGTCGTTCAGGTCGAGAGTCATCGTGTACACGGACAGACGGCCGGCCAAACGAACGGACAGACTCGAATTTTTTGACGGACTCGTCATCAGTGAGTCGAATCTTGTCAATTGAGACCACCTTATAAGTGATATTCACCTACTGAAAATTCTATGATTCGTAAAAGTGATGAAGTATGTAGAAGTAGATTCCGGGCATTTATAGGGAAAAATCACGTACCGCGAGATGGCGCTGGAATTGACAAAATGTCGGGCCTAGATGTAATAAAGATATGCTGTCATTTCTGTCTTTCATAACAAGTAAATCAAATACTTTGTATAAGATTGCGGGATTTATAATATGCCTTTGAAAGTCGAGATAACCACTTCGGAAATTTTTGATTATGTTGAAAGTGAATGAGAAAGCTGATAGCAAATTACCACTATATAGAAAAGTATTGAGTGACGTATTCAGTGATCCTTAACAGTTCTGTGGAATGATTTCTGCTGAATCCAAATTGTTTCGGTGGTATCAGATTCAGCGCTTCTGATTCTTTATTGAGTCTTTTCGCAATGACTCTCCCAACTATTTCCAAGTGCTTACAGTAGACTTATCGACCTGTAGTTTTGTGGGAATTTTATATCTTTTCCTGGCTTATTGAACACCATTACTTCTGTTGTTTTCCATCTTTTTGCATAGTATTATGTTCACATCACTGCGTTTATTATATTGGTTAGCGCCGCTAATTCTTTTCTGGTCATTTTCCGTATCATCAATTTCTTGATGATTTCTTTAATCGTTGTTGGATTTGGGATATAATTGCCTTCCGGAGGTTCCGACATCCATTCTCCATTTGCTTCTACTACTACTTCTAAGTCTCCATCGTCATCGTCTTCTCTGTAGTTGATTATGGCTTCTCTTTCTATTGCTCCGACCAGTGCTTCGGCTTTACCAAGCTTTGAGTAGGCCAACCCAGGAATTTCAGTTTTCTCGTGTCGTGAGCACTTAAGCATCTTCCATGATGAGTGGTCAATGGTGTTTAGTTCTCTAACCCTTAGCTTTCATCTGTCTGTTCTCAGTAATCTCAGCAATTAACTGAATTATTCAGCTCTTTTTTGTGTTCTTCTCTATGTGAAGTTTTGTAATTTTTCCTGAGCTGCCTATTTCTCTTCATAAGCTCTTTTATTGTCTTTGGGGTTTCACCATGTGGATGCTTCGGCGTTGGCGTTTCAATTCTTCTGGTACTTTCCTCGTAGGCTTCTTTTATTCGGGTTTTCAATTTTTCCAACTTCATCTAGATCTTCAGGAGTTCTTATCTGTGGAATTCCAGTAATTTTCTCCTGGAGTATATCATTGTACTTTCGCTAGTCTGTGTAGTTCTACTGTTATCGGTCCGCGTCCCAGACTGAGTAATCAGGTTGTGGTCTGATGTGCCCTCTTTCATAGTATCAAGTCTGAAATCTTGGGTAATATCTTTCATTATGACGATATCACGTCTGGTAAGCAATTAATTCTGGGCAGGAAGGTCAGAATATCATGTCCTAATACTATGACATTTAGTTTTTTGGCATACTTCTTAATCTTCTTCCCATTTTGGTTTTCGGTTCTGCTGTTCCATTCTCTTGATTTGCAGTTCATATGGCCAATCATGATGTAAGATTGGTTTTACTCAAGCATATTTTACAGATCTTCTTCATTCAGATCATCTTGAGGTGGTTTGTAGGCTGACGTATTTTCATTTGTCCTCGATTTGTATTTTCTCTAATAGAGACGGATTCTATTTGCCCATTAATCAGTACATCGGAAAAATAGTGGTCAATGTTCTTTTTGACTATTAGAGCCACATTCCCTCCTGTACAATTTCTATCATTTCTGTATATTTCATGAAATGGAAAATGAAATTCTATTTCTTGTAAATAATCTCGTCTCTGTCTCTGGCTATAATATCCGGTTGTTTCTCGGATATTATTTTTTCTATTTCAGTCAACGGACTTGTAGACCGTTTGCGTTCCATGAGACTATATTTGAGTTGTTTTTTTTTACGTTAGTCTCTAGTTTGAAAAGTGAAACATCAATATGATAGTATTTCCCACGGGCTATCTAAATATGCTATCGGAAAAAAAATATCGAAAAAAGGTTTTTACAAAAAAAAAATTCTGCAAACAATTTCCGCCCATTTTTTTCATTTAATTTTGCGATTGTGCCGAAGATGGAAAATTTCTCCTTGTAATATACGTCATTAAAGTTTATCATATTTTCTGAATGCTCAATCAATATAATAAAAATCCCCTTGATCGAACTAATGAATTTAGGGAACACATTCCATGTTAGTACCGTCAGCTATGACCCTCCTGCCTATTTTACTAACAAAACAAGACGAACACACTAGTAGTTCTATTGAAATGAACTGTTCGGGTAAAAGCTTCGAGAATGGGAATTAAAGCTGATATCCAAGGTCTGCACTTCTGTCTACAAAATCCTAAAAATTACAAATGACAAAAATATTACCGTAGAGATTTTTTTTCAATTCTTCTTTTGGGCTGGCCTGAACTATATCCATGCAGAGAATTATATGAAAAGTATCAGTCGATTCTCTTATATTGTCGACATCGAACGGTGAAACAAGAATTGAAAAGATGAAATTGGCGTAAAATAGAGTTATCAATACTCAATAATGATTGTCATTAATTTCAAATCAAAGGTAGAAAAGGAGCAAAGCAGTCTGGCACTTCTTTTATGTATACAGCCTGTCAGACCCAAAATGTTTGCCGCATTCCTTCATTTCAAAAGAATATCTGTGGAGCTGAAAAGATCCTGTACTAGAAATATCCATGGGGTTCACCTCTCCATAAACTTCAATCAGTTAATACATTAAATGGGTCAACTGCTAGCTTGACGTCTCCCAGGAAAACGATGTGGGAGATTCTGGAATGGCCACATGTTATAAATAATTGCATCCGTTTGACAACGAAGCGCATTATCACATGAAGTGGAATCCATTTGTTTACATACCTAACACGAGTTGATGTTCATTATTCAATGATGCCGTATAACAGGGAGACGTTTGAAATATCCTGTTCATTCGACAGCGTAGTAGCATTCGGCCCGATTGGTCTGAGCATACAGGTAATTTGATAGTCATAATATCCTATCAAGAAGTGTGTGGCCACTGCATCTGGTCATTAATGAGACCAATTAACTGATTGGTTCTGTAGTAATTCCAATTTACCCTGTACCTCCAGCAGATAGGGATTATTTCGTGGAATGGATTCCATAAATAGGGATAATTCGTGGATATGGCCAGATACGTCTTGATGATAATTACCCTCGGCTTCGGAAAGAGTATCCTCCACACTTCTTCGTAGAGAAGAAATTCTAGTTTTATGAACTCAACCGAACAAAACGCAACAAATTTTTTCAGAGGGTTATCGATTCATGACTTCGTTTTCTCTCTTCTCTATTATGGAACTCTCGAAAAACAATGTTGAAGAAATAAAATCAACTATGAATTAAAATGTGTATTCGAACGAGCTGCGAACACACGTTTCAAGTGGTTTCTAGAAATCAACACGCTTGATCCATTTCATGATATAATAACAATCTTTATGTCGAAAATCTTACATATCTGTATAAAAAAAAATTACGAAAAGCACTGCCGTGAAGGCAGGAGCTTTTGAGCGCTCGTACATGCACCTTGTAGGTAGATTCGCATTTTCCAGTTTTAGAAATAAATTGAAGGAATTTTTGACTGCTGTCAAAAAAATTCTGAAACTTAGGCAAAACTACAGACTTCATGTCCGTGCTTCAGCTGATCAATTTTTTTCCGATAATTCGCTAGAAGTTTCCACGGTATCTATGGTCTTGGTGATGCGATCTGGACAAAATTTTGCACGTATTTTGAATACATTATTCCTGAGCTAGGTGCATAATTTCATTCCAATCCGATCAGTAGTTTCCAAACTATCAGGAAAAAAATATTTTAAAAGGCCATATTTACGGAACCCCTAGTCTAATTTTGCTCATTGATGAACGTGACCGTGAAATTTGCGATCCAAACCCACCCTGGAAATTTCAAGTTCCTAGGCTTTTCCGTTCAAAAGTTATAATTTTCTATGGTTTCTATGGTTCTGGTCATGCGATCTGGACAAAATATTGCTTCAATATATCATTCTCGATTAAAATACAAAATTTCATCCCGATCGACTCCGTAGTTTCGAATTTATCGATATAACAAAATTTCAAACGACCGTATTTACGGAACCCCTTGTATAATGTTGCTCATAGATGAACGTGATCACGACATTCAAGATCCACACCTATCCTGAAAATTTCAAGTCCCTAGGCGTTTCCGTTCAAAAGTTACAATTTTCTATGGTTTCTATGGTTCTGGTCATGCGATCTGGACAAAATTTTACATGTAGCTTGAACACCTCATAATCCATTTGAGTGCAAAATTTCATCTCGATCAAATCTGTAGTTTTCAAGTAATCAGGGAAACAAAACTTTGAACGGCCATATTTACGGAACCCCTGGTGGGATTTGGCCCATTAACGAACTTAACCGAGCCATTCGGGAACTAAACCCACACATAAAATTTTAAGTCTCTAGGTTGTTCCGTTCGAGAGTTATCGTGCTGACGGCCGGACGGACAGACTCGAATTTTCCGACGGATTCGTCATCAGTGAGTCGAACATAGTCGATTGAGACCATTTTCGGCTCAAAATTCGAAAAATACAGACATCGTGACGAAATGATATAGCCCTCGTGTAAGTAGTACGAGCGCTCAATGACGTGTTATAAGAATGAAATAGTGGTTATTTAAATAAATAATAAAGCCTATCAGTAACTAAGAGCTTTCATACAGGGTGTGGTTCCGGTTCTATGGAAAACTTATTCAATGTTCTTCAAAAATTCTTTCGTCATTTATAGCTCATATTCTTGATGGCAATTCATTGAAAATATTATGCAGGAGTACTTTGCCCCTCTCTTAGTTATACTTAGCCTATGGATAGGAAAGACGTAGCAGCTATTTCTGTTATAAATGTCTCTCAAGTTGAGTTTTCAGAAGTACGCGCCTGTGTAACACACTTCGAACATAATATAAGTATGTCATTTTGATAGTTGAAGGTTCGTGATTTATGAAAATGGACTCGTGTACCCGCATTCATAGTATATTAAGAGAAGTGTCAGAGAAGTGACAAGCTTGTGTTCACCCGCCGAACGCAGTGAGGCGGGTAATTGAAAGTGAGCCATGAAATGTCACTTTTCCTTCGAATGGAATATCTTGGTGTTTTTCAAACGATTCAAAATTTATGAAAATCTGGAGATCCACCTTTAGATGGGATTCATCTTAGTTACGGTTGTCATACAAAATTAATATAGACATACATGAAGTATCATAATTGTAAATGGTAACTAATTTTTCGTCTACATAGCAACACTTTTCCCTCCGGCGGAAGAAAAGTAGAACTATTTGATGATCTTGTCAGTCGAATATGACGTTGTCTTCGTACGTTCGAAAAAAATTGTGTTTTCAGTTTTAGAAACAAATTCAAATGATTTTGACAGCTGTCAAACAAATTTTCAAACTAAGGCGAAACTCTAGACTTCACGTCATTTCTTTCTGTAATATTGAAACAGCAAACAAAACAATGTCCGGAAAACCCAGAGGTGTTCTCTATGAAAGCATCTTCAGAATGGTTCACATTTGCATCTTTCGAATGTTCCTTATTCGCATCTTCTTCCATGTTCCACCTTTGCTTCTTGTTTCTCATTTTTGAGCGCTCGTACTACTTACACGAGGGCTATATCATTTCGTCACGATGTCTGTATTTTTCGAATTTTGAGCCGAAAATGATCTCAATCGACTATGTTCGACTCACTGATGACGAATCCGTCGAAAAATTCGAGTCTGTCCGTCCGTCCGGCCGGCCGTAAGCACGATAACTCTCGAACGAAACAACCTAAAGACTCGAAATTTTCAGTGTGGGTTCAGTGCCCGAATGCCTCGGTTGAGTTCGTTAATTGGCCAAATTCCATCAGGGGTTCCGTAAATATGGCCGTTCAAAGTTTTGTTTCCCTGATTACTTGAAAACTACAGATTTGATCTGAATGAAATTTTGCACACAAATGGAAAATGAGGTGTTCAAGCTTCATGTGGAATTTTGTCCAGATCGCATGACCAGAACCATAGAAACCATAGAAAATTTCAACTTTCGAACGGAAAGGCCTAGGAACTTGAAATTTTCAGGTAAGGTGTGGATCTCGAATGTTGTGATCACGTTCATCTATGAGCAGAATTTTACTAGGGGTTCCGTAAATATGGTCGTTTGAAATTTAGTTTTCTTGATAATTTCAAAACTACAGATTCAATCGTAACGAAATTTTGTATACTAATGGACAATGATATATTCAAGCTACATTTCTCCAGATCACATGACCAGAACCATAGAAGCCATAAAAAATCATAACTATCGAACAGAAAGGCCTAGGAACTTGAAATAATCAGGATAGGTGTGGATTTGAAATGTCGCGTTCATGTTTATCAATGAGCAGAATTATACTGGGGGTTCCGTAAATACGGTCGTTTGAAATTTTGTTTTTTCGATAATTTCGAAACTACGGATTCGATCGAAATGAAATTTTGTATTTTAATCGAGAATGATATATTGAAGCAATATTTTGTCCAGATCGCATCACCAGAACCATAGAAACCATAGAAAATTGTAACTTCTGAACGGAAAGGCCTAGGAACTTGAAATTTTCAGGGTGGGTTTGGATCGCGAATATCGCAGTCACGTTCATCAATGAGCAATTAGACTAGGAGTTCTGTAAATATGGCCGTTCAAAATATTTTTTTCCTGATAGTTTCGAAACTACTGATCAGATTGGAATGAAATTTTGCACCTAGCTGAGGAATAATGTTTTCAAACTACGTGCAAAATGTTGTCCAGATCGCATCACCAAGACAATAAATACCGTAGAAAATTCTAGCGAATTATCGAAAAAAAATTGATCAGCTGAAGCACTGACATGAAGTCGAGAGTTTCGCCCAAGTTTCAAAATTTTTTTGACAGCTGTCGAAAATTCCTTCAATTTATTTCTAAAACTGGAAAATGCGAATCTACCTACAAGGTGGATGTACGAGCGCTCAAAAGCTCCTGACTTCACGTCAGTGCTTTTCTCAATTTTTGTTTTCTAAATTTTCCACTTCCTCCTTTTCAGAATTCGCTATTCTTACAGTATCTGCTGTAGATGTACTCGGTTTGATAATCACTGATGAGGTGATGTTGATTTTAGAAATCGGTTTGTTTCCTGAAGTTTTTTTCCTTGCCAGTTTTGATAGGTTTTTCAATTTTTTCTTCTCTTCCGTTTTGATTTTGGCTTCGAGCCTCAGCTTTCTCTCTTTTCAACAGCTCGTTCCTTTTCTTTCTCTTCAATAATTTTCTTATTTTTCATTTCTTTTCAAGTTGCTGAGGTAATCACGAATGGGAGTTTCTCCGAATTGGTTATCCCTTTTCTCTCCGGAGTTACCCATTGTAAAGTTTTCTGGAGTGAAACTGGTTCATGGAGATTATTATTGGTTATGATATTTTTATTGTTATTAGTGTCGAGGATCACCGGTATATTTTCAATATCAAAAATTTGAACCTGAACATCATCGACCTTATCAACATGTTTTGTTGATACATTAGGTTCCAGCCAATTCTTCACTTTCAACTCTAGTTGCTTCCAATTCTTCACTTACAATTTGGATTTCTTCGAAATTACGGTCAGCACCAACTCATGATCTGCCCACTGTATTTCATTCTCTTTATTTATTTCCATGTTAATTTCGTCTATAATCTTTTCTTCTTGTGATAACGTATCTTCTTCCGTTAACTCTTCAATAATTATACTCAAGCATTTCAAGTACTTGTTTTTATATCTGTTTTTCCAGTTGCTACCTAAGTTTGTGAGATGTCATCTCCAATAATTCGTTTCAATGCACTCAAATCAAGCGTTTTGTTAACTTCAGAAATATTTACGTTATTCATCTCAATTGGATCTGCAACTTTAGTTGTCTCATCTTTGCTTAAACATTTTGAATAATCTATTGCATTTGGATTCCATGGAAATACCCCACAAGCTCTAAATCCATTACGAATGGTGTTTTTTGTGAGACATTTGTCGATTATTAGTTCAAGAATGGGTGCGAATTGATCTTTGGTCAGAGATTCTATAAGATGTGAACGCGTCCATTCCATGACACCACGTTTCCATGCGTTTTTCACTGGTTTGAAGGCAGCGACGTTTGCTGGTTGTAGTATCCTTGTAGAATTGGTGTATAATGCAATTGAAATTATTCCTACATCAGAACATAGCTGACTCAATTGGTAGGTCAGATGAGTGGAATGACCATCCACAAACTAAACTTATAATTGGAAACACAGTTCCTTCATTTCACAGATGAAGATGTAAGATGTTGGTGACATATTCATAAAAAGACTCAGCTTTCATCCAGCCGTTGTCTGAAAGGCCATGGCCCCAGTCATCCGGCAAACTTTTGGCGATTTCAGCAGTTCGTCTTTTATTTGGAGGTATGATGTCCTCATTTGTCCCAAAAGTAAACATGGCTGTTAAGCTGGAATTTGCCTGTCCAATATCAACTTCATATATATTTTTGACACCTCGAGGTGCGATTACTTTTGTACATAGCAAAAAACAT
Organism: Aphidecta obliterata; assembly: GCA_963966015.1. Taxonomy (NCBI): domain Eukaryota; kingdom Metazoa; phylum Arthropoda; class Insecta; order Coleoptera; family Coccinellidae; genus Aphidecta; species Aphidecta obliterata. Next base: position 44,701,076 of record OZ014427.1, read on the forward strand.
GTTTTATCCCCATTAAATAGGAATTTTTTAGTATCTCCAAATATCCTTCTTCCTCTAAATAACATTCAATATTGGTGAACCATTTTCTCAAGTCCTTCTCGCTTACATTGGCACTTGCTTTGGTTACCGCTTCAGATGTTCTTGAAAAACGCCTTGAACCATCCGTCGCCAGAAATATTATCTCGGAAGGGATTGGGCCGAGGATTTACATCAAGAAATTGTTTAACACTCTCTTGAATATCTTCCTTCCGGCGGGGAAAGCCTTTTCTGTGGCTACATAAAATCCATTCAACTAAAGTCGCTTCTCCTGTTTCATTGAGAACTGGGGAAGGTCCTGGATCTATTTTCCGGAATTTATTGACACCTCCTCGAAAACAGTCAATGGCATGGTGTCAACAAATATTTTCTTGATTCGGAAGACCGAGAAGACTATAAAATCATATTCAGTTATATGCTTTTTTTCAAAAGGTGCAATAAGGATTAATTTTAAAAAATGATTCCTCTGAATAGTCATTATCAGCCCATGTCACTTACTATTCGACGCAATAGAATTGACATAGTTATTGACAGTGTGAAAGTCTTAGTTCACAGCAAATATTATTTCTAGTCTGGGTTCAGATCTCGATGTAACAGTTACACAGCGAATATCTCAGTAATGGCTACTTGGCTTTAGCGAAAATTACAGCAATAGACTCGGGTCCCAACAATAACTATAGCTTGTCTCTGTTTTCGATCCCTGGGGCCAGAAAATTCATGGTGCGCATAGAAAATTTTTCAAAGAACTCGGAGGTACATCAAGATGCACTCTTCTGAGTAAAATCGATAAATCATGTAAAAAACTGAATTGAAACAGATTGTGATAATTCATCAGGGAAACTAGGCTTGGACGGCTAAGCAGAATGTAGCAAAAAATATTATGAAAAGCACTGCCGTGAAGGCAGGAGCTTTTGAGCGCTCGTACATGCACCTTGTAGGTAGATTCGCATTCTCCAGTTTTAGAAACCAATTGTTGAAGAGAAAGAAAAGGAACGAGCTGTTGAAAAGAGAGAAAGCTGAGGCTCGAAGCCAAAATCAAAACGAAAGAGAAGAAAAAATTGAAAAACCTATCAAAACTGGCAGGAAAAAAAACTTCAGGAAACAGACCGATTTCTAAAATCAACATCACCTCATCAGTGATTATCAAACCGAGTACATCTACAGCAGATACTGTAAGAATAGCAAATTCTGAAAAGGAGGAAGTGGAAAATTTAGAAAACAAAAATTGAGAAAAGCACTGACGTGAAGTCAGGAGCTTTTGAGCGCTCGTACATGCACCTTGTAGGTAGATTCGCATTCTCCAGTTTTAGAAACCAATTGGAAAGATTTTGACAGCTGTCAAAGAAAATTTCAAACCAACGCGAAAATCCAGACTTCACGTCACCATTTTCTTTTTCGATAATTCGCTAGAATTTTCTACGGTATCTATAGTCTTGGTAATGCGATCTGGACGAAATTATACATTATTCTTCATATATGTGCGAAATTTCATTTCAATCCAATAAGTATTTTCGATATTATCAGAAAATATATAGTTTGAACGGCAATATTTACAGAACCCCTAGTCTAATTTGGCTCATTGATGAAAGTGATCGCGAAATTCGCGATCCGAACCTGTCCTGAAAATTTCAAGTCCTTTTCGTTCGAAAGTTATGATTTTCTTTGGTTTCTATGGTTCTGATCATACGATTTGTAAAAAAAATGTAGCTCGAATATATCATTCTCAATTTAATTACAAAATTTCGTCAGGATCGAATCCATAGTTTTGAGATTATCAAGAAAACTGAATTTCAAACGGCCATATTCACGGAACCCCTGGTCTAATTTTGCTCATTAATAAACGTGAGCGCGAAATTCGCGATCCGAACCTATCCTGAAAATTTCGAGTCCCTAGGCCTTTCCGTTCGAAAGTTATGATTTTCTATGGTTTCTATGGTCCTGATCATGCGATCTGGAAAAATAGTAGCACGAATATATCATTCTCAATTGAAATACAAAATTTCGTCACGATCAAATCCATAATTTTGAAATTATCAAGAAAACTGAATTTCAAACGGTCATATTTACGGAACCCCTGGTCGAATTCTGCCCAATAACGAACTTTACCGCGGCATTTGAGATTCGAACCTACCCTGAAAATTTCAAGTTTTTAGGACATTCCGTTCGAGAGTAATCGTGTATACGGACGGACGGACGGCAAGACTCGAATTTTTCGACGGATTCGTCATCAGTGAGTTGAACTTAGTCGTTTGAGACCATTTTTGGCTCAAAATTCGAAAAATACAGACATCGTGACGAAATGATATAGCCCTCGTGTAAGTAGTACGAGCGCTCAAAAATGAGAACATGTTCAACCTGTAAGTTTTGGAGTTTTGTTCCTTATTGGCATAAATAATAACTAATAGCAATGGAACTTAGCGCCTCAAGAGCCTATATCGACCTATATTTTTGAAGTTATCTTTTGATAAAAGAAAAGTAATGAAAAACCCTTCCATGAAATCTGAAATAAATATTCTTCTCTTCCTCGAAACTCAGCCTCCAAAATACATTATTGTTCGAATTCAGAATCTAATGAAATCAATACTGAATAAAAAATTACGAAAAGCACTGCCGTGAAGGCAGGAGCTTTTGAGCGCTCGTACATGCACCTTGTAGGTAGATTCGCATTTTCCAGTTTTAGAAATCAATTGAAGGAATTTTTGACTGCTGTCAAAAAAATTCTGAAACTTAGGCGAAACTCCAGACTTCATGTCGGTGCTTCAGCTGATCAATTTTTTTCCGATAATTCGCTAGAATTTTCCACGGTATCTATGGTCTTGGTGATGCGATCTGGACAAAATTTTGCACGTAGTTTGAATACATTATTCCTGAGCTAGGTGCATAATTTCATTCCAATCCGATCGGTAGTTTCGAAACTATCACGAAAAAAATATTTTGAACGGCCATATTTACGGAACCCCCAGTCCAATTTTGCTCATTGATGAACATGACCGTGAAATTTGCGATCCAAACCCACCCTGAAAATTTCAAGTTCCTAGGCCTTTCCGTTCAAAAGTTAGAATTTTCTATGGTTTCTATGGTTCTGGTCATGCGATCTGGACAAAATTTCACATGTAGCTTGAACACCTCATTTTTCATTTGAGTGCAAAATTTCATCTCGATCAAATCTGTAGTTTTCAAGTAATCAGGGAAACAAAACTTTGAACGGCCATATTTACGGAACCCCTGGTGGAATTTGGCCCATTAACGAACTTAACCGAGCCATTCGGGAACTGAACCTACCCTGAAAATTTCAAGTTTCTAGGACATTCCGTTCGAGAGTTATCGTGTATACGGCCGGACGGCCGGACGGACGGACGGACGGACGGACAGACTCGAATTTTCCGACGGATTCGTCATCAGTGAGTCGAACATAGTCGATTGAGACCATTTTCGGCTCAAAATTCGAAAAATACAGACATCGTGACGAAATGATATAGCCCTCGTGTAAGTAGTACGAGCGCTCAAAAAGTTCGAAATATTGAAATCTGACAACTTCCGATAGTTTACTACCTTTGACTCGACCAATTCAATATCTAAAAATACCGTGATGTATCTCATTAATAGGGTCAAATAGGGTCCACTTATTGAAAGAATACCCTCTCTAAATATATATCCACTGAAACGGGAAACGAGAGTGAAGATTAATAGGAGCTGTTGTTCTTTCATTTGCTCCCCCTTTGATAATATTTTATTATTCCTCTTTCGAATTGCTGTCTTTGATCTCATCAACTTATCTCGGAAGGTCCTAAGTTTCACAGCTAATAGGATTGAATCAGTTGAGTGCCTACCGTTCTTAATCTCGTTACTCATTATTAAGGGTTAAGTACATACTTGGCCTGACGAATTATAAAAGTCGTAATCGGCTCACGTTTTCCGAACTCCCATATTTTATGGTAATTCAATTACATGACGCGAAATAAGGCACGTTTATATGATTTCTCGACACTGTTCACTTTAGAATACAGATTATTATTGAGGATCATCCCACTTCACGACTTCAAAAAGATTTGTATACTGGGCGAAAGAAAATAAAATATATAAAGTAAATATCACAGGACCATTTTATCGCACATATGAAGGTAGGGGACATCTGTGCTATTTGGGAAATGGTATTTAAAATGTATATAAAGAAGTTAACTATGTCAAATTATTACTGAATCACTCGTGAAAGAGCTGGTGACCTTGAAACTGCTCGAACGATATTGATGAAGGAATTTGGGATGGTTTGGAAGACCAATTAGATCGCATATCTTGGAAGGCGCCAAAGATTGATTGTATCGTATCTGATGATGAATATATTGCGAATTGAATAGTATTTGATGTATATTCCATAACGAATTAAAATAGTTATCGAAGGATTGGTACTTGTAAAATAAAATCAGAATTTTTAGATTTTGATTTATCACCGACATGACAATTTCCATTTGAGAACTCTTTGAAAGCAAGGAATAAGCGGAAGAGCTCAAGCCAGAAGTAGTTTCCCAAACGAGCAAAGCTGAACCTTCACAATATTTGTCTTTGGCTTGGTCCACAGACGCACAAACACTCTTTGCCGGTTACTCTGATAACATTATGAGGGTATGGCAAGTGAGCATCTCCCATTAAGTTTGTGATTTCATAAATAAGACCAAACATATCATCAGGGTTAGGGCATCCGGAAAACCTAAAATTTGAAGAACATAATGTATGAGGAAAAATAGAACAATAGCTGATGGAGCAGTTTGCTGATTTCATATTTCCACTCATTTCAATGAGCAGTATAATACTATAAGCTCAAATATCTATCTAACTCAGCTAGGAAAAAAACCTTTCTTGGAAAATGAAAATAACTTAATGTGTGTATCAAAAAAACTATTCAAAATGTGTAGTTCTCAGGTTCAAACCTGACGGTTTTATCTCAAGGATATTAAAGTCAAATTGAATATTGAAAATTCAAACTTTATAATTGAGAGAAAATATAATATAGTTGTCCCACTCTTATTTGCCCTACTTGATTTGCTATGGAATTCAAGGTCATAGGATCGTAAACGGCCGCCAAAGCGAAGTGTTTCATCTTGTTGTCTAATATTTGGTATCCGCAACGGAAAATGCATATAGAAAACCGAAACTCAAACGAGAACGACAATGCTTTTCTTATTTCCTTTTCAAACACAGCCACATCCAATCGAAATGAGAAAATAGTGCACTTGAAAGCGTACCTACTCCTCTGATATTAATTACAGTTGCCGTGTATCATTTTTCATGTGCACCAATGTAGTAGGTACACATGAAATAAAATGGTGACTGTGAGCTGAAATTAGTCCTTCAAATAAAACAAAATTGTTTTTCACACAAAAAAAAAAAATATTTTGCTGAGATTTCTGAGTTTTCCAGAGCCCAAAAGTAACAGAAATAAAACCAATAAAGAACACTAAAAAGAACTTCAGATTCACGAAACAAAGTCGCAATATATCTGGCCCCCAGCAAGTATTAGACTTGTGAAGTACAAATAGGAATTTTCGGCAGATAATTTGTTCCAATGCAGCAATTCGTAGCCGCATCTGTGAAGAAAACATTAGGCAAAAGAAATATTTTTTTTTCAGAATATCCATAGACTCTTAAATTCCTCCAAGGCAGATTGGTGTGTACGCTCCGATTAAAGGATATGCATAACCACAATAAGCCCCAGAAAATTGATTTGAAATCTTGTTGCTGAATATAACAACCTACTTCAAGGTAGATATCATCTTGAGTTAATCTCAAAAATTCACCTGACGTGAAACAGAATAATTTACGTATAGTTAAACACAAAAATTCACCCAAAGTAAAACCAAAAATTGTCTTATACGATATTAATCAAGAATAGTTCAGCCATACTCAAAATATAAATGCGATGATGATAAAAACACACTGTTTGAAGTTTTTCTATCATATATATACTCTTTGGCGATCGATTTCAGTTTCATAACACCATCATAAGGCCAGCTGAATATATATAATTACGTTTTTGGGGCGAAAGCCGACTTTAAAAAAAAAAAGATTTATTTACAACGGAAGATATGCTACCTATTCTAACAATTAGCTGGAAAGAAATGCACTTAATTATTATTGACGATGAATTCGTCTTCAAGGTATTTATAACATTCTCTTATCTGCAACTGAACAAACAACACCCACGTCATAATGTGGTGTCATTTAAATGCTTAGTAATCAAAATGTAACATGTTCATATTCAAATGGAATGCAATACAGATAAGCGATGCATCTAAGGTATACAGGGTTGGCATTATGTAATTCCTCTCCACCTTGAATAAAGGTATCCCCTGTAGTAGGTGTAGCTTTACAAAAAATATCTTTTCTTAAGTATTTCAAAATAAAATAAGTAATAATCAATAAAATGATTATTATATAAACAAAGAATAGGGTAAATCTTGAAGGCTGGAGATTCCATTGATCCAGGTCCTCTATCTTGATATCCGGGATGTCTTCATATTTCCGGGATTTAATATTTGTAGAATTTGGGTTGAACAAAGTCATCTTGGGTAAAATCACGTATTTTTCTTCATTAAATGTAGTAGTTGGGAAGATTTTTTTTCTCTTGTTGCTCACAGCACATTTAGTTCGTAGAATTGTCATAGGAGGCACAAAATAATGTCTTGTTTGCTGAAGACATTTTTCTAAAACGTTTTTATTTTCGATGGATAAGATATTTCCATCTTCTAGTAATTTTAAATCTGGGGAAAGTACCGTTGTCGTTCTTGGACAGTTTTCGGTGTGGTTTTTCAAAATGTTTCGAAGGCATGCTGGTGATTCTGCTAAGGTGTCTTGATCGCATAGATAATCATCTTCCACTGGATGGCAAAATTTCGTTGACCATTTCAGGGTTTCTTCTTGTGAGAGTAAATGGGGATCGGTATATGGAAGGGATAAATTGTTTTGCGGTAGATAGTAAAACTTGTATAAATCATAACTTTCTTCGTATACCGTTGGGATAGATATTAAAAATAGTAATGCTTTCTTTTTGAAAATTACTTTCGTATGACATATCTGATAATAATCTTTCCGATGATGTAAAGGTATTATCGTCACATTTTTTATTATTTCAAGGAATTTTGAATGAGGTAATATCTATTCATGTAAAAGATGTAATCTTGCAAAACTCACTGCGGTTGCATTTTCATCTAGAATATTTTTGATCTTTAAGTTCAAATGTCAGGAGATGCATGTGTTGAATCTCTTGCATTGCTGGTATAACTTGAAGCAATTTGAGGTTTTCTGACATTTTCTGAAATTTTTCAATATACTTATTTTTTAAATCATTTACGACTGTTGCGATCTTTTTTTGATTTCTTATCAAAACTTTTTATCAGAAAAACGAAAAAGTTTTTATATTGTTCTCGTTATCAGAAATTAACGTTCTGAATAAAATCTTTGATATTTTTCCTCCTTAGTTAATTAGTCCTCTTTCAATATTATTAATTGCATATGTTCATTCAAAACTTCCCCCATTTTTTATATTATTTGTGTGCTATTTAAAATTTGCTGTTCCAGCAAAATTCAATTTTGACTTTATTTATTCGATAATTAATTATCATATTTTATTTAAATGCAATTGGTACATATTGGTACATATTGGTACATATCGTCCTTTATTGGAATAACATCCAATCATAACATGATAATTATTTTTAAGGGTTCTTTATCCCTTTAAGTCTACTTGGAATTTTTAAATTGAAGCTCTTTCTATAGCAGAGTTTTGTTTTATCGGCAGGATGTGCCTAAACACATTACTTTACCTTTTGAGCGCTCGTACTACTTACACGAGGGCTATATCATTTCGTCACGATGTGTGTATTTTTCGAATTTTGAGCCGAAAATGGTCTCAAACGACTATGTTCGACTCACTGATGACGAATCCGTCGGAAAATTCGAGTCTGTCCGTCCGGCCGACCGTATACACGATAACTCTCGAACGGAATGTCCTAGAAACTTGAAATTTTCAGGGTAGGTTCGAATCTCGAATGCCGCGGTTAAGTTCGTTATTGGGCAAAATTCGCCAAGGGGTTCCGTAAATATGGCCACTCAAAATTTTGTTTTCCTGATTACTTCGAAACTACAGATTCGATCGAGATGAAATTTTGCACTCTAATGGAAAATGAGGTGTTCAAGCTACATGCAAAATTTTGTTCAACTCGCATCACCAGAACCATAGAAACCATAGAAAATCATAACTTTCGAACGAAAAGACCTAGGGACTTGAAATTTTCAGGATAGGTGTGGATCTCGAATGTCGTGATCACGTTCATCTATGAGCAAAATTATACTAGGGGTTCCGTAAATATGGCCGTTCAAAATATTCTGTTCCTGATAATTTCGAAACTATCGATTTGATGGAATGAAATTTTGCACCTAGCTGAGAAATAATGTATTCAAAGTACGTGCGAAATTTTGTTCAGATCGCATCACCAAGACCTTAGATACCGTAGAAAATTCTAGCGAATTATCGAAAAAATTGGTCAGTCTGGATTATCGCCTCAGTTTTAGAATTGGTTTGACAGCTGTCAAAAATTTCCTGTTTCCAAAACTGGAAAATGCGATTCTACCTACAAGGTGCATGTACGAGCGCTCAAAAGCTCCTGCCTTGACGGCAGTGCTTTTCGTAATTTTACTAATGCAGTCGAGTTGGGATTACAATTCGTAAAATAATGAATTTCAATTTTATGGATTTTACAAAAATCTTGGACTACGCCATTTTTAAATTCTAATCCATTGTCACACGTTATTTTATTGGGAATGCCGTACCTAACGTAATTCATAATACATTCTTTCTAGAGATTAGTATTTGAGACGTAAGCTTTTCCTTACTTGATTCGTAATACATTGTTAAATAATCGCGTTATTGAGCAGGGCTGGCTCTAGTGACATTATAATCAAGGGACTGAAATTGAGAATTGAAAAGCCAATTGTTGAAATATGAATATTACAAAACTTCGAACATCTTTATTTATGTTCGGCCAATAATATTTTCGTTTTAAACTGATTAAATTCTCTCGTAATCAATCGAGTTTATCTCGTATCATTTCAATCAACACTTGAAATTGAATATTATGAAATTCTTTTACAACGCCATTTTTAAATTCGAATATTTATTTCAATATTTAAATCAGGGAATTTTAAATTCATTTTTCATATTTAAGGAATATAGTGTATGAAGTATGATACTTAAACATGTCTTAAAGAAAATAATATAATTTTTTCTAATTCTTCATGTAATTACGAAGCGAATAAAAATGATGATTATTAATAATATGAAACAGTGTTTGTAAATACCGTTGTTCAAAAAATGTCTGAAGGAGAATACATTAATCCTTCTAATGTTTTATGCTACTAACAAGCAAATGAAAATGAGATTCATCTCAAATAATATTTTTAAGAAATATCGCTTTTGTACAATCCTATTAATCAATTCGAAAATGTATTTCGTAAGACTGATATTGTCTGAATAAAAATTATCTATGGACCTAGGAGTGATATAAAGAATTCATCATTGAATCTATAACATAATTAAATATTTATGCCTTTTTTCCGTACTTTATAATAAGGGATAGGTTTGGAAATTATTTTCGAAGATGGTGACTTTAACCTTTTCTCCGTATATGGGATTTTTATTATAGGATTCTTAACATTACGTTGGACAGTGAAACGTTCTGTGTCATTTGAATTAACATCAGTTTTATCGTTTGAATTTAACCATTTCAAACATGCTTCGTATTTTTCCTTATTTATTCGATTTTTAATTAACGACGAATCATTTTCGATTCTATTTATTTCAATATTTTTATAATAATTTATATTTTAATTATTTTCGATTCTTTTCATTTCCGTAATAATATGCATCTGTGGCATTACTGGCATTTGTCGCCATTGAATCATTTTTGATTCTATTCGTATTTGCGAATTTATTTATTTTTAACACCTGATCACTATCGATCCTATTCGTCATTGCGAATTTATTTATTTTTAACATTGGATCATTATCGATCCTGTTCGTATCGAATTTATTCATTTTTAACATTCGATCATTTTTTAATTCATAATTTTTTACAAAATCTTTATGAGTCAATTTATTATCTGACTCTATTACAATTCGACTGAGAGCATCAGCATTATTCGTTGAACTTTTCTTATAACGAATTTCATAATCAAATTCTTTTAATTTTATTATCTTATGCGATGGAGAATTAAAGGAGTTACGAGTTTTTGTAATTGGGAATTCAGTAGCTGCTTTCGATATTTTTGAATTAGGTATGATTTCTTCAGGAATATTATTATCACTTGTTTTAATTTCATTTTCGAAGGAACATTCATTTAATTGAATTTTCAGATTATCCGCTTTAAATGCTTTCAAAATATTCTGGATATCTGCTAAATGTTGGTTGATCGTATCAATTTTATGTTTTATTATATTTGAAAACTCAGGATCCATTGGGATATTTTGGAGTATCTGACATGCTTGTTGATAATAAAAAGGGATTCGAGAATATTCATTAGTTAATAATTGATTTTTAAAATCTAAATTAAGTCCATATTTATTCAAAAATCTGCTCCTATAAGACCATCATAATTCTTATGGAACTTGTATACGACAAAAGGATGAAAATCATCTATTTGAAATTCAGGGAATAAAGGTATTAAAACTTTTTCATTAGCAGTTTGCTTTTTGAAACATGCAGTTAGTGTCGTAGATTCATTAAAAATATTTTTAGGAAAATTATTATACGCGAATTTTGAATCAATAAGAAAAACTGAACATCCACTATCAATTAAAAGTTTACATTTAGGATTTCGGAATTGGATATAGGGGAGTTGGTTCGTGTTATCTAATGTATTATTTAAGTCAATGAGTCGTTCATGGCACGATCTCGAAAATTTTCATTTAAATATTTACTGGAATTATTATGTTCTGGATATGAACGTTCGTTAAAATCACGTTTTTTGAATCTCGGGTCTTTCGAAGTAGACGCTATATTGGTTAATTCTTCAATCATAATATTTGGATTGGGTTGATTATTGAAAAATTGTCTCTGGGGACTTTGTTGATATCGAGTAGAATTTGATTTCTTTTGGGGATAATTCCTTGTCTGAATCGACATTTTTTCAGGGGGAGATTTTTTCCTTTGATTAGGATGAGGTTTAAAAACATTTTCATTTTTACGTTCATTGAAAGAGGTATTTGGATTATTTCCAAAAACTTGACGATTTGTCGGGAAATAAGTTCTTACTTGTATTTGTTGGAAATTAATCGGTTGAGATGGGAATCTCGGTTGGGAATTATTTGGATAAAAATTTCTTTGATTATTTTGGCTAGATTGGGGAAAATTTGATTGATTATTATGAGGAAAACTTCTATTTTTATTAGTTGGGAAGTTTGCTCGATTATTATTTGGGAAATTATTTTTATTAGTTTGGTTGAAATTCTTCTGATTTTGTTGAGGAAAATTCCTCTGATTATTCTGATTTTTATAATGCATATAAGGTTGTTGATAAAAATGAAAATCTTGACGAATAAAGTTCACAATATCGTCATAATTCATAATTCCATGACCTCTAAGGGCTGTTCTTAATTCGGGGTTAATATTATAGAGCAGAACTCTAGTTGCTTCTCGTGACGCAATATTCTTTTCTTGATCCTTCTCAAGAATCGGCAAATTTGATAATTCAACTTGCGAGTCATACTTATTTTCCTATCTAAGTCATTTTCGTTACGTATTCTTTGGGCATTTTGGAGATCCCAAAACAAAACTGTGAGGCTTATTTTTTCCTCAAATCTTAACTTCAAAAATTCCTTCAAGTCATTCCAGTTATCAGTAATTCTCTCATTGGAACTTACGATTTCACTGGCATTTCCTACCAATTTACTCTTTATAATATCGATTATTGCTTCATTTATTAACGCGTCGGCAGATCGGAACCTATTATAAAATCTTTCGCAGTGATTCAAAAATCGTGCGAGATTTGCAGGATTACCATCAAATGGTACAATTGACTTTGAAAATAAATCAATTAATTTTAGTCTATCAAACATATTTGGTTCTGGTGCGACTGCCATTTTATTCGTACTCTTCCGGCCTTTAAAATGCTTTACGGAAGTAATCTTGAAAAATTATCATTTCACTTAAAAAATTTATTTTATTCGGTTTTTTATTTTGTAAGAAACCTAGGAAAAACTCTGGTAATCGGTTTTTTGTATTAAGAAACCCAGAGAAAACTCACACAAGTTTTACGCTCAAAACCGTGGGAAAAGATTGCAGACTTTGGACCAGGGTCAGTGACTGGGAATAATGAAAGTGTTTCTAGATAGGATTCTCACCACGTTGTTTCTCTGGAGTCGTTGCAGACGCTACCCATACAATCAGGGCTCCAACGGCTCTTCTCCTCGTTGTTGCTGGATTTGGCACCTTAACAGTTGAAACTGATAGTTTTGGAAGTTCTTAGCGCGGCGATAACTACGTTTTCACGCACGAAGTTTCGACACACAGTTCTTCACGAAAACCGGCACAATCCCATACATCATTATCATCATCATCATCGTATAGAAGGCGTGGCCGCCTGTTCAGTTCCGATTTCTCTGTAGAATTTCCGGTGAAGTTGATTGCCAACTGTCACAATCCCATACCTCGTCGCCAATTACGTTTTTGGAGCGAAAGCCGACTTTAAAAAAAAAAGATTTATTTACAACGGAAGATATTCTACCTATTCTAACAATTAGCTAGGAAGAAATGCACTTAATTATTATTGACGATGAATTCGTCTTCAAGGTATTTATAACATTCTTTTATCTGCAACTATGAATAAAAGGAACAAACAACACCCACGTCATAATGTGGTGTGATTTAAATGCTTAGTAATCAAAATGTAACATGTTCATATTCAAATGGAATGCAATACAGATAAGCGATTCATCTAAGGTATACAGGGTTGGCATTATGTAATAATATATAACATTCAATTTTTCTTATCACAAATGTACAAGTGAGGTAATAATCAGTCCGAAATGTTGGACCGTACAAATTTTATATCCAATGGAAATAGCCATATAATAATCGAGTAATAGCGAGAAAATTACCTCGAGGTAGAGGTGGGTCCAACCTGCTGCTTCTGCTACTGCTAATCAAAAATAGCAGTTGAAAATAGCTGCTAATTTAGTAGCAGTTACTATTTTAGCATTATTCGTCTCCGACACGTCTATAGATTAACTTGCGGTGATGGCGCACGTTTTTACATAGGAATTTGAAATTGTTTTATTGAATGTAGAGGACATTCGACATACGAGGGTCATTTAAAAATTCATAATCATGCTTTTGAAGAAGAATTCGAAATTTTGCATACGGCGAATAAAAGTAAAAATTGAACCTTTTGGAGAGCCTTCGGATAAATAAAAAAAAATCGTCAGGTTTCTTATTGAACGATGAAGTAGAGTAAAGTGAAATGAATCGATTTTGAGTAATAGAAGTGTTTTGGACTATCAACTCTCAGATCTAAACCCAAAAAATAATTTAATGTCATAAAAATTGGCCCGACCCCGAACTGGCGTTTGCACTTCGCTCCGCTGCTTCGTTGTAGTAAATTGGAATAGCAGTGCGAAATAGCATAGCAGGGATATCGGAAATCAGCTAATCTGACAATCTGCTAGCGGATAGCTCCGTGACTCCGTGCCAGTTCACTTCAAATAAATATTATTTGCTTGAAAATAGCAGCTAAATTTGAAGCTTGTTATGTTTTTCATATATTTTTTTTAAGATCATAACCTGACAATCCGCTATGTCCGCGCCATTTCACTTCACAGTAAATATTAGATTTAGTTGATAAAAAAATCACGAAAAGCACTGCCGTGAAGGCAGGAGCTTTTGAGCGCTCGTACATGCACCTTGTAGGTAGATTCGCATTATTCAGTTTTAGAAACCAATTGGAAAGAATTTGACAGCTGTCAGAAAAAATTCAAACTGAGGCGAAAATCCAGAATTCACGTCAGTGCTTTAGGTTTTTTTTTCAATAATTCGCTAGAATTTTCTACGTTATCTATTGTCTTGGTAATGCGATCTGGACAAAATTTCCCACGTAGTTTGAATATATCTTTCTCCATCTTTGTGCGAAATTTCATTCCAATCCAATAGGTAGTTTCGAAAATATCAGAAAAAAATAGTTTGAACGGCTATATTTACGGAACCCCTAGTCTAATTTTGCTCATTGATTAACGTGAGCGCACAATTCGCGATCCGAACCTATCCTGAAAATTTCAAGTCCCTAGGCCTTTCCGTTCGGAAGTTATGATTTTCTATGGTTTATACGGTTCTGATCATGCGATCTGGACAAAATGTAGCTCGAATATATCATTCTCAATTCAAATACAAATTTTCGTCACGATCAAATACATAGTTTTCAAATTATCAAGAAAACTGAATTTTGAACGACCATATTTACGGAACCCATGGTCTAATTTTGCTCATTGATGAACGTCACTGCAACATTCAAGATCTACACCTATCCTGATAATTTCAAGTCTCTATGCCGTTCCGTTCGAAAGTTATGATTTTTTATGGTTCCTATGGTTCTGGTCATGCGAGCTGGACAAAATTTTGCATGTAGGTTGAATGCGTTATTCTTCATCTGATTACAACATTTCACCTCGATCGAATCTATAGTTTCGAAAAAATCAGGAAAACAAAAATTCGAGCGGCCATATTTACGGAACCCCTGGGCGAATATTGCCCGATAACGAACTCAATCGCGGCATTCGAGATTTGAACCTACCCTAAAAATTTCAAGTTTCTAGGACATTCCGTTCCAGAGTTATCGTGTATACGGCCGGACGGACGGATGGACGGACAGACTCGAATTTTCCGACGGATTCGTCATCAGTGAGTCGAACATAGTCGATTGAGACCATTTTCGGCTCAAAATTCGAAAAATACAGACATCGTGACGAAATGATATAGCCCTCGTGAAAGTAGTACGAGCGCTCAAAAACAGCAGCTTAATTTGAAGCTTGTTATGTTTTTCATTTTTTTTTCAAGATAATAATGTAAAATGAATTAATTTTGAGTAATACACGTGTTTTGCACTTTCATTGCTTTTATTTTTCTTTATCACAACGTTTCAACTGGTAAATATCTCCAGTCGTACCACAGTATTCACCTGATCACGTATCACGTTGCAGAAAAGTCTCAAGTCTGAAACCCAAACAATAAAATAATGTCATAAAAATTACGAAAAGCACTACCGTGAAGGCAGGAGCTTTTGAGCGCTCGTACATGCACCTTGTAGGTAGATTCGCATTTTCCAGTTTTGGAAACAGGAAATTTTTGACAGCTGTCAAACAAATTCTCAAACTGAGGCGATAATCCAGACTTCAAGTCAGTGCTTTAGGTGACCAATATTTTTTCGATAATTCGGTCTTGGTGATGCGAATTGGACAAAATTTCGCACGTAGTTTGAATACATTATTCCTCAGCTAGGTGCAAAATTTCATTCCAATCAAATCGGTAGTTTCGAAATCATCAGGAACAGAATATTTTGAACGGCCATATTTACGGAACCCCTAGTATAATTGTGCTCATAGATGAATGTGATCACGACATTCGAAATCCACACCTATCCTGAAAATTTCAAGTCCCTAGGCTTTTTCGTTAGAAAGTTGTGATCTTCTATGGTTTCTATGGTTCTGGTCATGCGATCTAGAGAAATGTAGCTTGAATATATCATTCTCCATTAGTATACAGAATTTCGTCACGATCGAATCTGTAGTTTAAAAATTATCAAGAAAACTAAATTTCAAACGACCATATTTACGGAACCCCTGGTATAATTTTGCTCATAGATGAAAGTGATCACGACATTCGAAATCCACACCTATCCTGAAAATTTCAAGTCCCTAGGCTTTTTCGTTAGAAAGTTGTGATTTTCTATGGTTTCTATGGTTCTGGTCATGCGATCTAGAGAAATGTAGCTTGAATATATCATTCTCCATTAGTATACAGAATTTCGTCACGATCGAATCTGTAGTTTAAAAATTATCAAGAAAACTAAATTTCAAACGACCATATTTACGGAACCCCTGGTATAATTTTGCTCATAGATGAAAGTGATCACGACAATCGAGATCCACACCTATCCTGAAAATTTTAAGTCCCTAGGCGGTTCCGTTCAAAAGTTACAATTTTCTATGGTTTCTATGGTTCTGGTGATGCGAACTGAACAAAATTTTGCATGTAGCTTGAACACCTAATTTTCCATTAGAGTGCAAAATTTCACCTCGATCGAATCAGTAGTTTCGGAGTAATCAGAAAAACAAAATTTCGAGCGGCCATATTTACGGAACCCCTTGACGAATTTTGCCCAATAACGAACTTAACCGCGGCATTTGAGATTCGAACCTACCCTGAAAATTTCAAGTTTCTAGGACATTCCGTTCGAGAGTTATCGTGTATACGGCCGGACGGACGGCCGGACGGACAGACTCGAATTTTTCGACGGATTCGTCATCAGTGAGTCGAACATAGTCGATTGAGACCATTTTCGGCTCAAAATTCGAAAAATACAGACATCGTGACGAAATGATATAGCCCTCGTGTAAGTTGTACGAGCGCTCAAAAATTGGCCCAACCCCGAACTGGCTTACGCACATGCAGGTAGTAAATCGGAATAGCTTTGCGAAATAGCATAGCAGTGATATCGGAAATCGGCCGCTAGGTCCGCGCCAGTTCACTTCACAGTGAATATCAGTTGCTAAAAAATAGCAGCTAAATTTGAAGCCCGTAGCAGTCGGCAGCTAGCCGAATCAAATAGGAGTCGAAAAAAATTTGAAAAGCACTGCCGTGAAGTCAGGAGCTTTTGAGCGCTCGTTCATCCACCTTGTAGGAGGATTCGCATTTTCCAGATTTAGAATTGAATTCAAAAAATTTCTTCAGGCTTCAGGCGATTTTTTTTCGATAATTCGCTAGAATTTTTTACGGTATCTATGGTCTTGGTAATGCGTAGCGTAGTTTGAATACATTATTCTTCATCTATGTATAGAATTTCATTTCAATCCAATGAGTAATTTCGAAATTATCAGGAAAAAAAAGATTCAAACAGCCATATTTACGGAACCCCTGGTCTAATTCTGATCATTGATGAACGTGACCGCGAAATTCGCGACCCAAACCCACCCTGAAAATTTCAAGTCCCTAGGCCTTTTCGTTCGAAAGTTATAATTTTCTATGGTTTCTATGGTTCTGGTCATGCGATCTGGAAAAGATGTAGCCTGAATATATCATTCTCCATCGAAATAAAAAATTTCATCAAGATCGAATCCGTAGTTTCGAAATTATCAGGAAAACTAAATTTCAAACGACCATATTTACGGAACCCCTAGTCTAATTTGGCTCATTGAAGAACGTGACCGCGACATTCGAGATCCACACCTATCCTGAAAATTTTAAGTCCCTAGACCTTTCCATTACAAAGTTATAATTTTCTATGTTTTCTATGATTCTGGTCATGCGATCTAGACAAAATTTTGTGAGTATCGTGAACACGACATTTTTCATCTGAGTGCAAAATTTCATCTCTTTCGAATGTGTAGTTTCGGAATAATCAGAAAAACGAAACCTCGAACGGCCATATTTACGGAACTCCTGGTGGAATTCTGCCCATTCGAGAGTTATCGTGTATACGGCACATTTTCAGTTCAAAATTCGATAAATACAGACATCGTGACGATATGATATAGCCCTCGTGTAAGTAGTACGAGCGCTGAAAAAGCAGGTTGCTATTTAGCAACCCTTTTTCTTTTTTTTTTGTTTAGTCAGGGGGAATCCTAATGGACGAACTATCTCCGATAGATAGAACAGTGTGAGACTTCGTGTGAAGCACGATCTACTCTAACTAAACCTAACCTGTTGTTTTAGATTCCAGGCATTCATTACCTACTAACCTTTTGACTCTTCTTGTTCGTATCTCTATCACGATCTTTGACGTGTGATGCTTGTGTTACCTATGAATTTGAATTTCATAGGAGTCTCTTCTTCTGGATGATTTAAATTGAGATTACTCAATTTCTGTTTCTACGTAGTTGATCTCTGGGTCTTTTGTGATAGGTGGGTATCCTAACCACATCTTCTGCGGGGTTGTAGTCAACTAGTCTTCTTAGCTCATCATTTGGGTGTTGACTTGTGTTCTCAAATATCTTTTCGGCCTTCTTTTTTAGGAAATCTGTGACAGTTTCCCATTCTAAGTCTCTGTGGATTTGTTGGTTTCTTACGAACCAGGGCATATTCATTGCTGCTCTGAGCAGTTTATTCTCTGTTGCTTGAATCTTCTTTATATGGCTATTGGCTGCATTGCCCCATGCCGCCGAGCCATATGTTAGTTGGGGTCTTGCAATTGACTTGATCATTCGTAGTTTCGTGCTGTTTGTTTTATCCACTGCATATTTTATATGGTTTTTCCATGTAAGCCCTTTATTTAGTTTTACTCCTAGATATTTGAGTTCATTTTCCCATTTTATCTTTTCTCCATTTATCTGTAGTTGGAATTAATTTCAAGTCTCCGCTTCTGTAGTAAAATAGCTTGGCTCTTTTTGCTATTAATTTGAATTTTCCATTAAATGAACCATTCTTCTAAATCTTCTAGTGCTTCTTGCAGTCTTCTGTGTATGACATCTGGTCGGCGATGTCTGAAGGCTATTCCCGTGTCGTCTGCATAAAGGGCTAGCAGATTCCTTGGGTTCTTAGGAATATCGTAGATATATATGTTGTAAAGCAGAGGTCCTAGAACTGATTCTTGGGGCACTCCTGCTTCTACTTGTCTGGTGGTAGATAATGTGTCGTCTATTTTGACATAAAAATTCCGCTTCCTCAGGTAGTTTCTTATTATCTTGCAGGTTTTGGTGGTGTAGCCTGCCATTATCATCTTGAAGGCAAGTCCTTCGTGCCAAACTCGGTCGAAGGCTCTCTCGACATCTAATAGCACTAATCCAGTGGCTTGTTTATTCTGAAATCTTTCAGTGACATATTCAGTGATCCTTAACAGTTGAAGTTCTGTGGAATGATTTCTTCTGAATCCAAATTGATCCGATGGTATCAGATTCAGCGCTTCTGTTTCCTCATTGAGTCTTTTTGCAATGACTCTTTCGACAATTTTTATAAGTGCTGACAGTAGACTTATCGGCCTGTAGTTTTGTGGGCATTTTCTATCCTTTCCTGGCTTATTGAACACAATGACTTCTGCTGTTTTCCATCTTTCCGGATAGTGTTCTATTCTCATCACTGCGTTTGCTATATTGGTTAGCGCTGCTATTCCTTTTCTGGGCAGTTTCCGTAACATAAAGTTTGTTACTTTGTCTTTTCCTGGAGCTTTTCTGTTTTTCAATTTCTTGATGATTTCTTTAATTTCCGTTGGTGTTGTTGGGTTTGGGATGGTATCGCCTTCCGGCGGTTCCAACATCAATTCTTCATTTTCTTCGACTTCTTCTTCTAAGTCTTCATTGTCATCGTTTTCTCTGTAGTTGATTCTGGCTTCTCGTTCTATCGCGTCGACCAGTGCTTCGGCTTTTTCAAGCTTTGAGTAGGCCATCCCATTAGCTCCGTGTAGAGGGGGAATTTCGGTTTTCTCGCGTCGTAAACACTTTTGCATCTTCCATGCTGAGTGGTCTATGGTGTTTAGCTCTGTAACTGTTTGGTTCCATCTGTCTGTTCTCAGTTCTCTCAGTGCATTTTTCAGCACTTGACTGTGTTTATTCAGCTCTTTCTTGTCTTCTTCTCGATGTGAAGTTCTGTAGTTCTTCCTGAGTTTTCTATTCCTCTTTATAAGCTCTTTTATTGCTTTTGGGGTTTCACCATGTGAATGTTTCGGGGCTGGCCTTTCGATTCTTCTGGTACTTTCCTCGTAGGCTTCTTTTATTCGGGTTTCTAATTTTTCAACTTCATCTTCTAATTCTTCAGGGGTTCTTATCTGTGGAATTTCTGTAATTTTCTCCTGGAGTATTTCACTGTACTTTTGCCAGTCTGTGAAGTCTTTCGTTTGAAGTCCTTCTGTTATCGGTCTGCGTCCCAATCTGAGTTCTATTGGGTTGTGGTCTGGTGTGCCCTCTTCTATAGTATCAAGTGTGAAATCTTGGGTAATATCTTTCATTATGACGATATCTAATACGTCCGGTAGGCCATTACTTCTGGGCAGGTAGGTCGGAATTTCAGGTCCTAATACTATGGCATTTAGTTTTTCGGCGTACTTCTTAAGCTTCTTTCCATTTTGGTTTTCAGTTCTGCTATTCCATTCTCTTGATTTGCAGTTCATATCGCCAATAATGATGTTCGGGTAGTTTCCTTCAAGCATCTTCTTCAGATCTTCCTCTATTAAGTCGTTTTGGGGTGGTTTGTAGGCTGACGTAATTTTCATTTGTCCTCGATTCGTATTAACTATAATCGAGACGGCTTCTATTTTCCCATTATTCAGTATATCGTCAAAATAGTGGTCGATGTTCCTCTTGACTATTAGGGCTACGCCCCCTCCTGTACAATTTCTGTCATTTCTGTATATTTCATGGTCGGGAAATGAAATTCTATTTCTTGTAGCCAGTCTCGTCTCCTGAATGGCTATAATATCCGGTTGTTTCTCGGATATTATTTCTTTTATTTCAGATCTACGGGCTCGTAGACCGTTTGCGTTCCATGAGACAATCTTTAGGTTGTTTTTATTTCCGTTAGTCACTAGCTCCATTAATTGGGTTTAGTGAGTTTATGGAACTTTTTGTCCATTTCTATTTCCAGGAATTTCATGAGCTTACTCATGATATTCTTGGTGAAGGTATCTAGATCCTCGGTGGTTTCGGGTCCTTTCTTGTTGGTTTCTTCTTTCTTCTTTTGGCTGCTCTTTTTGGATTTTCCATTTTTTGGGGCTTCTTTCTTCTGCTCTTGTTTGAGTGGTGGCGTTTTCTTCTTCTTATCTTCTTCCTTCTGTTCTTGTTGGACAGTAGGCATCTTTTTCTTTTCTTCTTCTTTTCTTGCTTTGGTCGCAGTCTTCTTTCTGGTCACCAGTTTCCACTCGCTACATCCCTTGTAGCTGGCTGGGTGACCTGCTTTTCCGCAGAGAGCACAGGTAGCATTTCTCTCCTCGTTTTCTCTTGTTAGCGTACAATCTTTACTATTGTGCGCTCCAGAGCATTTAACACATCTCCATGGGAATGTGCATTTACTTTGCGCATGTCCGTAACGTTGACATCTATGACATTGGCCAGGTCCAATGCTCTTTTTCTTCGGCTCTACTACACAATTTATACCGTAGAGCTGTTTTACTTCGAATACCTTCTTATTTTGGGTTTTCACCAAGAATAAGGGTATTGCCATTTTGGTTTTGTTGGATGTCATCCTTATGACATCCGCGTCGGTAATGCCTTGCTCGGCGAGATCATCTGTGATGATGTTAACCCTTTGAAGTCAGGTGGTCCCGTTAGAGTACCACAAATCTAAAAATTTTTCCTGCTTGCCTAGTATGCGCTGGTTGGAACCACATATGTTTATACGTTATTAGAAACCACTGTGGTCGCTAATATAATTTTAGTTTGTTCGAGGCGCCGTAAGTGTGGCATAGTTTTGAATAGGTAGCAAGGTCAAGCATTACCTGTGTAAACCAACCCTTTGACAACATTATTTTGCCCGCTTGTGATCTTTGCAAATTATTTTGAGGCGAGTTTTATGCTTGTTTAGTATCATTAATTATAATGTAAGGTCCCATTTGGATGAAAAATTTAGGGGGTGTATGATAGAGCTAAGGAAACTATGTGGTCCCAAATGGAACCACTAGGCATTTGAACGTTATTTATATATCCTATTGATTTTTTTCAGTTTCAATTATGACCCTGAATAAAGTAACTTCAGAAATGATCTATGATTTTTTTGTACGAACTTCCTTCAGATATCCATCCGTGGATGATCTGGAGGAATTCGATATTGATGATCTGGAGGAATTCGATATTGATGATCTGGAGGAACAAGGCAATAATGATTTTATGGAAAATATTGACCCCTTAGAGAAACTTGTTGAGAATAAACCTACAAGCAATAGTATAAATTATGAATTTGATAGCGAAAATAAACTTCCTCTAACTACAAGAGATAGGTTCTACCTGGTACAAATTATGAGAAATGTGCACATATGCCTATTCATGGTACAAAAATCAGATGCGCACATTGTAGTTCACGTTCGGTGCCCCACCGAAAAAGGTGGCACTGGCACTACTCCATTTCTAATGTCGGGCTTTGTTCGACCAAGAATTCTAACTTTTTCCTTAAATTTCACCGAAAATATCGATTTTTTTTCAATTGGATTTTTTCAAGTTTTGTGCCCTATTGCCTAGTGGTCCTTATATGGAACCACATTTTTTCGTTGAATTTTGTACAGTTTTTGTGTGTTTTCCATACCATAAGCAACAATTAAATTGAAACAATAAAGTGTATTTGAAGAAAAAAATAATGTCGGCTTCAAGGGGTTAATATCTGCGTCTAGTGGCAGATAACGTACCACCGCGTAGATTATCTTCTCTTCTTCTCTTTGGAGGGTGTAAAACTCTTTATTTTTCGACTCGACGAATTTTGTCATCTTCCTGTGGTCGTCGGGGGATTGGGGAACAACACGAATGCCGTCTCTTACAGTGGGCTCTCAGGTATTCAATACCCTTCATTTGCATCTCTCTCGAGATTTGTGTCCAGTCGGCCGTGCCTCTTAATGTCACTGGAGGAACTTTCCCTTTTTTCTGCTCGATTGGAGTAGGGGCTTCAATTTCTTCTGCGGGTGCAGAAGTAGCATCTTCTGGGCGTTTTCCTTTTTGCAATGCTGCAATATACGATTTCTTCGTAGGTGGCCCACCTGCAGCTGCATCATTATTATTGGTAGGTTTTTTCGGTACTTCTTTTTGGATCGGGGTTGACACTGTCTCCTCTGTCCCAGAGGAGAAGCCATTTTCTTTTCTCTTAGCCCGTTTCCGCGGCTTCGAGGACTGAGACATTTCTGCTCTCAAGGATTTCACCTCGTCGGATAAAGTTTTGAGACTCTCCGTCATAACTTTCAGTTGACTCATGAGGCTGTTGATCTGGTCCTTCTGTTCATTTATAATCCGATCTTTTTCGGATTCATCATTAACTTCTTCTTCTTCAATATCCATATCGGATATTTCTTCATCCGATAAGTTTTCTGCGTCGGATTCTCTGTCCTCATTTGCAGAGTCGTATTCCGACATTTTGTCAGAGTGACTCAGCGAACAACACTTAAACACTTTTTTCACTTTTCACTAAATTCACTTTTGTCTCTTCAATGTAAAATTATCTGTGGAACCATCGATCTAAACCTGGACTCAACACAGTTTTTTCTTCTTCTTCTTCTTATCACTTCTATACGAGGTTCACTTGGCACACATGCGCATTTCTCAATACGTCTGCACTCCTCCAGGGTTCAATCGCTACTGAGCAACCCACCTCTATAGTTATAGTTAGGAAGGGGTTACGTTCCACTGCGACCTCAAGGTCTATTGTGCCCCCCATCAGAGCCGTATTCGCAAATGCTCTACCTACAGCTCGCCCTCGAGCTCCAGAGCTCCAATGAACTCCAGTATCTGAGAGGGCTTCAAGGAGGTTAGATCCTCATTCCTCCTGTAATTCTCTTGTCCAAGACATTCTTTGCGCTGGTTTGCAATGGCGAGGCATTCTGTAACCAGGTGAACAGAAGTCTCCTCCTCTTCACCACAGAATCTACACTCGTCTGTTTCTGTCAAGCTCATTCTCATCATATGCTTCGTAAGGCGACAATGTCCTGTGAGGAAACCAGTGAGTAGACGTAACTTGTTCTTACTGAGATCCAAATACTTTTTGGGTTTTGAACTTTCATAGTTCCGAATGAACCTTTTAGAGTGGTCCATTCCTGGAAGGTTCCTCCAGAGTGCTTCTCTTTCGGTCTCTTCCTTCTCCAGAAACTCTTTCTTATAGGTGTGTTTACCTATGCCACAGAAGGGTTCTGGGCCAGTAAGTGGCGTTTGTGCTCCCTTTCTGGCAAGTGTATTGGCCTCTTCGTTTCCTTTGATTCCTGAGTGACCAGGAACCCAGACTAAAGAGACCTTATTTTTCATGCTTACTTCATTAAGTTTCCTCCGGCACTCCCATATCAGCTTTGAGTCGATGACATAGGAGTTCAGTGCTTTGATAGCACCTCTTCCTCGAGGCCCATTTAGCTGAGAGAGTTTCTCGCATGTTTTGGAGCAAGAAATCGTACGCAATGATTTCATGCAATAACTCCCATGACCGCCCTTGTGGACGGCGATAATAATATATTATTTAACGAGCGGTAATGCTGCTACATTACCGCAAGTTGAATACTATACTTTATCTACGATTATAACATTAAATACTAAGAAACAAGTACAGAGAAAGAACTTCATTCACAAATCTTAATAGTTACCTATAACCATGCATTATTTATGTTGATTTTGCTTCTTAGCATGGAGTTGAAGGTCCATAGGGGCGATGCTTCATATTTAGTGCTAAGTTCACTAAAATAAGCCAAAAGAACATTCTCTGTAAACAATGACTTGATATTCTTACTGCTACGCCAATCTTGAAAATTGTCGTATACACCTTTATATTTGTTTTGGTATTTTTCGGGCAATAAATTCTGTATGGTAGAATTAGCTGATTGTCTTATTTCTGAAGGTGTACATAATAATTCATCTTCAATACTGAATTAATCTTTTTCAGCGAAATATTCACAATAATAATAAGGTATCAACTCAATTTGATTAAACGTCAAAATTATTCAAGTGACCTGCCCTCAATACCAATAATGGACTGTTCCTTTTCGGCCAATCATCTTGTTCAGAAGCACTGAGGCAGGGAGTTATAGAAGAGAGAACGGTGTTTGTTTACAAATACTATTACTTGCTCAAAAGTAGTTGAGTAATGACTATATTATTCAATAGGAGTAGATAAATGACTTTACGATTCCATAATACACGATATGAATAAAATTCCATGTATTATATTTGAGTGAAATTCACCATTGTGACTAGTTAAAACATAGTAGATACCATGGCTAGTTATAACATATCGAAATAAGATCATAATTGGCATTCTTGAGGAAAATAAGTACCAGTTAAAACTAAAATACATTTTTTTGAATAATATTAACATAGATCCAAGATAGCGAACAGAATTAATCATTTAGGGCTACCAGCAAGGTCACGGGACCTCAATTCAATTGAAAATATTTGAGATTTTCTCAGAAAGGCTGTTGAAGCCACATCCGCTACCATAACCTTAAAAATTGAGAGCAATTTCAACTTATCGAAAGCAGTGTCACACACCAATGTGATGTGAAATAATGGCATATATAATAATATATGTTTATTATTGAGCATCAAGAGAATTCGAATCTAGAATAGAAAGACATAATTTTCGAATTTTTATGAATGAAGAAGAGTATTCAATAAGTGAAAGGTTGATATCGAAGAATTGGTTTTCTAATGCGAATGTTGAATTTCACTCAAATATAATACATGGAATTTTATTCATATCGTGTATTATGGAATCGTTGAGTCATTTATCTACTCCTATTGACTAATATAGTCATTACTCAACTACTTTTGAGCAAGTAATAGTATCTGTAACAAACACCGTTCTTTCTCCTATAACTCCCTGTCTCTGTGTTTCTGAACCGAAAAGGCCGAAAGGGAACAGTCCGTTATTGGTATTGAGGGGAGGTCACTTGAATAATTTTGAAGTTTAATCAAATTGAGTTGATACCTAATTATTATTGTGAATGTTTCGCTGAAGAAGATGTATTCAGATAATGGAGATAAATTATTATGTACACCTTCAGAAATAATACAATCAGCTTATTTTACCATACAGAATTTATTGCCCAAAAAATACCTACAAAAAAAAATATAAAGTTGTATACAACGACTTTCAAGATTGGTGTAGCAGTAAGAATATCCAATCATTGTTTACAGAGAATGTTTTTTTGGCAAATTTCAGTGCACTAAAAATAAAGCATCGACCCTATGGACTTTCTACTCTATGCTAATAAGCACAATCTACATAAATAATGTATGGTTATAGGTTACTATTAAGATTTGTAAATAAAATCCTTTGTAACGTACACAGCTAGGGTAGCTTCGCTCAATCGTTATGCAGTCGAGGGATGGTGAATGATACACTAGTAACTTGTCAAAGGTTTATTCGTAACATCTAGAGACTCTGATCTCTCTAGCAAAATGTTAGTGTTTAAATATTCATAAGATATTTACATGTTTAATCATAGTAGTAAACAAATCAGTTTATCTTTGCGGCACGCTTTGGCGAAAACCAAGGAACCAGACATTGCATCTCAAGATCGTTAATATACAGAGTGTTCATACTGAGACATATTACAACTTTCCCCTTTGAGAGAAAAAATTTTTCTATACAAGTATAAAATTTTTGTTTTTTTGACCTATATAGCTTAATATCTATATATATGTTATACATAATTTTAATGGAACTTACATATACAAAGTTTTAATACCTAATCTGAAATTTACATCAGTCTTTCAATTTTAATCACTGGATAGTAATCATTACTCGTTATGAAAAATACGGTTTCACTCTGTTCTTGTGAACTTCTTTGAGTTTGTTCTTGTCCGTTTTCACAATAATGTTTGGGTTTCGCACTTCCACTATTTCGTAGGGACCGTTAAATAAGGGGTCAAGTTTATTGTCACTGTTCTTATTATTCAAGAGCACCTTATCTCCTACTTTATAGTTCCTTTCATTACAATTTCTGACGAAACTCTCTTTTCTTTTCAATTTTGTCTTCACCAAGTTTTCTCTAGCATCTTTCCATGCCGTTTGCAACCTATATTTTAGTTCTAGAGGATAGTTTTCAAAATTGTAGATTGGATCTACTTGGCTTTTTAAATTTTGTGGAAATCAACTAGGTTTTCCGAAAACTAGTTCGTGAGGAGTATAGCGAGTTGAAGAGTTCACGGTTTTGTTGTATGAAAAGCACCAATATGGAACCCAATTACTCCAGTTGTTACTGTCCTTAGCTGCCTGCATACGAAGGAATGCTCCTAAGTGTTTATGCGAATTTTCAAGCGCACCTAGTGTTTCGTGGTGATAAGCTGTTGAATTGAATTGCTTTATTTTGAGCAATTCGCACGATTCACTAAAAATTCTTGATAAGAATTCTGCGCCTTGGTCTGTAACAACTTCAGAAGGTATATCATACCTTAAAACAAAGTTTTGAATAAAAGATTTCGAAACTGTTTCTGCCTCTTTGTTTGGTAGTGGGTAACAATCTACGAATTTGGTCAAGTCGCATTGAAAAGTGAGAATATACTTATTATTTCCGATATCTGTAGTTAATGGACCTACGAGATCTAAAAAACTTTCTGAAAAGCAGACGAAGCTGTGGAGGTTATTGCCAAAGGTTCCTTCCTAGGTAAGGAATTTTTATGACGTTGACAATCGTCACACTTCTATAGAAATTTTTCAACGTCAGATCTTAAACCATTTCAAAAATACTCTCTTTTGATATTGTTGAACATGCGTTCGATACCTGCATGTCCACCGGTAGGAAGCATGTGAAAATCGTTCAGAATAATTTGCCTTAGTTCTCTGTCTTAATCTTCACGGATGTTCTTAGAATTTCATTCTCACAATTTGTCAATATATTCGAAAATTTCATATTGCTAGCTAGCTTTATGAGGAACAATTCTAATATATTATTTTCTGCGCATAATTTTTCCAGTATCCTCAACGATGTACTTAAGCCGTACGCTGATCGGATGTCCTGGTTAATGAAAATAATTTGTGAATTTACATTATACAGGGTGTCTACTTCCAAAAGGGCCAAACTTCAAGGGAAGATTAAACATAAGATTTGCGACGAAAAATGTCATATAACACATGGTCGAAATGTTGACGGTTTTTCCTCAATTTAACATTTCTTGACTCAACGAAATATTTCAAGTTTTTCCATCAAATCAATCATACTTCAGTTATCCTTAGAGCCTCATCAGATTTGATCACATATTTTGAAACAGCATAATATTTTATACAAGATAAGAATTTCTGTTTGCCGAAAAAATTCTCATTGCGGGCGTGGTAAGGAGATGAATGTCACGATTCTGAAGTGAACAAAACCGGTCATATTTTTCCAATGGTTTTATCGATGAAAAATCGTCAATTATGGACATGTTTTCTTTTCAGCAAAAACTACCCCATTCAGTGTGCTTTCGAATGACATATCAAGTTTTGTGCTTGCTGCTTGTCTTCTGCCCTAATATCATGGCTAACAAGATAACAACGAATAAGTCGAAATATTCCAAACCTGAATTTGCTCTATTTTGAAGCTCTTTATGATTGAATATTGTAGTTATTTTCATCGAAATCATGAATTTATCTGTCGAATCGAAATAATTCGAAGGAATAAACTAAATTTTAATAAAACAAATTGTATGAAAACATGTGAAGAAAGACGACTATTACTACTTATAACAGTTGTTCCAATTATCCACCTCCTTGTTCAATAACTTTTACACATCGTTTTCGCACTGAATCTACAAACCTTCGAAGTTCACAACGTTTCTGATGCATTTCTGCACAACACAAATTTATTGCTTCGATCAGATCCTCTCGAGTCTGAACGCGAATTTTATATACTTTTTTTTTCAAGGTGTTCCAGGCATAACAATCCAAAGTCGTAAGCTCGGGGCTGCTTGGTGGCCATCTTACCGGGTCGTACCTCCCAATCCATTGCACCCCTAAATATTCATTCATTAAGTCCCGCAAATTGCGGCTTTGGGAGTCATGAGAGGTGAACTTTTCCCGATTGGCTCTACGCTGAAGAATTCATTACATCAATCCATAGCAGCTTAATGGACATATTGGATGAAATGCCCCTGGCTAACAGACAAAATGTATGGTTTCAAATGGATGGCTGCCCAGCTCATAATAGCCAGAATGTACATGACTTAATGAATCAATATTTTGGAGTGCAATGGATTGTAAGGTACGGTCCGGTAAGATTGCCACCAAGGTGCATCGACCAGAGGCGTTTGGATTTTTATGCCTGGAACACCTTGAAAGAAAAAGTATATCAAATTCGCGTTCATACTCGATAGGATCTGATCGAAAGAATGAATTTGTGTTGTGCAGAAATGCGTCAAAATCTTTGTGAACTTCGCAGGTTTGTAGATTCAGTGCGGAAACGATGTGTAAATATTGAATAAGGCAGTGGACATTTCGAAAAATTGTTATGGAGTATTAGTCTGCCTTCTTTACATATTTTCATAGAACCTGTGTTATAAAAATTTAGTTTATTCCTTCAAATTATTTTGATTCGACAAATAAATTGATGATTACCATGAAAATAACTTCAATATTCAATCATAAAGAGCTTCAAAATAGAGCAAATTTAGGTTTGGAATATTTCGACTTATTCGTTGTTATCTTGTTAGCCATGATATTAGGGCAGAAGACAATCAGCAAGCACAAAAGTTTGTATGTTATTCGAAAGAACACTAAATGGGGTAGTTTTTGCTGAAAAGAAAACATGTCCATAATTAATAATTTTTCATCGATAAAGCCACTGGAAAAATATGACTGGTTTTGTTCACTTCAGAATCGTGACATTCATCTCCTGACCACGCCCGCAATAAGAATTTTTTTGGCAGAATGAAATCCTCATCTTGTAGAAAATTTGATGCTGTTTCCAAATATGTGGTCAAATCTGAAGAGGCTCTAAGGATAACTGAAGTATAATTGATTTTAGGGAAAAACTTGAAATATTTCGTGAAAACAAGAAATGTTAAATTGAAGAATAACCGTCAACATTTCGACCATGTGTTATATGACATTTTTTGTTGCAAATCTTATGTATGATCTCCCCCTGAAGTAAGGCCCTGTTAAAAGTAGACACCCTGTATATTAAATTCTCATTGCAATCATCTGAATGTTGATTTTATCAAATTGAGAAATTCTTTTTCTGAAAGCGGTCTCAACTCAACACTTTCTGCTGGACGTTTTAACACTTCGATAACAACAGGTGATCAATTTTTTTGCCATCGGAGGTATTCGCGATAAGGCATCTGATTCTTCTAAAATAAAACGGAATTTGGTTAATCCACTAGAAGGATTAGTCAGATAATTCAGTGGTCAATGATCGACTACGATTTCAAATTTCCGTTTAAATAAACAATTATGTTATTGTTTTCCAAATGATTCGCGAACTAGCGACCGCGACCTTGAACGTAATTCTTCTTTTTTTTCTGACTTGACGTTATGATTGCTGTGGTCACGACCTCGATGTGAATGTTTAGACTTCACAATTTCGATTTAAAATTTCACTTAGATCTTTCTTGAAGCGATTTCCTAGATTCTAAAAGTGAATATTCTATGATTCTTTGGTGAGGACTTAATGCTTTTGAGAAAATTTGGTTCATTCAATGTGTTGAATTAATATTCTAACTTGAGTTATTCGTTCAGAGATTTGCTAACTTTATCGGCCCGTTCCATACGTTCCCGTGACTCTTCTTTATATTATCGAGGAATTTTTGGGACACATCACTTAATTTGGTAATTAGTTCATTATATACCATGGATAATCAGATATAACCAAAGAGAAACATTTCTTACGGTTTGTTTCACACTAAATCGTAGTGGCTTCTTCTGATTTCCAGCTCCACCTTCTTCTTGGGGTGCCTTGGGTTGGCGTTGGGATTCTTGTTGACTGTCTTCTTCGGGTGCCTTGGGTGGGGCGTTGGGCTTCTTGTTGCCTGTCTTCTAGGGCCTTCCATCTTGGCTTGGCGGTGAAAACCATTAGACCAAGACTACATAGGACTGTTCTGCTCATCTCGGCTTGGCGGTGAAAAACCACCATCCCTCTGACTGCATAGGACTGGCAGGATCGCCATGTAACGTACCCAGCTAGGATAGGTTCGCTCAATCGTTATGCAGTCGAGGGATGGTGAATGATACACTGGTAACTCGTCAAAGGTTCATTCGTAACATCTAGAGACTCTGATCTCTCTAGCAAATGTTAGTGTTTATATATAAATATATTTTCTCAACTCGAAAAACCGTTTTTAAAAACAAACACGGGAAGTCTAAAAATGAGCTTTATTTAATTACGAGATCAAATCTACTAACTCGTGTTTCACATTGTTCCACAAGCTTTTATGAAGTAACTATGTCTAGTAAGCATTCGGTGTTCATTGTCACCGTCTTGAGGAGTTACATCGTCTATGATTACATCTTAGGAATAACATGGTGTATGATTATATATTATCTCCACCTTTTATTGAACTGAGTTCAATAGGGACCTTTACACTAACGTTCCAGTCGCGCGCGACTGGAACGGCTCGACCAAATTCGCGCGCGACGGCGTAGTGTGAACGCAATTTTTCACACGCTCCAGTCGCGCGCGACTGGAATGGCTCGACCAAATTCGCGCGCGACGGCGTAGTGTGAAGGCAATTTTTTACACGCTCCAGTCGCGCGCGAAAATCACTCGCGATTTTCGCGCGCGACTATCGCGCGCGACTGGAGCGTAAGTGTAAAGGTCCCTAATCTCAATGTTTGACTCTGTTTATCTACCATCCTTTGAAATTTTATAATGAAAATCTTATACATTATAAAGAAAATCGTGATTAAACTTATTATTAATAGAATGAAATGAAGGGTTGAAATGTGATTGGGGTGTAAATTCCATTCATACAATTTCAAATCTGAAATGTTTGTTGCATTCAAAGGCTCCAAAATCAAATCTTGAATTTGTGAAATATTCAAATTATCCAGATGGAATTCATGATATAAATTATCAACCTTAGATAATTGAAATGTTTTCAATCCATTGGATATTATGCAATCACTGTCGATTAACAAAATTTTCTTGGGTTCATGTTCATATGATAAATGTCCTGAACAGTTTTCTTTCAAAATATCATTGAACAAGGATAGGTATTGTCCATTAGGTAACACTTGTAAATCTTCAACAATAACAGTTTGTTTTCGCGTACAATTTTTACGTTTTTATCGCACAAATGCACTCAAACACAAAGGTGGTTTCACTAGTTTGTCTTGTGAGCACAGCATCCACTTTTCCACTTGCTGGCATTCTTCGTATAGGGACCATATGATTTCTTCTTGTCGGATGAGCAAAAACTTTGGTTGATCTATTGGGTAGGTATTTAGGAAGGGAACGAATTTCAATTCAAGAGTATCATAGGGATTAGGGTTTATCAAAGGCACCTTTATAACAAATATAATATGTGATTTTTCAACTTTTACTGATGTGAAACAGACTGAGTAAAAATCCTTCAAGTAGACTAAATTGTTCACTAAATTATCATACTGAATATAATTCCTGAAATAATTCAACGATAATATTGACTAATGTAGTAAATGAAGTCTAGCAAAACTAACGGCTGTATTTATTTCTGAAAGAATTCTGGATATTTTGTTCTGCTCAAACTGTAGAAGGAGAACTTTATCTAAAATTTGCTGTAATTTCATGAATTCATCACTCTGTTTTGTCATTATATTGGTTTGATTGTAAAATCTATCAGATATCGATTTCACTATGCTTATGACTCTATTTTGATTTGCCTTCATGGTATCTGCATCATTTCGTAATGTTTGAAAATATTCCTGATAGAGAGTTTCGTCTTCATCATCTAAAGTACCAAAGAGAAATTTGGAAATTCTTCCTCCTATATTAACAAGGCCTCTTTTTTTTCTCGATTGGATTAAATCATGCAAAATTTGTTTATTCGAGAATATTTGATTTAATGTCAACTCATATAAGTATTTCGTTGCT
Organism: Aphidecta obliterata; assembly: GCA_963966015.1. Lineage (NCBI taxonomy): Eukaryota > Metazoa > Arthropoda > Insecta > Coleoptera > Coccinellidae > Aphidecta > Aphidecta obliterata. Next base: position 44,734,016 of record OZ014427.1, read on the forward strand.
TCATCCCTTAGTTCGTTTTTCTTAATTACATCCCTCAAAATTTCTTCATGTTTGTTAAGGATTGAAATTATTCGCGAAAGGTCATAATGATACATAAGAACATGGTCTTTTTCTGTTATGAATGTTTTAGGACCACTAAATGCAATTATGCCAAAAGTAGGATTATTGTTATGCGGAAAGGGACCATTCTGAAACAGATGATTATTAATTTTTTCTTTGTTTAATTTTTTTTTATGATACACATGTCCTTTATTTGCTTCCTTCACGAGGACATTATCCAAAATTTTTATTTTCACGTTTTTAAATCGTGGTTTCAATTTGGCGTCTGCCGGTAATTTCAAAAATGCTTCTCGATTTTCATCTAAAATAACATCTTCTGATCTGTTTTCATTTTCTTTCTGCCGTCTCTTTTCATTATTCTTGTTGTTTTCTGCTAATACTTTAGAAATCTCATTGAGATTTTGGTTATATTGTTCAATATAATTGGTTACTTTTTCATTAACTGTGTATTCAACAGGAAGGCTATAATTCAAATCCGATTTTATAATTTGTAGAGGGCTATATTTAAGGGTGGAATGTATAGAATTGTTATAACTCAAAAGGGCTCTATTCAATTTTTCTCTTAAACTCAGATTTTTATCCTCAATTACCCTTATTTGTTCCACTAATGTAGAGTGAAATCTTTCAACAATGGAATTCGATGTGGGATTATAATTTGTCACGTAGTGCATCTCTATATTGTGAGTGCAAGCGAATTCTTGAATTATCGCGTTCTTGAATTCCGTTCCGTTATCTGTTGTTATTTTTCTAGGAGTTCCATGGTTCGAGAAATAACGAATAAGCGATTCTACAATTTCTACTGCCGTCTTTCTGATTTTTTCGATTTGCTCTTCTTCATCTTCTATATCTTCCAATAAATGTTTGAAATTTTGAATTTGAAGCTTCCTGAATTGAAAAGTTTCTGTGCATACTGAATAAATGGCGTTTCAATATTTTTATCCTGGAAGAAAATTCCATATGTTTTATCTGGGGATATAAATTCTTTTAAAAATTTTGTAAATTGGTTTTCTTCAGAAATAGATAAAATTAATCTGAATTTCGATTGATTATTTAATTTAATTTTGGTTACATTGAAATTATTGCTGCTTTTTATAATGACTTGGTATTGAAAAATATTAATTGCACGTTCCGTGTGAGTTATTTCCAAAATTGGGTCTTCTTGGTTCGAATGTAATGTTTCATTATCTGAGTTATCATCTACATCTATTGAAATTAATTCGTCAAATTCTTCTTGTCTCATGTCTAGATCTTAATGTGATATCTGTTTTGATTGAAGGTTATGGAAAATGATTCCGTTAGTTAAAACATTATTTTTCATGTCCACAGTAAGTTGTAAATCTTTCATTAAATTATAACCGATAACACCATCATATTGGGGATGGAATTTATACACGACAAATGGGTAGGATGTATCATAGCCAAATATGTCGAGAGGAAGAAGCATTTTATTGTTACATGAATCTTTACCTGTAGCTATTGTAAAATATGTGTTTTCTTCATAAATTGAATTTGGAAAATAATTATAAGCAATTATTGGATCAATAATTGAAATCGAACTGCCCGAATCGACTAGTAGTTTACAAGGAGGATTCTGTAATTTAATATAGGGAAGACTTGCTATTCTTTCATCATTAAAATTTAGGTCGTGTGATCTTGATAGGGACATTCCTGAAAATTTTCCTTCTCTGTTTCTGAAGATTGAAACTCATCTGAATTTAAATATTCCGATTCATAATTTTCATCGTAGTATTCGGAAAAATGTTCCTCTAGTGGGAATTCAATTTGCTCTTCTGTGTTAGTTAATTCTTCCGATATGAAATTTGGGTTTGCTCTTGGTCTAAAAGGGTTTTCTCTAGGCTGGTAATTTGGTTTGGGTTGTCGAATACTTGATGATTCATTAGGACGTTTTTGAGGTAAAAGTCTTGTTCTTACTGACATTGGTTCTGGTTTATTTCTTGGTTTATAATTAGGGTTGGGTTTGAAAACGTTTGGTGGTTTTCCAAATACTTGTTCATTAGTGAAATATTTCGGTTGATTTGTATTTTGAACGGGTTGTATGCGTATTGGTTGACTTGGGAAATTCTGATTGGGAATAAAATAGGTATGTGGGCGCGTATTTTGTTTGAAAGAATTTTGATTTGGAATGGAATAATAAGAGGAATTGTTAATTTTTTCTCTACTAGTATGAGGAGATTGTGAAAATGAATTCAAATTTGGAATGAAATTTAGTTGTTGTCTCTTTATTTCTCTATTTTCCAACATTTTGCATGTTGCATCGAAATTCCTTTCGTTATTATCCAACAAATTTCTGACATTCTCATCAACATTATTGTAAATTACTCTCTGCCCAATTCTTTCAGAAATATTTCTATAAATTAAAAGTTCATTAGTATTGAATCCTTGCATCTGTAGTTGATAATCGAAATGCAACTTCGTTTGTTTTATTCTTTCTATGAAATTTAGAAGAGGTTCTCTATAAGCTCGTCTCATATTTTGGTATTCGTCTTGTAGAACATCAAAGTTGATTCTAAATCCGAATTTATCTATCAAAATCTTATTCTTGCTTCATCTATTATTCTTGATTTTATCATCGCGAAGCAGTAATAATCAATTCGAGCATTATCTGTGCGTCCAAATTTTGAGATATAATTTTCTATTTCTACAATAAATGATTGGAGTTCATTCGAATTACCGTTGAATTTTGGTAACAAATCTCCAAAAAGTTTTAAATCATTAATATTTTCTAAGTTACTTTGACTTCCTGAAGGTTGAGGCATTTTTGTGTTTAGTTTTTGGAATTTCTCAATTAAATCGTCTATTTTGATTTCTGATTTTTCCAAAATCTGTTCCTTACAATATTCAATAACAAAAAAAAAATATATCAAGTATTCCTTTGGTCTAGGGAATAGAAAAACTAGGGGGTTAATAGATCAACTAACTTTTTACTTCCTGTCCTGGTTTGAAAGGCGCTACTCGATCAATCCACAGAGGTGTTTTCAGATGTTGATAAGCTCACAAGCAGACCTGAGAGGGTTCACCTTACACTTCTATTCAGGGATTCAGCCTTTCGTCTTGGACTCTTGCTTACTCGTTGGTTCGTTGTTACTTCTTGATCGGTTTCACTTTTTGGATTGACGTCACAAACTTTTCACAACAGTTCTTCGGTTATTGCTTAAAGAAATGATTTTCACGTATTTTCTTTTTCTGAGAAACTAGCAATATCCCATCCTCGTCGCCAAATATATTTTCTCAACTCGAAAAACCGTTTTTAAAAACAAACACGGGAAGTCTAAAAATGAGCTTTATTTAATTACGAGATCAAATCTATCTATCTACTAACTCGTGTTTCAAATTGTTCCACAAGCTTTTATAAAGTAACTATGTCTAGTAAGCATTCGGTGTTCATTGTCACCGTCTTGAGGAGTTACATCGTCTTTGATTACATCTTAGGAATAACATGGTGTATGATTATATATTAATATTCATAAGATATTTACATGCTTAATCGATTGTATCATAATAACCTCGAGAATTGATAACATGATCGAAAACATTAAACATCGTAGTAAACATATCAGTTTACCTATGCAGCACGCTTTGGCGACAACCAAGGTACCAGATATTGCATCTCAAGATCGTTAATATACAGAGTGTTCATTCTGAGACAAACTACATCTTTCTCTGTACTTGTATCTTAGTATTTATTGTTATAATCGTAGATATTGTTATAATCGTAGATAAAGTATAGTATTCAACTTGCGGTAATGGTCATAAGTCACTTGATGAATTACTGCAAACTGCATCTGCGTGAGTTATGACCTACATTACCGCTCGTTAAATAATATACTATTATTTAACCCGTTCAACACCTCCATGTTGAACATATTCAACTGCTTTCGGGGCATCAGCTGCGAAAATCTCATGTTTATGATTAGGATATTTTCGTCCTTTACCCCCATTCAGATCTCCATTCACTACCCATCTCATCATGGAAACTATTCATTAAATTGTCACAGCAGGGTACAAGATAAACATATTCCCAACCTCAGTGTAGCATTCAGTCTCGAATTGAAGCGATGCTTTCTAACAGCCGAAAAGTAACGTTAAATAATGGGCTATGAGGATAACAGCAGAGCATTTCGGCACAAAGGGTCGCTTAAGGTTGACAAATGTATTTTGCTCCAACAAAACTGCCTTTCTTTCTAATCTGCATGAAGCCGCAAGTTGGCTCTGAATAGAAGGGAAACAATGGGGAATTCAATCCCGTATGCCCTACTTAGTTGAATATGCTAGGAGATGAGAAATTTTTGATGCTGAAATGAGATAAGGCCTGAGAGAGTGTATTGCCTATTTTGTTGACAAATAGCCAGACGCTGTGTTCGAACGTTTTGTTCGTCACAATTAATGCTTCGAAAGATTCGATTAGTTTAATAGATAATCATTCCGATGGAATCCCGATAAGAACTTTTTATTGCAATGAAGAATTTAAAATTACTCGACATGTGTCTTCCATGAGGAACATTTTGAGAATTGGATCAACTAAACAACGTTTATGTAGATATCGTAATAGGATTGGAGAATCAAGGGGTGTTCCACTTTTTATGTCTTATGCTACCTTGTTGTTTCTCTGAGGCAAAGGTGAAGGAAATCATCGTAAGACAAATTTGGGAGTTAAAGAACAATCTCATAAGCTTTGTGCAAATACTCAAATAATTTTCAAAATAACAGATAATTCTGAATTCTACGAAAGGAAAATAAGCCACTGTCAATGCTTAGGATTACTGTTGTCTCAGAAAAAAAAGGAGCAAGTCCAGTCGCTAGTTAGTATTGAGCGCTCGTACTACTTACACGAGGGCTATATAATTTCGTCACGATGTCTTTTTTTTTTCAAATTTTGAGCCGAAAGTGGTCTCAATCGACTATGTTCAACTCACTGATGAAGAATCCGTCGGAAAATTCGAGTCTGTCCGTCCGGCCGTCCGTCCGTCCGTCCGTAAGCACGATAACTCTCGAACGGAACAACCTAGAGACTTGAAATATTCAGTGTGGGTTCAGTTCCCGAATGCCTCGGTTGAGTTCGTTAATGGGCCGAATTCCACAAGGGGTTCCATAAATATGGCCGTTCAAAATTTTGTTCCCCTGATTACTTGAAAACTACAGATTTGATCGAAATGAAATTTTGCACTCAAATGGAGAATGACGTATTCAAGCTACATGTAAAATTTTGTCCAGATCGCATGACCAGAACCATAGAAACCATAGAAAATTGTAACTTTTGAACGGAATCGCCTAGGGACTTGAGAATTTTGAAATTTTCAGGATAGGTGTGGATCTCGAATGTCGTAATCATGTTCATCTATGAGCAAATCATACTAGGGGTTCCGTAAATATGGTCGTTTGAAATTTAGTTTTCTTGATGATTTCAAAACAACAGATTCGATCGTGACGAAATTTTGTATACTAATGGAGAATGATATATTCAAGCTACATTTCTCCAGATCACATGACCAGAACCATAGAAACCATAGAAAATCATAACTTTCGAACGGAAAGGCCTAGGGACTTGAAATTTTCAGGATAGGTGTGGATCTGAAATGTCGCGTTCACGTTTATCAATGAGCAGAATTATACAAGGGGTTCCGTAAATACGGTCGTTCGAAATTTTGTTTTCTCGATCATTTCGAAACTACAGATTCGATCGAGATAAAATTTTGTATTTTAATCGAGAATGATATATTAGAGCAACATTTGGTCCAGATCGCATGACCAGAACCATAGAAACCATAAAAAATTATAACTTTCGAAGGGATAGGCCTAGGAATTTCAGGATGGGTTTGGATCGCGAATTTCGCGGTCAGGTTCTTCAATGAGCAAAATTAGACTAGGGGTTCCGTAAATATGGCCCTTCAAAATATTTTTTTCCTGATAGTTTCGAAATAACTGATTGGATTGGAATGAAATTTTGCACCTAGCTGAGGACTAATGTGTTCAAACTACGTTTGTCCAGATCGCATTACCAAGACTATAGATACCGTAGAAAATTCAAGCGAATTATCGAAAAAAAATTGGTCAGCTGAAGCACTGACATTAAGTCTAGAGTTTCGCCCAAGTTTCAGACTTTTTTTGATAGCTGTCGAAAATCCCTTCAATTGATGTCTGAAACTGGAAAAAGCAAATCTACCTACAAGGTGGATGTACGAACGCTCAAAAGCTCCTGACTTCACGGCAGTGCTTTTCGTATTTTTTTTTTAAATATATTTCATTAAATTATATGATAAAAACATGAATGCACAATACAGCCATAATAATATAATAATAATAATAATGTTTATTCACGAAAGTTCAGATTTTACAATAATACAGGTACATATGGGCCAGTGACCACATGAATAAACAAAGATAATCACTGAAGCTGCGGTAATCACAGCTTGTACGTGATGGGTAACTCAATTCTAATTTGGTCCTCCAATATAATAAAATGATGAACAACACAACATTTCAAAATACAATATATGAGTACCTACACAGCACCACAATATAAAAACAAAAAAATATAAGATACGTTTATGAATATAACAGTTTACGGCAGAAAAACATGGCAACAGACCATGGTAAAGGTAGCATGGTTAGTGAAACTTGCAAACCAATATGTAGAGTAAACCCACTAGAACCTATGGTCGTGCGTGGGCTCCCTCCACATCGTTATCCACAATTTCCCATTTGTAAGTGTGGAATACACTGTTATACATGTTCTGCTTAAATAGTAGTATAAGAAAAATAGTGATAGGGACAATACAATTGTGGCGCTAGTTATACCAATAATATGGTAATATATGCGGCAATTACACTATATCAGCTAAAAAGGAAACAAAAGAACATACAATGAGTTTTTAGTGTGGAGGAAAAATAATGATGAAACACAGATTATTATGTTTATGATACATAACAACAATACCAACATTGAATCTACTAGGTGAATCGACATGGATTACCAACATATGGACCTTGTCTTACTTTACTCAGTCTCAACTCCAAGCACGGTATTTTATTCAACAAGTTTTCTGACGTCGGTTCTAGGTAGATGAAGGATATAAGTTTTAAATATCTTTTTCAATAGGTTGACTGAGTTAATGGTTTTCAGATACATTTCGTATATATCAGGTAATGCATTATATATTCTTGATGACAAATATAGATAATTTTTCTGGCCTATCGTTTTGTTGGCCAGCATTATTTTGAGATTTTCTTCCTGTTTGTTACGTGTCGGATAATTGTGGTCAACTCGCTCAAGTGTCCTTCCATTATTGTATAGATATAGTATTATATATACTATATATAATACTCCAGAGATGTTAAGTCGATTTGATCATTACCAGTCCGGGAGATACAGGAGACATTTTGCGATGATGAAGGATAGTAATCTGATGAAGGTGAGAGCTCAATCAGATGAATATCTGAAGAAATTGCATATACGCAAGAAAAGTGGGTTAGAAATATCAGTTCCACTATTGTACCTGATAGAGTTTTGAGTTTTTTGTCCCTGGGCCCTAAGTTCAGTATTGATATACCCCATGAATGAGATTTCATTGTCGAGGCTATTGACAGATGTTGAGAGCATTATCGATCTTGATGATAGACTTTCAGATGATGGAAAGAATATCAGACGTTCCCAAGCTACCAACATAATCACGAACTATATCAAACCTGGAAGATGTAATAACAACGTTCTCCAGAGAGAATTTTATAACGGTAAAAGATATTTGAAAGAACATCAAGAATTACTTGTGTTACATTCTGATGAGGGCAATGTTACTGTGTTGATGGAGAAAGTTCAGTACATGAAACTCTCAAGCGCTCTCTTGTCCAATGAACAATATTAAAAACTTCTTCCCAGTGATCCAACCATAACCATACAGGGGAAATGCAATGCATTGTTCAAACATTGAGTCACCAGTGGCCATTCAAAACAAATTCAGGGCAAACAACTTTTCAACTATAATTCAGTCCCTGCTAGGTTCTATGGTTTGCCAAAAATACACAAACCCACCCTCTCCTTGAGACCGATAATATCATCGATCAATACCCCCACTTCTAAGCTGTCAATTTTTGTGTCTGACGTGTTGTCAAACTATCTTTCTTCCACCAGAAATAGGTATTTCAATGAGGATTCATTTTCCTTCGCAAATTTCATTTATGTCTTCCAGTTGCCTGATGATTATGTCCTGATCAGCCTAGATGTTGTTTCTCTGTTCACCAATATTCCGGTTGACTTAGCGGTGTTGGCTGTAGAAAGCAAGTGGGAAGTTATAAAAGATCATACAAGTCTCCCTAAAGAAGAATTTATCAAAGCCATCAAGTTTCTTTTCTTCTAACTACTTCATTTTTGATGGCAAGTTTTTTCAACAAATATTTGGTTCTCCCATGGGTTCAAATTTCAGTCCATCCATAGCTGAGCTAGTAATGGATTTCCTGTTGGACTGCATTCTTTCTTATATCCCCTTTAATATTCCCTTCATCAAAAAATATGTTGATGACATAATATGTGCTGTCCCGAGAGATCAGATTGCTTTCATTCCTAACAGATTTAACAATGAACATGAAAGTATACAGTTTACACTGGAGGAAGAAACCGCGAATAGTGTCCCATTTCTTGATACAAGGGTTATTCGAACATCAGATAATACATTGTTTCTGTATTGGTACCGGAAGCCTATGAGCTCTGGAAGATATTTACACTATCTATCTAATCATCCACATGGGCAAAAAGTTAACATGGTTTCAGGATTAAAAAACCGCATTCAGAAGGTTGCTCATCCAACTCTGGTTCAGAAAAATCTGAGTTTTTTGATGAAGTTGATACTGGAGAACGGCTACCCAAAAAGGTTATTGTCCAGATTGCTTTATAATGCCACACCTTCAAGACAGCTTACGAATGGAGATGAGATCGCATCCAATAATATTGGTTCTGATAACACAAATAGAATAGTTTACTCTTCTATTCCCTTAATAAATGGCATGACGAATGCTCTAATTAATCTCTTAAAGACCACCACTTTGAGGTTGATTCCAAGATCGTATTTTGAGATTCTGTAGTTTTAGAAATAACGAGAATGGGTTCACTAAACCCGTGCTTACGGACGGCCGGACGGACGGACAGACTCGAATTTTTCGACGGATTCGTCATCATTGAGTCGAACATAGTCGATTGAGACCATTTTCGGCTCAAAATTCGTGACGAAATGGTATAGCCCTCGTTTAAGTAGTACGAGCACTCAAAAATCATTCAACCTTTTCCTGAGGCATTTCTCAAATATTTTGGTGGGATGGGCGTCACAACCGCTATTTTGAATTCTGGAGGACAAACACCCGTACTGAATACCTTATTAACCAACAAGACGAGTGGGTCAATTATTTGTTCGCGAATTTCCTTGAGTGTTTCAGCTTTCAATTGATCTATGCCTGGGGATTTATTTACTTTCGAGTCCATTATTATATTGAGAACTTGTTCTCCAGCTACAGGTTTCAGAAAAAGAGAACTTGTAATCGTTTTTTTCTGGGTGTTAGGGAAATTTTCTGGTTTCGTAATTTTTTTTGCGAGATTCTTCCCTACACCGACAAAAGAATCATTGAAAGCATTGGCCATATCTGTGTGGTCTGTGATAGTTGTTTGGTCTCCTAAAACGATTTTTTTATTTCATCTAGCTTATCAGGACCTGTTAGATTAGTTAATCATTATTAATTCTTTGGAATTTCCTTCGTTTTCGTTGATTACTTTATCATAGTAATTGTATTTGGTTATTTTGATGAGTTTATCTGTTTGTTTTCGATATTCAATATATGTTTCTTTTTTCCAGGATCCGTAGGATCATTTTTATGTATGCGGTATAAACAATTTTTATGGTTAACGGACTAATCCATCTGTTATCCACATTTTTCTTTTATTTTCGTTCTTTCGGTTTTTTACGTATTTGGTGTTCTGTTCAATTAACCCACTTAGTATATGCACAAACTTTTTTGTTTGTTGCTGGACGTTGTCAGTGTTGTAAAAATCACTCCAGTCCATAGAAACCATAAAAAATTGTAACTTTTGAACGGAAACGCCTAGGGCCTTGAAATTTTCGGGATAGGTGTGGATCTCGAATGTCGTGATCACGTTCATCTATGAGCAAAATTATCCTAGGGGTTCCGTAAATATGGTCGTTTGAAATTAAGTTTTCTTGATAATTTCAAAACTACAGATTCGATCGTGACGAAATTTTGTATACTAATGGAGAATGATATATTCAAGCTACATTTCTCCAGATCACATGACCAGAACCATAGAAACCATAGAAAATCATAACTTTCGAACGGAAAGGCCTAGGGACTTGAAATTTTCAGGATAGGTGTGGATCTGAAATTTCGTGTTCACGTTTATCAATAAGCAGAATTATACTAGGGGTTCCGTCAATACGGTCGTTTGAAATTTTGTTTTCTCGATCATTTCGAAACTACGGATTCAATCGAGATGAAATTTTGTATTTTAATCGAGAATGATATATTAAAGCAATATCTTGTCCAGATCGCATGAACATAGAAACTATAGAAACCATAGAAAATTGTAACTTTTGAACGGAAAGGCCAAGGAACTTGAAATTGGATCGCGATTATCGCGCACACGTTCATCAATGAGCAAAATTAGACAAGGGGTTCCGTAAATATGGCCGTTCAAAATATTTTTTTCCTGATAGTTTCGAAACTACTGATTGAATTGGACAGAAATTTTGCACCTAGCTGAGGAATAATGTTTTCAAACTACATGCAAAATTTTGTCTAGATCGCATCACCAAGATTATGGATACCGTAAAAAATTCTGGCGAATTATCGAAAAAAAATGGTCAGCTGAAGCACTGACATAAAGTCTGGAGTTTCGCCTAAGTTTCAGAATTTTTTTGACAGCTGTCGAAAATTCCTTCAATTGATGGTGGATATACGAGCACTCAAAAGCTCCTGACTTCACGGCAGTGCTTTTCGTAATTTTTATTTATATCGCCTACATTATACAGGGTCTTTCACGAGGAACCTCACCCATATTTATACGGGAAACTACTGAACGTATTTTCATGAAATTCAGCACTTATAAGTATTTCACGATGCTGATGAAATCTAAAATATTTTCAAGGCATGAGCACCTCCGGTTTTTCCGGAAATGACGTCAACTTCCGTTTTTCAAATTAGAACACCATTTTTTTATTGCAGAAATAGATTCCTTAGAAAATTTCAAGTTATTTTGATGTAACATTTTCCAGTTTTGGTTGGAAAATTCTCTCTGAGCGGGAAAATTCGAAAAAAAAATCGAAAATAGAGCTCCGCTGAAACAAGAATAACTTCGAGGTTTTTGGATGGAAAATTTTCATTTTTGGGATTTTTCAAGATGTAAGATTGATGTATCCACTTTAAAAATCGAAATCGCGATTCATGATACAGGGGGTGAAAAAATCGCTTTCAAAGTTAGGGATGACAAAATCGTGAAAAATCAATTTTTTCAAATTAGAACCCCATTTTTTTATGGCAGATATTGAATTTACGTTAAAAAATAATGTGAGTGTATGCATCACACCCTTGCCCTAAAATGGATATTTTCTGAGTTATTCACAAAAAACTGTTTTTCGTCTTGAATTTTCAGCTATTTCTTTTCCCTTCACGCCAAAAAGATGAAATTTTCAGGAACTGTTATTTGAACCATGCTGAAGATTTTTCACCCCTTCTTGAAACCGACTTCAAGTTACTATTAGAAGAACCATGGCAAACTCTCGCAGTTATAACTAGAGAAGATGCTCAAAGTTTCGACCGTTAATTTCTAGACATTTATTTATACGTCTCAGGAATGCTTCGTGCGTTGCTCTTCTTATTTCATCGGGAGGAAGAGATCTGCAAAAGTGTTTAAAAACCAAATTGAGTTTCAAAACTATGAATCTAAAAATCTAAACAAACCTGAACGCATTTTTGACTCGTTCTATGCAGTCCTCTTTACCAGTCAGGGGAGTTGAGTAGACAATATTTTTTATCCTACCCCAAACATAATAGTCTAAATCATCACTGGGGAGAAAACCGATGGCCGATTAGTTGAAATAAAGAGGTTTCCGATACAAATTCGAGTCCAACTTCGCCATCTATTTAGGAACAACCTGTAACTTTTTTCTCTCGCATATTAGGGTAGTAAAATCTAAAACATGGTTTAAGTAACAGTTCCTGAAAATTTCATCTTTTTGGCGTGAAGGGAAAAGAAATAGCTGAAAATTCAAGACGAAAAACGGTTTTTTGTGAATAACTCAGAAAATATCAATTTTAGGGCAAGGGTGTTATGCATACACTCACATTATTTTTTAACGTAGATTCAATATCTGCCATAAAAAAATGGGGTTCTAATTTGAAAAAATTGATTTTTGACGATTTTGTCATCCCTAACTTTGAAAGCGATTTTTTCACCCCCTGTATCATGAATCGCGATTTCGATTTTTAAAGTGGATACATCAATCTTACATCTTGAAAAATCCCAAAAATGAAAATTTTCCATCCAAAAACCTCGAAGTTATTCTTGTTTCAGCGGAGCTCTATTTTCGATTTTTTTTTCGAATTTTCCCGCTCAGAGAGAATTTTCCAACCAAAACTGGAAAATGTTACATCAAAATAACTTGAAATTTTCTAAGGAATCTATTTCTGCAATAAAAAAATGGTGTTCTAATTTGAAAAACGGAAGTTGACGTCATTTCCGGAAAAACCGGAGGTGCTCATGCCTTGAAAATATTTTAGATTTCATCAGCATCGTGAAATACTTATAAGTGCTGAATTTCATGAAAATACGTTCAGTAGTTTCCCGTATAAATATGGGTGAGGTTCCTCGTGAAAGACCCTGTAGTAGCTACGGTAATTGTCAAGTTTAAAAATATTTTTGTCTTGGAGCTGTAACGTTTCAGTTAGGACTATACAATCAATTCTGAATGTGAGTGTGCTTAATGCAATTCTTAGTTGGTCAATGTTCTTGGAAATACTTCGAATGTTTTGGTGTAGTATTGCGAATTTGCCATTTTTTTGAAAATTTGTTATATGATTCAGTTCTACCATGTTATTGACCATAAACTAATGAAATTCTGAAAGTGTTTTTGAGCGCTTGTACTACTTACATGAGAGCTATATCATTTCGTCACGATGTCTGTATTTTTCGAATTTTGTGCCGAAATTGGTCTCAATCGACTATGTTCGACTCACTGATGACGAATCCTTCAGAAAATTCAAGTCTGTCAGTCCGTCTACATTATAACTCGGAACGGAACAACCTAGTGACTTGGAATTTTCAGTGTGGGTTCAGTTCCCAAATGCCGCGGTTGATTTCGTTAATGGGCAGAATTCCACCAGGGGTTCCGTAAATATGGCCGTTCAAAATTTCCTTCTCCTGATAACTTCGAAACTACAGATATGATCGAGATGAAATTTTGCACTCGAATGGAGAATGACGTGTTCAAGCTACATGTCATTCTGCAATATCGCAATTTTTCCAAGATCGCATGAACAGTACCATAGAAACCATAGAAAATTATAACTTTTGAATGGAGAGGCCTAGGGACTTGAAATTTTCAGGATTGCTGTGGATCTCGAATATCGCAGTCACGTTCATAAATGAGCAGAATAAGATGAGGACTTCTGTAAATATGGCCGATCAAAATATTTTTTTCCTGCTAATTTCGAATCTACTGATTGGATTGGAATGAAATTTTGCAGATGAAGAATAATGTTTTCAAACTACGTACGGAATTTTGTCCAGATCGCATCATCAAGACCATAGATACCGTATAAAGTTCTAGCGAATTATCGACATAAAAATTGGTCACCTAAAGCACTGACGTGAAGTCTGGAGTTTTGCCTGAGTTTGAAATTTTTTTGGGAGCTATCAAAAATTCCTTCAATTGGTTTCTAAAAATTCGAATCTACCTACAAGGTCGATAAACGAGCGCTCAAAATCTCCTGACTTCAGGCCAATAATTTGCTGTTGGAAATGTTCATTTCCTTTCTCTGATTTCCGCGCAATAGCGTATGATTAAATAATATTTCTACATGGGACATAATGATATAAAATATTTCCAACCAGCAGAAAAATTCCTCGGCAATTCGAATGTAGCAAAAAAGTTGGACAAACCACTTGCTCAACTAAATGTAACTGAACAGGCCCTAGGGTGGGTGCAGTGAGTGCAGAGTACCCTGTCGCCAGATCCCGGTCAGCCTGGATAGCTGAATAAGTCAGGGCCGCCACTGTAACTGAATACATATATCCCAACTTCGTCAATAAGTTTGAAAAAAGTCCCTCAGAAATAATTCTACTGTTCAAATAATGCATTCACATTAAAACGGTTTAAGTAGGGTGTAGTAGCCGCTCGTGGTGACATTCGTTCGACAATTTTATCAAGAATTGCCGTTCGTTCACGAAAATGAGTTAGAAAATTCCTTATGATTTTCACAGGAAATTTTCACTTTTTTACAGCACTGCACAACACGATCAATAACCAAATCGAGTAACAGTAAATAAAATGAGCACGCGGAAATGGTTTTTGAGCGCTCGTACTACTTACACGAGGGCTATATCATTTCGTCACGATGTCTGTATTTTTCGAATTTTAAGCCGAAAATGGTCTCAAACGACTGTGTTCGACTCACTGATGACGAATCCGTCGGAAAACTCGAGTCTGTCCGTCCGTCCGGCCGCCTTTCCGTATACACGATAACTCTCGAACGGAATGTCCTAAAAAATTGAATTTCCAGGGTAGGTTCGAATTTCGAATGCCGCGGTTGAGTTCTTTATTGGGCAAAATTCGCATAGGGGTTCCGTAAATATGGCTGCTCCAAATTTTGTTTTTCTGGTAACTTCGAAACTACAGATTCGATCGAGGTGAAATTTTGCACTCAGATGGAGAATTACGTGTTCAAGCTACATGCAAAATTGTGTCTAGCTCGCATGACCAGAACCATAGAAACCATAGAAAATTATAACTTGTCGTTTGAAATTCAGTTTTCTTGATAATTTCAAAACTATGGATTTGATCGTGGCGAAATTTTGTATTAAAATTGAGAATTATATATTCGAGCTAAATTTCTTCCACATCGCATGATCAGAACCATAGAAACCATAGAAAATTATAACTTCCGAACGGAAAGGCCTAGGGACTTGAAATTTTCAGGATAGGTTTGGATCGCGTATTTCGCGGTCACGTTCATCAATAAGCGAAATTAGACTAAGGGTTCCGTAAATATAGCCGTTCAAACTATTCTTTTCCTGATAATTTCGAAACTATTTATTGGATTGGTATGAAAGATGAAGAATAATTCATTCAAACTACGTGGGAAATTTTGTCCAGATCGCAAGACCAAGACCATAGATAATTCTAGCGAATTATCACCTAAAGCACTGCGTGAAGTCTGGATTTTTGTCTTAGTTTGAAATTTTCTTTGACAGCTGTCAAAATCTTTCCAATTGGTTTCTAAAACTGGAGAATGCGAATTAACCTACAAGGAAGATAAACAAGCGCTCGAAAGCTCCTGACTTCACGGCAGTGCTTTTCGTAATTTTTTGATAATGGATTTGACGGTCAGACGATCAAGAGCAAAAACAGACGACAAAGGAGTGTAGCAAATGTTATGTCAAGAATTTTGGGAGCAACTGGATAACATTTTACGATTTTTTCTTCCACTTCAGCCGGGAAATATCTCTACAGTTTTTTTTTTCCTTTATGTCCCACTCCTGTCCTCATACACGAGACTTATCAATATTTCTCTACGTTTCATTTCGTCATGGCTAGTCGCTATTCGCACCAAAAAATCGAATATTTGATCGCTGAACCCGTTCTGACATGTTCGTGATAATTCGAGCGGCTCAGTCGCAGCCACTGTAATCAATTCAATTGAAGGGTTTTGTTTGTTGAGTGAATTCGGACATATCCGTCCAAACGAATTTTTGTCCAAAAATGCATGCAAAGTAACCTTAGCCTTACTTACAAAGTAAACTCAAGTAGCCTTAATCGACGTATAATCTATAAGGTGTCCGAATTCAACGTTTAAATATTTCAGGGCGCCAGTCTGGAGGCAGAAATATGAAAAGAAACTAATCCCCCAAAAACCTTTTTTTGCGGCTATTTCTTCAATATCTGGCAAATACAAATAAAATTCAGTATGAAGTTTTTGCCAGTAAATAAAGACTCAGGCACCATCAAATTTTCGAAATAAAAAGTCAGTGTTAATTTTTTTTCTGAGAATGGTGCTTAATGCTCTTTACCAAGTGTACTTTAAAAATATTCGAAAAATCATATATTTTTGATGAAGAAGGACACCAGATCACCAGCTTCTTCAAGAGTTAAATTTTGAAATTTACGTTGATTTGAGATTTTTCCATATTTCGACCTCTAGAATCACGTCCAGAAATATTCTCTTTCTGACAAAGCCTAAATGTTTTTACTGAATCAAGGCCAATCAGAAATTCATTATAGAAAGTTTCGCTTTTTATAACAAAAACTGAAACTTTTCGAGACATATTCATTATTTTTAAATCACATATAATAACTCCACTAACTCTACCTATACCACTGACCGTACTAAAATTGCTCTCATCAATTTTCATTATAGGAATTTTGTATTTCTTCAAAAGGTTGAAATTTACCAACGAAATATTCGATCCGGGATCATGAACCGCTTTACAATTTATTTCGTCATTGATGAGTATATCGACTTTCATCAGTGGCAACAATATCAGTTTTTTTGGTTGGTAATGAATGCATTCAAATCAGATCTCAACATTATTTACCATTCTCACTGCACTCAAGTTTTTCTCTTGAAACCAGCAGGAGTTTTCAGGGTGGTAATAACGCATATCTTTGCCATTTTTCTCGCAAATAGTACAGGGTTTCTTCTCAGACGAAGATTTGATTATGGAAGGTGACTTTTGGAATTTTTGTGACGTACTTCCAGCTGCATCCTTCCTGAGGCTGGTGATTTCAGAATTGTTAACTTGTCTGGGACTTTGACCATCGATTTTCTTCAATTTCTGTATCAAATATTTAATCGTTAAAACCGAGTTTCGAATTAAACAATTTCGGATTTGAGTTGGCAGGCCTAATACAATGAGATTCAATTTGATTTTTTCTGGAATCTCGTGATCGAGTTCAAATAACAATCTTTCTTTTTTCACGACGAAATCTACATGGGAACCATTCAAATATCGAAAATTATAAGCAAATCGGATTGATTTCCAAGACAAATCTCCAAAGGTGAATGTCAAATCTTCCTTCCATGAATTCCAATCTGCTTCTATCCCCATTCTTCTCTGAGCATTCAGGAACCAATCTTTCATAGATGGATCAAGACATAAGCGGAATATGTCTATCAGTTTCGGTCCTATCAAAAGAAATTGATTTGTTTCTCTTTCGAAACTATCTACCCAAGCTTCAACATTCCTATTACGTGTTGAAAATTTCTCTACCATGAAGTGTTTCGAAAATTCTTTCAATGAGTCATCTTTTTCTGCAGCTAATTTATTCAAACAAACTACAAGTTCAGGAAATCCTATGCTTGTTTCAGACGGTTGTATAGACGGCATCAGCTTGAACTCTGCCAACATGTATTGATCAAAAACAAAATTACCTGCATCATCTCTATAGATTTTCTCCAGTTCTGAGAATAACATTTACATTTCGAAACTGACCTTGATTCTATAGAGCGGACTGCAGATTTTATTGGTAGAAGATCAGCCAAATTTTCATGCTTATCCAGACTTTGGAATTCTTCAGGAAAGCTGTACCAAGTTTTTTCATCGGTTGCTTTGATTCTCTTCAGCTTCAGAACAGTCGTTTTCTCATTTGCACAGCTGGCTTCAGCCGCAATAAAAAACTGGTATTTTGACATTCCAAAATGTCATGCAATTATATTATTGATTTGTAAGATTCCTATACGAAACTGAATAAACTTGATTGCATCTGAAAACAATGTTTTATTCAATAATCTGATTAATGAAAATGTTATTATAAACCTTGAATCAAACATACCTGAAAACAATGAAATCAATAATATAAGTCAATTCGAACTGGAATCAAATATCTATCTTATACTAACTAATTGACAACTCTAATAACAAATGTCATGCAATCATAAAGGAAATGAAACATTGATCACAAAAATGTAGCATTCTGAAGTACGGTAGTATCGTACTTTACATATGTACCCCTTTTTATTGTTAATAAAGGACGTCAATGTGTTAATGGTCAATTAAAAGCATTAAATAACTATTGAAGACACCTCAGAATCACATTGAATATTATAATCTAGAAATCATATACAGGGTGTCCGGGAAAATGTGGGAAATCTATCGGATTCAGATAAAACTTAAAAAAATAAGGTAACAAGTTTCCATAATTTTTTTTCCTAGCGGCCCTCCCTACGGAGATACGGCCTCCTAAATGACGCCACTGGAAATTCATTTTACTGGAATAAATTTTAAACTACGTGATATAATTCAATGAAAATTTGATATGATAAACATTAGTAAGGACCTCTTAAAATACAGCCCTTTAATTTAAATCAGCTCGTTTAGTTTACCAGGGGCGGAATAGGTTGTACGTTTCAATGCTTACATTTTTAACACCCTGTATGATAAGGAATTAAAAAAAACAAATTTGGATACCTTGAACATTAAGCTAAAGAAAAGGTACTCATGTTTATTGTCGATAAAATGAACCGTTTTCGAAAAACAAAATAATAAGAGAAGTAATTTTTTTATTTGTATCAAAAAGAACCATGAATTCTAATATTTTTTTGTCTGCAACAAAATGTGGTACGAAAGTAATTCAAAGTACAAAAAAGTTTTAGTTTACGTTATTGAATCCGAAAAAATTACGAAGATTCTTAACAATGCAGTTTTGGCCTAAAAAAGGACCTCAACAAAAATAATTTTTCAGAAATGTACTCTTACTAAAGCTTGCAACGATTGAATCTAAATACGCTAATTAGAAATAATCCATTAAAAACTTCATAAGTGGATTCAACAAATTTTGTCGGATTCAATAACATAAACTAAAACTTTTTTGTTCCTTGAATAACTTTCGTATCACACTTTGTTGCAGACAAAAAAAATTAGAATTCATATTTCTTTTCAAGAGAAATAAAAAAGTTACTTCTTTTATTATTTTGTTATTCGAAAACGGTTCAGTTTATCGAAAATGAACAGGAGTACCTTTTCTTTAGCTCAATGTTCAAGGTATCCAATTTGTTTTTTTTAACTCCTTATTATACAGGGTGTTAAAAATGTGAGCATTAAAACGTACAACCTAATCCGCCCCTGGTAAACTAAACAAGCTTATTTAAATTTAATGGCAGTATTTCAAGAGGTTTTCATTATTGTTTATCATATCAAATTTTCATTAAATTATATCAAGTAGTATGAAATTTATTCCAGTAAAATGAATTTCCAGTGGCGTCATTTAGGAGGCCGTATCTCCGTAGGAAGGGCCGCTAGAAAAAAAATTATGGAAACTTGTCATCTTATTTTTTTATGTTTTATCTAAATCCGAGAGATTTTCCACATTTTCACGGACATCCTGTATAGGTTGGGGAAAAAGTAATTTCGTATTTTTAGCTTTTTTTCAATGCCTTATGAAAAGTGTTACTATCATCCAATTTGAGTCAAATATGCACCATTCTGTTCGATAACTTGTTTCCAACGAGAATGTAACTTCATAATGCCCCTACCTCAGAAGCCCTTGTCCCTATTGGCAAAAAACTCAGACAACCAATTTTTACAGACCCCTATTGAGGCCAAATTTTTACCTCTAAGCGCGTTGGCCATGGACAGGAACAGGTTGTAGACACTTGGTGCCAGGTCCGGTATATAAGGTGGATGCATAAGAATTTCCATCCTAGCTCCCGAAGCTACTGGCGCGTCATCAAAGATGTGTGCGGCCTGGCGTTGCCCTGATTAAACACGATTCTGTTCCTATTCACCAATGCTGGCCGCTTCTGTTCGATCACAAGCTTCAAACAGTTGAGTTGTTCACAGTAGATGGCATAATTGAGCGTTTGACCATAGGGGAGCAGCTCATAGTAGAGCACTCTCTGCCTACCTGCCCAGAAGTAATGGCCTACCGGACGTATTAGATATCGTCATAATGAAAGATATTACCCAAGATTTCACACTTGATACTATAGAAGAGGGCACATCAGACCACAACCCAATAGAACTCAGATTGGGACGCAGACCGATAACAGAAGAACTTCAAACGAAAGACTTCACAGACTGGCAAAAGTACAGTGAAATACTCCAGGAGAAAATTACTCAAATTCCACAGATAAGAACCCCTGAAGATCTAGAAGATGAAGTTGAAAAATTAGAAACCCGAATAAAAGAAGCCTACGAGGAAAGTACCAGAAGAATCGAAAGGCCAGCCCCGAAACATCCACATGGTGAAACCCCAAAAGCAATAAAGGAGCTTATAAAGAGGAATAGAAAACTTAGGAAGAACTACAGAACTTCACATAGAGAAGAAGACAAGAAAGAGCTGAATAAACACAGCCAAGTGCTGAAAAATGCACTGAGAGAACTGCGAACAGACAGATGGAACCAAAGAGTTAGAGAGCTAAACACCATAGACCACTCAGCATGGAAGATGCAAAAGTGCTTACGACGCGAGAAAACCGAAATTCCCACTCTACACGGAGCTAATGGGATGGCCTACTCAAAGCTTGAAAAAGCCGAAGCTCTTGTTGACGCAATAGAACGAGAAGCCAGAATCATTTACAGAGAAGACGATGACAATGAAGACTTAGAAGAAGAAGTCGAAGGAAATGAAGAATTGATGTTGGAACCGCCGGAAGGCGATACCATCCCAAACCCAACAACACCAACGGAAATTAAAGAAATTATCAAGAAATTGAAAAACAGGAAAGCTCCAGGGAAAGACAAAGTAACAAACTTTATGTTACGGAAATTGCCCAGAAAAGGAATAGCAGCGCTTACCAATATAGCAAACGCAGTGATGAGAACAGAATATTATCCGGAAAGATGGAAAACAGCAGAAGTAATTGTGTTCAATAAGCCAGGAAAAGATAGAAAATTCCCACAAAACTACAGGCCGATAAGTCTACTGTCAGCCCTTGGAAAAATTGTCGAAAGAGTTATTGCAAAAAGACTCAATGAAGAAACAGAAGCGCTGAATCTGATACCACCGGAACAATTTGGATTCAGAAGAAATCACTCCACAGAACTTCAACTGTTAAGGATCACTGAATATGTCACTGAAGGATTTCAGAATAAACAAGCCACAGGATTAGTGCTATTAGATGTCGAAAGAGCCTTCGACCGAGTTTGGCACGAAGGACTTGCCTACAAGATGATGATGGCAGGCTACACCACCAAAACCTGCAAGATAATAAGAAACTACCTGAGGAACAGGAATTTTTATGTCAAAATAGACGACACATTATCTACCACCAGACAAGTAGAAGCAGGAGTGCCCCAAGGATCAGTTCTAGGACCTCTGCTTTACAACATATATATCTACGATATTCCTAAGAACCCAAGGAATCTGCTAGCCCTTTATGCAGACGACACGGGAATAGCCTTCAGACATCGCCGACCAGATGTCATACACAGAAGACTGCAAGAAGCACTAGAAGATTTAGAAGAATGGTTCATTAAATGGAAAATTCAAATAAATAGCAAAAAGAGCCAAGCTATTCTACTACAGAAGCGGAGACTTGAAATTAATTCCAACCTACAGATAGATGGAGAAGAGATAAAATGGGAAAATGAAGTCAAATATCTAGGAGTAAAACTAGATAAAGGGCTTACATGGAAAAACCATATAAAATATGCAGTGGATAAAACAAACTCAGCAATGAGTAGACTTTACCCACTACTAGGAAGAAGAAGCCAAATGAACCAAAGCACGAAACTACGAATGATCAAGTCAATTGCAAGACCCCAACTAACATATGGCTCGGCGGCATGGGGCAATGCAGCCAATAGCCATATAAAGAAGATTCAAGCAACAGAGAATAAACTGCTCAGAGCAGCAATGAATATGCCGTGGTTCGTAAGAAACCAACAAATCCACAGAGACTTAGAATGGGAAACTGTCACAGATTTCCTAAAAAAGAAGGCCGAGAAGATATTTGAAAAAGCAAGTCAACACCCAAATGATGAGCTAAGAAGACTAGTTGACTACAACCCCGCAGAAGATGTGGTTAGGATACCCACCTATCACAAAAGACCCAGAGATCAACTACGTAGAAACAGAAATTGAGTAATCTCAATTTAAATCATCCAGAAGAAGAGACTCCTATGAAATTCAAATTCATAGGTAACACAAGCATCACACGACAAAGATCGTGATAGAGATACGAACAAGAAGAGTCAAAAGGTTAGTAGGTAATAAATGCCCGGAATCTAAAACAGCAGGTTAGGTTTAGTTAGAGTAGGTCGTGCTTCACACGAAGTCTCACACTGTTCTATCTATCGGAGATAGTTCGTCCATGAGGATTCCCCCTGACTAAAAAAAAAAAAAAAAAAAAAAAAAAAAAAAAAAAAAAAAAAAAGCACTCTCTGCCTATCCACCAAACACACAGTAACACCTTCCTGGCTGTCAATGTTGGCTTGGCTACGGTCTGGGCCACTTCGTTGGAATTCGACCACGATCTCTGTCCCTTGACATTGTTATAAGTAACCCATTTTTCATCACCAGTCACCATCCGCTTCAGAAATACGTTGATTTTATTGCGATTCAGCAGTGATTCGCAGATGGAAATTCGGTCTATGATGTTTTTTTTTGCGCCAGCTCATGTAGCTCCCAAAAATCGTGCTTTTTTTCAATCCAGTCTTCTGCAAATGGTTCAAAACGGTTTTATGATAGATGTTCAGCTCCTGAGCGATGCTACGACGACTTAAATGACGGTCGATCTTGATATTTGCCATGATTTTATCTACATTTTCGACGACAGTCCTACCAGTGCGTGGTGCATTTTTCACCTCCACCGCAACAGCACGGAACCGCTCGAACGACTGTTTTGCTACAAAAACCGAAAGTATATCGGCCTCGTATACATGGCAAACTTTTTTGGTCAAATTCGACGCGTTTTTCCCTTTTAGATAGTAAAAATGTAAAATATGGCGAATTTATTTCTTTGAAACCTCCATACTCAACTCACGATTGTGCGCGATTAAACCGATCAAGCGCAAAACTGTAAGAGAAGCATTTGTAGTATACAACCACACCTTTACAATGCCGTATTGTATGATGTGATGAGACCAATAACGAACGAGATATACTTATTTGAGTGATAAAAACGCAAAATACGAAATTACTTCTTCCCCAACCTAATATAATCCACCCAAATAAAGTTTCGTTGAAAACACTAATAGGCTAGAGACAAAGTTTCCCAGAATACAAAATTGCAAAACGACAATTCATATAATTAATGAGAAAGAATGAAATAATTTTAAAATGTTTTGAGAATAAACAGTGTTTTACACAATAAAGGATTATAGGATTATCATCCCTTGACGCATCCCAAATCGAACCGAATTTTCAAGCGTGACCGATTTTGATGGAACGCTGCTGACCTCGACGCTGAAACTGTAAATCAGTGTAGCCTTTGTCTGATAATAACATCGAAGCGTAATTTGCTTCACGACATTAAATCTAGTATGTCTGATAACCATGTGTCAGCAACGGCCAAACAAAAACCTTGATTTCCCCTGAATGAGTTCACAATTGGGTCACCATTTTACCATAAAAAGTGTCGCGGACGAAGGGAAACTTAGCCAATTGTGGTTGATGAATGCGATGAATGAGGGTGAGAAACTTCTCGGTGATGCATCATTAACGTGGAAATGAATTGCAGCCTTTGGCGAGGAAGCGATAGGTGCAAGCGAAAATTGATGAAATAGTTCTGAAAAATAGGGATGTAGTGGTGTAGTGTTACACCACAATAAGGCAATAAATGCCCCGAATCTGAAACAGCCGGTTAGGTTTAGTCCCTGAGGATTTGCCCTGAATAAGATAAAAAGTAACACTACTATAGGGTATGGAGTTTGGCTTCAATGGGGTCTCCAGTACCGCAGTGTTTGAACCCTAAGGCCAAAGCCGTAAGTAGTGAGCTTAGGAAACGGAAGTCGGGATGGATAATTTCAGTATGTTTGGAACTATTTATTCATTTTCGGCAATATGAAATGAATTCCTCGAATTTTGAAACTCTGTGTTTAGAGAAGTTCATGATTCAAACCCAAAAAGGCATCGGTTTGGTGAATACTGAAAACTATACAATGAATATGTACAAAGAAGATCATATTTATGTAGTTTCGAAAATATTCAGGTCATACTTGTAGCGGGTCTCCGCACTTCCGTGAGGTGGCGTGGTCGGCTACGCAACACCGCATTGTCTCACGTGGTTCTCTTCTTGTAGTTCACTCGACGTGCGGTGAGTACCACAGTAGCGATTGAACCCTCGAGGAGTGCAGACGTATTGAGAAATGCGCATGTGTGCCAAGTGAACCTCGTATAGAAGTGATAAGAAGAAGAAGAAATGACTGTGTTGAGTCCAGGTTTAGATCGATGGTTCCACAGATTATTTTACATTGAAGAGACAAAAGTGAATTTAGTGAAAAGTGAAAAAAGTGTTCAAGTGTCGTTTGCTGAGTCACTCTGACAAAATGCCGGAATACGACTCTGCAAATGAAGACAGAGAATCCGACGCAGAAAACTTGTCGGATGAAGAAATATCCGATATGGATGTTGAAGTAGAAGATGCCAATGAGGAAACCGATAAAGATCGGATAATACAAGAACAGAAGGAGTATATCAACACCCTCATGAGTCAGATGAAAATTTTGACGGAGAGTCTTAGAACTTTATCAGATGAGGTGAAATTCTTGAGAGCAGAAATGTCTCAGTCCTCGAAGCCGCGGAAACGGGCTAAGAGAAAAGAAAATGGCTTCTCCTCTGGGACAGAGGAGACAGTGTCAACCCCACAATCCAAAGAGAAGACCAGAAAAAACCTACCGAATTGAATGATGCAGCAGGAGGGCCACCTACGAAGAAGTCGTATATTGCAGCATTGCAAAAAGGAAAACGCCCAGAAGAAGCTATTTCTGCAACCGCAGAAGAAATTGAAGGCCCTGCTCCGATCGAGCAGAAAAAAGGGAAAGTCCCTCCAGTGACATTAAGAGGCACGGCCGACTGGACACAAATCTCGAGAGAGATGCAAATGAAGGGTATAAAATACCTGAGAGCGACCACTGTAAGAGACGGCATTCGTGTTGTTCCCCAAACCCCCGACGACCACAGGAAGATGACGAAATTCCTCGAGTCGAGAAATAAAGAGTTCTACACTCTCCAAAAAGAAGAAGAGAAGAGAATCTACGCGGTGGTACGTTATCTGCCACTAGACGCTGATATTAACATCATCTTAGAAGACCTCGCCGAGCAAGGCATTACCGACGCGGATGTCATGAGGATGACATCCAACAAAACCAAAAAGGCAATACCCTTATTCTTGGTGAAAACCCAAAATAAGGAGGTATTCGAAGTGAAACAGCTCTACGGTATAAATTGTGTAGTAGAGCCGACGAAAAAGAGCATTGGACCTGGCCAATGTCATAGATGTCAACGTTACGGTCATGCGCAAAGTAAATGCACATTCCCATGGAGATGTGTTAAATGCTCTGGAGCGCACAATAGTAAAGATTGTACGCTAACAATAGAAAACGAGGAGAGAAATGCTACCTGTGCGCTCTGCGGAAAAACAGATCAACCAGCCAGCTACAAAGGATGTAGCGATGAAATTCCTGGAAATAGAGATGGACAAAAAGTTCCGAAATCTCACTAAACCCAATTAATGGAGCTAGTGACTAACGAAAATAAAAACAACCTGAAGATAGTCTCATGGAACGCAAACGGTCTACGAGCCCGTAGATCTGAAATAGAAAGAATAATATCCGAGAAACAACCGGATATTATAGCCATTCTTGAAACGAGACTATCTACAAGAAATAGAATTTCATTTCCTGACCATGAAATATACAGAAATGACAGAAATTGTACAGGAGGGGGCGTAGCCCTAATAGTCAAGAGGAACAACGACCACTATTTTGACGATATACTGAATAATGGGAAAATAGAAGCCGTCTCGATTATAGTTAATACGAATCGAGGACAAATGAAAATTACGCCAGCCTACAAACCACCCCAAAACGACTTAATAGAGGAAGATCTGAAGAAGATGCTTGAAGGAAACTACCCGAACATCATTATTGGCGATATGAACTGCAAATCAAGAGAATGGAATAGCAGAACTGAAAACCAAAATGGGAAGAAGCTTAAGAAGTACGCCGAAAAACTAAATGCCATAGTATTAGGACCTGAAATTCCGACTACCTGCCCAGAAGTAATGGCCTACCGGACGTATTAGATATCGTCATAATGAAAGATATTACCCAAGATTTCACACTTGATACTATAGAAGAGGGCACATCAGACCTCAACCCAATAGAACTCAGATTGGGACGCAGACCGATAACAGAAGAACTTCAAACGAAAGACTTCACAGACTGGCAAAAGTACAGTAAAATACTCCAGGAGAAAATTACTGAAATTCCACAGATAAGAACCCCTGAAGATCTAGAAGATGAAGTTGAAAAATTAGAAACCCGAATAAAAGAAGCCTACGAGGAAAGTAACAGAAGAATCGGAAGGCCAGCCCCGAAACATCCACATGGTGAAACCCCAAAAGCAATAAAGGAGCTTATAAAGAGGAATAGAAAACTTAGGAAGAACTACAGAACTTCACATAGAGAAGAAGACAAGAAAGAGCTGAATAAACACAGCCAAGTGCTGAAAAATGCCCTGAGAGAACTGAGAACAGGCAAATTGTTGTATATTGTTTATATCCCGACTCTCCTAGGTCTCTGTGAGACCCCTCAGAAGCTAAGAGCTTGTGCGAGTTAGGAGACCCGGTTGTGTTCTGTGTAGGCTTTGTTACTGTGTCCTTACGCCACCTGAGGCACAGCACTGTTAATTGTTTACCCAACAGTGAATGGTGGAACCGTGCTCCATGTCGGAAAATTTCTTTCATGACCGGAGGATTCGAACACGGGACCAATCAAGCAGACCGGCACCGAAGTCGAACGCATAAACCACTGCGCTACGGCCCCGTATGGAACCAAAGAGTTAGAGAGCTAAACACCATAGACCACTCAGCATGGAAGATGCAAAAGTGCTTACGACGCGAGAAAACCGAAATTCCCCCTCTACACGGAGCTAATGGGATGGCCTACTCAAAGTTTGAAAAAGCCGAATCTCTGGTTGACGCAATAGAACGAGAAGCCAGAATCAACTACAGAGAAGACGATGACAATGAAGACTTAGAAGAAGAAGTCGAAGGAAATGAAGAATTGATGTTGGAACCGCCGGAAGGCGATACCATCCCAAACCCAACAACACCAACGGAAATTAAAGAAATCATCAAGATATTGAAAAACAGGAAAGCTCCAGGTAAAGACAAAGTAACAAACTTTATGTGACGGAAATTGCCCAGAAAAGGAAAAGCAGCGCTTACCAATATAGCAAACGCAGTGATGAGAACAGAATATTATCCGGAAAGATGGAAAACAGCAGAAGTAATTGTGTTCAATAAGCCAGGAAAAGAAAGAAAATTCCCACAAAACTACAGGCCGATAAGTCTACTGTCAGCACTTGGAAAAATTGTCGAAAGAGTTATTGCAAAAAGACTCAATGAAGAAACAGAAGCGCTGAATCTGATACCACCGGAACAATTTGGATTCAGAAGAAATCACTCCACAGAACTTCAACTGTTAAGGATCACTGAATATGTCACTGAAGGATTTCAGAATAAACAAGCCACAGGATTAGTGCAATTAGATGTCGAGAGAGCCTTCGACCGAGTTTGGCATGAAGGACTTGCCTACAAGATGATGATGGCAGGCTACACCACCAAAACCTGCAAGATAATAAGAAACTACCTGAGGAACAGGAATTTTTATGTCAAAATAGACGACACGTTATCTACCACCAGACAAGTAGAAGCAGGAGTGCCCCAAGGATCAGTTCTAGGACCTCTGCTTTACAACATATATATCTACGATATTCCTAAGAACCCAAGGAATCTGCTAGCCCTTTATGCAGTCGACACGGGAATAGCCTTCAGACATCGCCGACCAGATGTCATACACAGAAGACTGCAAGAAGCACTAGAAGATTTAGAAGAATGGTTCATTGAATGGAAAATTCAAATAAATAGCAAAAATTACGAAAAGCACTTTCGTGAAGTCAGGAGCTTTTGAGCGCTCGTACGTCCACCTTGTAGGTAGATTCGCATTTTCCAGTTCTAGAAATCAATTGAAGAAATTTTTGACAGCTGTCAAAAAAATTCTTAAACTCGAAATTCGAAACTCCAGGTCTCATGTCAGTGCTTCAGCAGACCAATTTTTTTTCGATAATTCACTACAATTTTCTACCTTATCTATGGTCTTGGTGATGGGATCTTGACAAATTTTCGCACGTAGTTTGAATACATCAAAAGAATATTTTGAACGGCCATATTTATGGAACCCCTAGTCTAATTTCGCTCATTGATGAACGTGACCGTACAATTCGCGACCCGAACCTATCCTGAAAATTTCAAGTCCCTAGGCCTTTCTCTTCGGAAGTTATGATTTTCTATGGTTTCTACGGTTCTGGTCATGTGATCTGGAGAAATGCAGCTTGAATTCTCCATTAGTATACAAAATTTCGTCAGGATCGAATCTGTAGTTTTGAAATGATCAAGAAAACTAAATTTCAAACGGCCATATTTATGGAACCCCTAGTCTAATTTTGCTCATAGATAAACGTGATCACGACATTCGAGATCCACACCTATCCTGAAAATTTCAAGTCCCTAGGCATTTCCGTTCAAAAGTTACAATTTTCTATGGTTTCTATGGTTCTGGTGATGCGATCTGGACAAAATTTCATATGTAGCTTGAACACCTCATTCTCCATTTGAGTGCAAAATTTCATCTCGATCAAATCTGTAGTTTCCAAGTAATCAGGAGGACAAAACTTCGAACGGCCATTTTTACGGAACCCCTGGTGGAATTTGGCCCATTAACGAACTTAACCGAGGCATTCGGGAACTCAACCCACACTGAAAATTTTAAGTCTTGAGGTTGTTCCGTTCGAGAGTTATCGTGTTTACGGCCGTCCGGACGTACGGACAGACAGACTCGAATTTTCCGACGGATTCGTCAACAGTGAGTCGAACCTAGTCGATTGAGACCATTCAAAGTTTGAACAGCTATATTTACGGAACCCCTAGTTTAATTTTGATCATTGATGAACGTGACCGCACAATTCGCGATTGGAACCTATCCTGAAAATTTCAAGTTTTCCATTCCTTTCCGTTCGGAACTTATGATTTTCTATGGTTTTTATGGTTCTGATATTGCGATCTGGACAAAATGTAGCTCGAATATATCATTCTCAATTCAAATAAAAATTTTCTTCACGATCAAATACATAGTTTTGAAATTATCAAGAAAACTGAATTTCAAACGACCATATTTACGGAACCCATAGTCTAATTTAGCTCATTGATGAACCTGACCGCAAGATTCGAGATCTTCACCTATCCTGAAAATTTCAACTCTAGGCCTTTCCGTTCGAAAGTTATAATTTTCTATGGTTTCTATGGTTCTGGTGCGAGCTAGACAAAATTTTGCATGAAGCTTGAACACGTTATTCTCCATCTGAGTGCAATTCACCTCGATTAAATCTGTAGTTTCGGAAAAATCAGGAGAACAAAAATAAATTAGTATTAGTGTAATTAGTGAATTGTAAATAAATTATTTAAGAAGAACTTGGACAATATTCATTACAATGCAATTAACTTTTTTCAAGTAATTTATTCATTTATTTGATTTATTTATTTTTTGTTTCACTTAATGGCTCAGTAACCTGATGGTAAAGGTGAACAAAATCGATACGTATGATCCATGTTTCATTGAAGCACATAGAAATTGATATATCAGAATAATCAGGGAGAATCAGTTCTGTCCCTTGCCCCTGGATATAATAGTAACGTAACATGTTCTCTCCACTACAAATATCGGATTAATAATTGGATAATTAATTTTGCCTCTCATTTCCAGAATGAAAATCATTTTTTTCGGCAACCGTTCGGGAAGTACTCACTTCCCAGACGCTTTTTCTTTGAGAAAGTAGCATTTCTCGGCCTAGTCCGGGAAGTTCGTATTTTCCGGACTAGGCCGGAAAGAATCACATCGTTGTTATGGCAATAACGACTGACACCTATTTGACATGAAATTACATAGTTGACATTTGGATTCTTGAAAGTCCCAAATTTTGTTCTACAAAGAAAAATTTCGAAAAGCACTGCCGTGAAGGCAGGAGCTTTTGAGCGCTCGTACATGCACCTTGTAGGTAGATTCGCATTATCCAGTTTTACAAACCAATTGGAAATATTTTGACAGCTGTCAAAGAAAATTTCAAACCAACGGAAAATCCAGACTTCACATCAGTGCTTTGGGTCCATTTTTTCGATAATTCGCTAGAATTTTCTACGGTATCTATGGTCTTGGTAATGCAATCTGGACAAAATTATACATTATTCTTCATATTTGTGCGAAATTTCATTTCAATCCAATAAGTATTTTCGAAATTATCAGAAAAAATATAGTTTGAACGGCAATATTTACGGAACCCCTAGTCTAATTTGGCTCATTGATAAAAAGGATCGCGAAATTCGCGATCCGAACCTATCCTGAAAATTTCAAGTCACTAGGCCTTTTTGTTCGAAAGTTATGATTTTCTATGGTTTCTATCATTCTGATCATACGATCTGGAAGAAATGTAGCTCGAATATATAATTCTCAATTTAAATTCAAAATTTCGTCGAGATCGAATCCATAATTTTGAAATGATCAAGAAAACTGAATTTCAAACGGTCATATTTACGGAACCCCTAGTCTTATTTTGCTCATTGATACACGTGAACGCTACATTCACGATCCACACCTATCCTGAAAATTTCAAGTCTCTAGGCCTCTCCATTACAAAGTTATAATTTTCTATGGTTTCTATGGTTCTGGTCATGCAAGCTGGACAAAATTCTGCATGTAGCTTGAGTACGTAATTATCCATCTGAGTGCAAAATTTCACCTCGATCGAATCAGTAGTTTCGGAGTAATCAGAAAAACAAAATTTCGAGCGGCCATATTCACGGAACCCCTTGGCGAATTTTGCCCAATAACGAACTTAACCGCGGCATTCGAGATTCGAACCTACCCTGAAAATTTCAAGTTTCTAGGACATTCCGTTCGAGAGTTATCGTGTATACGGCCGGACGGACAGACTCGAATTTTTCGACGGATTCGTCATCAGTGAGTCGAACATAGTCGATTGAGACCATTTTCGGCTCAAAATTCGAAAAATACAGACATCGTGACGAAATGATATAGCCCTCGTGTAAGTTGTACGAGCGCTCAAAAAGAGCCAAGCTATTCTACTACAGAAGCGGAGACTTGAAATTAATTCCAACCTACAGATAGATGGAGAAGAGATAAAATGGGAAAATGAAGTCAAATTACTAGGAGTAAAACTAAATAAAGGGCTTACATGGAAAAACCATATAAAATATGCAGTGGATAAAACAAACTCAGCAATGAGTAGACTTTACCCACTACTAGGAAGTAGAAGCCAAATGAACCAAAGCACGAAACTATGAATGATCAAGTCAATTGCAAGACCCCAACTAACATATGGCTCGGCGGCATGGGGCAATGCAGCCAATAGCCAAATAAAGAAGATTCAAGCAACAGAGAATAAACTGCTCAGAGCAGCAATGAATATGCCGTGGTTCGTAAGAAACCAACAAATCCACAGAGACTTAGAATGTCAACACCCAAATGATGAGCTAAGAAGACTAGTTGACTACAACCCCGCAGAAGATGTGGTTAGGATACCCACCTATCACAAAAGAACCAGAGATCAACTACGTAGAAACAGAAATTGAGTAATCTCAATTTAAATCATCCAGAAGAAGAGACTCCTATGAAATTCAAATTCATAGGTAACACAAGCATCACACGACAGAGATCGTGATAGAGATACGAACAAGAAGAGTCAAAAGGTTAGTAGGAAATAAATGCCCGGAATCTAAAACAGCAGGTTAGGTTTAGTTAGAGTAGGTCGTGCTTCACACGAAGTCTCACACTGTTCTATCTATCGGAGATAGTTCGTCCATTAGGATTCCCCCTGACTACAACAAACAAAAAAAAAAAGGTGAGTACCAGGTCGACAGCTAGTGTTCGTGCAGTGCGACGTGTTGTGAAGTGCCCTTTTGAATTATGTGTGTTGGTGTCCAGAGCTCTGATCGTAGGTACCAACAAACATCGCCATAAAACCGAAGCAGCCCAGAAGAGAAAAAAATTTCAGTAAAAACCCGAGTCGCCACAAGCTTAAAAAAAATGGACCCCAGAAGGCTGATGGAACCATTCCAATGCCAACTAGACTCAGCCAAACTGGACAGCATAATACAATCAGAAGATAACGATTTCCTCAACCCCAAGAAGACTTGTAAACAGCCTAAGGAATTTGCCTCTATCCCAGTACACTCAACCAACAAATTCGACATTCTGAGTAAACCAGAATCAATGGAAACCGAAACACCCATGAACATTCAATACCGAAAAGAATCAAAAAGTGTCCTCCTATTACTGTGACTACACCAATCCAGGATTCTGCAAAGTTTCACGAAATGATCAAAACAATAGTGAAAGGTGAGTTTACCGCAAAATACTACAACGTAGAAACGAATATCAATGTAGACGATCACAATGACAACCAGAAACTCATCAACGCTATGAAAAAATATCAAATCCAATTTTATACCTATTGCCCGAAGGAGGAAAGGACCAAGAAAATAGTCGTCAAAGCAGCCAGAGGAGGATATTAAATCAAAAATTATAAGCGAGCATAAAATCAGGAAGGAAGATATTCAATGCCTCAAAATGAAAGGCAAAAACTCCACATCGCACTCTTTTCTCGTGTCTGTGCCAAAAGAAGTGAATCTCAAGGACCTCAAAAAAACATCCGAACTGGACCACATAAGATTGGAATGGCAACGTTATGCTAAAAAAAAACGTAATCTCTCAGTGCTTCAGATGCCAAAGGTTTGGACACGGTTCGAGTAATTGTAATATCCAGCCAAAATGCGTGAAGTGCGGGAAATCTCACCTCACAAAAGAATGTCCGTCCCAAGGGAGGATAGAAAACGTCGTATGTGCAAACTGCAAAGGACCTCACACGGCCAATTTCAAGAAGTGCCCTACGTATTTAAGGTATGTCGAGTCACGAAACCCTACATATTTGCCACTCTGTTAATCGCAACAACCTATCTTACCTCCTCCAAAACCGATAGACACCTCAAACCTTAACACCCATACCATGAATTATGCGAACGCGGCTAAAAAAACCAATATTTTCCATCAGGAGAATAAAAATGACGCAACTGACTTCCAAACCCTATTAAAAGAAATCAACGAATTGAACGAAATGTACAATGTTTCCCAACTATTATCTCTGATAAGGGAACTTAAGACATCACTGAAAAATACTACTTCTCCTATGGAGAAAATACTAGTTTTCAACAATTAAGCCCAAAAGTATGGTTTTTAAAAATCAAAAGAAAGATATTAACATTTTATCGTGGAATGCCAATGGCATAAGGAATATAATTAATGATCTAGAAATTTTTACGAATGATAACAAAATAGATGTCATATGTATTCAAGAATCAAGGTTAGGTGCTGCAAGGCCTCCAAAACTTCGAAATTATTATTACCTCAACAAACCGAAACCGAAAACAAACCGTGGACTCTTAATATACTACAAAAATTACCTGAAACCAATAGAAATTGAAACCCGTACAAATTCCTTAGAAAGCCAAGCTATTAAAATGGATGAAATGACAATTGTAAACATCTATAACGTTCACCAATCCGCATTGTCCTCAAATGAACTAAACACCCTGATGGCACTAGGCCATAAAACCCTCATTTCGGGGGATTTCAATAGTCGAAACCGCCTTTGGAACTGCCGGAGTAATAATCAAAATGGAAATTTGCTTCAAAAATTTCTGAGAAACACAAAGTTTATACTAAACTATCCGAAAAATTCGTTTACGTATTATCCGACACGAAACGCAAATCCTTCAACAATAGACTTAATGATCTCGAAAAATCTGATAATTAAAGAACTATTTGCAATAAATGAAATAGACTCGGATCACCTACCTGTATTTTCGACCATTCCAAACTCTATACCTCTCAAACGAATGTCTACAAACAAAAATATTCCTACACAACCGACTGGGCAAAATTCAAAGAAAGATGCGGCCATTTCATCAAGGTAAATTACTAACTAGACTCAATATCTGATATAGACAAAGCTGTTGTAAACTTCACAAACTCACTTCAAAAGAGCTTCAAGTCCTCGACTTATAAATCAACCGAAGAAAATAATTACGCAGAATTGCCCACGGATGTAAGGGAACTAATTCGACATAAAAACAAAGTCAGGAAACGTCTTCAACGTACTTTCGACAATAACCTATACGAAGAATACAAAGAAACTTAACAATCTCTTCCTTAAAAACAAAGAGATGGGAGGACTTTACACAAAATTTCAAATAATAAAAACGACATGTGGAAGTTGGTTGGATCATTTAGGCAAAAAGAGGACTCTCACAAAATTCCACCCCTCCAAAGTGATCAAGGTACTCTATTTGAAGATAAGGATAAAGCCGACCATATAGCTGTGTCATACGCGGAAATTCACGACTCGACCAAAACCCTATCAAACCAGGAAACAGAAGATTTAGTAGAAGAAACGATTCGAAACTTCCTTGAACTCCCAACCAAAATTCCAGACAAAAATCTGACTAGCACGGCGGAAATAAAAATTTCATTAAATTATTGAAAAACAGAAAAGCTCCAGGGGAAGACCGTATCGGCAATAAAACTTTAAAAAACCTTCCACGAAAAGCGATAGCACAATAGGCTAACATCTTCAACAGCTGAAATATTTTCCGTCTAAGTGGAAAAATGCAATTGTCCTACCTTTCCCAAAAGCAGCTAAAAAAAATTTGCAATCAATTATCGACCAATTAGCTTGTTATCATCATTATCAAAGATCCTGGAAAAAATAATACTAGTCCGCATTCGAGAACACGAGGAAGGAAATAATCAAATTATCGAGGAACAATATGGCTTCCGCAAAAGTCATAGCACCATTTTACAACTTGCTAATTTAACAGACAAAATTGCAAAAAATTTTAACACGAACAAAATTACAGCCATGCTCAGTCTTGATATAGAAACAGCTTTTGATACGGTCTGGCATAAGGGTCTCATTCATAAATTGATCAAACTTAACCTTCCACCATATCTCATCAAAATTATAATATCCTACCTAGACAACAGGACATTTCAAGTAAAGGTAGGAAACGACCTTTCCGAAAAAACGCCGATTACCGCAGGAGTTCCCCAAGGAGGATTACTATCTCCTGACCTGTTTGAAATTTACATAAATGATATTCCAAAATCGAAATCCACTAAAATTTATCTTTTCGCGGATGACACGGCTATCACTTCAGAGTCCTAGTCGAAACCACAATCCACCAAATATCTACAAGAACACTTGAACATTTTGGAGGATTATTATCACCGATGGAAAATTAAAATAAACACCTCCAAAACTGATCTAACCTACTTCACACATAAGCGATCAATATTCAACCCCAGAAATCTAACATTCTACAAACAGACAATAAACGAGAAAAATCATCTGAAATACCTAGGAGTCACTCTCGATAAGAAATTAAACTTCAACCAGCACATCCATGAGATTACTCGAAAAAGCATCTCTTGCATCAGCAGCCTCTTCCCATTACTTTGCAGGCAGAGCAAACTCAGCCTCAAATCAAAGCTCAGAATTTACAAACAACGAATTAGTATAACAATCCTGTATGCTAATCCAGTTTGGAGCAAAATTTCTAAAACCAATTACGACAAACTCCAAAGAATCCAAAATAAATACTTACGAATTATACTCTACAAACCCAAAGAAACTAAAATTAGTGACATCCACAAAGAGTCAAACACAGATACTCTAGAAAAAATTATAAGAAAAGAAACATGTTCATTTTTCGAACATAAAATCCAAAATATGGAAAAGACCACCCATCTCAAAGATTATTCAATGCCGATCAGGAAGATTAAACATAAATTAATTCAACACCTAATAATGTAAATTTCTATTCCTGTCTTCCAAAATCCCGATTACTTCCTTTCCCCTCTTTTCTTCTTTTAACCCACTTGAGCGCCAGTTGTGTTTCATTCGTGCACTCGACATGCCTCAGGAAAAAGTTTTATTTTCCCTCAAAAACAATGTAAAATAAATTCAAATTTCAAGACTAGGTGAAACTTCTAGTTAGGTACTAGTTATTAGTATCACACTTTAATCATTTTGTAAACACTGTATATATCCCCTTGTATATATTATTCTGCATCAAATCTTATGAAATTTAAATAAAACTGCTGAATAACAAAAAAAAAAGTTGTGTTTCATTCGCGGTGAGTACCACTTTTCTTGTCAGGAAACAACTACTGGACCAGCCCTACTGATGAGTCCACCAGCAATGGTAAGGACGAAATACTCAACCGTTCCAACATACCCTTTCTATATTGAGAGAAGTGGTGAGCTCGAAGTGATGGAGCAGGTGGTTCTGTAACCACTAAATGGCGTCTCCTGGCTCCACAGTTTGCAAACACCGTCTCGAAGCGACACACTACTCGACGCCACATACTGCTGGTCCAGACAGATGTCACACGTGACAGGCCCTTGCTCTGGAGTGTACGCGCTCTCCAAGCCTTCGCCGCAATGTTCCCCTCCTTTTCGAGGGCAATGGGAGTGGAATCATGTTACGGCTCTCCGCACGTCCGGAAGATGGCGTTGTCGGCTACGCCACACCGCGTTGCCTCCCACGGTTCTCTTCTTATAGTTCACGTGACGTGCAGTGAGTACATCCAGCGAAGTCATAGTGTGAGCTTGTATCAACAGTATAAGGAAGCAGTGAATCTTGTAAGGGCAACAATCAACTCGCTCAAAACCGGAGAATGGGAAAATTTCACCAAAAACTTAACCAACACAGATGAAATGTGGAAGATCGCTCGAGCGTTGAAAAACATTCCAACTCCAGTGGAATCTCCACATTGCACGGACCACATGGTCTGATTTTCGACGGAGAAGGTAAGGCGGAACATCTAGCCGAAACGTACGCGAAAAATCATAACTCGACACGTGATATGTCCGACCGTCAAACTGAAAGAACAGTTGAAGAATGTCAAAAGTTTTAGAAAAAATTATACTGAATAAAATCAAAGACCATGAGAGCGATTATAACGAAATAATAGACGAACAATACGGATTTAGGACATCCCATAGCACGGTTCTTCAACTAGCAACTATTACAGACTCAATCACTAAAAACTTCAATTACAAAAAGATCACCGCTATGCTCAATTTATACATAGAAAAAGCATTTGACACCGTGTGGCACAATGGCCTCATTTACAAACTCCTTCTGACCGAACTCCCTCCACACCTAATCAAAATCATTCACTCATACCTGCACGGTCGAACATACCAAGCAAGAGTAGAAAAAAACCTTTCAACAAAGCACTCAATTTCTGCAGGAGTTCCACAGGGAGCGTTATTATCACCAGCCCTATTCAACTACTTTATAAATGATATTCCAAGAACGTCCCAGACCAAAATAAAATTTATCGCAGATGACACTGCCATACTTACGAAATCATCAGATCCTAACTTCGCCAATAAATATATTCAAGTACATGTAAATGAACTGGAAAAATATTATAATACGTGGAAAATTAAAATTAATGCCAAGAAAACAACATTAACACACTTCACCCAAAAACGAAAAATTCCACCAATCCGCTGCAATGTAGAATTCAACAGAGAGTTAATCCAAATTCAAAATTCAGTGAAATATCTAGGGGTAACCCTAGATAGAAAATTATCCTATAATGATCATCTTGCTAACATTTCACAAAAATGCTACACAATCCTCAATAAAATATTTCCACTAATCAGCAAGCACAGCAAACTTAGCCGGAAATCCAAACTTCGGATATTCAAACAAGGAATTAGGCCAGCATTCTTGTATGCAAATCCAATCTGGAGCAAAATTTCGGACGCTAATAACGAAAAACTACAACGACTACAAAACAAATTTTTAAGACTTATTCTCAACCAAAACAGATACACTTCAATCAAAAAACTTCACGAACTTGGACACACTGAAACCATCCAAGAAACAATAACCAAACAAACTAAAAAAATTTTTAACCTTACAACAAACAAACTAGACAAAACAAAATACTTAGGAACGACAACGTCCGAAAATACAAACATTAAATTAAAACATAGACTGATACATCATTTAATACTCACATGACCAAACAACTAAACCATCAACATTTATTCCACCAGAGATGAATATGTTTTTTATTGACTCCACACACCTCTTGTAAAAAATAATCAAAAATAAATTTAGGAATTAAACATATTGTACATAATCATACTATTAGATAAGATCAATGGTCAGGTGCCAATACACAACCTATAATTCAATCAACAACCTCTTGTATATTTCCCCTTGTAAATAGCCTTGTATGTATTGTTTAGGAAACATTTATAATAAAAACGATGAAAAAACATGAAATTTTCAGGGTAAGGTCGGACCACGAATTTCACGGTCACGTTCTATGAGCAAAATTAGAATAGGAGTACCGTAAATATGACCGTTCAAAACTTTTTTTTCATGATAATTTCGAAGGTACTTTTTGGATTGGAATGATTTGTACATATATGAAGAATAATGTATTCAAACTACGTGGAAAATTTTGTCCCGATCGCAAAGAAAGATAGATAAATAAATCTTCTTTATTTCAGATCTTTCAAAAGTTGTAGAACATAAGAAATGAAATGACATCAAAATACAGTCCAAATATATCTTACGAATGCAGACTATTCGAATTGAAATATTCTTCAAGATTATACGGTTCCAATCGAACCAGCATTTTTCTTATCAAGTTCTTAAAAGTTACTACATAACACTTCTCTTAAAGTTGTCAGGAAGTTTATTGAACAGTTTAGTACACATATAGTTTGGACCCCTCTCTGTCATGGTAAATCTATGTTGCAGAAAAAGAAGATCTAGATTTCTTATATTATAACTACGTTCTTTATTGAATTCAAAAATTTCTTTATTATTGAAAACTAAAACTAAACATTCATAAATATATAAACTAAAAATGGTAAATAAATTCTTTTGACGAAACTTTCCTCCACAAGATTCTCTGAAATTTAATCTGTATTCAAAGTTCTCTTTTGAATGACAAATATCGAATTAAGTTTATTATTACGACCACAGAAAATAATGCCATATCTCATGACTGACTCGAAATTAGCATGATATGTCATTGTTACAATATTCTCATCTAAGTGATTAGAAAGAATCCTTATTCCATAGCCAACACTGGATAACTCGAGACAGACCTTATCTACATGAATTTCCCAATTGAAGAATTCATCAATATGAGCACCCAAGAATTTGGTGTCTGATGAAAGTGTAACACTGCTACTATCCAGAAAAATGCCATCTAGAAAAGTGTTCGAAGCTTGTTAAGGACGAAAGAGTATCAGATTGGTTTTTCCCCATTTATAACTGATTTGTTCATATCAAACAAGTCTTTCACCTTAAAGAACGCATCATTTGTTCCGTAAACCATCTCTTTTAAATCACTCTCCTCAATTAAAACATTTGTATCATCAACATAATTTGAGTTTAGGTACCTACTCATCTATTGCCTCTGGTAGATCGTTAATATAGAATAGAAACAAAATTGGACCAGCTATGGTACCCTGACCAACTCCCAATTCCAGATCCAGAATATCTGATTTTACATCATCGCCAAGAATAACCTGCTGCTTCCTATTTGACAGAAAGGATCGTATCCAATCGTTTGCTTTTCCCCTTATTCCACATTTATCCACCTTCCGAAGAAGAAGCTCATGGACAACGCAATCAAAAGCTTTGCTCAAATCAAGAAAAAAACCCAATGCCAAATTCTGATTCTCCAAGCAATGCAAAACTGCATTCACCAATTGAAAAATAGCGGTATTGGTAGATCTGCCCTTCAAATATCCATGTTGAAATTTTTAGAATAAATAATTCTCATTCATGAAACTTATTAGTCTGGTGATCCTAACCAATTCAAAAATTTAGGAGAATACCAGAAAACTCAAATCTTGGAAAATACCACATAACCGAGACAAAAGATACCATAGAAAATTCTAGCGGATTATCGGAAAAAAAATTGGTAACCTAAAGCATTGACGTGAAGTCTGGATTTTTGTCTTAGTTTGAAATTTTTTGACAGCTGTCAACATTGTTTCAATTGGTTTCTTAAACTGGAAAATGCGAATCTACCTACAAGATGGATGAACGAGAGCTCAAGTGCCCCAGACTACACGGCAATGCTTTTCGATTTTTTTTTTTTTGAGAATGCGTAAATGTGTGAATAATTATTTCAAATTATTCCGCGAATAATATGATTTCTTATTCCCATTGAAAGAGGAGGAAAGAAATCATTTTCACCACTTACTTGAACATAAAAATGCATTATCCATTCTTTTAACGTCGAAAATTTTCCATATAAATTTCGGAAATTGTGTCCATATGACTGGCTAAAGTGTTCGACAAATCGCGATAAAAATTCGTTCGAAGTTTTCTGCTATCTCCAACTCAAAATATTGCCTTGGGGATAATCAAGTTTCCAACAATTTGAACAAACCTACAAAACAGGGCCGGCAGAATCCTCATAGAGAGCACCAAAATTGGGTTAATTGATCGTCCAGAACTCCGGCAACTTGAACTACTTTTGACGCCCCAGGCGACAGAGAACGGAAGCTCTAAGTGGAGTATCGTTTTAACATGGGGTTGGCAGAAAACGGAGTTTGATATTGAAGGACATGATGTAGACGACGTGGTGAGAGACGGATTAGAGGAAATGGAATGCGTGTACAAGTGGATGATGGATAATTCTGATCAAAACGACATAGATTTATTATTTCAACATTAAAAGTCAGGTGCTTCTGAGCGCTCGTTCGTCCACATTGTGGGAACATTCGCATTTTCCAGTTTCGAAAACAAAATAGAAAAAATCTTCGACAGCTGCGAAATATTTTTTCGATAATTCGCTAGAATTTTCTACGGTATCTATGGTCACGGTGATGCGAACTAGACAAAATAACTCACTTCTTGTATCAGGAGTGGGAACAGAGGAGTTTTAAGTAAGTACGTTCCCCGTTAACTCGGGGGACGAGTCTGCACACACCGCCAAACAGCTATGGTGAAGGTCCGTAAATAGGATTTTTACCGCCATAAAAAAAAAAATTACCCATTTTGTTTTTCGATAATTCGCTAGAATTTTTTTACGGTTTCTATGGTCTTGGTAATGCGATATGGATAAAACTTCCCACGTAGTTCGAATACATTATTCTTCATCTATGTGCGAAATTTTATTTCAATCCAATCAATAGTTTCGGAATTATCAGGAAAAAAATATTTTGAACGGCCTCTTTTACGGAACCCCTAGTCTAATGTTGCTCATTGATGAACGTGACCGCGACATTCAAATTCAAACCTACCCTTCGGCTTGAGTCTCTAGGCCTCTCCGATCGAAAGTTATAATTTTGTATGATTTCTATGGTTCGGGTTACGCTATCCAGACAAAATGTAGTTTGAGTATATCATTCCCCAAAATTTCGTCACGATCGAATACGTAGTTTTGAAAATATCAAAAAAACTAAAATTCAAACGACCAAATTCACGGAACTCCTAGTCTAATTCTGCTCATTGATAAACGTGACCGCGACATTTCAGATCCACACTTATCCTGAAAATTTCAAGTCCCTAGGCATTTCGGTTCGAAAGTTATAATTTTCCATGTTTTCTATGGTTCTGGTTATGCGATCTACACGTCATTCTCCATTTGAGTGCAGAATATTATCTCGATTGAATCTGTAGCTTCGAAGTAATCAGAAGAACAAAATTTCGAACGGCCATATTTATGGAATCCCTAGTGGAGTTCTGCCCATTGAGGCATTAACTCAACCGCAGCATTTGTGTTCCGTTCGAGAGTAATCGTGCTTACGGCCGGACGGACAGACTCGAATTTTTCGACGGATTCGTCATCAGTGAGTCGAACTTTGTGGAGTCAGGCCTTTTTCGGCTCAAAATTCGAAAAATATAGACATCGGGACGATATGATATAGCCCTTGTGTGAGTAGAACAAGCGCTCAAAAATGGATCTCTGCCTTAGTAGAAACGAAAAATTCCCGGAAATTCTCAAGAGGAAAGTTATTTCTATTCTATAAAATCATATAAACAACAAATATTTCACAGTGGGATAATTTTTCAATGATTTCAATATCTCCGTTCATTTTAGGAATTTTTTTTCGAAAAATATTCCTATTTTTATTTTTAAGATGATTTTTCAACAATAATTTTGAATTATAGTGGTTAGCAATGAATCCTGAATTGAATCTATGGATTGCGCATTGTCTTGGTGTTATTGACGTTTATTTGTTTAATGGAATTTCTATTACGACCATACGAAGTATTTACAAAACAGTGCAGGATATTTAGCGGCAAC
Source organism: Aphidecta obliterata (assembly GCA_963966015.1). Lineage (NCBI taxonomy): Eukaryota > Metazoa > Arthropoda > Insecta > Coleoptera > Coccinellidae > Aphidecta > Aphidecta obliterata. The sequence goes on from OZ014427.1 coordinate 44,776,965, forward strand.
GTCTTCCATGGAATGGATAACTAACGGTATTCAATTCATTTTCCGGCACATAGAAGATAGAATGTTGCTCCATCTTCAAAAGAGAAAATAATATAGAATGAATTAATCGTCGACCTGGACATTTACGTCTGATCCGTCTCAACTGAATCATAGAATATGAGTAACTCATGTCTCCCTTCCTTTCACATATCATTTGGAATAACACCTTAAACTAGATTCTACCGTAGTTGGATGATGAATCTGAACTAAAATGTGAAAATCCTACAACTAGTCTTCTTTGTACAATCATGATCCTGCCATGGCACCAGCGCATTCGTTCAAACTTTCTTTTTCACGAAATCTGGAGCATCAGCTTCGATCTGAACGAAAATGAAATCCACTTTTCTCTTCTCATCAAGTATGAATGATGATATTCGTATCGATTTTATGATTATCTCGTTTTCACGAGGGACATATGTTATACTACGAGCTCGTCTCAGTTTGGCGGTTATCCTCATGAAAATTGAAAGATTTCCTCCTTCTGGGAAAAACTCAGCAGGATGTTTGAAATATGATGGTAAATCTGTTATTCTCGATAGTGGGAATCTCGTTGTTAGATGGAAATCAATTTGAATGAAATGGAAAAGAATTGGTGCTGGTAGCAAAGATGATGAATTTCATAGATAGAAATCCATTCGATATTTCTAGGTCGCACAATTGAAACTCTGTAAATGCAACCGTTATGAATCAATGGTTATACATATGAAGGGATTACCATTAAGGACACTAAAATTTTGATGTAAATGGATGTGAATGAGATATCATTATGATTATTGATGATGGTTGTTCGATATAAACACCATAATGAAACGCCTTTAACGTATCATTGAAAAGATTCATGTCCAACGTGCATCATTCAACATTTCATCTATAAATGTCCAAACAGATTTTATTTGCATGGATTCCATCCATCCTAACATACCGTGTAGAAGTGTTCACGTTAATCGAAATTAAGAATTTACAGGTGCCCATACGAGTCGTATCCATGGTAACCGGACCTGTTGATGGTTGCAATGTTGACTTTGGCAACTTCAGTGTTTGCGTGTGATATTGTGCCATTCCTATGTACAGTTTTACTGAGGAGTTATATTGATTTGAGAGATATTATATCCGAGAGTGTCCCCCCGGATATCGAAGGAATAGCACAACATGTTGTAGATTTAGAATAGCACAACATGTTGTAGAGTCTTCCTCGTTGATGTAGCGGTTCCGAACACTCACAACATTATCAATAAATATCAGGAGAAGATGGCTAAGTATGCGGATCTCGCCATCGAAATTAAACAAATGTGGCATTGCCAGAAAGTGGAAATCGTTCCAGTGATAATATCATCAACCGGTGCCCAAGACTCTGTACGAAAGTATCGCTAAACTGGGACTACCTAAAAACACCTGTTCAGACATCCAGAAGGCTGTTATATTGAACACCTGTCATACAGTACGGAAGTTCACAATGTAAATTGAGTCTAATCTCTTCTTCGTACCCGGGATAGGCCAATGATACCAGCTTTGAGCTGAGTTTGGAAGCACCAACAAACGAGATAATTATAATAACATTTAATTCAAAAAATGTCTACATAAAACAAAATTAAATCCGTCAGAAACGAATGAAAATATATTCTTGATTGATTAGTCACTCTACAAAATATTGTAAATTCTTCCATTGAATATGGTTCACACTCCATCAATAAACCATGCAGTTTCTTCTTGAAAATTAAAGGATTGCTGATGAGATGGTAATCTTTGGGTAGAGCATTCTACAGTTTTATTCCCATGTAGAGAGGTGATCTTTCTGTTGACGTCAAGGAATGTAGTGGATATAGATATGGTTGTGTGTGTTGTGTTGCTTCTTATTCTAAAATCTTCGAAATAGTTACTATGTTGGTTCATAAATAAAAGTACTCTATATATAAACAGGCAAGTGTAAGAATGTTGTGGATCCTGACGTGGCCTCTGCATGATGTTCTATAACCCAGGTGAAGCATAGTCCTAAACATAGCTTTCTGTCTTAAGAAAATAACTTCCACACCCGAGCAGCTTCCCCAAAAGATAATTCCATACGAGAGAAGAGATTGGAAATTAGCAAAATGAATTAATTTCAGCGTTGCGAGATCAGCCTTTGTTCTTAGGACATTGACAGTATAAATGACTGAATTTAAGCGCTTGATCAAGTAGTCTAGGTGATCATTCCATTTTAAGTGTTTGTCCAAATATAACCCAAGAAACTTCACCGAGGAGGTTATTGGAATTTCCCTATTCATTATTCTGGGCATTTCAGCTTGATTGCGTTCAGTACTGAACACTACTGCCTCCGTTTTGGTCATGTTCATCATGAGCTGGTTGTCTATACACCATCTTTTAACACTCTTTAAGATCCAGTCTACCATACACATGGTGAATTCCAGAGAAGGCGAGGTTAACAGGATGTTCGTGTCATCAGCGAATGTGAAAAGCTCAGCAGAGTATTTAGTTTCATCATCATCAACTAATAGGCTGGAAAGGTCGTTAATATAGATCCAAAATAAAAGTGGACCCAAGATACTACCCTGAGGTACACCCTTTTTGATTTCAAGTCTAGTTGATGTATACTCTTTCCCTCGTACAGTTATCTTAACCATTTGAATTCTCCCTCTCAGGTAGTTTCCAAGAAATTTCAGCTGCTTGTCCCTAATACTATACTCATTCAGTTTCATCAGTAGTTTGTCTACATTCACGCAGTCAAAAGCTTTAGATGGGTCTGAAAATAATCCAGTTGGTAGTTCTCTTCTTTCTATTGCAGATAGTATTGATTGGTACAATTCGAAAATAGCTGTTTCAGTGCCTTAACCCTGAACATATCCATGCTGACAACTAGAAAGGACTTTGAATTTCTTGAAGAAATAGATCATCAGATATTTTTTCAAATATCTTTGAGAAGGACGATAGAAGGCTTATGGGTCTTTAATTACATGGATCACTCTTGTTTCTTCTCTTGAATATTGACTTCACTAGTGCGATCTCAAATTGTTCCGGAAAAATTCCCTCTTTAACAGAACTATTAATAATGTAAGTTAGTGGTTTTACACCTAGATTGTATTTATTTTGCGAATAAACATTATTATATTATATTATATATGATGTATGCAGTTTCTTATTATACTTATCGGAATTTCGTCCCATCCTGAAGATTCTACATTCTCCATTTTCTCCACAAAATTCTTCACTTCTGACTCTGTAATTTCAAACCAGAAAAATGACCTTTCTTGGTGATGGGTGCTATCAGGACAACAGTTCGGAGTTGGAGTTTTTCCAATATTGGTTGCAACATTAATAAAAAAACTGTTGAATTTGTCCACCAGTTTTTGAGGATCATACTCATCTTCAAAACTGTGTGATATCTTTGTCTTTCCTAGAGATTTATTTATTATCTTCCATACAGTCTTCGATTTGTTGAAGGAATTCTCAATGATATTCTCGAAATGTTGTTGCCTTTCTCTTATCATTGCTCTATCATATTGGATTTTAGTGGTTTTATATGATGGAATATATTCTGGTGATAGTCTAGACACTGTGAAGAGACTATCCAAGATTCCTTTCAATGATTGAATTCGATGAGAAGAGGGTAAACTGTTCGATTCCCTAACTCTTTTCAATTTGATCGGAAAGCTACTCTCAAATACTCCGCCGAACTTGCCGAAGAAAATCTTCCACATGCCCTCAACGTCACTCCCAGAGCACCCGAACACACCCGACCAATCTTGAGTGGAAATTCTGTCTATAAATACTTTCATGGTGTCTTTATTTATGTTTCTTCTTTGAATAGTTCTGAATGATTTGGATGTGTGCTCGTTTGAAGAAAAGACAAACTTCTGACTCGAATGATCAGATATATGTTCTTCTATTACAGTGGTTAGTCCTTCAATGTTTGTGATGATGTTGTCCAAACATGTGGCTGAGGTTTTCCCAAATCTAGTGGGCTCTCTCACAGTTATTTCCAAATTGAAACTATCAATCAAAGATACGAAATTCCTAGATTTTTGAGAATCAGATAGAATGTCTATGTTGAAATCTCCACTCAAAATAACTTCAACGTTTTCATTGAGGCATATTTGTAAAATCTGCGCTAACTTTTCAAGAAATATATCGAAATTCAGAGCAGAGCTATCAGGTCTATACATACAGATCAAAATGATATTTCTCATACAATTCGTTGATGACACAACCGTTGAGAATGGGTCAGAGGATGTTGAGAGGTTGTATGAACTGGAGCGAGACTTACGAATGGTTCATGGCTAATGGTCTGAGCATGAACGAAAGCAAGACGCAATCTCTTATACTGAGCCTGAGATTGGAGAACACTGGAGATAACACTAAGATAGTGAAGTTTCTGGGCGTCCATCTTGATGCTACAGTCTACACTCACATGGAATGCTCACGCGGATGAGCTGACATCGACTCTCAGCAGAAGTGTATTTGCCTAGAGGCTTTTTTCATACTCATTATCTGAGATAACGCTTAAGTCGGTCTACTTTGCTTTAGTGGAGTCTAGACTGAAGTATAGGGTAATATTATGGGGAAACTGTGCTCAACGTGAATCAGTCTTCAGACTGCAGAGACGTGCAGTTAGAATTCTGGGGGGAATAGGATATAGAGAATGTTGCAAGCAAGTTTTCAAGAAACTTGAACTACTCACATTTCCATCTATCTTCATACTTGAGAACTGAATGTATATTCATGGTAGTGATACAAATTATCGTTTGCAATTCGACATACACGATTATAATACTAGAGATAAATATCACATCAGGATAAACTTCCTGAGATTGAAAAAATCTCGAAAGAGTTCCGAGTACTGTGCGATATCGTTAAATAATAGACTACCCTTTAGACTTAGAAACCTTCCAAAACCCAATTTCAATAACAAATGAAAGACATATTAGTCATCAATATATTTTATTCAGTAGAGGTCTTCGTTACTTTTTGGAAAACATAAATTCGTTTCAGTCTCTTTTGGGTCTCAATTACACTGACTTTTTGATGCTTGTACATTTCAACTTTTGAATACTATTTTGTCTATGTGCACTCATTTAATTATTTTATCCATACACTCAATGTATTGTTTTATTGATACACTTAAGTAATTTTTTATATGTACACTTAATTTATTATTTTATGTAACTTGATTCATAATTTAATCTCATCTATACACCTAATTTATGATTTTATCTATACTTTTGATCTATTAATTATTCACTTCATCTTTTCACGCTGCTGCTGCAAAACTCCCTATCTGTTTTAGTGTTGTTTTGTGTTTCATGGCATTTTGTACTTTTTTTGTATTTCTGTATTTCTTCATAACTATGAACTGTGGAAGCAATTCATGAAATTGTGAGACCACCAATTAACTCTCTCTCTCTCTCGTCAAAATCCAAAATGTAATTGAGATAAAAAATTATAAAAAGCACTGACGTGTATTCGGGAGCATTTGAGCCCTCGTCCATCCACCTTCTATTGAAAAATTTTCGACACCTGCCGGAAAAAAAAGCAGCTCTTCGTCAATTATGCCGAATCAGCTGGAAATTTTTTTTTTTTCGATAATTCGATAGAATCTTTAACGGTTTCTGAAATCTTGCTAAAACGATCTGGAAAAAATTTTTAAATACAGTATTCCTCTCCCATATGCGAAATTTCATTTCGATTAAATTAGTAGTTTCGAAATTATCAGGAAAAAAATAGCGAACGGCCATATTTACGGAACCCCTAGTCCAGTTTTGCCCATTTTGATGAACGTGTCCTCGACATTAGAGATCCAAACCTATCCTGAAAATTTAAGTCTTTCTGTTCGAAAGTTATAATTTTCTATGATTTCTATAGTTCTGCTCAATCGATCTGGATGAAATTTCGCATGAAGCTTGAACATTCTCCATCTGGGGGCCAAATTCCATTTCGATCGAATCAGTAGTTTCGTAGTGATCAGGAGAACAACATTTCGAACGGCCATATTCACGAAACCCCTGATCGAATTTTGCCCAATAATTTCAAGTTTCTAGGTCGTTTCGTTCGAGAGTCATCCTGTATACGGCCGTACGTACGCACACATATATAAATTTTTTGGCGGATTCGTCATCAGTGAGTCGAACCTAGTCGTTTAAGACCATTTTTGGTTGAAATCTCGAAAAATACAGACATCGTGAGTTTAAATACATTATTCGTCATCTGCGTCTGCAAAATTTCATTACAATCCAATCAGTAGTTTCGTAATTATCAGGAAAAAAATATTTTTAAAGGCCATATTTACGGAACCCCAAGTCAAACTTGGCTCGTTGATGGCTTTTCCGTTCAAAACTTATAATATTCTATGGTTCCTATAGTTTGGTAATGCGATGAGAACAAAATTACATGTAGCTTGAACGCTTCATTCTCCTTTTGATTGGAAAGTTTTATCTTGATAGAATCAATAGTTCCGCAGTAATCGGGTGAAAAAACACATATTAGGTGGACAATTTTGGAAATGTTCAAGCTAGTAGAAATTGAGAAACATTTTCAACACAATTTGGTTCGAAAATGATGTGTTGTGTAGTTTTTGAGGTGTATAATACTACGAAACTCTTAATTGTACTTGGACCACTTTTTTTATTCAGATAACCACCCCTTAAGGATGTCTCACGATTGCCAGTGTAGACAAAAATCAATATTATATTATTTTAATGACTGATTATACCGGGCTAGATTTAAAAGATTTAATGAGCATATGTTTATACGAGCAGTAAAACACAGGTAAATTAGAATGTATAAATATGTATCCTTGTTTCAAACAAATATTGACAACATGTTGAAGCTACAATGCGGATTCGACTATCGAAACTTATGAACTATGAACATTCAGTATAGTTGAACACCTTGGTAAATTTCAGCTTGTTATGGCGAATAGTTGCTGAGATACCAAAGTAAAATTTTTTTTCAACTATCGTCATATAATCCTAAGGAAATTCCACATAAACCTTCGTGTCATTATCTTTAAAGTAACTACAGAGTATCAATTCGATCCCATCGATATTTTTCGAATTATCTTGGAGAAAAAATTCAGGTGACTATATCTAAGAAACTCTTCGGCGAATTTCGCGCTTTAACGAACTCAACTAGCGCATTCTGAGCTCGAACGTACCATGAAAATTTCGGAAGTCTAGGCCTCTTCTTTCGAGGGATAACCTCGATTCACGATTGAATGGACGGGTAGAATTGAATTTGACCTCGAATTCTTCATCTGTGAGTCCAACATTCTATGCTGAAAATCCGAAAAAAACAGATATTTGGGCTTAATTATAACGCTCTTGTTCATAGAAACAATTGCGCAAAAAGCAGCTACATAACTATAGCTGACAATCCTATGTTTGTTAAAAAGAGATCTGTGGATTCCAGTTATGAAAAAATCAATAGGGAGAAATCATCAATCCTAAAAGTCATGAAAGGTTAATATGTATTGGAGATTGATCTATTCCTCAGAGAAATAAATGAATTACTTAATTACTTTTTACTCTGAGATCAATTCCAAGTGGATTATACTATTATTTTGGGCAATTTATCGCAGAAATGAAATGTTTCGTGTTCCACGTGTTCGTTGTTTCGATTTTGAAGGACGGAGTTGTGTTTGGCTGAGACCAGGCCTTCTTGGAGCTGTCCTGAAGTTCGAGTTATCAGACCAAAACTAATAAGGACTGCCTGGGGCGCACCCGATGCGCCTCGGGAGTGCGCAACACCTGAGTTTGGCAGTTTCAGTACCGCAGCGTCAGACACTCGCACTACCTTGCCCTTTTTCCTGGTGCATCACCAAAATATGCGGGGCTTCAAGCCCTGACAGCTGTTCATCGCTGAACTCGTAATTTGCTGTTATGTTAATGTTTTTGAGCGCTCGTTCTACCTACATCAGGGCTTGATCATTTCGTCACGATTTCTGTGTTTTTAGAATTTTAAGCCAAGAATAGTCTCAATCGACAAGGTTCGACTCACTGATGACGAATCCGTCAAACAATTCGAGGCTGTCTAGGCCTACCTGCCGTCCATATACACGATAACTCTCGAACGGAACGACCCAATGACTTGAAATTTTCAAGCTAGGTTCGAATCTCGAATGCCGCGGGTGACTTCGTTATTGTGCGAAATTCGACCAGGAGTTCCGTGAATATGGTCGTTCAAAATTTTGTTCTTCGAAACGACTGATTCGATGGAGGTGAAATTTTGCACTCAGACGGAAAATGACGTGTTCAAGATACATGCAAAATTTTGTCTAGATCGCATGACTAGAATAATGGAAGACACAGAAAACTATAACTTTTGAAAGGAAAGACCTAGGGAATAAAAATTTTCAGGCTAGGTTAAGATCTCAAATGTAGCGGTCACATTCATCAATGAGCAAAATTGGACTAGGGGTTCCGTAAATATGGTCGTTTGAAATATAGTTTTCTTGATTATTTCAAAACTACTGATTCGATCGTGACGAAATTTTGTATTTTAATGGAGAATGATATATTAAAGCTACAAATTGTCCAGATCGAATGATCAGAACCATAGAAACCAAAGCAAATTATGAATTTCGAACGAAAAGCCCTAGCTAAGGATAGGTGAGGATCTCGAATGTCGCGGTCACGTTCATCAATGAGGAAAATAAGACTAGGGGGTTCCGTAAACAGAAAATTTTAACTTCTGAACGGAAAGGCCTAGGAACTTGAAATTTTCAGGGTGGGTTTGGATCGCGAATATCGCAATCACGTTCATCAATGAGCAAAATTAGACTAAGGGTTCCGTAAATATGACCGTTCAAAATATTTTTTCCTGATAGTTTCGAAACTACTGATCGGATTGGAATTAAATTTTGCACATATATGAAGAATAATGTATTCAAACTACGTCCAGATTACATTACCAAGAGCATAGATACCGTCGAAAATCCTTGCGAATCATCGAAATGAAATTGGTCACTTAGCACTGACGAGAAGTCTGGAGTTTCACCTTCAATTTTTTTTGACAGCTGTCAAAAATTTCTTCAATTGGTTTCTGAAACTGGAGAATGCGAATCTACATGCGAATCTACATGCCCCAAGCCCTGGAGCAACCGGAACCTGGCTGGAAAGCTACTAAAGATGTATCATCCTCACGCAAATACAAAAGGAATTTTATATCGAGAGGGAACGTGTGTCGTTCAGTGTAACCGACAGCGATAGCATTAATCCCAGAGGATACGAGTATTCTGTCTTCTTCGACTCGTAAGTAGCAAACAGTAAAGACGGCACCTGACGCATGGATTTCATTCAGTCTCCAATCCTTTATCGACATTAAACAATCCATATTCTTTTTCAATTGTATTCACTCTCTACATCTGAATACGTGAATTTGATGCAAACAACGAAGTGATGAGTTGAGATATTTGTCGTATTGTCGGGCGAGAAGAAACGATGAAACATAGAAACCATGACACTTTTGAATATGCACTCAATATCGGAATGCCGAGGCCCACTGTGAAGTTAAGGGCTGAAACCCAGCGCAGTCACCATTTTGCTGACACATATTTGGTACTGAAAGTTCTCCAAAATGCATCACTAGATATAGTTATTTAATAAATTGAACTACCTGACCCGCCGTAGCTTCACACAGGCACATTCTTGTGAGAGGAATTAAGAATAAAAATTTAGAGAAGCACTGCCGTGAAGGCAGGAGCTTGAGCGCTCGTACATGCACCTTGTAGGTGGATTCGCATTTTCCAGTTTTGGAAATCAATTGAAGGAACTTTCGACAGCTGTCAAAAAAATTCTGAAACTTAGGCAAAATTCCAGACTTCATGTCAGTGCTTCAGCGGATCAATTTTTTTTCGATAATTCGCTAAAATTTTCTACGTTATCTATGGTCTCGGTTATGCGACCTGGACAAAATTTTGCACGTAGTTTGAAAACATTATTCCTCAGCTAGGTGCAAAATTTCATTCCAATCCGATCAGTAGTTTAGAAACTATCAGGAAAAAAATAGTTTGAACGGCCATTTTTACGGAACCCCTAGTCTTATTCTGCTCATTGATGAACGTGACCTTGAAATTCGCGATCCGAACCCACCCTGAAAATTTCAAGTCCCTAGGCCTCTCCGTTCGAAAGTTATGATTTTCTATGGTTTATATGGTTCTGGTCATGCGATCTAGAGAAATGTAGCTTGAATTTATCATTCTCCATTAGTATACAGAATTTCGTCACGATCGAAAATGTAGTTTGGAAATTATCAAGAAAACTAATTTTCAAACGACCATATTTGCGAAACCCCTGGTATAATTTTGCTCATAGATGAAAGTGATCACGACAATCGAGATCCACACCTATCCTGGAAATTTCAAGTCCCTAGGCGTTTCCGTTCGAAAGTTACAATTTTCTATGGTTTCTATTTTCCATTTCATGCAAAATTTCATCTCGATCGAATCTGTAGTTTCAAAGTAATCAGGAAAACAAAATTTCGAGCGGCCATATTTACGGAACCCCCTCGGCGAATTTTGTCCAATAACGAACTTAACCGCGGCATTCGAGATTCGAACCTACCCTGAAAATTTCAAATTTTTAGGACATTCCGTTCGAGAGTTATCGTGTATACGGACGGACAGACTCGAATTTTCCGACGGGTTCGTCATCAGTGAGTCGAACATAGTCGTTTGAGACCATTTTCGGCTCAAAATTCGAAAAATACAGACATCGTGACGAAATGATATAGCCCTCGTGTAAGTAGTACGAGCGCTCAAAAATGTTGTCTCGATATATACCACGTTGAGCAAATATATTATTATGCTAGGGATACTCAACCGAGCTAACTCAAATCTAAGAATGCGAAGTTTTAGAACAAAACCAATCAACTATGAAAGCGTAGCGATAACAGTAATGGTAATAATAAAATTTAGAAAAGCACTGCCGTGAAGGCAGGAGCTTTTGAGCGCTCGTACATGCACCTTGTAGGTAGATTCGCATTTTCCAGTTTTAGAAACCAATAGAAGGAATTTTTGACAGCTGTCAAAAAAATTCTGAAACTTAGGCGAAACTCCAGACTTCAAGTCGCTGCTTCAGCTGATCAATTCTGTTTCGATAATTCGCTAGAATTTTCTACGGTATCTATGGTCTTGGTGATGCGGTCTGGACAAAATTTTGCACGTACTTTGAATACATTATTCCTCAGCTAGATGCATAATTTCATTCCAATCCGATCAGTAGTTCCGAAACTATCTGGAAAAAAATATTTTGAACGGCCATATTTACGGAACCCCTAGTCTCATTTTGCTTATTGATGAACGTGACCGCGATATTCGCGATCCAAACCCACCCTGAAAATTTCAAGTTCCTAGGCCTTTCCGTTCAAAAGTTACAATTTTCTATGGTTTCTATGGTTCTGGTCATGCGATCTGGACAAAATATTGCTTCAATATATCATTCTCGATTAAAATACAAAATTTCATCTCGATCGAATCCGAAGTTTCGAATTTATCGAGAAAACAAAATTTCAAACGACCGTATTTACGGAACCCCTTGTATAATGTTGCTCATAGATGGACGTGATCACGACATTCGAGATCCACACATATCCTGGAAATTTCAAGTCCCTAGGCATTTCCGTTCAAAAGTTACAATTTTCTATGGTTTCTATGGTTCTGCTCATGCGATCTGGACAAAATTTCGCATGTAGCTAAATCACCTCATTTTCCATCTGAGTGCAAAATTTCATCTCGATCGAATCTGTAGTTTTCAAGTAATCAGGGAAACAAAACTTTGAACGGCCATATTTACGGAACCCCTGGTGGAATTTGGCCCATTAACGAACTTAACCGAGGCATTTGGGATCTGAACCTACACTGAAAATTTCAAGTCTCTAGGTTGATCCGTTCGAGAGTTATCGTGCTTACGGACGGACGGCCGGACGGCCGGACGGACAGACTCGAATTTTCCGACGGATTCGTTATCAGTGAGTCGAACATAGTTGATTGAGACCATTTTCGGCTCAAAATTCGAAAAATACAGACATCGTGACGAAATGATATAGCCCTCGTGTAAGTAGTACGAGCGCTCAAAAAAGAACATTCTATTCAATAAGATAGAATCACATCCATAAACTTGGTCGACGACTTAATTCAATTTTTTACTTTGTAGATTTCAAAAAATTGATTGTCAATCTGACGTTTAATATTTATTCGAAAACACCAAACTGAAAACACCACATGTTTGGTATTATCGCTGTAATCCATAGGTGATTAGATGAAATTTGACACATGACTCTAAATTAAGTGATTTGATTGGTTACTATAGTTAGTAAAAAATTATCAACAGTAATACCCCTCGGGCCTTGATAATACCGAGATAATTTTGTCATAGAGAATGCTGAAAGCGTGTTGCTTGATAATAGCCCGAGGCCGAGGGCTATTATCCTTAAGCAACACGCTTAAAGAATTCTCTATGACAAAATTTTGAGGATTTATCAAGGCCCGAGGGGTATTCGATAAGATAATTTTTTACTTTGTAGATTTCAAAAAATTTATTGTCAATCTGACGTTTAATATTTAATCGACAACACCAAATTGAAAACACCACATGTTGGGTATTATCGCTGTAATCCATAGGTGATTGGATGAAATTTGACACACGACTCTAAATTATGTAATTTGATTGGTTACAATAGTTAGTAAAAAATTATCAATAAAATGGCTTCGCTAACCGGATCTGTGAAAATATTTCCTATAATTACCGAATAGTATTTATAGAGGTCAGAATGATTGAATAGGTGCAAAAGACATTATAATTTATTACAATGCGGAGTTTTCCAACTCACGAATTTCACGAAATTGCATAAAGCATTTTCGAGCGCTCTTTCTACTCACACGAGAGCTATATCATTTTATCACGATGTCTGTATTTTTCGAAATTCGAGCCAAAAATGGTCTCAAACGACTAGGTTCGACTGATGACAAATACGACGAAAAGTTCAAGTCTGTCCGTCCGTCCGGCCGGCCGTCTGTAAGCACGATAACTTTCGAACGAAGAAATCTAGAGATTTTTAATTTTCAGTGTGGGTTCAGTCCACGAATGCCAAAACTTCGAAACTACTGATTCGATCGAGATCAAATTTAGAACTCAGAGAATGGCGTGTTGAAGCTAAATCTAAAATTTTGTCCAGATCGCATGACCATAACCATAGAAGCCATAGAAAATTATATTTATCGAACGGAAAGAACCCCGCCTCTGTGATAAATACCGAAATCTGATTGGCTGATCAGCAGTCACAACGTCGGATAACGCGTACTTGTGGATTCAGCCTTAGCCGAATTCATCCCAAAAAAATGATGGAAAGCACTGCCGTGAAGTCAGGAGCTTTTGAGCGCTCGTTCATTCACCTTCTAGGTAGATTCGCATTGTCCAGTTTTAGAAACCAATTGAAAAAATTTTGAAAGCAGCCAAAAAAAAATTTAAACGAAAATCCAGACTTCACGTCAGTGCTTTAGGAGCTTTAGACCAATTTTCGGCGGTATCTATGGTCTTGGTAATGCGATCTGGACAAAATTTCCCACGTAGTTTGAATACATTATTCTTCATCTATGTGCAAAATTTCATTCCAATCCAATGAGTTGTTTCGAAATGATCAGGATAAAAATATTTTGAACGGCCATCTTTACGGAACCCAAAGTCTAATTTAGCTCATTGACGAACGTGAACGCGAAATTTGCGATACGAAACTATCCTGAAAATTTAAAGACCCTGGGCCTTTCCGTTCGAAAGTTATAATTTTCTATGGTTTCTATGGTTCTGGTCATGCGATCTGAAAAAAATGCCGCTTGAATATATCATTCTCCATCAAAATAAAAAATTTCGTCAAGATCGAATCCGTAGTTTCAAATTTATCAAGAAAACTAAATTTCAAACGACCATATTCACGGAACCCCTGATCTAATTTTGCTCATTGATGAACGTGACCGCGAAATTCGGGACGACACCTATCCTGAAAATTTCAAGTCCCTAGGCCTTTCCATTACAAAGTTATTATCTATGGTTTTTATAGTTCTGGTCATGCGATCTAGACCAAATTTCACATGTGGCTTGAACACGACATTTTCCATCTAAGCGCATCTCGGTCGAATGTGTAGTTTCGGAGTTATCAGAAAAACAAAACTTCCAACGGCCATATTCACGGAACCCTTGGTGGAATTCTGCCCTTTAACGAACTCAACCTCGGCATTTGGGAATTGAACCCGCACTGAAAATTTCAAGTTTCTAGTTCGAGAGTTATCGTGTATATGGCACACTTCAGCTCAAAATTCGTTGAATACAGACATCGTGACGAAATATATAGCCCTCGTGTAAGTAGTACGAGCGCTCAAAAAGTCAAATGTTAATCCACCTGCAAGGTGGGCTAACGAAGGCTCAAAAGCTTCGGACTTCACGGCATTGCTCTCCAATTTTTCTAAAATGATAACGAATTAATGTTTTGAAGAATGTTCAACTCCTCTATTATATCCAAGAGCATTTCGACTCTTTTCTATATTTACTTAACTCTATATTCAACCAACTCAAAGGTTTTTATAATGTTAATGTTAATGAATAACATAATACTCCGAATATAAAAACTATCAGAAGGAAATGAAATGCAATCTGAAATTCACCCTAATAACAATAAATTGTAGATTCTTCACTTAAAATCCGAAATTTCGCACACGAAGTGATAACGAGAAAATTAATGAATTTTGTATAAATATTCCGAAAATCCTACATCAAAATTCCAAGATTATGGTAGGGATCACAATTTCAGCCAATGCCTCACAGGTCGGAATTTTTCGAGAGCGAATTCAGGAAAATAAAAATGCTCCGAGATCAATTTAGGTCCTGAAATCTGAGAATGGATACGAGGATACCATTATAACTCACACAGTTAAATTGGGTATCAGCAAGAAAGTCATATTTCAAGAGCCGTTTGCTGGCCCCAGCCCAGCCAGGTGTCTGGGAGTGAGTTATTTTATTTCACTAGAAAGATCCCTCAGGATCCACCTGTTTCGTAATCCTTCCAATCTACCGATGTAATTTCCGTTCGCTCCGAATCAAATTACATGAAAATTATTTACAAGAATCCTAACTTGAAATTGATCGTTCTTTATCCTGGGATATCAGCCTTTTTCTGAAAACTAAACACAGTGAGACTGTGACTGTACATTCATTTTGACCGTAGGTACTTGCAGGAACTTTCTCGCCAATTCATATTTTTCTGGAAACTTCTCAGTAAAGAAGATTCATATGATAAATTAGTATTCATTATAAGTTGATCCCTGACACTTCAACAACCGTGAAGAACGTAAAAATTAATATTCCTTGTTTGCAATTGATAGAATAGACAAAGGAAGTATTTCTATACTAACATATATAAATGAACATGTTTATTTTGTATTCATTATTCCATTCAATCATTGGTTAGTTCGTTCGTTCGCCCGGCCCAGCGAATAGAAACAGTTTCTATTCAAAATTTTAATAGAATCAGCCGATACTTGATGGAAATCCATAATTCAAACTTACAATTGAAAAAATGATGGGATTTCCACTACATTGGGTTAAATTGTCGACACGTGTATCGATGCAAAGCATCATCTTCAGGTGGTTAAGGTATAACTAAATTAATTCTCTAAGTTGTAAAGCTTTGTGCGGGATGAATAATTTTCAATGATATCTTAATGACACTTTCAGGGAAGAAATTATGCTTATCTTACCGCCATTAAGTGAGAAGATCTGTTGACGTTAGTTTTTTTCATTATTCAGAAGATAGACAAAAATGTTAACTCCAAAAAAGATTCAATAATGGTGAATTGTTCAAGTCTACCTGCTTGATCGTTTGATAAGAAAACAGACGATTTATTTATCTCAAGGCTCTCCAAATGGTTCAATTTTCTTCATTTACTTCAATAGATAATTCTTTCCGAAATTCCTCCCGAATAATTTAGAACTTCAAAATGTCGGCCTTTTTGAGCGCTCGTACTACTTACACGAGGGCTATATCATTTCGTCACGATGTCTGTATTTTTCGAATTTTGAGCCGAAAATGGCCTCAATCGACTATGTTCAACTCACTGATGACGAATCCGTCGGAAAATTCGAGTCTGTCCGTCCGTCCGTCCGGCCGGTCGTAATCACGATAACTCTCGAACGAAACAACCTGAAATTTTCAGTGTGGGTTCAGTTTCCGAAAGCCTCGGTTGAGTTCGTTAATGGGCCAAATTCCAACAGGGGTTCCGTAAATATGGCCGTTTAAAGTTTTGTTTCCCTGATTACTTGAAAACTACAGATTTGATCGAAATTAAATTCTGTACTCGAATGGAAAAAGTGGTGTTCAAGCTACATGTGGAATTTTGTCCAGATCGCATGACCAGAACCATAGAAAACATTGAACGGAAAGGCCTAGAAACTTGAAATTTTCAGGAAAGGTGTGGATCTGGAATGTTGTGATCACGTTCATCTATGAGCAAAATTATACCAGGGGTTCCGTAAATATGGTCGTTTGAAATTTAGTTTTCTTGATAATTTCAAAACTACAGATTCAATCGTGACGAAATTTTGTAAACTAATGGACGATGATATATTCAAGCTACATTTCTCCAGATCACATGACCAGAACCATAGAAATCATAGAAAATCATAACTTTCGAACGGAAAGGCCTAGGAACTTGAAATTTTCAGGATAGGTGTGGATCTGAAATGTCGCGTTCACGTTCATCAATGAGCAGAATTATACTGGGGGTTCCGTAAATACGGTCGTTTGAAATTTTGTTTTCTCGATAATTTCGAAACTACGGATTCGATCGAGATGAAATTTTGTATTTTAATCGAAAATGATATATTGAAGCAATATTTTGTCCAGATCGCATGACCAGAACAATAGAAACCATAGAAAATTTTAACTTCTGAACGGAAAGGCCTAGGAACTTGAAATTTTCAGGGTGGGTTTGGATCGCGAATATCGCAGTCACGTTCAACAATGAGCAAAATTAGACTAAGGGTTCCGTAAATATGTCCGTTCAAAATATTTTTTCTTGATAGTTTCGAAACCACTGATCGGATTGGAATGAAATTTTGCACCTAGCTGAGGAATAATGTTTTCAACCTAAGTGCAAAATTTTGTCCAGGTCGCATCACCAAGTCCATAGATACCGTAGAAAATTCTAGCGAATTATCGAAAAAAAATTGATCAGCTGAAGCACTGACATGAAGTCTGCAGTTTCGCCTAAAGTTCAGAATTTTTTTGACAGCTGTCGAAAATTCCTTCAATTGATTTCTAAAACTGGAAAATGCGAATCCACCTATAAGGTGCATGTACGAGCGCTCAAAAGCTCCTGCCTTCACGGCAGTGCTTTTCGTAATTTTTCAAGTTGCGTTGGGTACCTATACTACTTTCAAAATGTCCAAAATTTTTTTTCGATAATAGTCTTTCTGTTAATTCAGTATCGTATTCGATATTCATCGTTGAATCTAAAATAATTCTGAGATAGGCAAACTTTAAAAAGATTAATGATTTTAAGACTTATAATAGGGTTTACATTATTTTTGAGAAACAACTCTTCGGGAGAGGGACATCCTTGATTTCATCAATCAATTCATGAGAATTTGGGACGAAAGTTGGAATCAATCTTGAAAATTTATTCGCTCCACAAAACAATTAACTAGATATTGATATTTTTTATCTTTCTCGAAAAACTTCAAACCTATTTTTTTTTTTTTCCATATACTAAAATTATTTTTTCGAAACCACAGAACAGTTAAGACAAAACTATCTAAAACGAGAGGCCGAAGGCCTCGAGCAATTTTGAAATTGCGAAAAAAGGAAGAGATCGGGGGCGCAAAGCGCCCCCGCGTTTTCGAGAGGAAGAAACGGGCTTTCCTAAGGTACTCGAATCTACCTATTATGTGGATCTCCCGGCTTACTAGTTTATTTTATTTTACAATACAAAATTGAAAGGATTGTATCATAAGAATGGAGTTCTTTCACCTCGACACATTTTTCAGCTCTCAAAATGAGATTAGTTATTATCCTTCTTATCATATCGGGATTTCGTTTTGATTCTATGCAACCTTCTTCTATCCTCTGCCTCAAATGCTCTCGTGAAGTTATTTCAACGGCATATACATTTCATTTGAGATAACCTCACAGAAAATAATTCATAGGAGTTGGATCTGGCGACCTTGGGGGCCATGCTGTAGAGTGTTCTCCTGTTTGGAAATCTGTGACGATATTCTCACACTGCTGCTCTTGAATTTTCATTGCAAAAGTCATAAACAAATATCATATCGAAATAATCACAATTGAGGTACAAAGTTCGAATTTTGAATTGAAATTGAAGTACCTTTGAATTGGACAGCTATGTTTGGAGAATGTGTGAAGAAAGCGATATCTAGCGAATTTTCTGAGGAATACAAGTCAATAATTTTTTGTTTCGAAGCAAATGCACCCATTCATTACTTGTTTCAAGTGGGTTTACGTCATTTGTTCCTGAATTAAATATTAAGTTTCGAAAGAATTAAAAGCTTGATTATGCATACTCTAAATTAGTTCTTTTCGCAGCGTGTTGAAACACTCAGTGGGTGCTGAGGGTTTAGAATACAAGGAAGTTGAACAGATAGATATAAAATTCAAAATTTCAGCAAAAGACAAGAATTATTATCAAGAAAGGACTAAAAGCACGACCACATTCCAAAAAAAATTTGATAAAAAAATTTGAATTAATTCGATCGCAACTCGTTTGTAACAAGTGTGCCATTCAAAGTGAAAATTGAATTCTTTAGATTGAATAATGTTTTTTTTTATGACAATGAAAAAATTTCTCTGAGTGATGTAAAACATATAGATTTTGAGGCTTGAAAGATAAAGCACGATATTCTGGGTGCTGTCCTGAAAATATTGATATTTCGTGATCCACTCCAATGACTTTCTGAAATCAATATAACCATGAAATTTCATCGAAATCGGACCTCGGATTCCAGAATTCAGCTGTATCTCCTAAACTAATAGCCTTAGGATACAAAACAAGTAACTTTTCTGAAAGACCTAGAAGACCTGCATTCACCACTAGGCTATGGCCAACCACTCATGAAACACCCTGTATATATTATGTTCTTTCCATGAACTCACAATGCAGGCGACATAACTCCGCATAATATGTGGCCTTTACAGCGGCACATTCAGCTCTAACTTTACTGAACGCGAGGTAATCGTCCCAGCTTTCGTAATTCTTGTATCCCCCTTTTTTTTAGAAATGAGGCTTCCATTATCATTTTTCAGTGGACCATGGCAAAGAGAGGACTTTTCAATTTTGGGCACGAATTAAGGATTCCATAACTGTTCGCCAAATTTATCGACAAGGTCGTCCATCTGACTAAATTTACACGGAATAACACATTGCAAGTAATATAACTTCCATGAAGATCCCTAAATCTGAAGTGCCAATGATCACATCGTAAAATATGCACTGTTCACCTGCCAATTCAGCCCGAACGTGACGAAGCGACAATGATTAAGCCGTGAAATCACGAAATCAATTAGGAAAATGAGAAAAACGTCTGCGTATCAATTAGGCAGCATCATTCGCGGAAATCTCTTTTCCATCTTCCTTATCTCATATTCGGGACACGTTCACAGTGAGCGTTTGTCAGTGAAATGGTCATTAGGACAGCAGAGGCGAAAAATTCGTTCCGAAGAATTAGAATCAGAAAAAATGAGCTGCCGTGCGGAAAACCCACGGTTCACGCGAAGCATACTGATTGATATAATATATGATGAGTTGGATTCGGAGATCATTGGACGATCATTTGACATGAATAATCTCTGTTATACTTCTTCATTGATAAACTGTAAACAATAAACCTATCTGTCTAAACATGCCTTGAATAATTAAGGCATGAATATTCACGTGAAGTTTGAGATATAATTTGATTCAAATAGTGGTCAAATCTGCGAAAGCACTAATTTCTAAACAAAATTGTAGTTGAAACCATTCCAGAAGCACTGACGTGAAGTTGGGAGCTTTTGCTTGATAAATTTATCGCATGAGCGATTACCATCCAGGTAATCCGGGAAATTAGCGATTAACAGGAAAATGCTTCGAAATTATTTAACGATATTTCCATCCGAAATGTCAGATTTACACAAATTACACGTAAAATTCAGGAAACCCGAACGAAAAAAAATTAAATCATGATACTAATACCTCCTTCGATTCTATCGAGTCGGTATATTTCGAATTATCGAGAACAAATTCAGATGCCTATATCTGTGAACCCCTCTGGAATATTTTGCCATATACGAGTTTGACCAGCGGCAGCGCAATCAGTCTGGAACTTACACTCAATATTTCAAAAGGCCCGAAGCCCTTTAATTAGAAAGTTAATGTTTTCACGGACGACCGACAGAATGGACAAAATTGAATTTGACTATTAATTCGTCATCTGCGAGTCTAATTTAATCGTTTTTGAGAATATTCTCTGCTCAGAATTCGAAAATTACAGAAATTTAGTGAAATGATAACGCTCTCGTTCATATAAGCAAATGGGCTAAAGCAATTCCTTCATAAATATTTCGAGATTATAGAAAAGAACGCGCTTGTTTTCATTATCAAAAGCGTTATCATGTTGCCCAAATTCCTCTAATTTTCGAATTTGGAGCCAAGACTCAAATGATATGGTTGGAATCATAAATGATAAGTAGTCGTCAAATTTGATTATGTCAGTCCAACCGGCAGTGAACTCGGGGTAGGTTCGAGGTCTGAATGCGCCGGTTAAATTCGGCAAATAGCAAAAAATTCGGAAGATAACAGAATCAGACATCTGAGCCAAAATATTGATTATTTTGCAATGAAATTACTTTTTACTAATTGACAATTTGCCATCGCGAAGAATGCTTGGGCTATGAAGTCTTATGGAATGAAGACATATCCTCCACTAAGCCGTCTCAAGTTGATTAGCATTTTGGAACTGGGTGACATGACGAGCAGTAGCTAAGAATATACCTCGATCAACTAAAGAAAGGGTAGCTTCAATAGATCTTGAGGTCGCAGCGCACTAGTATTTCATTGAACGCTTTTGAGTTCATTTACTTCAAGATATATTGAATTTGAGTACCATTGTGTGCTGCTTATCCCACTTCATTACTTCTCATATTTGACAAATGACATTGAATTGAGATATCTATTTCAATTCAATATAGTTTTCTCTCAAACCTATCTAGAAGTTTTTCTCTCTAGTTGATGAACATCTGTCGAAATCTACTCTGGTCATGAAACAAGATCAATTTCTAGAGTGAACCTCATAGAACTCAATTTACGGTGGAAGTGAATGAAACGGCCCCATTCTTCATTCTTTCGAGTTCTTTGTTTTTCATGCAAACTTTCGTTCTACAAATGGAATAACTGGATTTAGCACATCCAGATATATACTCCGTATTGCGGCCTGAAGATTAGCAGTGGTTCGTTAGTCCCTAAAACTGGAAAGACCGGAGCTTCCAACCTCGAATAGCATGAAACAAAGAGAAAAGGGCGATAAGGGTGTTCTTTCGAATTAGTGCTCGGAGAGAATGAAATTAAAAGTAAACAATGACATTACATGATTTCCCTCGGTAGAATTTCATTTTTTTTTGTTTTGTTGAGTCTAAGATACCCTTTCTAGTGGTCGAGCACAAAGATGTATCCAAGTATTCAACACGATAGTTCCAATAGTGTTCGATTAGTCGACACTTTGTGGAATGAAAAAGATCTACATATATTTATAGTTTTTCTGTACATCCTGTGAGTATTCAGCTACTGTGAGAATTATTTCTTATAGGAGAAACGCACTTAAGTAGTGTCGTAATCACTATCAAAGAAAACTACTGTCATTGGCGAATACATTTTTGCCATACAATTATACAGGTAGACCAGGGTTAGACCGACAAGTATTCATCATTGGTTTTTCAGGAAATAATATAATCATGTGTCCAAAGTTGCTTCTTTTTCGGTATACAACAAAGTGTCAATTTTCGGAGAAGAGGAGTTTCCTCTGAATTTTTCAAAGAATTTGGCCGATTTTAATGAAAAGTATTTTGCTTATTTGTGGCAACATAGAGAGCTTTTTCTTTGGGTACACCAACTTGCTGTTTTCCGAGTGATAACCGATAAATCGAAAGAAGAGACTGAATTGAAACCAATTGCACAATAATTCATCAAAAACACTAGGCTAACATGATCTAAAGTGCCAAAAGAACTGACGTTTGAACTGAAAGTTATAGGATTCTTCTTTTTCCAGGTGATATGACACAGTAGACAATTCAAAATCTACTCACCGCCAATAACGAAGAAAATATGTGATAAATCACCAAATGATTCGTGAATCACAAATTCACAATTTAATTCGTAAGAAAATACATCAGATAAAAATTGGCAAACTTCACGTTTGCTGACGTCAAGGAGAAAGAACGCGTGCTTCTTGAGAATAGCGATCCTCGCATATCCACCTACCTACCTCGAATACAAAATTTGGAGGTCAGTGCTGTCAAATGCAGTCTACTTCATAAACACGATTTTCGGAATTCCAAACAGGTACAATTTAACTACAATAAAGCTCTTTCTGTTCAGTTCGAAAATCTGAGCTTTTTCCGTCATTAAACAGTTTTTCAAATTGTTTCATTGCGTCATGAATAATGATGTATTCAAACTAAGTGCGATTTTGTCCAGATCGCATCACCAAGACCATAAAAACCGTAAAAAATTTGAGTGAATTATCGAAAAAAAAAATTGGTCCTCCAAAGCACTGACGTGAAATCTGGAGCCTTAGTTCGAGAGTTTTTTTCACAGCTGTCAAAAATTTCCTCAATTGGTTTCTCCTGACTTCACGCCAGCGCTTTTCAATTTTTTTTCAATGTTTTTTCTGTAATATTTAATGCTTTGCAGTTTTAAATACCCATTCCTATATCAGGACGAGAGCTCTGAACACTTGCAATATAAGAACCTGCGGGATCGCATACTAATCCTAAATCCACAGAGACTTAGAATGGGAAACTGTCACAGATTTCCTGAAAAAGAAGGCCGAGAAGATATTTGAAAGAGCAAGTCAACACCCAAATGATGAGCTAAGAAGACTTATTGACTACAACCCCGCAGAAGATGTGGTTAGGATACCCACCTATCACAAACGACCCAGAGATCAACTACGTAGTAACAGAAATTGAGTAATCTCAATTTAAATTATCCAGAAGAAGAGACTCCTATGAAATTCAAATTCATGGGTAACACAATTATCACACGACAAAGATCGTGAAAGAGATACAAACAAGAAGAGTCAAAAGGTTAATAGGTAATATATCCCCGGAATCTGAAACAGCAGGTTAGGTTTAGTTAGAGTAGGTCGTGCTTCACACGAAGTCTCACACTGTTCTATCTATCGGAGATAGTTCGTCCATGAGGATTCCCCCTGACTAAACAAAAAAAAAAAAAAAACTAATCCTACCTATTTTTGGCCAGCGCAATGATCGATCTAGTAGGAAGAACTCTACGTTTCGTAAAAAACCACAGAATTCTTTCAGTCGTACTAATGAAAATGGTAGGGAAATCGTAAGGAATTCAAAGAAAATAGTTGAGTACAGAAAGAACAATAATTAATTGGTTCCGTTTGGGATGGTTCCTCAATTTCAGGTCAAATAATAAGACCTGCGAGAAAACCCATTCTGAAAAATGAATAACAATAAAAGGGAAATATACCACAAGCAAAGATAAATCCTCCAGTTACTCTCCATGGGCGGGTTGGAATGGTGGATGCGACAGTAATGCATATTAAATGGAAAAACAGTACAAGAATAGGCGATCTACAGGCGTGGTATATGGTGATGAAGTATCAATATATACAGAAAAAGAGTAAGATTCAAAAAGGACTCGTTCAGAATGATAGGTGCTACAAGGTCAATCACAACTTCAATGGTACGTATTGCATCCCAGGGGAAAATTCCGCAATTTTATTCCCTATCTCCTTAACTTAACATGTAGACATGTGGCAACAGAAGGGACCGGAACCATCTAGTCAAGTCTGTAACCCCAGTGGAATTTGTCCGGAGTCCTGTCTACAAGTAGGAAGGAATTACCTAACTACTACTACCCCAAAAACGGACACAATTCCTTCAATTCCTATTAGGAGCTTCCGCACCGATATATCATGTTGAGGTGGCACATATCGTTCTCAACAAAGTATCAAGAATACAAAATAACAATGAACTATCTACCAACTTTCCCAGGAGGGAGAACTAAAACAACGGTTTCGTACTCTCCGGTACAATGGTAGCTGAAACATAATAAATATCAATTCTCTTGCAGGTAGGGGTTATATCTCAGAAAAGTAAGTTCTAGTAGTTGAACCTAAAAATAACTCATAATACGTGGTACCTAAATATTCATCAACACATGGGATAGACAATAACGAGAAATCTCACAGTAACTCAATATAAAGAAGAAGTAACAGTCGACTTACGTGAAGGCGATGATTCTGATATTCTACTTGGAATATTGAAAACCCTTTCTTTCGTTGATTTTATGAACTCTCGCCTCTACGACTAACACTTCGGCTTTTTCAACAATGGCGATCTATTTTATTATGAACGTAAACAGTTGAAATACTTCCAAAAAACTTCTTACCCATTCAACAGTTAACTGCCATCCTACTTTTCATAACCTTCCTCTAACCCTTCGAAAACTTAACCATCGAAAAATAAAAATTACCTCAGGCGCTGGTCTCCCCGAAACGCGACGGACGACCTACGCGGAGCCGCCCCCGTCAATTTCCGAATTATATGTTCTGGAAACCACGAGCGCGGTCTCTCTGGCCGTCGCGTGCGACGTTCAGAACCGTGCCCGTAGTTTCCCGAACACATCATTCGGAAGTTCACGGCGGTGGCTCCGCGTAAATCGTCGCGTGCAGTGGTTCGGGGAGACCAGCGCCTAAGGAGTACAGAATATTCGTTTGAGTTCTAACGAAATAAATTCCCTTATAGTTTAATCAACAGAAAAATTAACGGATTATTGATTCCAGTTCCACTGTGGCGCTAAATCGGCTATTCTTTATGTCACCAGCTCAATAGATGTCGAATATAACTTTCGTCAACATTATTTCTCCCTCCATCATTCGGCACCTTCCATTTTCTCATAGCCGACGGCAGAAAATCCCACTACCGAAACTTGTCATCTTCTTTCATCTCGAAACAATTAAATCGGCCGTTTCCACTCAAAGGGACATCCAAAGAATTAATTAAACCCTTGTAAAATTCAACTTATCCGTTTGTTTAGCCGATAACGGCTCTGTTGGCAGATTTTGGCACAAAATTACTGCTGGGCCGGGGACAATGCCTTGGAGTGGGTCGAACCACGGACGGATAAATCAAAATTAACTGTTCGGAAGCCGTTAGAGTTTTCGAACTCTATGCTTGTCCACCCTAAACAAACGAGATAAGCGTCCGGGTGTATAATTCCGCTTCTGCTCGAAGCGGTTCTGAAGTGAACGAAAAAAAAGTTTGCCATGTGAAAGAAATACACGCTCTCGCGTGGCGCAAATGAGATAAATAGCTATTAAAATAACGGAGAACTTCTGAAAACGGTCCTTGTTGTGGTAGATCACGCGTCCGTATCATTACCGAATTCGAATTGATTTCATTATACAGGACACGACCGTGGGTCATCTTAATCTTTGTACCTTATATAGTTTGAGGAAAAGTATTTAATGTACCAGTTAGGAAAAGTCTATATAAGACAACGCTCATTCCTTTGATTATTTGAAACTCTTTATATGTATGGTCATATCAAGTCATCCCATGGTTTTCCTCTGAGAAATATCCTTCACTGTATATGGAAGTCCGTGAATTGACCTTACGTTTTATAGGTTATCATATGCTCACAAAATTCAATCAAAACCAGAGGTGACCTTCTACCGTTTGCCAAAGCACCCAATATCATCATCACGTGAACGGGTAGAAGGGAGGAAACATAAGAATGGTCTTCACTGACGTGGAACAGCGATGCCATAAAGCTCACTCCAGCTTTTCCAATTTCCAATCGATCGTGTTGTGAAAACCTGGTTTGTGAATATCAAATGAAGATCTTCCCTCCTTGAAGTTGCTGGAGATCAGCCGAATCCTGAATCCATGCTTATGGTTGTGGATTTCTTCTTCGAATCACATGGACCAGTAAAGTCATACTGTGACACACTTCCTTCTGTGCTGCCGAAAATTTGTATGATTGAAAAGCAGGCTTTCCGTCCAACAACAATTCGCCACTATTCGAATTCATTAAAATCATTGTAATTGTTCCGTAAACTTAAAGACTCGATAGTATGAAATATTTATTCCATCTTAAGGAGATGCAAATTGCATATAGAGTGTTGTAATGATTCGGACCTGGATTTCCATCCATCGAGTGAGGAAATTGTTTTGATTCTTTGATCAGAGTAGATTGTCTACCGAACACAGTCGAATCCCACGGTTTCCGCTGTGAACCACGGGACATTCCATTTCCATTTTTGAGCGCTCGTACTACTTACACGAGGGCTATATCATTTCGTCACGATGTCTGTATTTTACGAATTTTGAGCCGAAAATGGTCTCAATCAACTATGTTCGACTCACTGATGACGAATCCGTCGGAAAATTTGAGTCTGTCCGTCCTTCCGGCCGTAAGCACGATAACTCTCGAACGGAACAACCTAGAGATTTGAAATTTTCAGTGTAGGTTCAGTTCCCGAATGCCTCAGTTGATTTCGTTAATGGGCCAAATTCCACCAGGGGTTCCGTAAATATGGCCGTTCAAAGTTTTGTTCCCCTGATTACATGAAAACTACAGACTTGATTGAGATGAAATTTTGCACTCAAATGGAGAATGAGGTGTTCAAGCTACATGTGAAATTTTGTCTAGATCGCATGACCAGAACCATAGAAACCATAGAAAATTGTAACTTTTGAACGGAAACGCCTAGGCACTTGAAATTTTCAGGATACGTGTGGATCTCGAATGTCGTGATCACGTTCATCTATGAGCAAAATTATACAAGGGGTTCCGTTTATATCGTCGTTTGAAATTTAGTTTTCTTGATAATTTCAAAACTACAGATTCGATCGTGACGAAATTTTGTATACTAATGGACAATGATATATTCAAGCTACATTTCTCTAGATCACATGACCAGAACCATAGAAACCATAGAAGAACATAACTTCCGAACAGAAAGGCCTAGGAACTTCAAATTCTCAGGGTGGGTTTGGATCGCGAATATCGCGGTCACGTTCATCAATGAGCAAAATTAGACTAGGGGTTCCGTAAATATGGCCGTTCAAAATATTTTTTTGCTGATAGTTCCGAAAATACTGAGCGGATTGGGATGCACCTAGCTGAGTAATAATGTATTCAAACTACGTGCAAAATTTTGTCCAGATCGCACCACCAAGACCATAGATACCGTAGAAAATTCTAGCGAATTATCGAAAAAAAATTGATCAGCTGAAGCACTGACATGAAGTCTGTAGTTTCGCCTAAGTTTCAGAACTTTTTGACAGCTGTCGAAAATTCCTTCAATTGATTACTGAAACTGGAAAATGCGAATCTACCTACAAGGTGCATGTACGAGCGCTCAAAAGCTCCTGCCTTCGCGGCAGTGCTTTTCGTAATTTTTTCCATTCATTTGCAAAGAAAGCGTGGGAGAGGCAGTAGTTATAGATTTTGATTATAACATTGTGAATTGCTGGGTCTAATTTTCCTAGTATTTTTCTTGGTATGTTGTCATAGCCGGGTGTTGTGTCCCATGGTTGAGTGCAGTATAATATTCTTCCTCTGATATGGGCTCCAATGTATTCTCTGGTGGAATGTGTAGGCCATTCTTATACCAACTCTCTATTTGTTTCCTATGCTCCTCATCGAATTCTTTGTTTGTAGATCTTCTAAACAACTTTTCAATGTGTTCTGCAAAAGCATCAGCAATGTCTTTATCCCTGGTAAGAGCCGTCCCATTGACTTGAATTGGATTTTAATGATGGTAGGTTGTGTACTTGGCAAGTTTTTTAATCATTCTCCAGTATGTCCTGCCTTTTAGGTTTTCTATTTCTTTGCTGGCATCTAGATATTTATTGGATCTGAATTGGTAGATCATGTTATGAATATCCTTGTTCAGTTTGTTGCATTTTCTTTTTAGAATTGGTTCTTGGTTACTCTGATATTCACGATACAAGTGTTTATTTACTCTTATAAACCTTATGATTTAGGGAGGGAGCGTTTGACTGAAGTATTGTTTTTTGAGTGATGGTGTTTCCTCTGTAATTATTCTTGATAGAATGTTGTGGAAAAGAGTAATGTATTCCGGATTGATTTCAATTTGAGGTTCTATCAATTCAAGCATTCTTCTATTCACTTCTTCAGTGTTGCATTTATCATGAAGTAATTTTATTACTTGAGTGTATACTTCAGGCTCTTTTTTTGTATCCAATGAGAATTCAATTCCAAGCTGGTCTGATCCTAAGTCTGGGGTTAAGATTACGTTTTGAATGTTGTCTTTTATATTTCTTGTACACATTAGTAAATATTATTATTGGGTTATTTTCCATTAGCAATGTTGGTGGTGTGTCAATTTTGATGAAATCTGAGTTACTGAGAAAATTGTTAATTTGAGTTTTCTTCCGGTTGTTAACATTAAAATCTCCCAGAATGATACAATACCTATATTGAGACGCTTTCACCAATAAATTTTCTTCAACAAGTCCGCTAGAGTGATGTATGTAGACTAGAAATATGTGGATTTTTTCGTTATTGAAGGGGGCAGTGAAGTGCAAGACATCGTTCCATGGGTTATTGAAGTGGGGCGGGTTGTTTTTACCAATTTTTACTTTATCATCAGCCTGCACTAATGCACGTCCTCTGGTGTTTTGGTTCAATATACTTCCATGTTTGTGTAGTGTTCTCCAATCCCTGTATTGGATGTTTGTGGTAGTTTTAGTTCTAGTTTCCACAAACATTGCGCAGTCTATATTATTATGCTCTACATAGTGTCGAATCAGCTCTTTTTTGTTGACGTAGTTGTTAATGTTAGCATATAGAAATTCAAGTATGAATATCCCCATATGGCTGCACTCCCTCCGCAGGCTCCGTATCTACAGTTCTGTTTTCATTCTCGAGGTCAATCATGAGAATATGAAGTCTGTTACCAACCAGTGCTAATATTGTAGTTGTCAATGAAGCGTTTCTGGAGTTTTTGAATCAGTTGTTGTCTTTCAGTATTTTTGTGTTTGTTGATGTTATTGATGCATGTTTCAATGATATGATCGTGTATTGTCATGGCTTTATGTATTCTGCTTTTTTCCACTCTTTTAATATCCATGTCAGCTGTTTTTTTGTTTATCGATCTTATTTTGATATTTGGAATACCTTCTATGGGCTTAATGGGTCTTTTTGGACATTTAAGGGACCATGCTTCATGCTCTGTAGATTGACATGCAGTACACCTTGGTGGCAAACTTGTTGTACATTCTGATTCTCTATGTTGTTGCCCACATTTGCTGCATAGTATTGGTGAATTGCATTTGTCCGTTGTGTGGGTAAATTGAGAACATTTTGCGCATGCTACTGGTATTGGATCAGGTGGGTAGCTAGGCTTGG
The DNA here is from genome assembly GCA_963966015.1 of Aphidecta obliterata. Classification (NCBI taxonomy): domain Eukaryota; kingdom Metazoa; phylum Arthropoda; class Insecta; order Coleoptera; family Coccinellidae; genus Aphidecta; species Aphidecta obliterata. Next base: position 44,806,657 of record OZ014427.1, read on the forward strand.
CAACATAGTGTCTGCATTTGAAGTAGATTCCTTCGTTAATTAATCTTTCATACGATTGTACTTCGCTATTTATTATGCGTATAAATAAGGAGGGTTTGTTTGTCTTTTTTGAGATAATTCTTTTACAGTATCGATGAGTAATTTTATTTTCCATAAGAAAATTACTGATATCTTCTCCTTTTATTTCTATTTCCACATGCGAGATTACGGCTGAAAACGATTCCGAGTGTGTTCTAGTTTTGTTGGGAACTGATGTGTTTGTTGAGGTTTCACAAAAGGTGTTAATTAGTTTCGTTTCTTTCATATGTATTAGCGCTTTTGTGAGATTGTCTTTGGAATTATTTGATTTAATAATAAATCCCTGTTTAGCTTGTGTAATTATATCACCTCCAGTTGGAAACAACTTCATCCATTGATCCGCGATTTGAAGTCTTGTTGTGTTAGAAAAAGTTGTTATGTGAAATAAATTTTTATATGTGTTGGAGGAATGTAGGTTGTTTGACTCATATGTTCCTTGCGAATTTGTTGGCAGATGTGGTTCTTGTAATCTAATCTCGGGCGACTTCTTATCGTCGATTTTTTTTTGCCGGCTCGTTTCGACCTTTTGTTCGTTTCTTCCGCTTGTTTCGCGTCACAATCGTAAAATTGGGATCCTTATTTCTGGAATCTTCCAGACCGGTATCCGTTGAGGATTCACTTGGTTGAGACATTCTTGGGAGACAGAATGCTTCAAATTCATCTGCGTCGTAAGATCTTGCAGGTTCAATTTTGATACTCGATTTATGCTTCTTATCACTACACTGTCTGTTTCACTAAGATGTTGCACGCCGAATTATTCCATTTTATATTATTGTGAATATTCCTTTGGTATTCCAATCGTATATTAACCTACGTCGCGTCGTATCAAATTCAGCTCATTTCGTACCATTGATAACATTTTATGGGATGTTATAATTGAACACATTGAAGTGCCAAACAATTGGTGGAAGGGAAATTATTGTATAATTCATCCATTGGATCCTTGATACCTTATTAACCGGCAACTGGTAAGGTGGGGTCTTCCAGACCCCAGATGTTTTATTTCTTTCTGCAGTTCAGATAATTCTCGATCGATTCTGTTTCACAATTTCACAGTAGCTTCCAGTCAATGTGTCTTGCGCAGGTCAGTGCTGCGCATCTGTTTATTTAACCAGTTAGCACAATAAGGTTGATAGTTTTTGTTCGCTTGGGGTATGTGAGTCCCCATCTTACCGATAGTGTGATTATTTTGTATCCCAAGTTATCACACTTTGGAAGTTGAAATGGCGAGTTCTTCACGGAATCGAATGCGATCAAATGATCCACAGTTTATAGAATCGACACTACAAAACTCAGATGCCTTGGGAAGTGATTTCAGAGGGGAACCAGAGCGATGTCGATCTAAAATTCGATCACGATAGCGACTCTTTAATGTAAATTGGGGATGAACAGGAATTTGAGGATCAAGACAATGATGTAAAAGAGGCAACTGAAGAAGAAACAGATACAGCAACAATCACCACGATATCCAGCACAGTAAGATCGAAATCATTGCCATCTTCCAGTATGTGGCACATGTGGACGGAGCATCTGCGAAGACTGCTTCGAAGAACGCTTGTAGTTATTCACTAGATATCACAGAAATGTCATTCCATTTGGTTTTTTAGTAAAGCTGGGAAGTATATTCTATGTTGAGATATTTCAGAAACTCACATCATTCGGATTTTTCTAAATTATATGAACTCAAGAATGTTTGATTCCTTCAGCTCTTTGAGTATCCATTTTTATTTGTTTTGAATAAAATAATTATTTTTATGAGAGTATAATTTATTAATTCACACTTTAGGCTCAATAATGTTTCAAAATTGACACAGTACCCATAAAAAATCAATAAGTTAATGTAAACACATATATTTTAAGGGACTAAGGTTGGGGTCTGACTCACTCCATCTTACCAACGACGTTCCAAAAACTGTACCATACCAGTTACGGGTTGAAATGATCTGAACAAACTAAACATAAAAACTCTGTGCTCATACTCACCATATCAGCGAAAGAAAGAATTGTAGACCAAGATACCTTTTTTCGACATAGCAGGTTACCTACGGAATTTACTTGAATGCGATTGGGGAATGATGAGATCATCACAGTCCTACTACCCACATGTCAACATTTTGAAATAGTTAGGGGGTTACGGGATGCAATTCTGAAACTATTATTGCGACTGAATACATACCATTAAAGTTGTGAATGTGGACGTTGTAGTACCTATCATTCTAAACAAAAGTCCCCCATTGAATCTATCCATTTTAAGCCATCTGTAACTTCATCACCATAAAAAATGTATGGATATATGTATTACTTTATTACGATTATTACGGAATAATCACTGTACCTATGCATCTGCGGTTCCCTCACTGGTAAAATTACTTCCCTCATTTAGAGATTAAGCTGTTTCCCATGTTTTGATGTTTTTTGATTACTTCACCGTGTCCGTTTACCGTCTATGCTAGCACTGCTTCTTATTTACTATATATTGCTGCCGCATTCGCCTGTAAGGAACTGTCCATTCGACACAGATTCAGCCAGGCCCATCCACCACTTATAGATTGAACCCTCCTATGGAGTACAAAGTGGAGTGCTTATCTCTGTAACTGGAGTGATATATTTGACTATTATTGCTATTGTTTTCTCGCAGGTCTTTCCCTATTCTTGTGCTTTGACCTGAAGTTTGAAGCCGCTTACAACTGAATCAATTAACTATTGCTATTTGGGTTTGCAACCATTTGGTTTGAATTCCTCAAAGCTTTTCCACCATTATCATTGGTACGCGCGAAAGAATTATATAGTATCCACGAAACGTGAAGTCCTTTCTACTAGATCGATCATTGCGTTGGCCAAAAATAGGTAGGGTTAGTATAGTCGCAAATTATGGAGTTTTTCGTTGAGGCGTTGGACAACTCGGAAGATACCGTTTTAACCTGTTTGGACCTCAGCAAAGCTCTCAACTGTGTCAGTCGGAGCTGACACCTCTCCAAATTGGAGTAAATTGGCATAAGAAAACCATAAACATATTCTAAATGGGAGTGTGTCAACTATGAGAGCAATCACGACAGGAGTGCTCCCAATGATCCACACTAGGATCAATTTTATTCCTCATTTATGGATGACCTAGTAGACAACGTGACGGCGTATGAAGAGGTGCTTATTGCTGATGATGTCTCATTCCTATCCCGGCTCGGTGTGGTGGCATTTCCTAACAGGAGTAGTGTTGTGGGGTGAAAATTACCCCATTTGTATTTTTTTTTGAAAAAGTAGACAATAATTTTTTTTTGTGAATGGTGCTATAAATTACTCTATTCAAGTTTCTTTTTTCTATCAATGAGCTAGCTCTAAGTAAATGATAGAGAATCCATATTTTTTGACACAATATGAATAGACAGATAAATAATTGACAAATCTATATCTCCTCAAAGAAAGAATTCTTGAGAAAAAAACACTTGACCTAATAGAAAAAAAATATTTATTCTACATAAAAATCTCAAAAGATAGTGTGCGAAAAGAAAATCTTCGACAAATTTTAACAAAAAATAATTTAAATCATTCATATGAATCGGCACATTCACGAGAACTAATTATAGAGTGCTCCGAACATAAAAATGTATGGCAGTTGAAACATTTCTTCTGACATTTCCTATCTTTTCCAAGCGGACATACGCCACATCTAAAGGTTTTTTCATTTTTTCTGTCGGTTCTTGGGTCGTGACTGAGACTACAAGAAGAGCTGTCAGTTTACTTCTAATATCACGAGATATACGAAAGTTCGTTCTTCGTTTCTCATTATGGGTTATTATATTTCTTGTCGGGTTCTGACTGACTCATTAGGACAATTCTGGTTTTACTTTGTTTTGTTGTCTCTTCCAATATAAAATTTCGATACTCTCGGTCTCCCTGCTCTTGACGTCCCTTCCTCATTTTCAGCACTATCTTTTGTCTCTGGGATAGACATTCTCATTTCATCAGTAGTATCTTGTATTTTTGCTGATGGTTATGTTGGAAGTGAGCTAGTTGATTACTCTTCATCTTCATCGGCATCTTCTTCAGAGAAGAGTTATGATCTGATCCGCAAACATTATCATCCGATTCACTCTCCGAACCCAAGTCCTCTTCACTATCCACTTCATCCCAAAGCTTCAAAAGTTTTTCTTGTTCCTCTTCCCAAGAACTCATTTTTGCACAACAGAAATGAACTGAATAATGAGGAAAATTTGAATTTTATCTAGAAATAATGGGACTTACCTTGCAAAAATCTTTTCAGTGTGGTGGGGTGAAATTCGCCATAGAAGTTGGAAATACTAAGCGCTAGAAGTGTGGTGGGGTTAAAATCACCCGTTGGAAGCAGACTACCGTCAGTACAGCTAAAATTACTTTCAGGCAACTGAAATAACATACGTAAACGTGTGCTTCAAGAAATGGTAGGGTGATTTTGACCCCACTACACCGACGCCGGGCCAAATAGAGCAAAGGATGAAAAGTTACTCCAAGAAAAGTCGGAAAGTTCTATGAAAGGGACAGTTCAATGGTTCAACAGTAATGAGTTAATTGGAAGTGAATACAGACAAAACACAGGAACTAGTATTTACTACAAAATTTCACAACATCGAGAATATCAATCCACTGGGAGTAAGTTTCGGTGGAAATCTGACCTGGACACAACATTTGAATGATTTGTTTGAGAAGCTTTTGATTGCAATATTCGCCGTCAGACAGATAAGGAACTTGCTGACTGAAAGAGAACCACTTCTCATTTATTTTGCGTATTTCCATGGAACAATGACCTACGGTATAATCCTGTGTGGGGATCGTCTCTGGGAGCTGATAGGGTTTTTATGAAGCAGAAGAGTGCCCTAAGAGTGATGGTCGGGGTTGATCGAATGACAAGCTGCAGGCCTTTTTTCAAGAGTTAATTAAGGAATACTCACCGCTCCATGCTGCCACATTCTCGAGTGTCTCCTGTATATTCATGGAAGTAAGAATACTCTTCTGAAACACTACGCTATACATGACCACCAAACAAGAACTAAAGACAAATTTGTAATACCCAGACATCGATTGAAGAGGACGCAGAATAACCACATTTTCCACGGATTGAGAATGTATAACAAACTTCCAGAATGAATTACCTCACTTTGTAATGAAGCGTTCAAAAGGATGGTCAAGTCCCTGCTTGCCAGGAATGCCTTTTATACAATGGTGGAGTTTATGTCTCATCGGTTTTAGTCGGTCACATTGTTTATATGTGTTATATGCCTGATTGTTTTATATATGTTTGTATGTATGTGTAATGTAAAATGATTTTTACTTATGTTGAGTATTGGTTATACAATTATTTTTGACATACCCTGTACAATTTTTGAAGGAAATAAAATGAATATGAATATGAATATGCGATTCCCCGTGTTCATATATTGCAAGTGTTCAAAGCTCTCGTTTTCATAACAGGATGAGCATCGTTTCTATTATGGAGAAAACACTGTGAAATAGAAAATAAAATTTTTTAGGTGTTTTCTGGGTATTCTGATTGTTTTGAGAACTAGTATCTATATATCGGTTGTTTTTCTATTCGATTCATGTTTAACTTGGAATGATCCACAAAAGTTTCAAGTGAGACATGAAACATGAAATCATTGAAATGTCCACATATCCGTCTGCTGGCATTTATTGAATTGTTACTGCAATGCTTCTTGTACTCAGTGAACACTCGATACTTCAAACATTTTCGGGGAAGAAATGGTGTTAAATATCATTTTCTGTAATTTGTAAAATTTGCATTTTGCGCAATGCTCCAAAAAAAAACCATAAAATAATATGCCACATTTTTGTGAATGACCCGAAAATGTGCCCTAATTTTTTCTTATTCTCTTTTTCTGTTCATGAATGGTTAGTTCGTATTGAATATCGATTTGATAACTCATTATTCCCATCAAAAAAATATCGAATTTGGGGGTTGGTACGCCCCTTTCCATAATTATTGTTGCAATGCATTCTTGTTGGTATGTCGGAAATGGCTGTAACAAAATGTTTTTTATTAATTGCAAAAAGGCCACGGCATTTAGTGAACCTATTGCAGTGCTGAAATCTTAGCGAAATCGACAAATATTTGTTGCATTCTGAATTAACAAAATCGAAAGAGTGGATGACGAAATCATAATTTCGACCAAAAGAAAAAAAGAATATCCGAAATAGTCTCTTGGAAGAAAAAATATATTTCAGGTTCACTTTGACATAACAATGTGAAGTGAATTGCTCTGCTATTCAGATTCTTCATCCACTCAAGAATGATTGCGATAGCTCTAAGCTTAGGCATAATTCGGTCTCCAATCAACGAGCCACCCTTCATTATAAAGTGAATATATGGCAATTTATCTTTTCCACGAGTCGATGTTGCCGAATATTAATTCCCGAATTATTCTCTAATAATCGAAAACCACAATCTCGACATGATTTGGTTTATGGCCTCCCATTTAATTGAATTCAACGCGAGCCTCCAGGGGATTTTAGTCGTCGTAGAAAGTATCAATGATTGTGTAGATAGGAAAGAGCTGTCGGTTATTACACGAGTATAAAGGGTTTTTTCGAAGGTGAGAATTTTTTTTGACAGATGCTGGAACTCTTCAAAATAAGTTAAATTTCCAAAAATCCAAGTATTTCGAAATTGAGAGATTCAGAGCGCGGATCTGATTTAGGCGCGTAATGAGGTTCAAATGTGTTTTAAATGCATTCAGTTTACGGGAAATCATGACAGAACGTATAATTATTGTGACTTTAGATGCATAGGACGCTCTCGGATCTCAACCTCTGTGATTTCTTTTTGAGCGCTCGTACAACTTACACGAGGGCTATATCATTTCGTCACGATGTCTGTATTTTTCGAATTTTGAGCCGTAAGCACGATAACTATCAAAAGACACAACCTAGAGACTTGAAATTTTCAGTATGGGTTCAGTTCTCGAATGCCTCGGTTAAGTTCGTTAATGGGCCAAATTCCACCAGGGGTTCCGTAAATATGGCCGTTCAAAGTTTTTTTCCCCTGATTACTTGAAAACTACAGATTTGATGGGGATGAAATTTTCACTCAAATGGAGAATGAGGTGTTCAAGGTACATGTGAATTTTTGTCCAGATCGCATGACCAGAACCATGAAACCATAGAAAATTGTAACTTTTGAACAGAAACGCCTAGGGACTCTAAATTTTCAGGATAGGTGTGGATCTCGAATGTCGTGATCACGTTCCTCTATGAGCAAAATTATACTAGGGGTTCCGTGAATATGTTCGTTTGAAATTTAGTTATCTTGATAATTTCAAAACTACAGATTCGATCGTGACGAAATTTTGTATACTAATGGAGAATGATATATTCAAGCTACATTTCTCCAGATCATATGACCAGAACCATAGAAACCATA